>CM059582.1:126642500-127265000 GCA_030407085.1 Trichopria drosophilae | reverse complement strand
AAAGTGTCGTCGTCGACGACGACAAGGAGGGCAGTGACAGGGAGAGAGAAACAGAAAAAACGCAACAAGAACGAAAACACTATAATTCAGGACAGATGGAATGGCTGTATCTCGAATTGTAACGGAAAACGATTTGGAGCGTATTTATTACGATCCTTCACACCCGGTAGGGTACTCTTGAACGGCGACGAGATTGAGGGTTATTTTTATATGCAAGAACTAGGGTCAGTCTCGAAAGTCCCAACCGAACAAGAATTTAAAATTGACCGTGTGATTCGTTCTAAAGGCCAAGGTGTGAAAAAACAATACTTTGTTAGTTGGGTCGGTTATCCCGAAGAATTCAATTCGTGGATCCTCGTCGCGAGTTTAAATAGTCTTTAAAATGCACCATTCGCAAATGGATGATTTTTTTGTAGTTTTACCCAGCAACAGTAGCATGAAATATTTTCCCGATAATACAACGACAAGATTCACGACAGTTCTTCCCAAGGAAATTGAATTAACGGGAAACTGGTTAGTTAGATTATCAGAAATCCACGTACCTTACAGTGTTGTACATGTAAGACGTAATAATAATTCATTCACATTGGGAAGTTTGGAGATTGGGGCCAATGGACTGCAAGTTATCGATACAACCAGTGTTAATATGTTAATAAAGGTTATTACAATAGTGTATCTGATTTTGTAGACGGAATCAATGATCGTCTAAAAGTTTTTTACGACCATTTTTCAGACGGAGTACACTTACAATTGAATTATGCAAATACACGCGGGAGCATCGTTTCTTCGTTTTGTACGCAAAAAGATTGTAAAAAATCACATTACTTTCTTTTTCACAGTTCGGTAAATAGGATTCTCGGACTTCCCGATGTAGCGAACATTACTCCTGAAAAGAGGGAAGAAGCTGATAAGAAAAATCGAATACATCGGTACTACCCTGCTAGTTTGTCCCGTGCAATCCTCGATCAGTTATTTGTCTACACCGATATTTGTGAACCGAACATTGTCGGTGATTCGCAAGTGACTTTATTGCGAATTGTCAATGTAGGTGGACAAAATTATAATTGCGGCGAAACTGTGGTAAGGAATTTTTCACCGCCCAATTACATTCCTCTTTTGTCGAAAAGATTTCGCGAAATTACGATAGATATAAGAGACCACGCAGGTTTACCAATACCATTCGAGTACGGAACGATGACCGTCACTCTTCACTTTAAAAGACAATATTGAATGGGTCTACAATGTTGAATCATTACATAACATACTACAACGAACAAGCTGGTAATGGTCTTGGTGGTGGTGGAAACTTGTTCTGTAGAGGTCGACAAATTCGAAACGTTTATGTCAGGTCTTTGGATCAGCGCGGTCATGGAATTGGAAGTTTTCTGGGAGGATTGTTTAGACGCATATTACCGTTATTAGGTACAGGCGCGGCTGCAGTTGGTAAAGAGGCCTTACGTGCTGAAATAAATGTAATCGAAGATGTCGGCGAGAAGAAAGTTTCATTCGAGGAATCGCTAAGAAATCGTGCAAAGGAATCTGGAAAAAAACCTCACAGATAAAGCAAGAGAGAAACTTTCAAAAATGATGTCTGGTTCGGCATATAAAAGTTTATCAAAAATAGATCCTTCTCAGTATGCGTCTGGTAATACGTTAGTGCATGTCATTCAGCGACGTCGTCGCAGCACCCATAAATTACGCAAAACCAATTCGGGGCGTGTTTCGAAACGAAAGACAAATAAATTGCGAGGGAAAACCAAAAAGAAGAGGAAGAAGCCGTTAAAGAAGAAGAAGAAACCTCAGAAGAGAAGGAAGACAAATAACGGAAAGTGTAGAAAGCGAATTTCCTCCATTCACACTCGTGCGAGTGCATGAAATCCGAGCTTGACCTCTTCACGCTACCCCCGACTCAAACGACGATCGAGAGCTCGCACTGGGTACACTACAAACCTATATATTCCTTAACAGATGACTCACCGATAGAATTTGTTGTACCAGGTCATGGCGAAGAGTACATTGACCTTGCGCATACGATGATTAGTCTGAAAGCTCGTATTCAACCAAACGATGCAGAAGACAACGCCAAAGTTGCACCTGTGAATAACTTTTTGCATTCAATGTTTAACCAAGTAGATGTGTTCTTTAACCAAAAACTTGTATCACCACCTAATAATACCTACGCCTACCGATCGTACATTGAGATATTATTGAATTACGGTCCACCGGCGAAGGCTTCACACTTAACTTTGACGCTATGGTATAAAGACACTGGGGCTCATATGGATTCGTTACCCTCAAGTGCGAATAATGTTGGACTGCGTAATAAATACACTGAACATTCTCAAACAGTGGATCTCATCGGACAATTGCACTGCGATATTTTCAATCAGGATAAATGCATGCTAAACGGTGTCGAAATACGCTTGCGTCTCGTCCGCTCTGAAGATTTTTTTACTCTCATAGACGAATCGGCAGATGGGACATTTTCAGTAAATATCAGCGATATTACATTACTAGTGCGTCGAGCCAAGATAAACCCAGGTATACTTCTCGCACATGCAAAAACCTTGTCAAATACTACAGCGAAATATCCTCTCACCAGGGTCGAGGTCATATCGTTTGCACTATATAGCGGAGTACTTGGAAATACACTTGATAACGTTATTCTCGGACAGTTACCGAAAAGGGTGGTTATCGGTTTTGTTGACAATAAAGCTTTTAACGACGATCGTGGACTTAATCCATTCAATTTTAAAAATTATGGTATTAACTTTTTATCGTTATACGTCGACGGCACACAAATCCCTAGCAAACCACTACAGCCAAATTTCAAAACAAATTCGCAGCTATTCGTGGAGTCGTATCACACGCTGTTTTCAGGCACAGGTATTCATTTCATGAACGAGGGGAACGAAATCTCGAGGGATGAATTTGCAAACGGCTATTGACTGTTTGTTTTTGATCTAACGTCTGATCTTTCTGCAAGTTGCGCTACTTATTGGAACCTCGTAAAGAACGGTTGCTTACGTATAGAGGTACGCTTCGATTCCGCTCTTGAAAATACTGTAAATTGTATAATCTACGCAGAATACGATAATGTTTTAGAAATTGACTCTTCTCGTCAGATTATTACGGATTACAATACCTAAATTCCTAAAGAGAGGGGACGCTGTCTCGCTTAAAAGGATCAAACAGAACGAATTTTTATATCAGTTGCACGATCCGAGTTGAGTATCACGGTACAAGTTGGACAGTGTAGTTTATCTTCGATGTTCAAGGTTTTTTAAACAAAGGGCACAATTTTATTCCGAAAGAGATTGATGTCACTTGTATAGAAAAAAACTACATTGGCCATTGGATTCGACGATCGAACGATAATTTTTACGAATTACCTGCAAATTCGCGAAAGAAAAATTCATACCTCTCCGAGCATCATCACGTGGTTCATGGTGGTTCGACGGTGAATTAGACACGTGTAAACACACTTCAAGAAATCACGCGCCATGCCAGTCGCATTTACGTACGCGGATATAAAAAAAAAAATTACTGGAGAAAATTATTATGAGACCTTTCATAAATTTAGAAGAAAATCCGGACGCGCCAACATTCACCGAAATTTGCTCGAATGAAACATTCTGTATTTATGACGGAATCAGAGTGTTCTCTTATGGCGGAGTCCACGTGGAATCTTCTTTTCCGGAACTCAGGTTCCGAGAATTCAGAGAAGGCGGAGGTATGATCCGCGTATCGGAGAATACTCGAAATAAAATTAAAGGGTTACGAGGCGCGGAATTTAAATAATTTACGCGCGTACAGGGAATTAGAGCGGAACGGTATCGTCGCGGTGGAGCTCACGCGCGAGCTCCAGAGATGGCGTTACGATGTCGCTTTGGCTGTTTAAATCGACTTTCCCTTTATACATACGCCAACATTACCGCCCGCCTTGCGATAATTATCGCAACATTTTCTTACAACTAACGGAAATACTGTTAGTCACGACTCAGCTTCAATATCTACTGGCAGTAACGCGAGCTTCACTATTGGCCGTTGAAGCGTTTTAGTAGCGGTGCGAATCGTGACTGCTCTAACTTGGCCATCGGTACCTGGATGGCATTTTAAAACGCAAGACATTTTCCACTGACATCGGTGAAGCTGGTCGTCTCTCACGAGCACTAATTGCCCAACCTTTATATTTTGCGTGGGCGTGAGCCATTTAGAGCGATGCTGGCAGGACATCACATAGTCTCTGGACCAGTCATGCCAGAATCGATCCAATGTTTGCTGGAGCGTTTTCCAGCGCGACCGTCTTCCCTGCGAGTAGTCGACGGTCAGCGAGATTGGATGCGCCAATAAAGGTCCGCCGATAAGGAAATGTGCTGGTGTCAGAACGTCTAGGCTTTCGACGTCCTCTGTCAGCGGAGCTAGAGGGCGTGAGTTCATACACGCCTCTATTTGACAAAGTAGCGTACTCAACTCCTCGTACGTGGGCGTTTGGGTTCCAAGCGATCGCTTAAGGTGGCGCTTCATTGACTTTACCCCGGCCTCCCACAGCCCACCGAAGTGAGGAGCAGAGGGAGGGATGAATTGCCATTTAACACCGTGCTCAGCTACTCGCAATTGGAACTCATCGCTCTTAACCGCGGCGCGATACGCAGCTTGCAGGTCCTTATCGGCGCCATGAAAATTGGGGCCGCAGTCACTGAACATTTCGCTCGGTAAACCGCGTCGTGAACCAAACCGCTCGAAGGCAGCGATAAACGCAGCTGAGGAGTAATCGCATACTACCTCCAAGTGTACGGCACGTGACGCCATGCATACAAAGACCGCTATATACGCCGGTACAGATTTGTGACCGCGACCGCCCGCCAAGCGCATTTTAAAGGGACCCGCATAGTCCACTCCGCATTTCGCAAACGCACGGGGGGGACGCATGACGCGAGCCGGGGGAAATGAACCCATCAACTGTGATGGTGTTCCGACGGCGTATCGAACGCATCGAACGCAGCGAGCGACCACTGAACGTACTGTTTTTCGTGCTTGCAGTATCCATACTCGATCGCGTACTGTGCTTAACGTAAGCGAAATTCCTCCATGTAGGCACCGAATGTGTGCCTGTTCAATTATCAGGCGGGATACATGACCTGACGGTAAAATCGCGGGATGTTTTCCATCATACGCGAAGTTCGTGTGTGCTAAACGACCTCCAACTCGTAGGAGTCCGTCATTGCTCAAAAACGGATCGAGCCGTCATAGTGGACTCGTTTTCGAAATTCGCTGATCTACCGCTAATCTATGGGTACCATCGGATTGTGGCTGGTTACGTGAAAGTAGCTCTCTTTCAATTTTAAAAGCGTTAGCCTGCAGGATTGAAAAGATGCGGTTCGTGACCCGTTCTATCTGTTCGACCGGAGAACAGTCAAGCGTGTCACGCCTCCAGGCCTTAGACCAGCTCAAAATGAGCCGAATAACTCGACAGAGATTTGTCCAGGTAGAGAACCTGCGTAAAATGTCCTCGGTGTCCGTTTTCCCCACCAGATTATCGTTGGCATGGAAAACTGGGACTTTTCTCTCTAATGGAGTTTCAGGATCAGGGCCTGGAAAAAAAGTTGGCCACTCTGGTTCAGGGAATTGTAACCAGGCAGGGCCCTCCCACCATAACTTTGATGAAATGAGATCCTTTACTGATACGCCTCGCGACGCCAGATCTGCAGGGTTATCGGCGCTACTCACATGCCGCCATGAGACGTTGAGCAGCGTGTGTATTTCGGACACCCGATTGGCCACAAACGTCTTCCATTGGGATGGAGAACCCTGGAGCCATGCTAGGACGATCGTTGATCTGTCCAACAATGAGATGCACAATTCGCGAATGCGGGTATGGTTATAACCTGGGATAATAGGCGTGCCAGTAGCACTGCTCCGCAGAGCTCTAAACGGGGCATAGATAACGTCTTGAGAGGCGCTACTCGCGTCTTTGCCGTTACCAAAGACGTATGAATGTTTCCGTGGTCATGTACGCATCGGATATAAATTACGGCTGAATATGCCTTTTCGGATGCGTCAGAGAACCCATGTATCTCGCAGGTATTGGACTTCGACATTCCAAACCAGCGAGGTATACTGATTTGCGAAAGTAAGGGCAATTGTTCAAAAAATTGAAGCCAAGAAGAGGTTAATTCCTGTGTGAGCGGGGTATCCCATTCTGCAGCGGATTGCCACAAGCGTTGCATGAAAATTTTCGCAACTATCACAATTGGGGCAATCCACCCCAATGGATCAAACATTCGAGCGATATGTGACAATACTGTTCTCTTTGTCCACTCAGGTGGCGGAGATACATTGAAGTAATATGAATACGCATCTGATATGGGATGCCACATGATCCCTAAAATTTTCACGCTTTCATCTGTTTGCAGTGTTCTGCTACACGAAAGACCATGGTCGGCATCATCGAGATCATCGAGTAAGCTAACGGAATTACTTACCCACTTACGCAGCCGGAAATGCGCAGTGGCAAGCAAGCCATTTAATTGATCGCGTATGCATTTTAACTCGCGTTCTGTGTCGGCACCGAGAAGCGCGTCATCCACAAAAAAATTGCTTAGGAGTGCCTGTTTTCCTAATGGAAATCGGGCTCCTTCATCTTCAGCCAATTGCCGAAGTACTCGCAGGGCCAAATACGGTGCACTCGCAGTTCCATACGTGACTGTGAGTAGCTGAAATTCTGAAACCTGCTCGGTTGGCGTTCGGCACCATAAGATGCGTTGCAGATCCAGATCGCGTTCGTCGACAAGGATCTGTCGATACATCTTAGCAATATCGGCAGCATACACGTACTGATGTGTGCGCCATTGCGAATGCAGTGTCGATAAATCCGTTTGTAATTTCGGGCCGGTGAGTTGCAACGAGTTCAGAGATTGTCCATTCGAGGACTTCGCGGAGGCATTGAAAACTACTCGCGTTTTCGTCGTAGCGCTCGAAGCTTTCACTACCGCGTGATGCGGCAGATACACGATGGGGGAACGCGTTGATCCGATTGGTGCGGGACGCATGTGACCCAGTCGGATATATTCGTCAAGAAATTCATGATAGGAATCGCGTTCCGAGGGTTTGGATGCGAATCTTCGCTCCATCGACTGGAGGCAGTGGAGGGCTCGACTGTGTGTCTCGCCTATTGCGATAGGGCCGGGCTCTCTCATCGGAATTCGGACAACATATTGTCCGGAAGGCGAACGCGAATGCGTCTTCAAAAAATGATTTTCACAACGCTGTTCTTCGTCCGATAACAACGCGTGTGTTTCCACGGTCTCGATTTCCCAAAATCGATTTAATGAATCAGTCAATTCTTTATAATCCTGCACATGATGTGCATGCGCGTGGTTGATTTGCACGGAATACGTATCAGGTCGCTCACTGCGTCCACCCGCGCTGACGCCCGAAAGAACCCACCCGAAAGCGGTGTTCATCGCTACCGGCTCATCGCGTTTTCCGCGCACGATACCATCGCTCAGTGCGTATGGGTACACGTCTGCACCGATGAGTGCATGGATCTTGGTATCGTCGGTGGGGTTCCCATCGGCGAAATCAAGATTTCGTAAATGCGACCAATGTGACATTGGATACCTAAATTGCGGCGTATAATTAGTCAAATTATCGATCACCAACGCGTCGCATGACAATCTGACATCGTTATTATGCGCGGATATTATCGTAATCGGTACTACACGGTTTATGTGGTCCAATCCGGACTGGCCAAGTCCCGTGACTTGAATGTTCGCGGTATATTCACGCGTCCGCAAAGCATTGGCGACTTCGCTCGAAATAAATGTTCGTGTCGATCCGGGATCGAGTAATGCACGCAATTTTACGGTTCGTTGGGAAGCCGCTGTTACGACGACCCAAGCTGTGGACAATAGTACATGTGAACTAGTACTGGACGTACTCAAATGACTTTGAACTAAATTCAAATTGGGCGGTGTACTATCTGTCACTTCGGTAGTCGAACCAGACGGTTTTGATTTTTGCGCTTTATTATGGTTGTGCAAAAACGAATTGTGTCGTTCTGAACAATGCTTACACTGTTTCGCTTTGTGAAAGGCCGAAAGGAAATTAATGCACAACGCATGCTTCTTAACAACGTCCCAGCGCTGAGAAAGCGACATTTCTCCGAATTTCGGACACTTAAAAAAATTATGTGATACATTACATATTATGCATGTTACCGAAGCATGTGTATCGGTGTTGACATGAAGCGCTTGAGCGCCCGAGGCAGTGGGTTTTACATGCGATTGTGACTGTGGTGACTTTGAATTTTTTTCAAATCCCGATGCTGCTTCGAACGATCGGATCTTTGCAGTTAGAAAAGCAGTCAGCTGTTCAAGAGTCGCATAAGTATCACCTTGCAGGGAAAAATCCCAGGCCTCGCGCGTTCCGCGATCCAGTCGTTGCACGATCAAAAATACGGCCACATCATCAGAAACTGGTCGGTCCAATTTGATGAGTGCGTCCAGTGACTCTTGCGCAGAGTCGAGTAATCTTCTAATATCTATCGCTGAATTATCACGATTGATCGATTTTAACGAAAACAAATTGGATAAATACAAATTCAAAAGCCGACGCTTATTTTCGTATCTATTTTTTAAGATCGTCCACGCGATGTCAAAGTTTTCGGCAGTAATGGCTATATTTTTCACTATCTTCGCGGCCTCACCATCGAGGCATGATTTCAAATAGTATAACCTTTGATACGAATCGAACGAGTTATCCTTTAAAATTAACGCGGAAAAGTGATCGCGAAATTCCAACCATTCCGAAAAAATACCCGAAAACCGCAGAAGCTTGATCGCTGGTACTTGCGTGCGTGCTGCGGTGACAGGTGGAGCTGGATCTGCGATGTTCCTCTGCGATGCTGGAGCTGGATCTGACAATCGGATGACATCTGACAGTCCTGCCATTGTATCAATGTAGATGTTCTCTGCAGTCGCGAAGAAATCCTCCGAAAAATATGGCTCTGTGGCGCAAACAGCCAGCTGTTTATATGGCTGCATCTCATCATGTCGTTGCGTCATTTGATGCCATGTCTTTTCAAGCATATTTCGCCGTACTAATGCTTGACTGTATGTTAAGTCTGGCTTTTGCAAAATTGCGGCAGCTCTTTTTAACACACATACGGCTTCACTTTGTAGTGCCATTAAATTGACGAATGTGTGGTATGCGTCTGCGTCTTCCTGGTGTTTTCCTCGCGTCATTTTAATTTAATTTGGCGCGATTTACACGCATGCGACAGAAAACAAGTTCAATGTGTCGCGTAAGTACACGTGACACTCAAGGTATGAATGAATCGGAGAAGTCCGACGTCTCCCGAAACTTGTTTACGCCTCCTCGGGCCGTGGCGCGATGTCTCGTCGTGACGTCACCCGTCGAACCGAGAGAATTGGAGTCGTATGACTCCGGAAATGCCCGATATATGCCGAAGGCGCGTGATTTAAGTAGTTACCTACTTAATATAATTAGCGCGGCGCGCTCGCATAAATTTGAATTTTATGCGCTAAATGAAGAGTTTTAGGTCTCACTAGTTCACTACACTGAAGTGGCACTAGCACTGTCCAAATGTCCTTGCACTTTATGCACCTTAATCCCAGAATATTGATGCACTTATCCTTGCACCAAAAGTCCAAAATCCAAATTATAGGTGAATCGTCCTTCAAAGGCTGGAGAGATCCTGGCAGGATCGCCAAATGTTCGTCTTTGACCGTATGCACAATAATAATGCATCGCGGCAGCAGACTGCGTGGTCTCAGAATCGCACCAGCATGCAGGATTTAGGGCGAAGATGTTGGTCCAAATATTTATATAGTCCAAATTGCACGATTCAACAAAATCAATTCATTGCACAGTTTTATTTTCAATGCGCGGCCGGCACTTCTTCGAACCGCGGTGTGGAGAAATTCGATCCACACGTGCAATAATCGACGAAATAATCAATTAATTAACAAAATCCTTAATTAAGCTAATTTTTACGCTCAGTGCGCGGAGATCTGAAAAGATCTGCAGCTCCGATGCTGCGAAGCGACTTATCGGACCGACCGATTTGCCTCGGGGCAAATTGCAGATATCAAAAAAAAGATCGGGTGCTCTTATGGCGGAGTCCACGTGGAATCTTCTTTTCCGGAACTCAGGTTCCGAGAATTCAGAGAAGGCGGAGGTATGATCCGCGTATCGGAGAATACTCGAAATAAAATTAAAGGGTTACGAGGCGCGGAATTTAAATAATTTACGCGCGTACAGGGAATTAGAGCGGAACGGTATCGTCGCGGTGGAGCTCACGCGCGAGCTCCAGAGATGGCGTTACGATGTCGCTTTGGCCGTTTAAATCGACTTTGCCTTTATACATACGCCAACATCGCGCAAATCCGTTTTTTACAACAGCAACAACAACAACATCAACGACAACAACAGCGACAAAGATAAAAGTGAAGATTGAGATTCGTCGCCTTCGACGTCGTCGTCGTCGTTATTGTGTGTTTCTACAGAAACTAGTTTCAGTTTCGCAACCGGCGATTGCAGTTCGGAGGCGCCAAACAAAATCGCCAATGAATTCGAAACAACTGTTACGATCCTTTCGATACATCCAAGGCCATACGAAAGGCGTCTATTCGGGAGATCTGATTCCTCTCATGTGGACGAAACCTGCGGTGATAATCGCTAACACGGACGATAAAACAAAACCAGGCTCGCACTGGGTAGTATTTTATGTTGACGAATTTTCTAATGGGATCTTCTTTGACAGCTATGGATCGCCTCCATTCATCACGCATCATATTCGCCGCCTCCGACGCAATTGTAAGACAATCCGATGGAGCGACAAGTGTCTTCAGAGCGTTATTTCTTCTGTGTGCGGTCAATATTGCCTTATGTTTTTATATACTATGTCTAACGGTTATAGTTTATATGATTTTCACCAGAATTTCTCTACTGACACTAGAAAAAACGATTACGTTGTGAACAAGTGGGACGATCAATTTTTGAGAAAATATCAATATTCTAGAAATACTAAAAATGAAACATGTACTAATTATCCGCTTAATTATGGCGGACAATATAATAACAAACGTATCCAATTTTGTACGTTTAAAACGTGCTACGTTTGAATAAAATGTGTTTTTAACAAATCTATTGTTTTCTTATTTTACCTTTGTCAAATCTCCCCTTCGTATTTTCAGGAGATTTCTATGAAACTATTACAATAAAGTAGTTGCTTAGATGGATTCCAGATTCTACATGGATTACTTTGTATGCTATGATTTCCAGCTTATTTCTAGAAGCTTATCTCTCCCTCTACTTCAAAATTTTCTAGAAAACTAGGTCACTCGAATATAAACACCAGGTATGCGTTTCAAGGTCGTAGGAAATTACAGTCTCTCGTTTTCGACCTACAAGCGGCCTGACACTTGCGCAACAAATATTAAAAGGTCATCGGCGTTATGTATAGGTAAATCTTAATAAATAATAAGGAGGAGTGGGGGTGAATCATCATAAGAAGCCAAACACGAAAACTAACAAATAGTCGTCGAGAGGTCGTTGAACCATGACCTGCCTCACGTTCCGGCCAAGTACAGGTTTGTTATCGCCAGACTATAGAGCTACCTCGCAAGGCGGGGGGTTTTATTGTTTGTTTTGATATTAATTATCCATTAATAACCACTAACATTTCTTTAAGAGGCCATTAACCCATGACCTATCTCAAGATTCGTCTGCCAGTCTCGCGTAACGGCCAAAGGAACCCCGTACGTTTTTGTATACGCCAGAATATTGACAAAGCGAACGAGATGGTGGTAGTGTTATGTCCGACCATAAATTGATAGGTATCTGGCTTTAACTACCCAATTAATATTATTTAGTGACATTTTTATTATTTGTTTTGACATTAATTACCCATTAATAACCATTATCATCTCTTTATGAGGTCATTAACCCCTGACCTATCCCAAGGTTCCTCTACCGTCTGACGCCAGACCTACCTCAGGGTGGAGGAGTGGGGGGTGTTTACGTCTGGCTATCGGTACCCCTATACTACTACAGCTATTATGATTTGTTCAATTATAATAAAAGCGAAATATTGAATAAAGTGCATTGAGAAGATCCAAGTATCCAAATCCACTACGTGCATATAATTGAAACGAAGCGACTTCCGCGTAGGACCGCGCCGGCAGTCAACTTTCGCGGTACCCCTGCACGCGCCTGATTGCTCGAGAGGCGGAGTCTCGCGTGACGCGGCGGAAAGCGGTGGGAGAAGAAACGCACCTTGATTGGGATCGGAAAAATTGGTCAGTGTGGACACGCTGCGTCTACGTCGTTGATCCTGGGTGACGCCGAGAGCAGGATCCACACGTGTGTTTCGTTTTGTTGATGGTCGAGGGTGAACCGGGAGAGGCGACGTCGGTATCCTTCTGACCGAGAAGAGTTCCACAGGGACTGGATGTCCAAGGAACCCGCCGTATTGACACGAAATGGAGTCGATGGTCGTAGGTGACTTTCTCGCGTTGTTATTATACGGAGATATTTCAAAGACGCCGGATTTTCGAATAAGTACTAATGACACGATTGACTACTGACGTTTATTGGAAAGTCGAACACACTTCGCATTGCGCACAAACCTCGATCATTGAAACTTGTCGGTCCCTTTTTAAATAATGGTAGGCAATATTTGCGACCAAGCGACCAGAAGATCAAATCGAAAGTGCCTCCCCCAACAGATTGGTAACGAACGCACGCCGAGGTAGATGGCGCGTATGGCTTCTAGTCCATAAACTACAAAGAGTTGCCTTCCTGCAACCTGACTGGCGGACGAATATCGCAGTGTCAGTAAAACAGTTTCGGTCATCAAATAGTCTGTCCCTATCTTACCTACTTTTCTCACTATCAAGTTCTCTTTCAATCTCTTTAATATAAATAGGTATATCGCACACAACATTTCGCTACATTCATCCCTTTTTCATCAGATAATTTACAATGTACCGATGCAGAAAATCCACTACAATTTATCCCTACGTAACATCGAGTAGATGTAGCATAATATTCTTATAATGTAAAAATATCTTATATACTCTTATAAGACCAGTCGATGAACGCACCGTAGATTATAAACTAATAAATACATTATTTGCAGTCGATTGATATACACGCACTCTTTCAGAGCAGTTTCTAGGTACTTGCGTAAACTCTATCGATTATAGATTCCCCTTTTCAACGTGGGATCGGGACTCAATTAATTCAAAAGAGTTTTGATCAATTGCTCACGAAATCAGATACGGACCTTCATAAAAATGAGAAAATATATGGGTCAGTCCTTCTACAGCAGTACTTGACACCCTTAGTACCCTCAACAAAATCTTATCATGTATTCGACTGAATAGGACGTCCTATTTGTTGTTTTCGTTTTCGAGATTCAAAGTTTTCCTGAAGATTATCGGGAGCTTGAGCTCGGGAATTTGAACTTCTCGATTCACTGATGGCACATCAGGAAATTTAACGATTTTCAAAATTTTAGTTACATTCGGCAAACTTTCAATCTTTGTCACAAAACAAGCCCATCCTCTATGTCTATTTTAAACAAAGTACAAAAGAGACGTCCCAACTTGAGCATCACTCTCTCAGACGGATTAGATTGAGTATGACGTATTGAACAGAAAGATAGAAGAATATCGTTTTTTTCTAGCGAAACTCTTGATGCATGTGACTGTCGATCTATTATTTCGCTAGGATTTTTTTAGTTTTCCAACTTCGGGAGTGTGGTGATTATAAATTCTGTAAAGGGCAGCAGTAGAACTAGCGTTTTTTATTGAATAAAGCCGAACGAGTTTGATAAAAGTATCGATCATCACATAAAGAAATAGCACTCCTACGGATGTCGGTAAAGGCCCGAAAAAATCAAAAAATCAAAAGTCATTAAATCACCAGGGAAAGAAGCCTTCACCATTTGGTATTCTCTTTCAATCGAATAGGATAAATATTTGACACGCTGACATAAATCCCACGAAATAACCCATCGTTGTATATCCGTGATCATTGCCAATAATAATATCGCTTTAAATAGGCCGTTGTTTTAAAAACTCCAGAATGGCCTAACTTTCCATGTGTTTCTAAAACTAGATGCGTCGGCGTGATGGTCGTGCGGGCTAAGTCGTCAGCGGGCGAAGGTACGAATTTGGGACCGCTGACGACCCCCGTCGGCAGTTATCGGCACCATTAGCGTCTTATCCGCGGTCGGTACGTCATGGGTCTTATCTCGGATAAAGATGGGATAAGCCCCGCGTCGTTCTCGCTATGGCACAGACCGCCGAATCTGCTGGTGGTACCTGTATAGGGGTAGGGGGGACTGGCTCTGGGTGGGTGTTGTGTTGTGTATCTGCATGTTCTATCATGTACCGTTCTGTCTTTGTCCCTGTACCTCTCCACCCGAGAGCCGACCCGCAAATAGACGAATAAATGTCATTAACGCGGGGGAAAATTTCCTGTCCTTTGTCCTTTTTTGTCCTAAAACTAGATGCTTATGTACATTTTTAGGTACGATTAAATTCCAACTCTGCATTTCCTGCGATTGGATAAACCAAATACCCTTGTAATTTTCCACCTTGTCGCACACAACATTAATATCAATATTCCTCTATAGTATTTATATACATTTGTACTACGTAGATACTGCATGACTAATTGTTTTTCTTAACTTTAAAATATTTTTAATAATAGCAGCCAAGTTTGTGACAAATTAATTCAAGGGATCCTTGGAATATGGGCCTATAAATATATTAGCGATGTTGTATCTATATTTAAACTTCATTAAGTAAGATTTAATGTAAGAATATTGGCTAACATTGCGCTAATGAAATCAAGGAACATGAACATCGCGAGGGTGGGTAAATAGCTACGATCTTTTGTTTTCGAGCAGCAACGTGGCATTCGAAATACTCGTTAAATATCTAACCTGAAGCAACATTTCGATATTTTACACAAATTCACAAAATAATACACGGATTATAAAAATTATTAAATATGCGGGGTAAAATCCGAAAATTATAAATGTAAAATACTTAAAGCTTAAAAAGAAAACGAAAAGACAATATATTTTAAAATTTTAAGATATTTTCTAAATTTTTACTGAATTAACAAACACAAATAACCATTTACTTAATTGCTACTAATATAAAATGTTATTTGTCCTCCCGAATCACCAAATTAGTAAATTGTGGGGCAATTTTTATTTGTTGCAAACTAATGAAGTTTGAAAAATTCATGATTATGTTTCTGTTCATGAAATAAATAATTAAGCAATTTTTTAATTTTATAAACTTTGAATTAACTCCCGATTATTTCCGTAGGGTAAAAATGACACCAGGGATTTACATTTTTGTTTTGTAACCGACAAAAAATGTCGTCTTTAATGTCCAAATAATTAGCGTTAATTCGAAAATAAATATTCGGACTTCTACTTGAATGAAAAATAAGAAAATTATAAATGTTTAATATATTTATTTATTTATTTAATTTCACACTTAACTTTCGGTTACCTAAATTAAAAATTGAGTAATTCCTTACTTTAGTAACCGTTAATAATTTGTAAATGCTTTCCACAGAACAAAAATTGTGTTGCGAATTGCGAGATTTTAGTACTTTGTTAATATTCTAAATAAAGACCGGTCAATTGCATGGAGCATTAAAAACTAAAGAGACTTGGAAATATCAATAGCGTATTTAAAATTTAAAAAAAATGTATACAATTTAACACTAAAATAAACCTATAAACAATCTATTAAACCTTATATTAATGTAGAATTCTATTTTGTCGCATCTATTAGAGGCTATTCAGCTAAGCGGTTTGAAATATTAACTATTCAGGTCCCTAGTGTTTTCCATCTTGAAACAAGCAGATCTAGACGCCTTAAAGTGAATTCTTTTCTGAAGAGTAGATAATTGTTATAAACAACGAATGGAAATATTTTCAATTTTTTTTTCTGACAAAGCTATTTTATTTAGAATGCAACTGTTAATGTTCCTAGTGAACTCGACCGTGAAAGGAGGAGATCTGGACGTCTTAAAATGAATCAGTTGCCGAAGGTAGAAAATGTTATAAACAATCAATAGAAATTTTAAAATTTTGGTCTGTTAAAAATAAAGAAAATTAACGCACAAAATATAGTCGAATAATATTTATGGATTGTGCATTTGTCTAATAAAGATAAATAAAATAATATGAAACAATATAATCAATGAAAACCATAACATCAAGAACTACGTATTTAGCATTGTTGTCGCAATTTCCGCGGCTACCTCGGCGTTTTCCGAAAACGCAGCCCCGTAGAGGGGGATCCCTCCGAGTCCCATGATACGCGTCGGTCGTGCTAGTGCGCCGCAGTGTCCAGTTGGAGCTCGGACGCCACGGGGTTCACATCGCAACTTGGTGAGTTACGGAGATACAGATAATTAAACCATTGCTCCCTTACACGGGAGGTGTTTCAAGCAAAGCTCCCACAATTTTGCACCCCGCCTTGTCGGCCTGATATAAACGATAATAAGTAATAAATTCCTCCCCCTTACAGTAGTTTCATGTTCCCTTACATGGGAGGTGTCTCAACCGGAGCACCCACTTGTGGTTAATTAACTCCTGTTGACGTTCCCTAAAATGGAAGGTGGCTAGACTAGCGCACCCACGCCAGCGTATGTTGTCCCTTAATCTTTAAACATGTAACTCAATGGTCCCTTAAATGAGAGATGTCTCGCCACGAGCATCCACGCGCTTGTTTGCGGGTCTTCCGGACTAGTATACATGTAGTAACTATACACAAAAGGTACATCTTGATCCCTGGAATGGGAGGCTTCTGCTACTGCACCACTAACGCCTTAATCAATAAGTATCTTGATCACTGGAATGGGAGGCGTCTGCAACTGCAGCGCTAACACCTTAATAGAGAACTATCTTGATCCCTGCAATGGGGGGCGTCTCCTACTGCAGCGCTACCGCGTTAATCAATAAATATGTTGATCCCTGCAATGGGAGGCGTCTGCTACTGCAGCAGTACCGCTTTACTCAAAGAACAATCTTGGTCCCTGTAATGGGAGGCGTCCGCTATTGCGGTGCTACCGCTTTAATCGAGGATACCCCGTCCACGGAAGATGTCGGCCTCTATTGATCTCCACGCATCTAGTCCCGACCGCGTAAGTCGGTTGTACCATCAGAACAGTACAAGTTTGAGAGAACCACCTGCTGCTGGAAGAGTCATCTTGCGACCCACTTCCAAAGATACCTCAATCGGATAGCACTACTTCTCCTCTACCAAGCATTACCGCATGACCTAGGCTAATGTAAGCTTGCCGTCCCCTTCATGTCACGATCGTATGACCACCTTCTCAAGCACCGGATTGACGAATGATGCTACAACCTCTCCAGGTATACTTTGCTTCTCCTATGTCATATTTCTTGATGTGCGTTTCTTCTCTTGTTCTAACATTTTTGGTCCTTCGAGCCGGATTAGTTATTAGTCAGCAATTTACACCTGGAATTTTGTTCATAAATCAGCCTTTACCCCCAGCTAACTAGTACTGTGAGCGATACCTCCGGGACATGCAGTCTCGCTATCGCCAGGTACCTCGTTCGCCTTCCCTTTAATACCCAGTAGTCTGGGAATTTCTAAAACGCCCGGTCTTCGAAAATTAAATCATTTACAGAAGAGATTATGGTCTCGATTTTCTTCTTGCCTATTCCTTCTTGAGTAATTATGTATCACAAGGGTACATGATATTGATGTCTAACAATGAGATAGAACCCGTACCCGTTTAGTACCCCCGCAGCATGGAATCGAAAAAAATACGTACCTTTCTATAAAGCTACGAGTTGTTTTTATTAGATATTGGACATTATGAAAGGAACATGATAATATTTCAATTCATCAGCTGACCATTGTAACGTGCGGTATCTTATGCGCGCCCCTTTTGACATTGCGCGTAATTTCTCAGCTATTAACCGATTACAGGCACGCTTATCGTGCTGGCAGAATCGGGGATTCTCCAAAACAGCTTGGCAAGTACGTGGTCTCTGCATGGCGGGCGGCTATCTAAACGGTGGATGAGCAACAATCGAGACATACAAGCTTTCCAGCAAATACTGAAAAACTTGTACACGAAACCGTTACAATTAATGAGAAATCTGTGTTGATACTTCGATTATCCTGAAATCCTTCATAGGATTTTTTTTCATTTCGCAATTCCTCTGTCGATGCCTACCGACGTTAGCAAGCGCATCATTCTGTCATTTCGTGTAAAGAAAATTAACGCACAAAATGTAGTCGAATAATATTTATGGATTGTGCATTTGTCTAATAAAGATAAATAAAATAATATGAAACAATATAATCAATGAAAGCCATAACATCAAAAACGACGTATTTAGCATTATTGTCGCAATTTCCCCTGCTACATCGGCGTTTTCCGAAAACGCAGCCCCGTAGAGGGGGCTCCCTCCGAGTCCCATGATACGCGTCGGTCGTTCTAGCGCACAGCAGTGTCCAGTCGGAGCTCGGACGCCACGGGGTTCACATCGCAACTTGGTGAGTTACGGAGATAAAGATAATTAAACCATTGTTCCCTCACACGGGAGGTGTCTCAACCAGAGCACCCACACTTTTGCACAGTGCGCTGTCGGGCTAATATACAAGATAATAAGTAATAAATTTCTCCCCCTTACAGTAGTTTAATGTTCCCTTACATGGGAAGTGTCTCAACCGGAGCACCCACTTGTGGTTAATTAACTCCTGTTGACGTTCCCTAAAATGGAAGGTGGCTAGACTAGCGCACCCACGCCAGCGTATGTTGTCCCTTAATCTTTAGTCATGTAACTCAATGGTCCCTTAAATGAGAGATGTCTCGCCACGAGCATCCACGCGCCTGTTTGCGGGTCTTCCGGACTGGTATACATGTAGTAACTATACACAAAAGGTACATCTTGATCCCTGGAATGAGAGGCTTCTGCTACTGCAGCACTAACGCCTTAATCAATAAGTATCTTGATCCCTGGAATGGGAGGCGTCTGCAACTGCAGCGCTAACACCTTAATAGAGAACTATCTTGATCCCTGCAATGGGAAGCGTCCGCTACTGCAGCGCTACCGCCTTAATCATAAGTATCTTGATCCCTGCAATGGGAAGCGTCTACTACTGCAGAGCTACCGCTTTAATCAATAAGTATCTTGATCCCTGCAATGTGAGGCGTCTGTTACTGCAGCGCTACCGCCTTAATCAATGAGTATCTTGATCCGTGCAATGGGAGGCGTCTATTATTGCAGCGCTAACGCCTTAATAGAGAACTATCTTGATCCCTGCAATGGAAGGCGTCTGCTACTGCAGCGCTACCGCTTTACACAAAGAAAAATCGCGGTCCCTGCAATGGGAGACGTCCGCTATTGCGGCGCTACCGCTTTAATCGAGGAGACTCCGTCCACGGAAGATGTAGGCCTCTATTGACCTCCACGCGTCTAGTCCCGACCGGGTAAGTCGGTTGTACCATCAGAACAGTACAAGTTTGAGACAACCACCCGCTGCTGGAAGAGTCATCTTGCGACCCACTACTAAACGATACCTCAATCGGATAGCACCACTTCTCCTCGACCAAGCATTACCGCACGACCTAGGCTAATGTAACCTAGCCGTCCCCTTCATGTCACGATCGTATGACCACCTTCTTAAGCACCGGATCGAAGAATGATGCTACAACCTCGCCAGGTATACTTTTCTTCTCCTATGTTATATTTCTTGTTGTGTATTTTTTGTGTTGTTCCAACATGTTCTCTGAGAGCTATTCGGTTTATAGCGAATAAGTGTCTGAAAATTGATTTAAACAATAGGCGGAAATTGTTTAAATTTCTCTGCCCCAGCTATTAGATTTGAAATGTTACTATTCAGGTCCCTAGCGTTTTCCAGCTTGAATCAAGCGTATCTGGATATGGTAAACCGAATCCGCTGCTGAAGAGAAGATAATTGTTATAAACAATCGGCGGAAATTGTTTATATTTTTTCGGGAGTGAAAAATTTGAGTAAGAGTTACCGGATTTTAAAATGCACCATCTTTCTATTTAATTTCATTCGATAAACAATATAATTTCAGTAAGTTAGTTTTTCTTGGAGACGGTTGTACGCCAAGTATATACCTTATTCTATGCCGGTATGTCAGTGCAGAACAGTGCAGTCCGGTACCCTAAAAATATGTAAACATGTGTGGGTTTATACTTGTGCCGCAGCGCCATAACCGCTTTTCGCGGTTAATACAAATTAAATAGAAAACAATTTTATTAATTATAAAGTGTGTACTGAAGTGAACGCAGTTTGTTAGGAAGCTACAGACAAAATTAAATTTAGATACGTATACATAATTTAATTTATTACACTACAATCAAAATAATTAATGTATGTATTTCTTTGTTGATATGTTTACAATTATTTTTAGGTATTACGATGGTGAGCTGAACCTGGACATACGAAAGAGCTACGACCAGGCTTGAAAAATATTATTACGCCACTTGGATCGACATGGTCAACGAATTTGACGATCAGGATACTCCGGACAAAGAAATCATTTTTCAGAAAGGCCCCCCTGGCGACTTTGCAGCAATGGTGGATCCCAGGAAATATTTACTCCAGAAAGCTGGTAAGTTACATTTTAGTTTACATACGGTAAAAGCTTTCTATTTTCCAACTTCACAATTTACAAAATTTAAAGACCCTTAACTCTCCATTTGTCATCAGATCAAAAACTTTCATAAGGCAAATTTGTAGGACTCTTTGGGGGCAAAAGGAACTCCAGAGAAAAAATCGATTTTTTAAATTCTTGGATTTTTGGAAAAAACAGACTACCTGTAATTCTCCCATTTGTCATCGGATCAAAAACTTTCATAATGAAAAGTTGTAGAACTCTTTGGGGGGGCAAAAGGAACTCCGGAGAGAAAAACGATTTTTTGAAATTTTTGAAATTTTTGGATTTTTGGAAAAAACAGACTACCTGTAATTATCCCATTTGTCATCGGATCAAAAACTTTCATAATGAAAAGTTGTAGAACACTTTAGAAATTTTCAAAAAATCAAATTTTTCTCTGGAGTTTCCTTTGCCCTCCAAAGAGTTCTACAACTTTTCCTTATGAAAGTTTTTGATCCAATGACAAATGGGAGAACTACAGGTAGTCTGTTTTTTCCAAAAATCCAAAAATTTCAAAAAATCGATTTTTTTCTCTGGAGTTCCGTTTGCCCCCCAAAGAGTTCTACAAATTTGCCTTATGAAAGTTTTTGATCTGATGACAAATAGGAGAGTTACGGGTCTTTAAATTTTGTAAATTGTGAAGTTGGCCCCCCGATATTACAAAATGCAATTTTTTTTTGTAAAATCAACTATTTTCAAAATGTATAAAGAACTTCAGAACTATGTGGGGGGCATATAGAACTGTTGTTATTTTTTTTTTTTTATTCAAGTGGGTGGCCAACTTCACACCGATCAATTGGGACCACCTTTTCCAAACAATTTTTGAGGAATTTGAAGTAGTTTTTATTTGATTTATCTTCTTTTTTTTCTTCTTACATACTCATGGGATGTTAAAATATTAAAATTCATGCGTATAGTGTAAAATTATTGTTATATTTTTAATAATTAACAACAAAAAATAAAAAAATGATAACTTTTAGATAAAAATGCATTATTCACGAACCTTTTCTGCAGTTTCCAATTTTTAAAAATATGATTTCACATTCATAATCAGCGACCCCGAAAACTCCCAAGAACCCAATTTCATCATGTTGGGTAATTTTTCGCATTTTGACCCGCCACACGGTAGGAATCCATGGAGTGATCGACTTCAAAAGTCATTCGACGGCTGAATTTTTGACCGATCTTAATGAATCTTTTTTTAAAATACTCGTGAATAATCATACTTCATCGCAGACCCGCACGATTTTTGAAATTGATCTTGATTTCAGAGTACGTCGCGGCCACTTTGTATCTCTAAAAGGCAATTAGTCGCCAAATTTCCAATAAATCCCACTGATGATAAGAGAAAATTCCGAATCGTTTCCAATTTTTTCTAGAGGCTTCTTGAGATCCCTAAAAGCGATTAAAAATGATTCCAGATTCATAACCGGCGATTTTGAAATTCTAAAACGCAATTCATTCTCAAATTTTCAACAAATCCCCATTCGTGATAAGAGGAAATTCCGAATCGTTCCTAATTTTTGTCTGGAGGCTTCTTGGGATCCCCAGATGAGATTAAAAATGATTCCAGAGTTATACGCGGCCATTTTGAAATTCTAAAACGAAATTAATTCAATAAATCCCCATTCTTGGCAAAAGAAAATTCCGAATCGTTTCCAATTTTTTTTTCTGGAGGCTTCTTGTGATCTCTAGAAGAGATTAAAAATGATTCCAGAGTTATACGCGGCCATTTCGAAATTCTAAAACGGAATTAATTCTCAAATTTTCAACAAATCCATATTCGTGACAAAAGAAATTTCCGAATAGTTTCCAATTTTTTTGGAGGCTACTTGGGATCCCTACAAGAGATAAAAATGATTTCAGAGTGACACGCGGCCATTTTGAAATTCTAAAACGCAATTCGTTCTCAAATTTTCAATAACTCCCCATTCGTGACAAAAGAAAATTCCGAATCATTTCCAATTTTTTTCTAGAGGCTTCTTGTGATCCCTAGAAGAGATTAAATTTGATTCCAGAGTTATACGCGGTCATTTTGAAATTCTAAAACGCAATTCATTCTCAAATTTTCAACAAATCCATATTCGTGACAAAAGAAATTTCCGAATAGTTTCCAATTTTTTTGGAGGCTACTTGGGATCCCTACAAGAGATAAAAATGATTTCAGAGTGACACGCGGCCATTTTGAAATTCTAAAACGCAATTCATTCTCAAATTGTCAATAACTCCCCATTCGTGACAAAAGAAAATTCCGAATCATTTCCAATTTTTTTCTAGAGGCTTCTTGTGATCCCTAGAAGAGATTAAATATGATTCCAGAGTTATACGCGGTCATTTTGAAATTCTAAAACGCAATTCATTCTCAAATTTCAATAAATCCCTATTCGTGATAAAAGAAAATTCCGAATCGTTTTCAATTTTTTTTTCTGCAGGTTTCTTGGGATCCCCAGAAGAGATTAGGTTTAAAAATGATTCCAGATTGATACGCGGCCATTTTGAAAATCTAAAACGCAGTTAATTCTCAAATTTTCAATAAATACCCATTCGTGTTAAGAAAAAGTTCTGTTAATAAAAGTGGCACAAAATCGTTCTTTAACGTTTCTATTTTCATGAATTATGAACGATTTCTTAATGCGCTTATTCAACTTGTGTATTGCACGTTTCGTATATGCAAATGGGATATTTCAAACGTTATATTTAAACATTTAATAAACGTTTCGCATTATATGTTATTTTTTAGCGGAAATAATGTAAGTAATATTTGGATATAAATATGGTATATGTCAAACGTTTTATCAACATTTAACATCCTCAGATAATAAACGTATTATTCGGACGTTTTTTAACCGTTTATATTTTGATAAATTATAAACGTTTTTCAAATACCTTTATACAATTCGTCTTACATATGTAAACTAAAACGCGATATTTCATACATTATTTTTAAACCTTTAATAAACGTTTCACATTATATGTTTCTGAAGGGAAATAAATATGGTGTACCTTAGATGTCTCATTAGCATTTAATATATTCTGATAATAAACGTAGCAAAAAATCATTTTTTAAACGATTGTATTTTCATGAATTACAAGTTTTTTTTAATAGGTTTATTATACTTGTAAGTTCCGATTTATATACGTTTGATATATACGTAAAAAATAATACTGTATTTCAGAAATTATATTTATACGTCTAATAAAAGTGATGTATTATATAGACGTCTTTAAAACGTTAATAATAAACGTATTTTATACTGACGTTTTACAGACGTGAATCCCGTAAACGTATATGCGCTCTAAAATCGTTGACTTAAGTTTCAGTCCAAGGGACTGGGTTTAAGTCCAACGATTTTAGAGTGTGCCGTATACGTATACCAGTTTTATATCTCTTTTACGTATAATGTATACGTATATTAAACAATCACGTTCTCATTGGGTAGTTCTTTACTTTTATGATAAAAATAAGTCTTTTTTATACCATTTATTGTTATGGAACTCCTCAAACACCTTTACATATCGTAATTTCGACAAAGTTCTACTTTTTCTTGTTCTGTTTTATGTATAACCAGTATTTTATTTATGATTCTTTATTTTTATAATAAAAGGGAGTCTATTGAACTTTTACATGCTCTAGAATGATTAAGGAGTTCCATATACCTCCCTTAAATAGCGTAAATCAGTGTGATTTTTTGCACGAGTTTGGTAAACTTTGCTTCTTTATTTAGAAACAAAAATTTATTTATGATTCTTCATTTGGGGCATTCTATCTGAAACCGATTACCACCAAAAGACTATCGCACAGAGAACGTTTTTCAAAGTGAATTTTATTATATGAAAATAAAAATATTCGTAATATGTTATACACTATTTTGAAAGAGAATTGAATGCTCTTTCAATTGGCCCTTAAATTGTTTTAAATTTCTCTTTTTTTCATAGAGAAATTCCAATTTGAACTCTAAAACTCTTGATATCTCAAAACACCCTGCCTTAAATTTTCTCGAAACTTATGTGAAAAGGAAGTGTAGCGTTTCTAGTTAATAGGGCAGTGCCATTTATTCTGGCCTTTTTTAGAGAATTTAAAGTTAACAGTAATAAAATATCTTAGCTTAGGTTAGATTCTGACATGTCGGCTGAATGGGTTAAGAGTCAATATATTTATCACTGTTAACTTGATAACCTCTAAAAAGTGCATAATAAATATCAAGGCCCTACAAACTAAAAATGCTAAGCTTTCTTTTCATATAAGTTCCGAGAAAATTTAAGGGGGGGGGGTGGTATTTTGAGATCAAGAGTTTCAAGTTTCAAACTGAAATTTCTATATGAAAAAGAGAGAAATTCGCAATCTTGCACCGAGTGCGGTAAAACTTGATGACGTTACATTATCTGTATCACATTGCTTGCATTCTACAATGATCGACGGAAAAACAGGTCATGCCATCAGCGAACAGACATCCTCAAATTCATGCAATATTTGTTGCGCTAATCCAACACAAATGAATACTTTGAGTGCTTTAGAAAAGTTGCCACGAAAAACTGAGTTTTACGTGCTTGGTCTAGCTACACTGCATTGCAAAATGCGTTTTATGGAATGTTTGCTTCATATTGCTTATAATATGGACTTTAAGCAAAGTAGTGCTAGAGGAACGGAAAACAAATGTTTGAAAAAAGCAAGAAAAATTCAGATTCAAAAGGATTTGAAGACAGAACTCGGTATTATTGTAGACGTAGTGAAACAAGGAGTGGGAAATACAAATACCTGAAATACTGCGAGACGCTTCTTCGGTGAACCTAAAATTGTAGCGCGAATTTGTCAACTGGGCGAACGTTTAGTGGAACTATTTGGTACAATTTTACACGTGCTTTCCAGTGGTAAAGACATTGACGTCGACAAATTCAGAGCATATAGCATGGAAACTGCTGAATTGTATGTACAATTGTACGGATGGAACTTTATGCCAACAACCGTGCATAAAGTTGTAATTCACGGTGCATACATAATAGGTGCTTCACTGTTATCATTCGGCCGATATTCCTAGGAAGCGCAGGAAGCAAATAATAAAGTTTTCCGCAACGCTCGTGCTCACAACAGCAAATGGTCATCTAAAGAAGCAAACAATGAAGATCTTGCTCATTTCCTCCTGGTTGCATTTGATCCGTTAATAAGTAGTTTGAGAATAAATAAATTTAAACAAGAGACGGAATTAACCGATCAAGCATGCGCGTTACTGCGAGTTGAATAAAAATAACATTATATAAAGATAAAAGAAAAAAAATTGAATGAACTGCAAAAGTAAAAAAAAAGAAATAAAAAACAAAATTAAAAAAAAAACAAAAAAAAGGAACTACATTCCACCTAGGTCCACATCCTCAGTTCCGGGTAACGCAAATGGGTGGGAATACAAATATTTCAGTACTATTCTTGTAACTATTTATACTGGAGTAACTATCGTTTCCAATTTCCCAAGAAGCCAACAGTAAATTATTGAAAACGATTTGGAATATTCCCTCTTCATCAATAAGGATTTATTAGAAATTTGTCGACAAATTGACTTCTAGATTTTCAAAATGGCCGCGTATAACTCTGGAATCATTTTTAATATCTTCTGGGGATCCCAAGAAGCCTCTAGAAAGAAATTGGAAACGATTCGGAATTTCCTTTTGTCACGAATAGGGATTTATTGAAAATTTTAGAATTAATTGCGATTTAAAATTTCAAAATGGCCTCGTATAACTCTGGAATCATTTTTAGTCTCTGGTAGGGATCCCAACAAGCCACCAGAAAAAAATTGGAAACGATTCGGAATGTTCTTTTGTCACGAATATGGATTTGTTGAAAATTTGCGAATGAATTGCGTTTAAGAATTTCAAAATGGCCGCGTATCACTCAGATATCATTTTTATCTTTTCTAGGGAACCCAAGAAGCCTCCAGAAAAAAATTAGAAATGATTCGGAATTTTTTCTTATTACGAATGGGGATCTATTGAAAATTTGAGAATTAATTTCGTTTTAGAATTTCAAAATGGCCGCGTATAACTCTGGAATCATTTTTAATATCTTCTGGGGATCCCAAGAAGCCTCCAGAAAAAAATTAGAAACGATTCGGAATTTCCTCTTATCACCAATTGGGATTTGTTGGAAATTTGAGAATGAATTGCGTTTTAGAATTTCAAAATGGCCTCGTATAACTCTGGAATACTTTTTAATCTCTTCTAGGGATCCCAAGAAGCTTCTGGAAAAAAATTGGAAACGGTTCGAAATTTACTTTCGTCACGAATTAGGATTTATTGAAAATTTGGGAGTGAATTGCGTTTTTGAATTTCAAAATGGCCGCGTATCACTCTGAAATCCTTTTTATCTCTTCTAGGGATCCCAAGAAACCTCCAGAAAAAAATTAGAAACGATTCGGAATTTCCTCTTATCACGAATGGGGATTTGTTGAAAATTTGAGATTGAATTGCGTTTTAGAATTTCAAAATGGCCGGTTACAAATCTGGAATCATTTTTAATCGCTTTTAGGGATCCCAAGAAGCCTCTAAAAAAAATTGGAAACGATTCGAAATTTTCTCTTATCATCAGTGGGATTTATTGGAAATTTGGCGACTAATTGCCTTTTAGAGATACAAAGTGGCCACGAAGTACTCTGAAATCAAGATCAATTTCAAAAATCGTGCAGGTGTGCGATGAAGTATGATTATTCACGAGTATTTTAAAAAAAGATTCATTAAGATCGGTCAAAAATTCAGCCGTCGAATGACTTTTGAAGTCGATCACTCTATGGATTCCTACCGTGCGCCATGTTGAATCTGCCATTTTGAATTTTTGATTCAAATTTTAACTTCGTAATTAGCGACCCCAAAAATACACGAATAACAGATTTCAGCTATTTTCCGTGTATAGAAAAAATGTATGCCTCAAAGGGTTAAATAGGTTTTCCTCCATAGGGGCAGTTTTTTTTTTTCAATTAAATGTTGGAGCACAAAAATCGATAGTAGACTTATAAGATAGCACACATATCAAAAATACTTTCTCCTTTAAAACGTCATTTTGTATTCAATCACGTTCGCAATTAAATTGGTTTTTGTCCGAAGAGGTGGGGTTTTCAAGTAAATCTTGGCGCACAAAATTCGGTGTTGCTGCTATCCGATAACATATCAGGATACTTTGTACTCTAAGTTAATTTTGTACTCCATCTGGCGTTCGCAAACTCCACGAGATATCGGTTTAGATATTAAGGGTGGTTTTTCGCAGCTAACGGTTGGAACACAAACTTCGGTATTAGTCTTATTCGTTAGTAAACCATTTAAGGGTACATTTCCAACTACAAAATAATTTTGTGGTCCTTTCGCAAATAATGATTATTTTTCCCGCTAATGCTTGGAACACAAACTTCGGTATTAGTCTTATTCGTTAGTAAACCATTTAAGGGTACATTTCCAACTACAAAATAATTTTGTGATACTGTCTTTTCGCAAATAATGATTATTTTTCTCGCTAAGGCTTGGAACACAAAATTTGGTATTAGTCTTATTATTTAGTGAACAACTCAAGGGTAAGTTTCCAACTATAAAATAATTTTGTGCTGCTTTCCCTTCGTAAATAATGATTATTTTCCTCTAAGGGTGTTTCTTCCAACTAAACGTTGGAACACAAAATTCGGTATTAGTCTTATTCGTTAATAAAAAGGTCAAGGGTACATTTCCAACAATAAAATAATTTTGGGCTACTTTCCCTTCATAAATAATGATTATTTTTCTTTGACTGTGGTTTTTTTCAGATAAGGGTTGCAACACAAAATTCTGTATTAGTTGCATTCGTGATATAGAAAATATTATTGATCTACTACCCTTGCGATAAGGGTTGGTAAACGGATTTAACGGCTCGCATAATTCAAAAGCACATAATTATGCACCCAGTCTGCTTGGTGTCTGATTTGTTCTTCATGGAGTTTGTGACTATGCTCTGCTAGTTTGTTTCATACCAGCAGTACATTATAAAATTGCTATTCTTAGAAAAACGTTAAGTGCAAAAAATTCTTAATAAGAGCACATAATTAGCACATAAAAAGTACACAATTATGGTATTATTTTTGTTGTTTTTAGCGACCTGCTCTGCCAGCTCAGTAGAGGTAAATCGAAAATTGATAGTGCACTACCGGCTTAACATAACGTTAACATAGCCGAGCAAAAATCGATGACGGACTATTCCGATCGAAACCGAACTAAATAAAAAAACCACCCCTTACCGCAAAAACCACCCTTACCAATCAAGTTAAAAATTCCGAAGGGCTAAAAAATTGACTGAATGTAGAAAGGAAGTAGCTAAAATATTATTTAATGGATGGAAAATTATCTCCGGCTTATGTGCCAACGAATGAGGCTGATACCGAATTTTGAGCCCCAACCCTTAGTGGAGAAAGCTACCCCTACAGAATAAAACCCATTTAATTAAGAGCACGAGAGAGCACGAAATTATTTTTTAGAGTAGAAAGTATTTTTGATATAAATAGAAAATATCTTTGATGTGCGTGCTATCGAATATGACTAATACTGAATTTTGGGTTACAACCATTAATTTAAAAAAACACCGCGACAGTTAACTACCTATTAAAATAAGAACGAGTGAGAGCACAAATTATTTTTTATAGTAAAAAGTATCCTTGACATGTATGCCCGTTCCTTATTTGAAAAAAAATACCTCTATACGGACAGAAACCTATTTAATTACAAACGCGATAGAGTAAAAAATTATTTTTTAGAGATGGAAGTATGCTTGATACGTATGCTATCGGATAATTTTTATTGCAGAATTCGTGTGCTCAGAAAAAGTTACTTAAATTTTACCTTATTATTATGATCGTTTTAGTGGATACATGGCGCTGTAAAAATCGAAATTAAAATTATGCTAAAGTGTTAAACTGGTTTAAATATTACAAATTTAGTAGGAGTTTCTTATAATAAGTGCAGTCGAATCACGAAATCTTGTGAGTCTCAATAAAGTATGCGATCCTGCTGAAAAAGATTCACGTATGCAAGAACGTCGTTTTCGTTGAAGGTGACCCACAGAATAAACATTCGAAATTTCTCTTTGCGTGTGATAGAACTTTCAAGTTTTTCACGACTATTTCGTACAATATTGTACAATGTTGACAGATGGCAACATTCGTGTACTTCTTGATTACGGCTTTCTCATAGAGGAAGTGCGTTTTGTTCAGAATATTCTTACTGGAAGGTCGAGTAAAATTTATATTGAGTGTAACTCGAGTGATACGATAATACTACGCTTATTCGTACAACAATTTTACTTTTAACTTTCTACCATTATACTTTCTTCATATTTTTTTATTTTTTTTTCGTTTTATCACTATTTGCTTAAAAATTTTTTCATTTTTTAAATTCTCTATTCTGTCTCCTTCCTTTTGATATAAACTGTCTTTGACAGAAAAAGAAAGAATCGAAATTCTTATTCTACGAGGATGTGGTGATAAAAAAGTTCTTACGAACAAGTCGCCCAACAGTTTAATGATACCCATCCTGATCGTCTACTCATATCCAAATCGACTGTTTATAAAACTGTTTCTCCATTTCACGATACTGGCCCTGTCAGAGATCGTCCAAAATCGTGGATACCAAAAACGGCTACAAACGAAGATAACAGTTTAGCTGTCTGCGCTTGTGTTGTTGAGGAGGTCCATACTTCAGTTAGGACGATTGCGCAACAAACTGGTATCGGCAAATCGACAGTACATGAAATACTAAGACAAAATAAGTTTCATCCATAAAAAATAAAATTTGTGCAAGAGCTGACGGAAGACGATTTCGATCGCAGATTAGAATTTTGTGAGGAAATGAGGAGACGGTGTGACGAAAATGAGTTTTTCAAGTTCTGGATATGCTTCTCCGATGAAGCTACGTTTCAATTGAGTGGAGAAGTTAATAGACAGAATATGCAATATTGGTCAGACGAAAATCCTCATTGGATGACAGACACGCACACACAACATCCACAGAAAATCAATGTTTGGGTTGGAATTTTGTGCAATCAAATTGTTGGACCTTTCTTCGTTGAAGAGAAATTCACAGCTGTGGCGTACTTAAATTTATTGAATACCTATGTTATACCAGCAATCCAAGATATTACTGGTACAGCACTTGACAATGTCTGGTTTCAACAGGATGGTGCACCCTGTCATTTTGGTTTGATTGTACGCAATCGATTGATCAACATTTTCACCGAGCGTTGGATCGGCAGGGGAGGTTCGATTGAGTGGCCAACAAGGTCACCGGATCTAACTCCTGTGGATTATTTTTCTGGGGGTTTTTGAAGAACAAGGTGTACGAAACAAAGCCTATAGACATTGATGAGTTAAAGGAAAGAATAATTCATTGTTCTAATTCGATATCTCAAGAAACGCTGCAAAAAGTAAATGATAACTTCTATGCATGATTTGGATATTGTCAAGTTGCTGAAGGACATCAATTTGAACATCTCTTTCAGCAGTTGGCACAAGCTTAATAAAATACTAGAAATATTAAACCTAAAAAAAAGTCATTACTTTTAGATTCCGTAATTCCATGGCTTTTTCAAAGAAGCGAAATTAAAATGCCGAATTATGTGTATTTAAATGTAAAAAAGGTTAAAAAAAAAATTGTTTTTAAATCAAATTAAAAAAAGATTCTCAAAATGGTCCACCTCCTCGCGGTGAGAATCGGGAAACTTTGAAATAGTCAAATGCAAAGGACACCACTACAAATTTCAAAAACGGTATAGTCTATTGCAAGGCTGCAACTAACGAATTGCATTCAAATCCCAGTACATTTCAGAAAACTGATCCGACATTTTATTTCAGCCATTTTAAATTAATGAAATGTATGTATACGTGGGACATTCCACGTCAACTGAACACTTCTCTGCCCACAATTGAAAACAACCAAGAAATGCGAATTTTACAGCTTAAGGCTATACTTTCGAATGCCGAGTGCGCATTTGCAAAATCCAAAATGGCCGCTCCAATATGGCGGCCGGAAGCTCTTAATTTGTTTTAAAACTTGCCTAAAATAAAAATTCGGTACATGTTTATAGTGCTTTTTATGCTATCCGATGTATTTTGACCTCTCAAACCCGAATCCACTCATCACCTTACATTTTTTCTAACCTCAAAAACAGATAAAAATAGATATTTTTGAAAAATGGTTTCGCTTAATTCGTCAATTGTCAAAACCTTTATTTGTTCAAAAGTTCTTAGATTAAAAGTTTTAAAAATCGATTATGGCAGCTGGCCTTCCAAAACTTTGCCCAAAAAAAGAGACCGACAAACTTTTGAGGATGATATTTTAAAGGTACCATTTTGAAATTTTAACTGCAGTTTCTCTTAAGTGTCCACAATAACGTAGACTAAAAAAAATATTTAAACGTAGTGGAACATAGTTAAAAATACAATATAAATAGTGTCGAGAAAAATGTCAATTTGACATTCGTGAAGGGAACAGGTCTAATCTGTCATTGCAAAAGGTACTAATAGAGTATATTTTTTTACTGCCATTCTGTCGTTGAAATTTTGTCAACAAAATTTTTTCAGCAAACAAAATGGCGGCTCCGATGTAGCCCCTTTAGATTGTAGTTTTTTATTTTCTCGCGCAAATAACGATTATTAGCAAGGTCGAAAATTTGTACAATTGGGACGAGAAAGTGATAAGTATTATTTTTTAGACCCTATTCTCGAAATGATTTATTTGCGACCCCAAATTAGTCATATAGGATGCGAAATATGTGCGTTATTACCTGTTACAACATCGACGTCAGCTCGACAAAAGCGAATATCAGAGTGAAAACCTACATCATTGAATCTCTAATGTCAAAATTGTTCATTCTTAACGTTAAGCATTATACATTCCTTAAATACCATTAATTCACAACTATTGATATCGCGTTTTTTGACCGTCAATATATATTTTGCCGTTGCCCGATTTTCACCGCAAGGAGGTAAACGCTACTTGAAGAACCATTTTTAAAACAAATGTTTAAACATCTTTTTTAAATCTTTTCAAAATTTTTTTTATATTTCTTTATTTTTTTCATCTGTTTTTTAATTTTGATAACATTTTTTTATAGCATATTTTCAATCTGCATCACTATCGCTGTCTATTACAAGAATGTTATTAGTTTTGTTAAACAGATCGCTGAGTATTTTCTCATCGGGAACATACAGTATATATAGGTTCAGCTTAGTTTTAAGCCTAATTAAAAAAAAATTCGCATAATGGTGACAATCGAATATTATCCCTTTTTTATGACAACGAGTGTGAAATTTCCAAAATCGTCAAAAATAAAGTTCACATTTAATTAGATCACAAAAAAAAGCTTTAAGAAGTGAAACGCCCCAAACATTGAACCTTTCTCTTTCTATATATGTGATGTGCTATCAAAATGACATCGAACATGTGCAGCGCGGTATGGCGGAGTTTGTAAGCTGGAGTGACGCGATACTTACCATTTTCGCATTTTTAACTATGTTCCCCAATTTCAAAAAATTTGAAAATATATATGATATAGTGTACACTGAAGAGAATTTTTCGTGAAAATTTGAATGTGGTTCCTCTAATATATCGCTCTCAAAAATTACATTCAAAAATTCCAATTTTTGTTGGGTCTTTTTTTGGAAAAAATGTTTGAAAATTTGTTTCTTAATTACTTTCATTAGTCTACATAACATATTTTTTTCATCAAATTCAGTCAAGTGGTTTTCGAAAAAAATACATTTCCCTATTTTTCTTTCTCTCGCCATAACTCTAGAGAAATGAATTTTTTAAAATAATATTTGGTGGAAAGTTTTATCGTATTGGTATTGATTAGTGACATTAATGTCAGCTCTGTATGATAGAGGGCAGATTTTACAGCATACCATAAGCTAGCAGAGCATACCATAAAAATCAATGACTGACAATTCCAAGCGCAACCGGACTGGGTGCATAATTATGTACTTTTTGTGTGCTTTTGAATTATGCTCATCGCTAAATCGGAAAACCACCTCTTAACGAAAAAATCACCTTTACCAATAAATTTAAACGATCCGAAAAGCTAAAAAAATTTTTGTTCCCCGATCGATTACCATTGAACTGGATTCGATTTTTGGAAATGCTATTATGTATGTATGTATGTATATATTTATTTACGTGCTCACAACTTGTGTGCTTACACGGACTTCCTTTTACAAACGCTTACATTTATACCTATATAGCGACATTTACATTGCATTAACCATTTACATTCACGAACATTGTACCTTTTATAAATTTCTCTAAAAAAAAAATCTCACTGAAACAACAGCAAATTGACTTCACATCTAACCTCTCTCTCTCTCTCTCTCTCTCTCTCTCTCTCTCTCTCTCTCTCTCTCTCTCTCTCTCTCTCTCTCTCTCTCTCTCTCTCTCTCTCTCTCTCTCTCTCTCTCTCTCTCTCTCTCTCTCTCTCTCTCTCTCTCTCTCTCTCTCTCTCTCTCTCTCTCTCTGAATAAAGTTTTATTTTCAAAGATTATATCTCAAATATTTACGCCTCCTGTTTTATTAGATCTCGCATACCAACCTGGCCTTACAGATTCAGAAGTGGGATGCGACGGGATTCGTGACAACGTGGTCACAGAATTGAATTCCGGCATATTGAATCGGCCTGATCTGAGAAACGTGTCGGAATGCAAAATATCGGGATCGCGCTTCTCGCTGGAAACAAGCGGGTCGGAACGCGGCGAAGTTTCCAGAATTTTCGGCTGTGTGCGCGAAAATCGGCTTGAATAACGCGAGTGTTGGTGTTTCTGAAGGCTTTGTGTAAGCTGAAAATCAACGGAAGCAAGGATTGTTGTAAAAAACTTTGTGATACAAAATTTCGTTTGAGAGAACGAATCTCTTTGTGAGTGACGAAAATCTTTGTTTGGGTATCCGTGAGAACAATGGCAAGCATATTGCAAGGAAAAGATTTCTCGGTATTGGAACTAAAGGACGCTTTAAGTTCGTTGAATTTAACCACGACGGGCGTGAAAGCCGAGCTTATTCGACGTTTGGAAGAACACGATCCAGAAATTTGGTCAAGTCTTGGAAAACGAAATTTCGATTGAGGAACAGGAATTATCGCTCATACGCAGAGAGAAAGAACTGCTAGAAAGAGAAAGAGCAATTCTGAGAAGAGAAAGACAGCTCGCGGAAAATTCACCGAATTCGATGAGAAGCGTCACTTCCCGTGATTCGTCTTCGTCCACAAATATACTTCGGTCGATCAAAGATTTATTAAGTGAATTTGATGCTAGTGAAAACACATTCTGGCTATGGAGGCAACAACTCGATTTTCTAAGAGCTTCATATCAATTAAACGACAACGCTGTCCGCATTTTGGTAAGTTCGCGAGTGAAAGGACGTGCGTTAAATTGGTTCCATTCGAAGGCGAACATTTAAGCCTAAGTGCAACCGAACTGATAGAAAGGATGGAACAAATGTTCGATCACCGGCCCGGAAAATTGGCCATGCGAAAAGAGTTCGAGGCACGAGTGTGGCGGTCTGATGAAACTTTTAGTAACTATTTTCACGAGAAAATTATTTTATTAAATCGAGTGCCTATCGCGAATGAAGAAATCGTCGATTACGTAATTGAAGGAATCGCCGATTCGCGATTACAGGATCAGGCGCGAATGATGAACTTTCGAAAGACGGAAGATTTGTTAACCGCTTTTGGAAAAATAACACTCGAAACACGAAAAGTTGTCGAACAAAAGAAACCGAAACAATTCGCGAAAGGTGAGATAGAAGACTCGTCAGTGATAAAGAAAAAGACTGTGAAGTGTTATAAATGTCGAGAAACCGGACACTTTGCGTCACAGTGTCAGAAGGCCCCGAAAACGAACATAACGTGTTATAGGTGCAACGTTCAAGGTCATAGGGCAAACGAATGTCCGCAACAACAATCGACAGGAAGGGGAGAGATAAAGGGCGTGTCACCTTCGTCGATGTCAACAAACGTCGTGCACCCGACAGCGAGCATCGATCAACGATCTTCGAGCGCCATGCAACGGACGACGGTGGAAAGTGTGCTACATGCGATGGACAGCGAGTCCCCAACTGCGCCAAAACCACCATACATGGTACCTGTAAGTTTCGAAATTCCCGATGGATGCGGTAGTATGTGTAAATATTCGGTAAACGCTATGGTTGATTCCGGATCACCGATAAGTTTGATAAAAGAAAGTTTTGTTCCAGTGAAAGTTTTTATACCACTGACGGGAAACATTCAAAATTATTCCGGGTTGAATAATTCACCTTTAAATGTTTTAGGCATTTTACAACGCGATGTAGATATTCAGGGTATTTGCGTTAACGTAAAATTTCATGTTGTACCGGATGATACAATGTCATATGTAGCTTTACTCGGTAGAGATATTACAACTGTACCATGTTTGAATATTTCGATGGGAAAAACGTTCGACATTTCAAAAGTTGACGAAATTTAAAAAAACGATATAGATACCGAAATTAGCCAAATAATGCATATCGAATGTTACGATGAAGCTAATATTTCTGACGAATTGCAAATTAATCCGGAAGTCCGTGAAGTTGTATCTGAACAAATTCGAGACGCATTTAAGACGAAATACTTGAATAATTTAAAGTCAGAGAAACTCGAACCAGATTTCGAGATGGTTATCGCATTGACTCATAATCAACCGATAAGTTCACGTCCGCGAAGATTATCTTTTTCAGATACCGAAGCGTTAAGAATCGATTTGTTAAAAAGAGGAATTATTCGTGAAAGCGCTTCACCTTATGCTAGTCCGATTGTATTCGCGCGTAAAAAGACGGGTGAAATAAGGTTATGTGTTGATTTTCGAGAACTCAACAAAATCACAGTTGGCGATAACTTCCCTTGTCAGTTAATCGATGACAATTTAGATTCATTGAAAAACAAAAAGTACTTTACGTCATTAGATTTACGTGATGGATTTTTACACGTAAAAATGAGTGAATCCTCAGTATCTTTGACTTCGTTCGTTACTCCTCTCGGGCAATACGAGTATTTGAGAATGCCTTTTGGATTAAAAAATGCGCCACGCGTTTTTCAACGATTTATTCAGACCGTTTTCGCAACGCTATTGAGAAAAAGAAAAATTTTTATGTTTCTGGATGACGCTTTTATAGCGACAGAGACACTCGAAGAACATTTGAATATTTTATCTGAGGTTTTCGAAATTGCGGGTAGACATCATCTACAATTTCGGCTCGACAAATGTAATTTTGTACAGACAGAAATCGATTACCTGGGGTACAGAATAAATGAAAATGGCGTTCGACCGAGTGACGTCAATGTAAAATCAGTTTTGGACTATCCTGTCCCACGTAACACGCAAGAGGTGCATCGATTTGTTTGCCTTGCTAGTTATTTTCGTCGTTTCATTCCCTCATTTGTGACCCTTGCAAAGCCGTTATACGACCTGACGAAGAAAGGCGCGAAATTCAAATTTGGAGCTGACGAAAATGACACATTTGAAACATTAAAACGTCTTCTATCTAGCAAACCAGTTTTAGCTATTTACTCTCCAAGTAGCGAGACTGAATTACACTGCGACGCTAGCGCAAGTGGTTACGGAGCAATTTTAATGCAAAAACAAAACGATGGCACGCTAAGACCTGTATATTATTTTAGTCAACGTACGACACCGGCTGAATCGAGATACCATAGTTTTGAGCTCGAATGTCTTGCGGTCGTTTACGCCTTAAAAAGATTTCATGTTTATTTATCGGGATTGAAATTTAAAGTTATAAGCGATTGTGACGGTTTTCGTCTCACATTAAGTAAAAAGAACGTAAATCCGCGAATTTCTCGTTGGGCCCTTTTCCTGCAGGATTACGATTTCGAGATAGTCCATCGACCAGGTGTTCGTATGGCACACGTAGATGCTCTTAGTCGTTGTCACAGTGTATTGGTTTTAGAAGGAAATACCTTTGACCAAACATTGTCGATTTGCCAAGACAGAGATGAAGGGATTCGAAAAATTCGTGACGATTTGGGTAAAACTGAAATGAAATTTTTCGAGCTTCGCGACGGACTTGTTTACCGAAAAGATAACAATAAAAAATTACTGTTCTATGTGCCGGAATGCATGGAACAAAATGTGATTCGTACAGGACACGACGATCTTGGTCATCTCGGTGTGGAAAAAGTTTTTAGTAATCTTACAAAAACGTATTGGTTTCCGCGAATGCGAGAAAAGATAAGGGAATATATTGCCAATTGTCTACGCTGTATTGAATTTTCGCCATCTAGTGGTAAAAAGGAGGGCTATCTGCATAGTATTCCGAAAGCGAGCGTACCGTTTGATACTGTACACGTAGATCATTTACGTCCTTTAGGTAAAACAGGTAGAGGTTTTAAGCATATATTTATAATAGTTGATGCATTCACTAAACATATTAGGTTGTATCCTTGCAAAATCTACCGGAACTCAAGAAGTACTGAATCATTTTAAAGACTATTTTCGAGTGTACGGCAGACCGAAGCGAATAATCTCGGATAGAGGTTCCGCGTTTACCTCTGAAGCTTTTGAAAATTTTGTAAAGTCTGAAAAGATAGATCATGTTTTTACAGCTGTAGGTACACCCCGTGCGTTGTAGATCTACTGGTGATACACCTTCCCGTTTACTGTTCGGTGTCAACCAAAGAGGAAAAATTAATGATTGTTTGCGACTAAATGTTGAATCGATTGCTGAAACGGAGCGAAATTTACCTGCAATCCGTAATAATGCCTCAATTGCGATTGAAAAAAACCAATTAGTTAATAAGACATGATATGATAAAAAGCGAAAAGAAGCAAATGTATACAGTGTAGGCGACTACGTCATAATACGGAATGTTGAAACATGTGCGGGAGTGAATAAAAAATTAATCCCTAAGTTTAAAGGACCTTACGAAGTGAAAACTGTTTTAGATTGCGACCGATATATCGTTAGTGACATTGATGGCTTCCAAGTGACTCAAAGACCTTACACTGGTACCGTTACACCAGATCAGATGAGACCCTATATCGCTGATAAGAATGGGATATCCCCATCGTTATAATCTGATGTATTTAGTTTTAAGATTTAATTTTTATTTTCACTATTTACGTTTAATTTGGATTTGACCGAGACGTTCAAAAGTCAGAATGGCCGATCTGTGGGAAAAAGGGCAGAAATAAATAAATAAAGGCGAAACGTCTAGAAGATTCTCAGTCGTCCGAGAAGCGTTCCGCGAGCGCGGGGCCCAGGGGAGTGGGGGTGACCGCGGCAGCAGCCCGCGCAGCGCATTCTTCGCCGAGCGTTTGTTCGATTCGGTTCGTCCGTCCGCGACTCGTCATACGCTTCGTTTGTATTACCGCGCTAAACGTGCTAGTCTGAATAAAGTTTTATTTTCAAAGATGATATCTCAAATATTTACGCCTCCTGTTTTATTAGATCTCGCATACCAACCTGGCCTTACATTATAAAATCTATTTTCTTTTTTGTGTTTTGAATTCAAATCGTTTTTCACGTTCAAACAATTTTTAGTACAAATAATTTTTTAGTTTGAATTTGTTTGAAAATAATTAATTACTATTTCGAAATTGTATATCATAAAGATAATCACTTTTCAGAAATTGAAAAACAACTTCGAAAATAAATAGAGTTAATCACCAGTAATTTATGTGTGAGTTTTGGAAACAATAACAAAGCCGTAAATTTCGTCAGTAAACAATAGATTCCTTTCGGCGTATTCCCAGAAGTTATCGGGAACGACCTTGTTTACGTTTCTTCCCAACCGATCTCCCTGAATATTGCGATGTGGATTTATGATTGTAATAGTTCGTTGCATGAATAATACCAATGTATACTTGTGTTTATCTTTTCAGCATTTATTATTCTCTCTATGGTCTTCCCCCCGTATCCCCGTACGGGCCAATAATTACGTTGGCCTAAGAAAGTGTTGTCGTCCCTGGAATAACTAAGGTTTGAAAATACCGGGAAATAAATGACGCACTTTTCCAGTTATTTTTCAACGTTCGTTTATAATATTTAGTAATTTGAAACTTAAATATTAATTCGCTAATTAGAGTCGGGTATGGAATTTTGAATTCTTTTTATCAAAATAAACTTTCCTTTCAATTCCGATCTAGTTTTCCAGATTCAATTTAATTTTAGGAAACTTCAGCAAAGTTTTAGTTTGTCTCACCATAGTGAGGAACGAAGTTTAAATTCAATTAATTTTGAGGTTGTGTCCCGTTTTTCGATTTCCTAGCAAATCTCCTGGAAGAGTTAAGTTAGTTTGGTACATTCAATTTTAAACGTTTTAACGACATTCGCGATTTCAGGTACAGGATTTCCCCCTCCCCTTGCAGCAAACCATAGAGAGACACGCAGCTCCTGCAATCGAGTCGAAATAAATTTCGATTGATTTATTATGTAATGAGATAATTAACATAATTATGATATATTGTATGTACCAGTGCGGCAACTCGGAAAATTTTCTAGCACACTCGTCCTGTCGCGACGCGCGATCCCCCTACCCTTCGCGGTTTGTAACCGTTGCATTGCAACCGTTGTTGAGGTGTCGGTTGTGACAGATAACTGGCGCGCGCCTCTGTAAATAAAAAGTTTTGGCATCTGGGGAAACCCCCCCACCCTTCTTCTTTTTTGATTGTTGTTGTTGCTTTTGCTATTGCTCTTATTTTGCGTCTATTTTGAGAGCTTTTGGCTATCGGTCCGCGGAGGCCTTAATTTCATTTTATTTCCTTTATTTTGTTTTGTTTTTGTTTTTTTTTGTAACGTGAGCAACACGTCCCTTAGCGCCCGATATCCGGTTTTGAACTCATACCAGCGAAGCCGAGTTTTCTTTTTGAGCTTCATATTCGTTTTTGCATAAGTTGGACCGCAGGTCGTTCGATTTACGAATCCGGCAGCTCGACGTAGAATCTCGAGCTGTGCGGTGACCTTGAGGAGCGTCCGAACTTTTTCTTCTTTTTTTTCTCTCTTCTTTTTCTCGTTCATTTCGGGACCATGGATACACTCTTATCCACTCCCACTAGTTCCCCGGCAACGGTGGTGCCCACGCTAACGGTGGTAACCCCCACCACTACCTCGGGACACCCGCCTATTACCACGACACCCGTGGCATTCTCGGCTACCGCGACTAACGTCACCCCCTCCCGCGCGGCGGGGCGACAAATCGCCAGCCTTGCACAAATCTCGGCAATACGGGCGGATATTGACAGAATAGTCGATATACGCGACCTTATCAGCCGATGCGATAAGGCCGAGCTCCTGATCTCCGGATCAGTAGAGGTAATCCGGGATCGGCTGGTGCGGTACACCATTTTGCGAAGATTCCCGGATACCCCGGTCGAGTGGGACGCCGGTGCAGATGGGCGCGGTGACCAACCCCCCTACACGTTGTCCGAAGCTGTCGGTTGCCCCATAATAGGGACCGTATTTGGTGAGTCAATGAATGCGACCTACCCGGGTCACGCGGAACCTCCGCCGACGTCTCGCCTAGGAGCTTTCGCGTTCTCCACCCACGGATTACCGTCGGACCGATTGCGCGCCTATTATCGGGACCGATCTCGTTCAGAGCGGAGGAGAGTTTTTGATTTCCGATGGCGGACACCTCCATGCACCCAGCCGGTGGAATCAATCACGCGTCCGTAGTTCCCCCTCGCGACAACCGCCGCGAAGACGACCCTCAACCAGGAGGTCGTGCCGTGAACGGCTATAACCCGTCGAATCTGTTAATCGGGAATAAACCTGCACAAGGTGGGTCACGTGACCCGACCCAGTTGGCCCCTGAGTCTTTCCGACCGAGTGTTGTCTCGTGTGGAACACAGGATGTGCTGCAGCCCTCACGGGCGGGTATTTTCGGTCCACCACCTCGTGATAATTTTGACTCGCGTCAAATGGACCCCTTTCGTCCAATGGCAACGCGCCACCCCCCCCCCTGTCGCTCAACCACGGGTTCGTCAAGCGTGCACTTCCCGGCAGATCTAACTTACGATCTATCGCCTCATCAACCTCGTTATAAAAGCACTCGGGTTGGCCACCCCCACTCCTCTCATCGCGCCGATGGCAATGCATCACAGGCCGGAGAATCATTCAACCCCGGCTTGTCGATGTCCGGTGTTCGATGGCACAAAACCGCGATCGAACACTGGAGGACGCATGGGCCACGCTATTCGGGTGAGGAGGGGGAGGATGCCGAGGAATTCCTAGTCAAATTAGGTGAATATGTCACCAGTGGGGATTTGACAGAGGAAGACCTCCTGCACGCCCTACCCGAAGCGTTCAGAGGACCTGCCCTTAACTGGTACCGGGTGGAAAAAGCCAGTTGGAGCACCTACTCCGGGTTCGTGCGATATTTCCGCGACGTCTTTGGCCAACGCCACCTGGAAGCCAGCATCAAAAGGGAGATTACCCTGCGCACCCAAGGGCCCGAGGAGCCCATTCGGGAATATTTAGTCTCCCTACACAGTCTCTTTAATTTACTTACGCCCCCCCCCCACCTCGCTCTAGAGGAACAGTTGGACATCGCGGTACAGAACCTGCGCCCCGGTCTCGCACGAAAAATCGAGCGTGACTCCGTGTACGATTTTTCTGACCTATTGAGAGTTGCTCGACAAGTGGAAGGGGCTGCAAATCAGGAGAGGGTATACCGGCCCCCTCCCGCGGCTAATCAATCGGCCTTCCCCGCTTTTGCGTATACGCCGAAGACGAAGCGGGGGAAGGAAAAGCTGGCCTTTGCTACCCCTACCGTCAAGCAGGCCCTGAAGCAATCCGCCGCCCCCGCGCCCTTGCCGCCGCCCTCCCCCATGGGAGAGGAAGCTGCGCCGGTAACGCGGGCCGCGAGAAATAGCATTCCCAAACAACCCCCTACGGTACAGCCCCTTCGCCGCGTAAACCGTCCGGGACCCCTCATACGCCTCCGTTCCAAAGGCTACCTCGTCTGATGGACGTGGCGCCGAGGGAACCTCCACCTCCAGTGACCACGTCACCTCCGGCACGTAATCCCATCCGTTGCTATAATTGCAAGCAGTCGGGTCACGTGTATCGCGAGTGCCCTCACCTAGTGGGATACTTCTGTTGCATCTGCGGCTACCCAGGCCGAGATGCAAATAATTGTCCGGCGTGTGAGCGTAAAAGGTCGAGAAACTGCTAAAGGGGGGGGGGAGTCCCCGAGACCCCCCCCCCCCTAGCACAACGGTCTTCACGCCCCACTCAGTTGCGTGGTACGGCTAGCAAAGCTGTCGTAATAAAAAGACCGCGCTTACGGGTTATTCGGCTGCCGTACAGCGGTTTTCCACCCTTCGTACTCCCATCGTATCAAGTAAAAGATTTGCTTCAATTGGTTCATGTGAAAATAATCTGGGGATCGTAGACTCAGATCCGCGTCCCCACTTACGTCTTGCCTTAAACGGAAATGTTATAAGGGCTCTCGTGGATACGGGAGCTTCGCGATCATATTTAGGGGTTGCATGTCACGAGATCGTCTCCCAGTTCCTGAGACCCAGCGAAGAGCAAGTAAAAGTCGCGAATGGGGCGGTAGTCCCCCTAAACCGTATCGTTACCCTCGTGATGACCCTCGATGGTCAAACCAAGAATTTTGACATGCGGGTTGCCCCTATCCACTATGCATGTGTATTGGACATGGATTTCATGCGGCTATTCGGTCTCAAGTTAGATACCGATAGCAATTTGTGGAGTAGTCGAGTAGGCACCCCCCACTCGCTAGCGGACGCCAGTATTCCGTTAATAGCCCACGCCGCAAACGAGTGCGCTGGCCTGGTTCCCCCCTCCAAAGAAGCCGCTCCCCGGCTAAGGAGGCTGCTCAACCGCTATTATCCCGCGAATAGGACCCCTACTATCGGTGTAACGCGCTTCACGCAGCACACCATTGACGTAAGGGCCATCCCCCTATTCGCCAGAAGGCTCGTCTACTTTCCCCCTACATGGTGAAGGTGGCCCAGGACGCAGTCGATGAGATGCTGAGCGGCGGCGTTCGGAAGTCGAATGGGACATTTCGATTTTGCGTCGACTTTCGGGACGTTAATAAGATAACGAAGAAAGATGCATACTCTCTTCCCTCGATGGACCCCCCCAGAGGGGGAGGGCGTGTGGGCCCCTTCCGTCTCTCACCCGCGGAAGTGTGGAGCCTGCTAGTCCCTCCTTCGGGAAGGTTGTCGTTCCTGGGACAGCTCGAGACAACCTCAGGGGGCCCGCTGTTTGTCAGGTCGGCCCATACTTTCAGACAGTGGGCCACGGGCACAGGGTCAGCCCCGAGGGACCCGAGACAAGTGGCTTTGGCTGCGCCCGATTTGAGGGCCCCTGCCTCACTCAGCCAGGGGACCACCGTCAAGTTGGTTAGTTGGAGGCGGCCAAAGTCCCTGGGCCGGGGGACTGCGGCTGCCATTGTACCCCAGGGAGGGGGAGAGGGGAACCTGATCCAAGCGGGTTCCGCTCCTCTAGGGTGAATGTCGTTGTCTCCCGAGCTGCCCTAGACGACCTCAGGGAGTCGGCTGGAAGGTGTGGGCTACTCACCACGCTGGAAGGTCGGCCACGGGCACGTGGTCAGCCCCGAGGGACCCGAGACAAGTGGCTTCGGCTGCGCCCGTTGAGATACCCCCGCGCAAGCGGGGTTCGTTGAGCCGGGCGGCAGAGGACCCCGAGTAGGGGGGCCGATGCCGCAAAGATCAAAGCGTGTAATCGCCTTTGAGACGTGAGTGGCGTCCCATCTGGCTCCGGCCGATGGGCGCACAGGCTTAGCATGCAGGGGGGGGGGGGCTTCGGCCCTTCGGGAGCTGGCGACCCCGCATACCATCGAGCTGGGCAACCAATCCCGTGTAGGCAAGTACTCAACTGGTAGAGGGCTGGTGTTTGAATCGTGGCCAGTCCTCGCAATGACACACCAGGTCACAAAACGGTACTCTCGGGGGCTGTTCCAAGCGGCGTGTCTCTCGGGGCACCCTTTCAGCCATTGGTGTTGGACTCGAGCGGGTAGTGGTTTCAATAGCCTGCACGCTGGGCTAGGAGCATTCTGATAGGACTGGAAGGACTCTCCCCGGGTCTGTGAAGGTCTCGCTTGCTCCGATGTGTGAGTTGCAATGCAACTCGGGTGCGACCCTGCAGAGTGTCGTAGGGATTAGAAAGGTCCTCTCCTCAACGAGGAGCTCAAGAAGTCTTGCCGCTTGGAGAGAGATTGGTAGAGGCCCCGGAAGAAGGGGTCCTCGCGTTGGTCCGGGCGTATCCCGGCTCCGCGCCATGGGGCCCGAGCCTTAGAGCCTTGCGGCGGGTAAGGCTCGGTCAACAAATTACGAGGTGACTAATTCCCTCGATGGACAGGATTCTGTCAGGGTTGAGTCGTGCCCAGTGCATCACCACGCTCGATCTCAGACAGGCCTACTTCCAAGTGCCGGTAGAGCCTGGCAGTCGGCCCGTTACCCCTTTCGCCGTCCCCGGTCGCGGGTTGTTCCAGTTTATGTGCATGCCTTTCGGACTCACCAACGCACCTGCGATGTTTCGGCGATTGGTGTACCGCCTCATCGATCCCGCGTGGGAGCCCCACGTATTCGCGTACCTCGATGATATCATCATCGCCACGGACGATGAGGAGGACCACTTCCGCTACTTAGAACTTGTTCTGACCAGTCTGCGGAACGCCGGTCTAGAATTAAATTTGGAAAAGAGCGAATTCTTCCGGGAGGAGTAGAAGTACCTCGGTTTTGTACTGAACCGCGATGGATTAAAGACTGATCCGGGCAATGCCGCCCCGTACTTTAATTTCCGCCCCCCACTAATCTCAAACCGCTACGACGCTTTCTGGGCATGGTGGGGTGGTACTCTCGGTTCGTCCCAGACTTTTCGCGGGATCGTATCCCTCTAACTAAACTCCTGATGAAGAACACTCCCTGGGTGTGGGGTCCGGAGCAGCTGTCTGCTTTTGAGTCCCACCGTGACTCTCTCACCCACACTCCAATCCTCACCCGCCCAAATTTCGACGCCCCCTTCACGATCCAGACGGACGCGAGTGACTTCGCGATCGGCGCGGTCATCACCCAAGAGGTGGGAGGTAATGATCACCCGATCAGCTTCGATAGTCGTGTGCTCACCAAGGCTTAACGAAAATATACGGTCACCGAAAAAGAGTGCCTCGCCGTCCTCTGGGCCGTGAAGAAAAACAGACCTATAGAGGAAACCCACTTTAGAATTATAACGGATCATAGCAGCCTGCAATGGCTGAGGAATCTGCGTGACCCAACCGGCTGACTAGCGCGGTGGGATCTGGCCATGCTGGCCTATGATATGAAAATCGAGCATAGAAAGGGTACCCTCAACGTGGTGCCCGATGCTCTTTCGCGGATGTACGAGAATATTGAAGAAGCCCTTTGCGCCCTTGGAGATACAGAGGATCAGTGGTATACTCAGAAAATGGAGAGTATTCGGAAGTTCCCTTCGAAATATCCCCATTAGCGCATCAAACACGACCGAATATATTTCCACCGACCGCACCCCATTGTTGAGTCTGCCTTGAGCGATCTCGACGCCTGGAAGCTAGTTCTTCCCGCGGACTCGCGTGCTCGTGCCCTGAGTGACGCACACGATTGTCCGCAAGCCGGCCACTTAGGAGTGGATAAGACATCGCCGTCTTATCCAGGACTTCTACTGGCCCGGCGTCTTCCAGGACGTCGCAAGGTTCATCGCCCGTTGTCCCGAGTGCCAGAGACAAAAAGTCTCCCAGCAGGCCCCTACGGGACTAATGTGCGAGAGAACGACCGAAGGTCCATGGATGACAGTCAGTTCCGATGTCATTGGACCATCCCCCCCCCCCCAGTAAGCGTCAAAATCAATTTGTGGTAGTTTTCCAGGATATGTTCACGAAATATATAGAAGTGAAACCCTTCCGTGCCGCCACTGGATCGGCTATATTGGCCGCTTTCTATAGTCTCGTGATAAATAGATGGGGTTGCCCAAAGTATTTCCTATCGGATAACGCGAAACAATACGATAACTCGCACGCACAGGCCAACCCAGTCGAGAACGTTAATAGAACTCTCAAGACGATGATGTGAACGATCGTGCCGCATGATCATCGCGACTGGGACGCGCATCTTGAGGAATTGACATTCGCCCTGAATACCGCGGTCCAGTCATCGACCAAGATGACTCCCGCATTTCTTAATTTCGGTCGCAACCCGGTCGCGATTAGGAATTTGCGTACTGATCTCCCCCCTCCTCCGCTCACGCTCCCTAAGGATCCGGAGTTCTGGCGTGATCGGATGAGGAGGCTACCGTTAATCCATGATTGGGTACATCGTAATCTTGAGCGCGCCGCGACGCGCCAAGCCGAGTATTATAACCGCTCTCACCAAGAAGTGACATACCAGGTGGGTGACCTAGTACTACGTCGCATCCGGTTCCTTTCGTCGGGGATCCAAAATTTCGTGGCCAAACTCGCGCCCAAATTCAGCGGCCCTCACCGCATCCTGCGGGTAATCTCTCTCGTTGTCTTTGAGCTCGACGACCCAGAGAATCGTCGGAACCCTAGGGCCCATATTAAAGATTTGAAACCGTATCACGCCCCCGACGAGGGGAGTAATTCTACAAACGACCGGACCGCGTCGCCGAATACACACGAAAACCTTCTGGCCCTCGGTCGAAACCAATTATTCCGAACCCGGTGAGTACCGACCCGGTGCTGCATCGCCGCGGTCGACCTCCGTAACCAGCCAGAGAAATTCCCCGCTGTCCGAGAGAAATACCACGTGCGCCACGCCGCAGCAAGGCCCACCTAACGGCGAGACCGCCGGAGACAGTCGAACCGACTTTCACTCGCAGGCGCCCCGGTCGGCCGCGCAGAGTGTCGACCCGGTGCGCGCCACTCCCACCCACACCATTATTGGAACGACGTTATGGTCTACGATCTCGTAGAACCTAACTGTCGCACTGGTACCCCGATGTTTTGCAAAGGTGCCCCCAAAAATAATGAACTGGTTTAAGTAGCATGAATTTATAATTCGCGTAGGAAGGACCAGATGACATTACGATGCTTTGTGATCCCCTTATCAATGTAGCGCTGTCCTTTGCGATTATGTTGGCCCTTTGCGATATACTTTGCGATATACATTGCGATATACATGGCGATCTAATAATTTCTTTTTGCGTCTTGGCTCAGTTTCCGACAACGCCGAGTAAGTTCCTGTTGCGAACCCCAGTGGCCGCAAAGGATATAAGAAAAGATAGTTCAGTTGCGCTTAACCATATGGTTGAATTTGATTTCGTGGAATCGCAACCGTCTCTTAAACATTTTTTTTTCGTTTGTGTATTAGCACTTACTCACACTAAGTATTCGAGTAACTTTGATTTGCGTGAACCCGCGATTCTGTTTAATAATTAGAATGTCGCTAAGTCATGACTCGTAGTTAGTTCATTCGGGACCTACGCTAACTCGCGTAGGTATCGAATTTGGAGTTTGGCTCACGCCTAATCCCGCAAATTCTTATTTAATATTTGTGTTTTTTTGCGATACGTCTTTCAATGTCGTCGTCCCATGGCGTTTTCGTTGGGCCATTAGCAGCTCTAACGAACGGACTTTCATTAGATTTATTCAATGTCTGATAGTGCTGAGATGCGCTCATACTGGTGATAGTAGTGCCTGGCGTCGAAAACCGGCTTGGAATTCGCGTAGTTTAAGTTATGCACTCGGTTTGCCTGAATTTGTATTACGTCTAGTCACGCCACCTATGCGTTATCTTGATATTGCACTAAATCGCGCATTTAGATAAAATACGTTGGTTTTACGCTAAACAGCGCGACTTTATCAGCCCCACGGGTACGCCTCGGACGACGCACGCATTTGATAACTTCAAGCTCAATTCGCGCTGATTCGCGCATGCAATGTGCTAAGCCACGGTTTCGAGTAATTAAATTTCTACGCCGCGATAAAACGCGATCTTATCGAGTCAATTTGGTATCAGTCGCAATAAGAACACAGTAGAGGTATTTGCTGCCCCCTCGCGTTTTGTTGGCCCCGAAAATATCGTGCCGCTGTATACTATGGTATTGCAGATGCGCTTCGCAGTTGCGTAATCTGTCTAATGTAACACGATATGCCCCCCCCCCCCCCAAGTCTATCGTATGGCCGCCTAAAGTGAGTCTGAACCTCAATAGCCCGACGTGACATCATCGCCTACGAATCTACGGGTATAGAGTTTGCCGGGACATACTTCCAGAAATGGCTAATTTTTCAATTTCATGTAGACCTCCTAAGGCTATTCTCATTGCTTCATGCTCGTAAATGATAGCCACTCGTGCTGTGAAGTAGTACACCGTGCAAATTCGGTATTGCAGTGGAGGTCGTTGGGTGGTTTACGGCGGAACTTAGTATTTTACGAAATCCAGCGAGTTGACATCTACTCGCCGCTGTCCCGTTGCATTCAGTTGGCCCAACGGCGAAAATAGCCGCCCTACCCCATCGTGAGCATGTATCGATCGCATCAGAATATATCACCTCAAATCCTTTGTTTTCGTTGCGTATTGTACTGTCCATCTTTTCTTTGTCACGCTTTGTCCTCTTCATTCCATCCTACTCTCCATCCTCCACGACGTCGCGTCGTAGCTAGTATGATGATTGTAAAGGTATGGAACTGGAAGAGGCGAATCCCAATCGTGCGATAGAAATTAAGGCCTAGTTATAAGTCACACTGTATCAGCCAGATGGCGATTTTGCTATCCCGGGTGAACAGGGAAGTAACCCGTAGAACATGTCACTTTTTTATGTATCGCCTAGTTGCGATTTTTTATTTTTCTTGTATTTGCGTCTCTAATCTTAGTAGCGAGTTCGATTGCGATATTTCGTTTTTTTTTTGGTTATGAATTGTGGCAATGGTATATCTTTGCGATGCCTTGTTCTTGGGCTCATACTTGTGTGACATTTCTCTGCAGTATGGATTTGAGTGATATTCGATGTGCAAACATGATCATTGCCATATGCGGGCATGATCCTGAGTTTGTGTGATTCTGCGTAGCGTTCGAACGTGCGTCAGTGAATCTGCGTATTCACCATTTTGGTTTTCTCGATCTCATTGCGAGCCCCCCCTCTTCCCCTTGCGATTTTGCGTTCGGTGCCTCTAATGGCTAGTTAGCTACCTCACTGTATAGGCCTAAGGGCAATTCTTTCCCAGTGGCGAAGGAGACGCCTATGTTGATTTTGTTAAGTGATTTAGATTTAAGTGAAGTGCTCCCCAGTGACATTTAGCGAGATGGGTCAAATCAAGTGAAGTGCCTCCCAGTGACATTTATCGAGATGGACAGATCAAGTGAAGTGCCTCTCAGTGACGTTTAGTGTGACACTCGTACATCCCTCTATCAAAGATGTACTCGAGTCAGGCCCGGGGGTTTGTGACGTAGTCACGGATCAAACCCGGTAACTCTGATCGAGGAGAGCGTTCCGGGGGAATCCTTCCCCCTATTCGCCGCTGCTCTCGCCCGCCGTACCGGCGATACGCGTTATGGAGGTTCGTGCCTCCCCGCCGTCGCTCCTCTAGTCAGTCGCCGTCGGGAGTTCCTTCCCCACATACGGAGACGAGTGACGCCGGGACTTCTCTCTCCTTCTCTCCGAAGGCAGAAGCCGAGACGACAGACGCGATCCCGTATCTCTCTCTCTCCGAAGGAGAAGCCGGTACGAGCGGGCAGCACGACCACCAGGCTTCTCCCTCCTTCCACTGATCGCCCCAACATCGGGCCCCGGTGGAGCGCCTTCACAGAAGTGAAGAATCGACCGAGATTCCATTCTGTCGCGGGCCACGAGATAGTAAGGAACTATCAGCCACGAACCGCCTATAACGGACGATAATTCGCAATCTTCCTTTCGTATCAAAATCAGTCCTTCGCAATTTTCAGTTCATATAGAAAAAAGTGCTCTCTGGAGAATTCGCGTCGTACGCGAGGACCTCTCTTTGTGTTTGGTGATCATGAAGTGCCAAGTAGGATAGTGTACGCAGCAGCCAAACGCCACCCGTCTTCAGCCAAGGATCCCGCGGCTCCTCCAGTCCGTTCCCGGGACATCCTCACCACTTTCAGCGTTTACGTACAGCGAACAATGAGTTGCCCACAGGGCCACGATTTTTTATGTACCACGGTGAACTTCATAAATGGTTAACTCGATAAACCCCTGTTTTCCCATTGCGTTTTGCGTTTTACCTTTTATTATATTTTCTCCGGTCATCTACTAAGAAACTTACCGTGGAGTGATTTTCGGTCCTGCGCCCCCTTTTAGATAAAATTTCCCCCGTTGCGCTATTGGAGTCGACTCGTTATACCAGATATGTAAAGTGCTCAATTTTCCAGTAAATAAATATAATTCTATTTATTGTGGTAATTGGGAGTATTACTGGAAATTCATTTCTAGTTTACTTAACCTGCTCTTACTTTTGTAATTACGGAAAGCGGGTTATAATATAAATATTATTTTAATAAAATTTATTATTATTAAATAATTTAATGATACAGGTAAACATTTTTTTCAAATTAAAAATATTAAATTATCATATCGAATTCGAGGAAATGTTCCTCGAATTCAAATAATTAAAAAAATTATTAATATTGTAATTGTCCACTTTTTTCCGGAAGAGAGGGGTGAAAAGTAAGTACTCTCGCGAGTCAGTATTACAAAAAAAATAAGTACACTACCGTGCAAAAGTCTTTGGACACTTAATTTTTCGTATATAATAAGCAAAAAACGTAAGAAATATTTGATTTAAAGCTCTGAATATTAACGGAAGTAGGTAATAGCAGCTTTTGAAATAATCTGAATATGTTTTGACTACAGCAGTAACAATGCGCTATGTTAAACCGAACCCCCCGAGAAACAAGTTTCAGCAACATCCGATCACTTTTTACAAATTCATCCGCCATATTGGATCCGCCATTTTGAATTTTTAAAATCTAACATCAGAATCGTATTCTGCGACCCCGAAAACCTCCGAGAAACAAGTTTCAGCAACATCCGATCACTTTTTACAAATTCTTCCGCCATATTGGATCCGCCATTTTGAATTTCAAAATTCTAATACGAGATTCGTAATTGGAGCATCCAATAACAAAGAACTAAATTCTAAAATGGTATTTTTCTTAGGCACAAAAAAATGTATGAAAGGTTTTTACTCTCGTTTTCGAAAGTGTGGTCTTTTTAAGCACCGTATTGGAGCCGCCATTTTGAATTTTCAAAAATACCACACGGAAATTAAAAGTAGATATACTGAGCTAAATTTTAAGCCCTGAAACAATTTTTTTGGCGGTAATGAATTTTGGCCAGCCAAGTGATCCGGTTGACGTGGAATGCCCGATATATTTTTTATTTTATTAATTAATTAACGGGCGGAATCGCCCTTTTTACTTAATTTTTGCCATATTGTTCTTAATCGTGAGAATTTTGCGAGAGCTGCAGATCGACTCACGAAGATGGCGCCATACTTCACATTTGTGTATGAAATGTAGGACTGCAGAAACCTACGCCAAATACAGCAGCGGTCATGCGTCGATTTCCGCCAGATAAACAATGTTTTCGAAACGTAAACAAACAACGTGGCTCGTCTTACCAACAGCGAGCTGCTGCTTGAAAACGAAATCGAAAAATTGTTCACCGGACGAGGATCGAACTCACGACCTATGACTCCGTAGCCCAGTGCGTTAACCGCCTGAGTCACGAAGCCGATATATTTTAATAATCACTGATACAAAAGGTATATAAAATAATATTATTTTTATAATAATAAAAAAAAATCTTTTACAATAAATAATTTATTACTATTATTTTTTTTTGACGGAGGGGGGAAATGCGTTGGGCACCATAGGGGGTTGAAGATATTGGTTAACCCCCCGTGTGTCGGATTGGTGCCCACGGTGTTCGGGGCAAGGTTGACCGACTAAAACCCTAACCTCCCTTGGCCCTCCATAATCCATGTGTGCAGTCTGCAGCAGAAAAGTGGCTCCGATATCCATCTCCTCCGCTGCAGACTGCACCGGGCCATTTCGTTTGCAACTGTAACCACTCCCTCTACCATTGGGTAATTGGCTACAGGATCTCGTGTGACCTCAGTAGACGGAGAGATCCCATCAGCACTGCTTTCTGCATTCGGCCTGCGATGGAATTTGCATGTTCTCGACAGGCCGGAATGCTTTTGATGTTTTGGTGGAAAGTTGATCTCATTCTTCCCAGCACTCCAATTATCAGCACTTCGAGCTTGATTTTGAATCCTCGATACAGCTTGCGAATCTCGAACAGAAGTTCCTGATATTTCTTCCGTTTTTCGTCCTCTTTGCTGACTATATTTGTTTCTGCTGGTGCAGAAAACTCGATGACGAAGATGGATTTGTCATCGAAGTCAACCAGGACGATGTCAGGCTTATTGGCTGATATTTGCCTGCTCGTCGGGAATGAGTAATTCCAGTATATTCGGGACGACTCATTCCCGACTACGGATTCAATATCATTGGGGACGTACGGCAAAACTGGGGTTGCATCAATACCATAAGTGCTGCGAAGATGGTAATACAGTACTCGAAGAGCCGCATTGTGACGTTCGATGTATGCTGAAACTGCATATATTGGACACGCTTGAGGCTGCGATACGATGTTTTTTATTTTTTATTTTGTTATTGTTGTTGTTATTGTTATTATTATTATTTTAATAATAACTTTAACAACAACATTGGTTTCTTATGTCGCTCAATCTGTACGAAAAGTAAGAAATTTTTGCTCAAATCTCTACCAGATCAGCGTGAAAGGTCACTGCAACCACGCCCCAAACCATGAGGTAGGTGATTGCAGTGTCAGTCATGAGTCGATTCCCGTCTGACGGCACCTCGAAAAGTGTTAAACAGACAGCATGGTTCGTTTTACATATCGCGAACTGCTGCTTGTAAACAATTCCGAAAAACTGCCAGATCGGGGATCGAACTCACGACCTGCGACTTCGTAGTCCAGTACGCTACCGCCTGAGCTACGAAGCCGGTTTATTATTATTATTTGTTAATACACTATATATAGTATACACTATATACATACGTCCAAAAGTCCTTAACTATACAAAAAGAAATATACAATATTAAACAGTGACTCTGACGCTTCAGAATCTACTAATAAACAACGATACAGAAATACAAAAATATAAGACTTAATTACTACCCGAAATACATTTCTCTATGCTAGATAACATTTAAGAACGAATTATGGGGAAAAAAGTTAATCATAATAGCGGCAGACGGTATTTAAGCTACTTTTGAATGCACCTATATTGCTAATGCGTCGAGTGTTAACGTCGAGGTTATTCCACATTCGTTTAAGACGCGCGAAGAGTAAGGAATAGCACGGATAGGAAATAAAGACGATAAATTCGAAAGTGCAGGCACGTTTAAAATCCGAAAGACTATTAATGCATCATGGTATCGGTGGAGTGAGCAACACAATGATCAGATACTGTATTTTTTATTCTCACTCTTTGGACTCGACCAGACAGATAAGACTCAATCCATCTTATAAATGGACCAGAAAAACCGAACAGATTTAACTTACTTAAAAGTAGGTCATGATTTACGCTGCCAAACGCTTTAGAGAAGTCTCAATAAATCGAATCTGTCTGGTTCTGTGATTCGATTGCGTCGGATACATAATTTGAGAACAAAAGTAAATTTTGATATAAGTTTGATTTGTACCCGGAGCAATTATGGTTCCAAATAACGTTTGGCAGATTATAGTCTCCTCTTAACAACCAATGACAGTTATTATGTTTCAATTAAATATTTTCAATTAAGTTTGCAAAGATATTGCTCAGAATCTGAAGAGGGAGAAAAGTATAAAGCCGAAACTAATAATCCGCCAAAGTTAGTGGAAATTAGTACACATAAATGTTCTCATTTCGACAGCGCAGTTGAGAATACAATAGAACAGGGAATGTGACATTTCACCGCGATAAAAACGCTATCTCCTCTTTGATGTACCAACGATGATCTATCCGCTCTGAAGACAAAGTAACCAGTGAACCCCAATTCTGAATCCTCAATATCACTGTGGAGCCATGTTTCCGACAGAATTATAATATCAGGGGTTGGTTGTATGCATGGTAAGCTGTTCCGCATGTCCGCTAACTTCGTGCGAATTCCTCTCGCATTTTGGTAATAAACCACCAAATTGCCTAGCGTACTACTCTGAGGTTGATGTTGCACTGTGTCGGGACTTATATATATATAACGTCTTGGAAAATTCACTAAGATCATTCGCAGTATTGATGACACTATCAGCTCCACTAGCTGAGCGAAGGATGAACGAAGAGCTTCGCCGAAGCAGCTTCAAACCCTTACGTTTCGCCAAATCCTGCGCACTTCGAAACAGCTTATAATGGTCATGCGGCAGGAATTCACTGACATAAATTTCATGCGATGGTCTCCCAGGGAACATCGTAGTTGAATTTAAGGATTTCACCTTACAACGAGCTTGTAAAATACAATTACGTTTTCCACGTGACATTAGGAGCACGAAAATGCTTGACGGGCGAGGTAGGGCGAGGTAGGGGCATGCGGCCAACACGTTCTATCTCAGACGGGAGGAGGGGAACGCCTAACGCTGTAGTAATAGCACACACCGTGTCATTCAAAGCCTCATTATCGACTTCTGATACACCGCTTAACAAAATGTCAGATTGGTACTCTAATAATTCAATAGATGACATGCGGCTGTCAATCCTGCGGTTCCGTTTTCCGTAGATTTTAACCGTTGATTCTGATTACTGACAATTTCATGAATATTCGAAGAGAAACTGTCAAATTTTTCGGATTTAACTCCACCAATTCAGATTTCATTTCACCTAATATATCCATTTTTCTCCATCTTTTCAAACTTCTGCGTCAGGAAATTTTGCAGAAAAAACTTGGGACCAGAATCATCCACGTACTTACCAGCTCCCTTAGGTCTGCCCATTGGTCGCTTAATTTTTTTCGAGACCTGATCCATCTCATCTTCCGATTCTGCTAAATCCTCTTCCTCAACCACTTCAGGTGACGAATTTAAACAGAAGTTGAATTCACCAGTCGCTGATAAATAGTAAACTGGAATGCAATCCGAATGAGCAGCTTTATGACAAATGCAACAGATCTGAGATGCAGGTGGCTTCTTTAATGCACAATAAATGCACTTCAGAGTTGCTATATCCGTTTCCATATTAGATTGTTTCACATTTTGTTTCTTAATTATTTACTACAATTTTTGTTATTAAAAATATTTTTGTTAAATTTATATACGGGGTGGCCGATTTATCTGAAGACATAGAAATATCTCGAGAACTATGCACAGAATCAAAAAATGTGTGAGATGAAAGTTGTTCGACACGAAGAGGGGCATCCAGTAATAATGAAATTGACCCCCTCCCCCACCTCCTGAGGCTGGGGTGGGGGAAAACAATAAAACTTAAATAGGAACCTCCATTTTTTATTACAGATTTGGATTCTCCGGAAAAAAGTACACCAACTTTAACTAGGAGCTATTACATTGTGGTTCACAGGTGACGCTGTAGTCGACAAAAAGCGAAAGTACAAAATCCCTGAAATTCGACGTCTCCAGAATTCACAACACATCTGATAAATAATAGTAGACGTATTTTATTTTAAAAATACTATTCAATGCCACAAATACGAAATGTTCGTTTTTCTTTGACTTTATATTATTCTTGTAATGTGTTTTCTAGCCGCTACAATGGAAATTATCTGAAAAATAGTCATGGATTTGGGTGTGTGTAAAAAATAGTATATTATGCTTTAAGGGAGGAAAGAGCGCGATCCCTCTCGTGAAGCATACGCTAGTTTTTTCCTGGCCGCATCCATTACTCCCGCGGGCAGCACTTTTCGTCCCACGGGAGTAATGAGAACGAAGTGCGCATGTGCGCGGGCACTCAGACGGAATTGACAACTTTCGCCCCGCGCAGCGGATATGGAATACGGTCATTCTAACAAAGCCTGGAAAAAATACATTTAGCGTTACCCAGGAACAACGACGTGGACGTAGTATTTTTCTGTTCCCTTTGGGGTGTTTGTTTTACGTGAGTCCCCTTGCATCTCACTGTTCACTTACTTGAGTAAGTGTTCGAAATGTTGATCTTCCACTTCAATGCATTTATTTATTCTTTCTTCAAATGACTTTATACAGGATAGTATCATATCTGCAGAAATTTCTGCGCATGCAGTTCTTATGCGTTCCACCATGTTTTCACGCGCCGTTGGTACTTGTTCATAAACCTTACCTTTTAGGTAACCCCATAGGAAGAAATGCGGAGATGTTAAATCAGGTGACCTCGCCGGCCAATTAATGGGGCCACCTCTACCAATCCACCGACCATTGTAAACACGGTCTAGTACTTCCCTTGCTACTCTTGAAAAATGTGCTGGGCAACCATCATGCTGAAACCATATTGTCCGTCGGACGTCCATAGCAACATCGTCAAGTAGTAATTGTAGTTCTTTTTCTAAGAAATCTCGATAATTTGTTCCATTCAAATTACCTTCAATGAAATAAGGACCAGTGAGTTTATTTCCTATGATTCCACACCAAACGTTCACCGACCAAGGACGTTCGTATTGTTTAATAGAAGCTGATTTGACCGTCAATGCTCAGCTTATTTATTCTCATTTCGCAAAAAACTTACACAGAGAAAATGAATGAGCTTAGTGAAGGGACATCACGCGTTTTTTAATGGATTGCGTGATATCCTCTTTAATTTATTAAATAATAAATTTAAAACATAAAATGTAATTTTATTGAAGGTAGAAAACTTCACACATTTATAAAACTGCTTCCATATTGTATGCACAATTTTTAATGTAATCAGTTTTGATTTTTAATATGAAGAATATCAAATATTCATAATCTTAATTTTTCGAATGGACATTATTAAAATGTTATATTCAGAATAACAATTTTCGCAATAGGTATTATTAAATATTAGAATTTTTAACATTAAATTTTCATAAAGGGATCAAATTTTCCCTATTTTAATATAAAAAATATTAAAAATTGGTAAAATAATACCAAATTTTAATAAAGTTGGTCTCTCAGTGTATTGCGGCGATTTAAAAGTACTAACAAGCGGGCCTGGGGATATCCTTGCGGCAAATCAATTATGTGTAGCTGTCAACTGATCAATTTGTCAGAAGGATAAAAAATTGATAATAGGGCTTCACGTTGAAGACTTGAAATTATTCCCCATACACACCGAGAAAATGAGGGTGGGGGATAAATTAGGAGTCATTACATATCATTTTTAAAAATATGAAATACATCTACTTTACTTTCTTTGATCTGAAACGAATTCTGGTGACATTCTCAATTTGTAACGATATTTTACTCATTTTCATTTTTATCATCGAACCAAAACGCAAAAACCCGTCGATCAAATTGGTGTACTTTTTTCAGGAGATTCCTAATCTGCAATAAAAAATGGGGGTTCCTATTTAAGATTTATTGTTTTTACCCCACCCCACCCCCAGGGGGTCAATTTCATTATCACTGCATGCCACCCTTCGTGTCGAACAAATTTCATCCTACACCTTTTTTGATTCTGTGCAGAGTTCTCGATATTTCTGTCTTCAGATAAATCGGCCACCCTGTATATATATATATATATATATATATATATATATATTTAATATTAATAGTAAAGTGTCTGAAATAAAGTAATAAATTGTACATTTATTTATAGAATTAAAACTCTCTTTACTAAATTAAATACACTTTCCAGTACATTTACTTTGTTACGACTTATTTCAAATTAATTAATTAATTAATTTTACTATTAAAATAACATTTTTATTATAAAATAAAATATAATTCATTATTTTCTTAATTATAATTATATATATTGATCTGAAATATTTTTAAATGATAAAATTAAGATTTCTTTTTTTAAAAAAATTCTTTTAATAAACATACATAAAAAAAATTAAGTAAATCTTATTGTGGATTATCAATTATAAGACAAATTCCTCTAAAAAGAATAAAATACCGTCATTTTTTAAATTTTAATGAATTTACATTTAATAATTTAACTATATATTTAAATTTAATAATAGGGTATCTAATCGTAGTTTATTAAACATTTTTATTAAATAAATTTCAATAATTAAACAATTTAAAATGATAGAAATTTAATTTTACATTGAAATTTATAATATTTTAAAATTAAATTTTTCTAATTAAATTTAAAATTTATTAATTTGTAATTAATGTTTAACCGCTTTTGCTGGCACATTTTTAATTATTACTATATAAATTACTAAATCAAGAGGAGCGGTCGCTCGTCGCGCCAAGTTCTTAGCGTGCTGCGACCGCTACTCCTTTACTGCTAACATGGTTGAAATGTCACAACATGGAACACATGTTTCGTCTACGCTTCTCCTCCAAAAAATTTCTTAATCATGCTATGCCCAGTATTTTTTTTATCTTTCATTTAAGCCTAGTCCGATTAAAATCGATTCGGTGGTTTGTGAGATATCATTCTAAATTGTTTCAATTTCCTGTGTTTTTCCTTATAATAAATACTTATATACAATCGGCGAATGATGACATATTAGAATTATTTATTATATATATGTGGCTTACAATTAGCTTCAATTTTTACCTAATCCTTTATACATATATTTTTCCACGCGGGTAACATCGCATTTACGATCAGCTACCTGAACATTTTCAGAATACCGGATATCGTTCAAATAGAGTAATATTTTACAATGTGCACATATTATATTAGATTTGAGATTTTTAAAACTAATTCGGATACTTAATCAGCCGCAATAAAAATCCCCGAGTAAAAAATTTTGTCCAAATAGAACTACATCTTAAATTTTTGTGTGTTATATTGAATCTGCCATCTTGAATTTCGAAAAAATAACTTCGGATTCACAATCAGCGACTCCGAAAACCCCCGAGTAACAAATTTTGTCCAAATAGAATTTTATTTAAAATTTTTTCCGCTATATTGGGTGCGTCATCTTGAATTTCGTAAAACTAACCTCGGATTCGTAATCAGCGACCCCAAAAAACTCCGAGTAACAATTTTCAGCTAAATTGGACAAAAGGAAAAATGCGTGACTCAATGGGTTAATTTATTTCTGTAAAATATTTCTAGTATATTCCATATTCAAAATGCCGGGAAATGCTTCAAATATTTTAAATATGCTCTGAGCTGGATGAACTTTTGAGCTAAAAATAATAACAACATATTATGACATTACGAGAAATGATTCAAATTCTTAATACGGTTGTTCACACTTGTTTTTACTCATTTATTATTTCTTTTCATTCATAAATCTAGTACGCAGAATCTTTTGTAAATTAAAAAATGCATTTTCAAGATCTTTTCAACATCACATTTGAAAAAAGATTGTTTACATTTTCGTAGAATTTCAGAAAAGCTACAAATTTTCCATTGTGTCACTGGCGAGGTTAACAGAAGATGTCAAACCGCTCTCAAAATTCCAAGCCTAAGAAGGTGCTTCAAACTATGCTTCAAGCAGATGCCAGTTTTGTGTGTTCTCATAGGCAGCAATGTTGGACTTCACTTTTTATTTCTATGCAGGTTTTTCCGAAATTGTGGGGAAGTTGAATGCTTACAATGTATGTTGTCCTAATAAATAACTAAATAAATAAATTGGTATGTTATTTTATTTCAAATTTGTATACTAATCTGAAATATATGAAATGAATGTTCTTTTCTAAATAGTCTTCATTTTTTATTATACACATTTCCTTGTCTTTTCTTAAACAGCTCTTTTTATTTAATTTAAAGCTGGATCCAAAACAATTACATATGTCAGTTTTATCATCACCATTTCAAGGATTGAAAATTCTTTTCTTTATCCTATGATCAGCTAAAATAGTTTCACCAGTTGTTAACGATCGCCGATTAGGGGGTCCAGGTATCGCGCTCTGTAATTTTTCATTTTATCAGATAAAATATTTGTGCCGGGTTTTAAAAAGGTAGTCGCGAATACTACGTTCAGAGCACCTGGTGAAAAAGATCACTGATGTCGAGGTCCAGGTCTTCCGCTCCATAGTTTATCTCATTAGTCCAAAGATCTCCACAAGGTATTTAAGGTCTCCGTCCTTGGGGTCGTACTTGGAGGTAATTTCAAGGTCAAATAATCTACTCGGATTTGTATATATACTGGAGATAACTGTAAACATGGACACTACACGAGTATGTTACGCAATAGAAAGTCTTAGATTTTTTTTTATTTAAGCAATTTTTAAACCTTTTTAGGTTTATTCAGCTACACATGAAATAAGTACATTTTAGTTGACATGTTTTAAACGCGTAAGTTACAATTTTGTAGGTATGAAAAAATATATCGACAGGCCTTAATGTTTGGTTTAGTGATAAGCATGTCCACTTGTAGTGGGAGATTGAAACCAACTCTGATTAGTCCTTGAATGAGAGAGGTGCGCGCTGTCCGCTATACAGTTCGCACTGCCACATTACATGATCCAGATATTCATCGCTCCGATTACATTTTCAGGTTGGATCGGTGATGATATTAATTCGGGCAAGGGATGCAGCCAGATTGTAATGGTCTGCCCTACAACGATTGATTGTGACTATTAAGGGCCTTTCCAGTTTTTATGTGTGTACCACGGCTTGTTGTTGTTGTTGTAATATTTTTGAAAGTATGTTATGCCTTTGGTGAGTCCTTGATCTTTAATTAAGGTCTTTGTTAGCCTACTTTCTTCCTTCTTAAAGCTTTCAAACAAGTCGGAAAAGGGGATTTTTATTATTTCAACTACTTCATGGGAGGAAGTAATATTTTTCGCCAGCCTGTCGGCATCCTCATTGCCTCGGACTCCGAGATGCGAAACATCCAATAAAATTTAACGTGGTTGTGTGGATTTTCATATCTGAATTTGTTGTACATTTCTTTTATATCCAGGATGTAGGAGTTAATTTTTATATTCATATGAGAAGACTGGAGTTTTTGTAATGCGCTTAGAGAGTCGGAGAAAATGAGGATGTTACAATTTGTCATTTTTACGGCAACTTCTAACATATCCTTAATGGCGATACATTCCGTCGTGAATATAGAAGCGTATTTGTTTATCGATTTTGTTTTGCACATATTACCGTCTCTACAGACGCATACAGAGCCTACGCAGTTAGAGCCGTCGTTTTTGCTCCCATCAGTAAAAATAGGGAATACATCTTTATCGCTTATGAACGCATTAAATGTCAGCTTAGGATTTGGCGATTTTTTTAGTTCGTGCCCCAGCGTGGTGTTTATTGGAATTATTGTGGTGACCGTTTCATAATCGTAGCTGTATATGTTGTAATTGTCCTTGTATGTTATAAAGTCACTGAGCTCCATGCTGGTTGCAATGCAATTATTTATCATTTTATTACTCTTACTGGAAGTCTTTTTAGGTCGTTAAAGTAATTGAAGATTGTTTTTTTTTTTGTAATTGAGTTATTGTTTGAAATAGCCTTTGCCAAGAAACAGTTACACAAAAATCTTGTGCGCTCTTTAATTATGGGAAGCTTGGATTCAGCTAGGAGCATATTTGTAGGAGTACTTCTGCGAAAAGCCAGAGCTGTTCTTATGGCCGAATATTTGATTTGTTCTAATCTGTTGTGATAGATAACATGTGTATTAATGTAAATATGTTCATGGCTCCTGAAATAAGTCGCGCTTCATTGAAGTTATGCATAGTCGGTCAGGTAGAGAGCTGCGTATCGATACAGAGAGAAAGAGAGACAATAGGCAGGCGAAGAGCCGAGAGAGGGAGCGTAGGTCATTCAATGATGTATGTAGGTAGTATTAGGTCACTTTGCCCACCAATCAGAAACGAAGGAATATCGTGAACGAATGGATGGACGCCACCTCATCGACGTATCCACCAATCACGTGCGAGACGACACGCTACCAAGCGGAAACGGGGAAGAGCAATGACAGAAAATATAGACTCGATATTGCTCTTACCGCGTCGGCATCCAAATTTTGGAATTAAAGACGGAATTTCGCGAGTTACGGAGACCGTTTTACGGTAGTCATTTCATATAAAGTGACAGTGACCAATTCAATGAACTGGCTTCATCTTTTCGGGGAATCTCCGTTAATTCCGTTAATTCGATTACGCCGTTTGACGATATATATATATATATACAGGGTGGCCGATTTATCTGAAGACATCGAAATATCTCGAGAACTATGCACAGAATCAAAAAAGTTGTCGGATGAAAGTTGTTCGACACGAAGGGGGGCATCCAGTGATAATTAAATTTACCCCCTCCCCCATCCCCTGGAGGTGGAGTGGGGGCAAAAACAATAAAACTTAAATAGGAATCCCCATTTTTTATTGCAGATTTGGATTCTCCGGACAAAAGTACACTAATTTGACCTAGGAGCTATTGCATTTTGGTTCACAGGTGGCGCTGTAATCGATAAAAATCCAAATTTATCCGAAGACATTGAAATACCTCGAGAACTATGCACAGAATCAAAAAAGTTGTCGGATGAAAGTTGTTCGACACGAAGGGGGGCATCCAGTAATAATGAAATTTACCCCCTCCCCCATCCCCTGGGGGTGGAGTGGGGGCAAAAACAATAAAACTTAAATAGGAACCCCCAGTTTTTATTGCAGATTTGGATTCTCCAATATTGCCAATTTTCGCCCGCGTAGCGGATATGGAATACGGTCATTCTAACAAAGCCGGGAAAAAATGCATTTAGCGTTACCCAGGAACAACGACGTGGACGTAGTATTTTTCTGTTCCCTTTGGGGTGCTTGTTTTACGTGAGTCCCCTTGCCTCTCACTGTCTCACTGTTCACTTACTTGAGTAAGTGTTCGAAATGTTGACCTTCCACTTCAATGCATTTATTTATTCTTTCTTCAAATGACTTTATACATGATAGAATCATATCTGCAGAAATTTCTGCGCAAGCAGTTCTTATGCGTTCCACCATGTTTTCACGAGTCGTTGGTACTTGTTCATAAACCTTACCTTTTAGGTAACCCCATAGGAAGAAATCCAGAGATGTTAGATCAGGTGACCTCGCAGGCCAATTAATGGGGCCACCTCTACCAATCCACCTACCATTGTAATCACGGTCTAGTATTTCCCTTGCTACTCTTGAAAAATGTGCTGGGCAACCATCATGCTGAAACCACATTGTCCGTCGGCCGTCCATAGCAACATCCTTAAGTAGTAATGGTACTTCTTGTTCTAGGAAATCTCGATATTTTGTTCCATTCAAATTACCTTCAATGAAATAAGGACCAATGAGTTTATTTCCTATGATTCCACACCAAACGTTCACCGACCAAGGACGTTGATGATTAACTTGTCGTAACCAATGGGGATTTTCTACGCTCCAATAATGCATATTATGCCTATTGACGCCACCATGGTTCGTGAATGTAGATTCATCTGAAAATAATACATTAGCAAAGAAATTGTGGTTCGTTTGCATTTTTTGAAATGCCCATTCACAAAACACCACGCGATTATGAAAATCATCGCCATCTAGTTCCTGGTGCAGTGAAATGTGATATGGGTGAAACTTATGACGACGCAATATTCTTTGAATACTGTCTATGGAAATGCCGGAATCGCGATGTAATTGTCGTGTGCTTACATGTGGATTTTGGTGAATAGCTGCTAGTACAGCTACTTCGTTAGCTTCTCCTGTAACTGTTAATCTTCGCTTCCTTTTTTTCATTTGTACGCTGCCATCAGAGTGAAAGGCATTCACAACTTTGTAAAAAAAAGAACGCGAGCGAGCATTATCTGGAAAACGCTCAGCATACAACGCAACAGCATCGTCAATATTCCTCTTACATTCACCATAAATAAGAATCATTTCGATTTTTTCGGGAACTGTAGCAGGATTCATTTTTAACTTGCAATTCGGTTTAAGCAATGAAGGGTAGATAAAAAATAGTCACGTAAACGGAAAGTTGTTATTCTAAAAGCAAAGTGACCTCCGACCGAATTACTACCAATACAATGGACTTCAAAAACAGTCTTACACTGAGAGACCGTGAATACTAAATTTTAATATGGGGATTAGAAAGTCGCGATATCCATTTACTTCCCTTCAGGAAAGTAGAGAAAAATGTTGGTGAACTGGTTACGTGTGACTCAACTTATGTATAAAATGATATGCCACTTTATTTTCGAGTTATGTCGCCCTCTAGCGTTATGTAACAGAACCGGCGCCGGTGATGGCCGAAATGCAAGCGATGTACATGTATGAAACCACGTGAGTTCTCTCGGGGTCCGGTAGATGGCGACGAAATCCCCAAATGAAGTAAGAGTTTCGTTTTGTTTAATAGAAGCTGGTTTGACCGTCAATGCTCAGCTTATTTATTCTCATTTCGGAAAAAAACATACAGAGAGAGAATGAATGAGCTGAGTGAAGGGACATGACGCGTTTTTTAATGGATTGCGTGATATCCTCTTTAATTTATTAAATAATAAATTTAAAACATAAAATGTAATTTTATTGAAGGTAGAAAACTTCACACATTTATAAAACTGCTTCCATATTGTATGCACAATTTTTAATGTAATCAGTTTTGATTTTTAATATGAAGAATATCAATTATTCATGATCTTAATTTTTCGAATGGACATTATTAAAATTTCATATTCAGAATAACAATTTTCGCAATTGATATTACTAATTTCTAATATTAAAAATTCTAATATTAGAATTTTTAATATTAAATTTTCATAAAGGGATCAAATTGTCCCTATTTGCCCACTGGATGCCCCCCTTCGTGTCGAACAACTTTCATCCGACAACTTTTTTGATTCTGTGCATAGTTCTCGAGGTATTTCAATGTCTTCAGATAAATTTGGATTTTTATCGACTACAGCGCCACCTGTGAACCAAAATGCAATAACTCCTAGGTCAAATTGGTGTACTTTTTTCCGGAGAATCCAAATCTGCAATAAAAACTGGGGGTTCCTATTTAAGTTTTATTGTTTTTGCCCCCACTCCACCCCCAGGGGATGGGGGAGGGGGTAAATTTAATTATCACTGGATGCCCCCCTTCGTGTCGAACAACTTTCATCCGACAACTTTTTTGATTCTGTGCATAGTTCTCGAGATATTTCGATGTCTTCAGATAAATCGGCCACCCTGTATATATATATGTCACGTCGTTCTCCGCATGTCGGATTATAAATATGGCCGCGAGTGAGAAAATCAAAATAAAGCTCGTACTTAAAGCTGCAAGATGTCGTTCGTAAATTCTGGCGTTTGTGCATCAATCGAGTGACTTAGGTGGATAATTTATCTCCCGTGAATTTCTGACGAAACAAATGCCAGCTCCAATTTTCCAAATCACGACGGAAAATGCCGCCATTTTGTGTGAGCCTCGAAAGAGTTAAGAATCCTGCTGTCAAATGATGATGGTCGATCTGAAGCGACGCGACGACGAATTTGGGATTAATCAAGAGGAGAAAATCAAATCGGTTACCTGGCTTGGTTTATTCCTTCATTTTATTTCGTTTATTGAAGATAAATATTTCATTTAAAAATAATATATGTATTTCTCTCTCTCTCTCCGCTCTAAAATTTCGTAAAAGACGTTTTCTCATTGTAAATGTTAAAATAATGATATGTGCATCGAATTTAATGTTTTTTTTAAATAAAATAATTGTGATCCGATATATTCGGTTATCTTTCTTTTTCTTTTTAAAATAAATATCACTTTAGTATAATAATAATTAAAAATAAGTAATATAATTATTACACTGTTTGATACATTTTTTCGATTTGGGTAGTACACAAAGGAACCATATTCTATAATAGAGCGAACAAAACTTTTGTACAGAGATATCAACGTTTCCGGGTGCGAGCCCCACCATGTATCACAAAGATATTTGATGATGTTAAGAGATCTAGAACATCTTTCTATGACTGCATCAACTTGTGGGGTGAAAGACAATTTATAGTCCAAGAAAATGCCCAAGAAGCGGACGGCTTCAGAGGATTTGATCATGCGTCTTGCAATTTTAATTTCCATCGTGCTTGGGTTGATGTTTTCATTGTTGAATACCATGAATGTGGATTTACTGGGTGATAATTCTAAGCCTAGTTGGAGAAGATTTTCTTCTACGGTTGAAGCTGCATTTTCAAAAATATTTTTACCCCTAGAGAGTGAGGTGGCTTTTATATATATAGCTATATCATCTGCAAACTGGGAGGTTAGTGCAGATTTGTGTACATTGCTAAATACGTTTGATACATAAAGAATGTACAACAGAGGGCTCAAGACGCCTCCTTGAGGCACGCCTTTATGGGTTGTTCTATAGTCTCTGCCTGTATGGTCTGAATAAATATGCCTTTCGTAGGTGAGGTGTTTGATAAAATGTAATAATTTTTTAGAGCAGTCGATTAATACAAGTTTCGATAGCAAAATGTCAGTATTGATGTTATCGAAAGCCCCTTGAGCATCCACGAATACAGCGAGAACTTGCTTTTTTCCTAAAAAGGCTTCTTTTATTTTTAGCAATAGGCTCATTAAATTGTGTAACGAGCCGTTTAACTCGTCCGCGCGCGGAAGAGAAAGAGCGACGGAGAGAAAGAGGGCCGTTACCATATTTGTGTTTGTATTGTATTGATAATTAAGGAAAATGCAGACGACGAGATGCGCGCTTTTGCCGGCCGGTCGGCCATTATGGATCCCAAGCCCACGTGGGATCCGAGCGCGCATCAAGGGACGTGCGCGCGCAATGATATGGCGCTGGCGCTGGTGCGCCTCTACATGCGCAGAAGAGGTGCAACGGCGCCCTGGCAGCGCAGCATAGAAAGTGGGCAACAACGGGCCGAGTTCCAAGCTTGGAGCGCATGTGTCGCCGCAATGGGGCGCAGGCGCTCCAAATTCAAATGAGGGACGGGCTGTCAAACTAAAGTCTAGCAAATGACATTCAAATTTTTGACAGTTCCCGTCCCGATTCTTAGTAAAAATGGAACTCGGCGACATAACTGGACATAGGGATACTTACCGAGGTATTATAAGACCTGGTAAGTGTCCCTCAAACTCTCTTACACTGGACTCTTCTTGTGGACTCCTGGGGACGACTCGCTGCCTCCTCAACTCTGGAGAACCTGGCTGCTCCAGGTAAAAAGTGGGCCCACGAAATTCACAGCCAGCACCGAAATCACAATTACAATGGAGGCGGCGAGGATAGCGAATTAAAGAAGGACACCCAGAATTGACGACGGCTCTCCGTTCGTCCTACGAAAGACAAGGCTGCTGGTCCTCTCCCTCGTGGTCGCGAGGGAGTGTGACATTCAAGGAATTCACCAGGTGACAGCAGCCGAAGATTCAAATCACCAGACGGATGGAGGACCCAAACAAGAAGAACGACGAGCATCAACAGGACGAAAGTTTAAGTAAGCCTCTTTCTCTTCCGTTCGTATATCCAAAGTAAAAATGAATATGTATAGAAATTATATTATGTAACTCCGTCAATATATATGTGTTAATTTATTTATGTGTATGTATGTGAGAGTGTGTAATTTGTATGTATGTCCGCGTCTTAATTTATAGCCGCGTAATTTATTCCGTCGTTGACGACATGACCGTTTTTATTATGTATGACCACACATCACTTACCGACGACTCGACAACTAGTTTTTAATCTTGACTCTTATTTTTTATATGTGCAATGACGCCCTTAAGTGTGTTGGTATGAATGTGGTAATTTTTATTATATAACGAGTTCAATTATTTGTATAATTCGAAGTTATAAAATATATTTTATTTTAATGACCAATGATATTAATGACGTTTTATTTCAGCACCAACGATTCCAATCTAGGATTTATTTATTTATTTATAATGATTGACTATAATTTGACATATTTTAAATTTTATGTTTGGACGAGTCTGAAAAGTTTGAATTAACTGACTCCGATTCGTTTCAATTGTCTATGCATGATTTGCCTTTTCTGAAACCCTGTTGGTTATTTGGAATTCAGCCCACCATTGTAGTCTGTTTTTAACGAGTGTCTCGAACAATTTTGCAATGCAAGGAGTTAATAATATTGGTCGCAAGCTTTTACCATCAGATTTTGGTATGAAATGCATAAATGATTGTTTCCAGGTCGAAGGGTAGTCATTATTTTGATACATTGCGTTAAAAATATCCAGAAGGATGAGCTTATATTTTATGGGGAGGTTTTGAAGAATTTCAAAATCAATACCGTCCATGCCACATGCTGTTTTTATGTTTTTTTTTTTACCTAAGGCTACGTTAAATTCTGTGAAGTCAAAGTACTGGTCAAAGAAGTCATTATTTTGACTTGGTGGCAACCACGCTGGATTGGTTTGGGTCCATGGAGGGCTCACTTTTGTTAGTGCGACTTCTGCTTTGTAGCTAAGTAGTAAGTTTTCTGAAACGTGTTTGGAGTTGATTTTGATCCATCTGTTTTTAAAGACTTTGCACTTATTCCATACGAACTTTGGGTCTGTACAAAAATCTAGACTTTCAGCGAAACTCTTAAAGCATTCCTTTTTTTATTTTTAAATGTTCGTTTAGCGATGGCACATGCTTTTTTATAGTTGATTAAGTCTTCTAAATTTTGTGTACATTCCCACTTTCTCTATAAAGCCTTGCGAAGTCTTTTTCCTTTGTCACAGTCAGCATCCCACCATGGGTCTGGATTTTTGGCATTATGGTGGTTTGGATTTTTTCGTCACGGAGAGCATAATTTTATAGTTTCGATAATGTCATTTAAAAGCAGATTGTATTTTTCTGAGGGTGTTCAATTATCGAATTCTAGAGATAAAAACTTGTAATAAGTGGATTCGAGATTTTCTGTAAATCTAGCCCAATCAGTGCATTTCGATTTTATTTTAAAAGACATTTTTTTGTAAGAGTTCTTGCTTGAGTCTACAGTAACAAAAATGGGATAGTGATCAGAACCCCAGGTCTCATCGCACACTTCAACTCCTATGGTGTCAGATAAATTTATAGAGGAGAGGTCGATGTTCGAATGAATATTACGATACAGATCTGCGTGAGTATTTGAATTTTCATTATGTAAAAATAGATCGAAGGTATTGATAGAATTAGCAAATTTAGAACCGTTGCTTTCTGTGTACCGACAGTTTCAATTTTTATTGTGGGCATTAAAATCACCCAAAAGGTTGCTGTAGTTTCTTTGAGCGTTTTCAACAATGACATTCCATTGGTCTTGAGACAGATTGTGACCTGGGGTTCTATAACAAGCATAAATTTCAATCGCTGGGGTAATGAATATGAAAATGAAATAATAAACAAAAATGAAAATGAAAATGAAACTACAAATGAAGATGAATATGGAAATGAATATAAAAACGAAATAATAAACAAAAATGAATATGAAAATGAAATAAGAAACAAAAATGAATATGAAAATGAAATAATAAACAAAAATGAAAATGAAAATGAAACTATAAATGAAGATGAAAATAAAAACGAAATAATAAACAAAAATGAATATGAAAATGAAATAATAAACAAAAATGAATATGAAAATGAAAAAGAAACTATAAATTAAGATGAATATGGAAATGAATATAAAAACGAAATAACAAACAAAAATGAATATAAAAATGAAATAATAAACAAAAATTAATATGAAAATGAATATGGAAATGAATATGAAAATGAAATAATAAACAAAAATGATTATGAAAATGAATATGAAAACGAAATAATAAACAAAAATGCAAATGAAATTATAAAAGAAGATGAATATGAAAATGAATATTAAAACGAAATAATAAACAAAAATGAATATGAAAATGAAATAATAAACAAAAATGAAAATGAAAATGAAACTATAAATGAAGATGAATATAAAAACGAAATAATAAACAAAAATGAACATGAAAATGAAATAATAAACAGAAATGAAAATGAAAATGAAACTATAAATGAAGATGAATATGGAAATGAATATGAAAATGAAATAATAAACAAAAATGAAAATGAAAATGAAACTATAAATGAAGATGAATATGGAAATAAATATAAAAACGAAATAATAAACAAAAATGAATATGAAAATGAAATAATAAACAGAAATGGAAATGAAAATGAAACTATAAATTAAGATGAATATGGAAATGAATATAAAAACGAAATAACAAACAAAAATGAATATTAAAATGAAATAATAAACAAAAATTAATATGAAAATGAATATGGAAATGAATATGAAAATGAAATAATAAACAAAAATGATTATGAAAATGAGATAATAACCAAAAATGAAAATGAAATTATAAAAGAAGATTAATATGAAAATGAATATGAAAACGAAATAATAAACAAAAATGAAAATGAAAATGAAACTATAAATGAAGATGAAAATAAAAACGAAATAATAAACAAAAATGAACATGAAAATGAAATAATAAACAAAAATGAATATGAAAATAAAATAATAAACAAAACTGAATATGAAAATGAAATTATAAATGAAGATGAATATGGAAATGAATATGAAAACGAAATAATAAACAAAAATGAATATGAAAATGAAACAATAAACAAAAAAGAATATGAAATTGTAATAATAAACAAAAATGAAAATGAAAATGAAACTATAAATGAAGATGAATATGAAAATGAATATGAAAATGAAATAATAAACAAAAATGAATATGAAAATGAGATAATAACCAAAAATGAAAATGAAAATGAAACTATAAATGAAGATGAATATGAAAATGAATATGAAAATGAATATGAAAATGAAATAATAAACAAAAATGAATATGAAAATGAGATAATAACCAAAAATGAAAATGAAATTATAAAAGAAAATAAATATGAAAACGAAATAATAAACAAAAATGAATATGAAAATGAAACAATAAACCAAAATGAATATAAAAATGAAATAATAAACAAAAATGAAAATGAAAATGAAACTATAAATGAAGATGAATATGGAAATGAATATGAAAATGAAATAATAAACAAAAATGAAAATGAAAATGAAACTATAAATGAAGATGAATATGGAAATAAATATAAAAACGAAATAATAAACAAAAATGAATATGAAAATGAAATAATAAACAGAAATGGAAATGAAAATGAAACTATAAATTAAGATGAATATGGAAATGAATATAAAAACGAAATAACAAACAAAAATGAATATTAAAATGAAATAATAAACAAAAATTAATATGAAAATGAATATGGAAATGAATATGAAAATGAAATAATAAACAAAAATGATTATGAAAATGAGATAATAACCAAAAATGAAAATGAAATTATAAAAGAAGATTAATATGAAAATGAATATGAAAACGAAATAATAAACAAAAATGAAAATGAAAATGAAACTATAAATGAAGATGAAAATAAAAACGAAATAATAAACAAAAATGAACATGAAAATGAAATAATAAACAAAAATGAATATGAAAATAAAATAATAAACAAAACTGAATATGAAAATGAAATTATAAATGAAGATGAATATGGAAATGAATATGAAAACGAAATAATAAACAAAAATGAATATGAAAATGAAACAATAAACAAAAAAGAATATGAAATTGTAATAATAAACAAAAATGAAAATGAAAATGAAACTATAAATGAAGATGAATATGAAAATGAATATGAAAATGAAATAATAAACAAAAATGAATATGAAAATGAGATAATAACCAAAAATGAAAATGAAAATGAAACTATAAATGAAGATGAATATGAAAATGAATATGAAAATGAAATAATAAACAAAAATGAATATGAAAATGAGATAATAACCAAAAATGAAAATGAAATTATAAAAGAAAATAAATATGAAAACGAAATAATAAACAAAAATGAATATGAAAATGAAACAATAAACCAAAATGAATATAAAAATGAAATAATAAACAAAAATGAAAATGAAAATGAAACTATAAATGAAGATGAATATAAAAACGAAATAATAAACAAAAATGAAAATGAAAATGAAACTATAAATGAAGATGAATATGGAAATGAATATAAAAACGAAATAATAAACAAAAATGAACATGAAAATGAAATAATAAACAGAAATGAAAATGAAAATGAAACTATAAATGAAGATGAATATGGAAATGAATATAAAAACGAAATAATAAACAAAAATGAACATGAAAATGAAATAATAAACAGAAATGAAAATGAAAATGAAACTATAAATGAAGATGAATATGGAAATGAATATGAAAATTAAATAATAAACAAAAATGAAAATGAAAATGAAACTATAAATGAAGATGAATATGGAAATGAATATAAAAATGAAATAATAAACAAAAATGAATATGAAAATGAAATAAGAAACAAAAATGAATATGAAAATGAAATAATAAACAAAAATGAAAATCAAAATGAAACTATAAATGAAGATGAATATAAAAACGAAATAATAAACAAAAATGAATATGAAAATGAAATAATAAACAAAAATGAATATGAAAATGAAATAATAAACAGAAATGGAAATGAAAATGAAACTATAAATTAAGATGAATATGGAAATGAATATAAAAACGAAATAACAAACAAAAATGAATATAAAAATGAAATAATAAACAAAAATTAATATGAAAATGAATATGGAAATGAATATGAAAATGAAATAATAAACAAAAATGATTATGAAAATGAGATAATAACCAAAAATGAAAATGAAATTATAAAAGAAGATTAATATGAAAATGAATATGAAAACGAAATAATAAACAAAAATGAAAATGAAAATGAAACTATAAATGAAGATGAATATAAAAACGAAATAATAAACAAAAATGAACATGAAAATGAAATAATAAACAAAAATGAATATGAAAATAAAATAATAAACAAAACTGAATATGAAAATGAAATTATAAATGAAGATGAATATGGAAATGAATATGAAAACGAAATAATAAACAAAAATGAATATGAAAATGAAACAATAAACAAAAAAGAATATGAAATTGTAATAATAAACAAAAATTAAATGAAAATGAAACTATAAATGAAGATGAATATGAAAATGAATATGAAAATGAAATAATAAACAAAAATGAATATGAAAATGAGATAATAACCAAAAATGAAAATGAAAATGAAACTATAAATGAAGATGAATATGAAAATGAATATGAAAATGAAATAATAAACAAAAATGAATATGAAAATGAGATAATAACCAAAAATGAAAATGAAATTATAAAAGAAAATGAATATGAAAACGAAATAATAAACAAAAATGAATATGAAAATGAAACAATAAACCAAAATGAAACTATAAATGAAGATGAATATAAAAACGAAATAATAAACAAAAATGAACATGAAAATGAAATAATAAACAGAAATGAAAATGAAAATGAAACTATAAATGAAGATGAATATGGAAATGAATATGAAAATGAAATAATAAACAAAAATGAAAATGAAAATGAAACTATAAATGAAGATGAATATAAAAACGAAATAATAAACAAAAATGAACATGAAAATGAAATAATAAACAAAAATGAATATGAAAATGAGATAATAACCAAAAATGAAAATGAAATTATAAAAAAAGATGAATATGAAAATGAATATGAAAACGAAATAATAAACAAAAATGCAAATGAAATTATAAAAGAAGATGAATATGAAAATGAATATTAAAACGAAATAATAAACAAAAATGAATATGAAAATGAAATAATAAACAAAAATGAAAATGAAACTATAAATGAAGATGAATATAAAAACGAAATAATAAATAAAAATGAACATGAAAATAAAATAATAAACAAAAATGAAAATGAAAATGAAACTATAAATGAAGATGAATATGGAAATGAATATAAAAACGAAATAATAAACAAAAATGAATATGAAAATGAAATAATAAACAGAAATGAAAATGAAAATGAAACTATAAATTAAGATGAATATGGAAATTAATATGAAAACGAAATAACAAACAAAAATGAATATGAAAATGAAATAAGAAACAAAAATGAATATGAAAATGAAATAATAAACAAAAATGAATATGAAAATGAGATAATAATCAAAAATGAAAATCAAAATGAAACTATAAATGAAGATGAATATAAAAACGAAATAATAAACAAAAATGAACATGAAAATGAAATAATAAACAAAAATGAAAATGAAAATGATACTATAAATGAAGATGAATATGGAAATGAATATGAAAATGAAATAATAAACAAAAATGAATATGAAAATGAAATAAGAAACAAAAATGAATATGAAAATGAAATACTAAACAAAAATGAAAATCAAAATGAAACTATAAATAAAGATGAATATAAAAACGAAATAATAAACAAAAATGAATATGAAAATGAAATAATAAACAAAAATGAATATGAAAATGAAATAATAAACAGAAATGGAAATGAAAATGAAACTATAAATTAAGATGAATATGGAAATGAATATAAAAACGAAATAACAAACAAAAATGAATATAAAAATGAAATAATAAACAAAAATTAATATGAAAATGAATATGGAAATGAATATGAAAATGAAATAATAAACAAAAATGATTATGAAAATGAGATAATAACCAAAAATGAAAATGAAATTATAAAAGAAGATTAATATGAAAATGAATATGAAAACGAAATAATAAACAAAAATGAAAATGAAAATGAAACTATAAATGAAGATGAATATAAAAACGAAATAATAAATAAAAATGAACATGAAAATAAAATAATAAACAAAGATGAAAATGAAAATGAAACTATAAATGAAGATGAATATGGAAATGAATATAAAAACGAAATAATAAACAAAAATGAATATGAAAATGGCATAATAACCAAAAATGAAAATGAAATTATAAAAGAAGATGAATATGAAAATGAATATGAAAACGAAATAATAAACAAAAATTAAAATGAAATTATAAAAGAAAATGAATATGAAAATGAATATGAAAACGAAATAATAAACAAAAATGAATATGAAAATGAAATAATAAACAAAAATGAATATGAAAATGAAATAATAAACAGAAATGAAAATGAGCATGAAACTATAAATGAAGATGAATATAAAAACGAAATAATAAACAAAAATGAACATGAAAATCAAATAATAAACAAAAATGAAAATGAAAATGAAACTATAAATGAAGATGAATATGGAAATGAATATAAAAACGAAATAATAAACAAAAATGAATATGAAAATGAAATAATAAACAAAAATGAATATGAAAATGAAATTATAAATGAAGATGAATATGGAAATGAATATAAAAACGAAATAATAAACAAAAATGAATATGAAAATGAATATGGAAATGAATATGAAAATGAAATAATAAACAAAAATGAATATGAAAATGGCATAATAACCAAAAATGAAAATGAAATTATAAAAGAAGATGAATATGAAAATGAATATGAAAACGAAATAATAAACAAAAATTAAAATGAAATTATAAAAGAAAATGAATATGAAAATGAATATGAAAACGAAATAATAAACAAAAATGAATATGAAAATGAAATAATAAACAAAAATGAATATGAAAATGAAATAATAAACAGAAATGAAAATGAGCATGAAACTATAAATGAAGATGAATATAAAAACGAAATAATAAACAAAAATGAACATGAAAATCAAATAATAAACAAAAATGAAAATGAAAATGAAACTATAAATGAAGATGAATATGGAAATGAATATAAAAACGAAATAATAAACAAAAATGAATATGAAAATGAATATGGAAATGAATATGAAAATGAAATAATAAACAAAAATGAATATGAAAATGGCATAATAACCAAAAATGAAAATGAAATTATAAAAGAAGATGAATATGAAAATGAATATGAAAAAGAAATAATAAACAAGAATGAATATGAAAATAAAATAATAAACAAAAATGAATATGAAAATGAAATTATAGATGAAGATGAATATGGAAATGAATATGAAAATGAAATAATAAACAAAAATGAATATGAAAACGAAATAATAAACAAAAATAAATATCAAAATAAAATAATAAACAAAAATGAATATGAAAATGAAATTATAAATGAAGATGAATATGGAAATGAATATGAAAATGAAATAATAAACAAAAATGAATATGAAAATGAGATAATAACCAAAAATGAAAATCAAAATGAAACTATAAATGAAGATGAATATAAAAACGAAATAATAAACAAAAATGAACATGAAAATGAAATAATAAACAAAAATGAAAATGAAAATGAAACTATAAATGAAGATGAATATGGAAATGAATATAAAAACGAAATAATAAACAAAAATGAATATGAAAATGAAATAAGAAACAAAAATGAATATGAAAATGAAATAATAAACAAAAATGAAAATCAAAATGAAACTATAAATGAAGATGAATATAAAAACGAAATAATAAACAAAAATGAACATGAAAATGAAATAATAAACAAAAATGAATATGAAAATGAAATTATAAATGAAGATGAATATGAAAATGAATTTGAAAATGAAATAATAAACAAAAATGAATATGAAAATGAATATGGAAATGAATACGAAAATGAAATAATAAACAAAAATGATTATGAAAATGAGATAATAACCAAAAATGAAAATGAAATTATAAAAGAAGATTAATATGAAAATGAATATGAAAATGAGATAATAGCCAAAAATGAAAATGAAATTATAAAAGAAAATGAATATGAAAACGAAATAATAAACAAAAATGAATATGAAAATGAAACAATAAACCAAAATGAATATAAAAATGAAATAATAAACAAAAATGAAAATGAAAATGAAACTATAAATGAAGATGAATATAAAAACGAAATAATAAACAAAAATGAACATGAAAATGAAATAATAAACAGAAATGAAAATGAAAATGAAACTATAAATGAAGATGAATATGGAAATGAATATGAAAATGAAATAATAAACAAAAATGAAAATGAAAATGAAACTATAAATGAAGATGAATATAAAAACGAAATAATAAACAAAAATGAACATGAAAATGAAATAATAAACAAAAATGAATATGAAAATGAGATAATAACCAAAAATGAAAATGAAATTATAAAAAAAGATGAATATGAAAATGAATATGAAAACGAAATAATAAACAAAAATGCAAATGAAATTATAAAAGAAGATGAATATGAAAATGAATATTAAAACGAAATAATAAACAAAAATGAATATGAAAATGAAATAATAAACAAAAATGAAAATGAAACTATAAATGAAGATGAATATAAAAACGAAATAATAAATAAAAATGAACATGAAAATAAAATAATAAACAAAAATGAAAATGAAAATGAAACTATAAATGAAGATGAATATGGAAATGAATATAAAAACGAAATAATAAACAAAAATGAATATGAAAATGAAATAATAAACAGAAATGAAAATGAAAATGAAACTATAAATTAAGATGAATATGGAAATTAATATGAAAACGAAATAACAAACAAAAATGAATATGAAAATGAAATAAGAAACAAAAATGAATATGAAAATGAGATAATAATCAAAAATGAAAATCAAAATGAAACTATAAATGAAGATGAATATAAAAACGAAATAATAAACAAAAATGAACATGAAAATGAAATAATAAACAAAAATGAAAATGAAAATGATACTATAAATGAAGATGAATATGGAAATGAATATGAAAATGAAATAATAAACAAAAATGAATATGAAAATGAAATAAGAAACAAAAATGAATATGAAAATGAAATACTAAACAAAAATGAAAATCAAAATGAAACTATAAATAAAGATGAATATAAAAACGAAATAATAAACAAAAATGAATATGAAAATGAAATAATAAACAAAAATGAATATGAAAATGAAATAATAAACAGAAATGGAAATGAAAATGAAACTATAAATTAAGATGAATATGGAAATGAATATAAAAACGAAATAACAAACAAAAATGAATATAAAAATGAAATAATAAACAAAAATTAATATGAAAATGAATATGGAAATGAATATGAAAATGAAATAATAAACAAAAATGATTATGAAAATGAGATAATAACCAAAAATGAAAATGAAATTATAAAAGAAGATTAATATGAAAATGAATATGAAAACGAAATAATAAACAAAAATGAAAATGAAAATGAAACTATAAATGAAGATGAATATAAAAACGAAATAATAAATAAAAATGAACATGAAAATAAAATAATAAACAAAGATGAAAATGAAAATGAAACTATAAATGAAGATGAATATGGAAATGAATATAAAAACGAAATAATAAACAAAAATGAATATGAAAATGGCATAATAACCAAAAATGAAAATGAAATTATAAAAGAAGATGAATATGAAAATGAATATGAAAACGAAATAATAAACAAAAATTAAAATGAAATTATAAAAGAAAATGAATATGAAAATGAATATGAAAACGAAATAATAAACAAAAATGAATATGAAAATGAAATAATAAACAAAAATGAATATGAAAATGAAATAATAAACAGAAATGAAAATGAGCATGAAACTATAAATGAAGATGAATATAAAAACGAAATAATAAACAAAAATGAACATGAAAATCAAATAATAAACAAAAATGAAAATGAAAATGAAACTATAAATGAAGATGAATATGGAAATGAATATAAAAACGAAATAATAAACAAAAATGAATATGAAAATGAAATAATAAACAAAAATGAATATGAAAATGAAATTATAAATGAAGATGAATATGGAAATGAATATAAAAACGAAATAATAAACAAAAATGAATATGAAAATGAATATGGAAATGAATATGAAAATGAAATAATAAACAAAAATGAATATGAAAATGGCATAATAACCAAAAATGAAAATGAAATTATAAAAGAAGATGAATATGAAAATGAATATGAAAACGAAATAATAAACAAAAATTAAAATGAAATTATAAAAGAAAATGAATATGAAAATGAATATGAAAACGAAATAATAAACAAAAATGAATATGAAAATGAAATAATAAACAAAAATGAATATGAAAATGAAATAATAAACAGAAATGAAAATGAGCATGAAACTATAAATGAAGATGAATATAAAAACGAAATAATAAACAAAAATGAACATGAAAATCAAATAATAAACAAAAATGAAAATGAAAATGAAACTATAAATGAAGATGAATATGGAAATGAATATAAAAACGAAATAATAAACAAAAATGAATATGAAAATGAATATGGAAATGAATATGAAAATGAAATAATAAACAAAAATGAATATGAAAATGGCATAATAACCAAAAATGAAAATGAAATTATAAAAGAAGATGAATATGAAAATGAATATGAAAAAGAAATAATAAACAAGAATGAATATGAAAATAAAATAATAAACAAAAATGAATATGAAAATGAAATTATAGATGAAGATGAATATGGAAATGAATATGAAAATGAAATAATAAACAAAAATGAATATGAAAACGAAATAATAAACAAAAATAAATATCAAAATAAAATAATAAACAAAAATGAATATGAAAATGAAATTATAAATGAAGATGAATATGGAAATGAATATGAAAATGAAATAATAAACAAAAATGAATATGAAAATGAGATAATAACCAAAAATGAAAATCAAAATGAAACTATAAATGAAGATGAATATAAAAACGAAATAATAAACAAAAATGAACATGAAAATGAAATAATAAACAAAAATGAAAATGAAAATGAAACTATAAATGAAGATGAATATGGAAATGAATATAAAAACGAAATAATAAACAAAAATGAATATGAAAATGAAATAAGAAACAAAAATGAATATGAAAATGAAATAATAAACAAAAATGAAAATCAAAATGAAACTATAAATGAAGATGAATATAAAAACGAAATAATAAACAAAAATGAACATGAAAATGAAATAATAAACAAAAATGAATATGAAAATGAAATTATAAATGAAGATGAATATGAAAATGAATTTGAAAATGAAATAATAAACAAAAATGAATATGAAAATGAATATGGAAATGAATACGAAAATGAAATAATAAACAAAAATGATTATGAAAATGAGATAATAACCAAAAATGAAAATGAAATTATAAAAGAAGATTAATATGAAAATGAATATGAAAACGATATAATAAACCAAAATGAAAATGAAATTATAAAAGAAGATGAATATGAAAATGAATATGAAAACGAAATAATAAACAAAAATTAATATGAAAATGAAATAATATACAAAAATGAAAATGAAAATGAAACTATAAATGAAGATGAATATAAAATCGAAATAATAAACAAAAATCAATATGAAAATGAAATAATAAATAAAAATGAATATGAAAATGAAATTATAAAAGAAGATGAATATGAAAATGAATATGAAAAAGAAATAATAAACAAAAATGAATATGAAAATAAAATAATAAACAAAAATGAATATGAAAATGAGATAATAACCAAAAATGAAAATGAAATTATAAAAGATGATGAATATGAAAATGAATATGAAAACGAAATAATAAACAAAAATGAATATGAAAATAAAATAATAAACAAAAATGAATATGAGAATGAAATTATAAATGACGATGAATATGGAAATGAATATGAAAATGAATATGGAAATGAATATGAAAATGAATATGGAAATGAATATGAAAATGAGATAATAACCAAAAATGAAAATCAAAATGAAACTATAAATGAAGATGAATATAAAAACGAAATAATAAACAAAAATGAACATGTAAATGAAATAATAAACAAAAATGAAAATGAAAATGAAACTATAAATGAAGATGAATATGGAAATGAATATGAAAATGTAATAATAAACAAAAATGAAAATCAAAATGAAACTATAAATGAAGCTGAATATAAAAACGAAATAATAAACAAAAATGAACATGAAAATGAAATAATAAACAAAAATGAAAATGAAAATGAAACTATAAATGAAGATGAATATGGAAATGAATATAAAAACGAAATAATAAACAAAAATGAATATGAAAATGAAATAATAAACAAAAATGAATATGAAAATGAAATTATAAATGAAGATAAATATGAAAATGAATATGAAAACGAAATAATAAACAAAAATGAATATGAAAATGAAATAATAAACAAAAATGAATATGAAAATGAAATAATAAACAGAAATAAAAATGAAAATGAATATGGAAATGAATATGAAAATGAAATAATAAACAAAAATGATTATGAAAATGAGATAATAACCAAAAATGAAAATGAAATTATAAAAGAAGATTAATATGAAAATGAATATGAAAACGAAATAATAAACAAAAATGAAAATGAAATTATAAAAGAAGATGAATATGAAAATGAATATGAAAACGAAATAATAAACAAAAATGAAAATGAAAACGAAATAATAAACAAAAATGAATATGAAAATGAAATAATAAACAAAAATGAATATGAAAATAAAATAATAAACAAAACTGAATATGAAAATGAAATTATAAATGAAGATGAATATGGAAATGAATATGAAAACGAAATAATAAACAAAAATGAAAATGAAATTATAAAAGAAGATGAATATGAAAATGAATATGAAAACGAAATAATAAACAAAAATGAATATGAAAATGAAACAATAAACAAAAAAGAATATGAAAATGAAATAATAAACAAAAATGAAAATGAAAATGAAACTATAAATGAAGATGAATATGAAAATGAATATGAAAATGAAATAATAAACAAAAATGAATATGAAAATGAGATAATAACCAAAAATGAAAATGAAAATGAAACTATAAATGAAGATGAATATAAAAACGAAATAATAAACAAAAATGAAAATGAAATTATAAAAAAAGATGAATATGAAAATGAATATGAAAACGAAATAATAAACAAAAATGCAAATGAAATTATAAAAGAAGATGAATATGAAAATGAATATTAAAACGAAATAATAAACAAAAATGAATATGAAAATGAAATAATAAACAAAAATGAAAATGAAACTATAAATGAAGATGAATATAAAAACGACATAATAAATAAAAATGAACATGAAAATAAAATAATAAACAAAAATGAATATGAAAATGAGATAATAACCAAAAATGAAAATCAAAATGAAACTATAAATGAAGATGAATATAAAAACGAAATAATAAACAAAAATGAACATGAAAATGAAATAATAAACAAAAATGAAAATGAAAATGAAACTATAAATGAAGATGAATATGGAAATGAATATAAAAACGAAATAATAAACAAAAATGAATATGAAAATGAAATAAGAAACAAAAATGAATATGAAAATGAAATAATAAACAAAAATGAAAATCAAAATGAAACTATAAATGAAGATGAATATAAAAACGAAATAATAAACAAAAATGAACATGAAAATGAAATAATAAACAAAAATGAATATGAAAATGAAATTATAAATGAAGATGAATATGAAAATGAATTTGAAAATGAAATAATAAACAAAAATGAATATGAAAATGAATATGGAAATGAATACGAAAATGAAATAATAAACAAAAATGATTATGAAAATGAGATAATAACCAAAAATGAAAATGAAATTATAAAAGAAGATTAATATGAAAATGAATATGAAAACGATATAATAAACCAAAATGAAAATGAAATTATAAAAGAAGATGAATATGAAAATGAATATGAAAACGAAATAATAAACAAAAATTAATATGAAAATGAAATAATATACAAAAATGAAAATGAAAATGAAACTATAAATGAAGATGAATATAAAATCGAAATAATAAACAAAAATCAATATGAAAATGAAATAATAAATAAAAATGAATATGAAAATGAAATTATAAAAGAAGATGAATATGAAAATGAATATGAAAAAGAAATAATAAACAAAAATGAATATGAAAATAAAATAATAAACAAAAATGAATATGAAAATGAGATAATAACCAAAAATGAAAATGAAATTATAAAAGATGATGAATATGAAAATGAATATGAAAACGAAATAATAAACAAAAATGAATATGAAAATAAAATAATAAACAAAAATGAATATGAGAATGAAATTATAAATGACGATGAATATGGAAATGAATATGAAAATGAATATGGAAATGAATATGAAAATGAATATGGAAATGAATATGAAAATGAGATAATAACCAAAAATGAAAATCAAAATGAAACTATAAATGAAGATGAATATAAAAACGAAATAATAAACAAAAATGAACATGTAAATGAAATAATAAACAAAAATGAAAATGAAAATGAAACTATAAATGAAGATGAATATGGAAATGAATATGAAAATGAAATAATAAACAAAAATGAAAATCAAAATGAAACTATAAATGAAGCTGAATATAAAAACGAAATAATAAACAAAAATGAACATGAAAATGAAATAATAAACAAAAATGAAAATGAAAATGAAACTATAAATGAAGATGAATATGGAAATGAATATAAAAACGAAATAATAAACAAAAATGAATATGAAAATGAAATAATAAACAAAAATGAATATGAAAATGAAATTATAAATGAAGATAAATATGAAAATGAATATGAAAACGAAATAATAAACAAAAATGAATATGAAAATGAAATAATAAACAAAAATGAATATGAAAATGAAATAATAAACAGAAATAAAAATGAAAATGAATATGGAAATGAATATGAAAATGAAATAATAAACAAAAATGATTATGAAAATGAGATAATAACCAAAAATGAAAATGAAATTATAAAAGAAGATTAATATGAAAATGAATATGAAAACGAAATAATAAACAAAAATGAAAATGAAATTATAAAAGAAGATGAATATGAAAATGAATATGAAAACGAAATAATAAACAAAAATGAAAATGAAAACGAAATAATAAACAAAAATGAATATGAAAATGAAATAATAAACAAAAATGAATATGAAAATAAAATAATAAACAAAACTGAATATGAAAATGAAATTATAAATGAAGATGAATATGGAAATGAATATGAAAACGAAATAATAAACAAAAATGAAAATGAAATTATAAAAGAAGATGAATATGAAAATGAATATGAAAACGAAATAATAAACAAAAATGAATATGAAAATGAAACAATAAACAAAAAAGAATATGAAAATGAAATAATAAACAAAAATGAAAATGAAAATGAAACTATAAATGAAGATGAATATGAAAATGAATATGAAAATGAAATAATAAACAAAAATGAATATGAAAATGAGATAATAACCAAAAATGAAAATGAAAATGAAACTATAAATGAAGATGAATATAAAAACGAAATAATAAACAAAAATGAAAATGAAATTATAAAAAAAGATGAATATGAAAATGAATATGAAAACGAAATAATAAACAAAAATGCAAATGAAATTATAAAAGAAGATGAATATGAAAATGAATATTAAAACGAAATAATAAACAAAAATGAATATGAAAATGAAATAATAAACAAAAATGAAAATGAAACTATAAATGAAGATGAATATAAAAACGAAATAATAAATAAAAATGAACATGAAAATAAAATAATAAACAAAAATGAAAATGAAAATGAAACTATAAATGAAGATGAATATGGAAATGAATACAAAAACGAAATAATAAACAAAAATGAATATGAAAATGAATATGGAAATGAATATGAAAATGAAATAATAAACAAAAATGAATATGAAAATGAGATAATAACCAAAAATGAAAATGAAATTATAAATGAAGTTGAATATAAAAACGAAATAATAAACAAAAATGAACATGAAAATGAAATAATAAACCAAAATGAAAATGGAAATGAAACTATAAATGAATATGAAATGGAAATGAATACAAAAACGAAATATTAAACAAAAATGAATATGAAAATGAAATAATAAACAAAAATGAATATGAAAATGAAATTATAAATGAAGATGAATATGGAAATGAAAATTAAAACGAAATAATAAACAAAAATGAATATGAAAATGAAATAATAAACAAAAATGAATATGAAAATGAAATTATAAATGAAGATGAATATGGAAATGAAAATTAAAACGAAATAATAAACAAAAATGAACATGAAAATGAAATAATAAACAAAAATGAAAATGAAAATGAAACTATAAATGAAGATGAATATGGAAATGAATACAAAAACGAAATAATAAACAAAAATGAATATGAAAATGAGATAATAACCAAAAATGAAAATGAAATTATAAAAAAAGATGAATATGAAAATGAATATGAAAATGAAATAATAAACAAAAATGAATATGAAAATGAAATAATAAACAAAAATGAAAATGAAACTATAAATGAAGATGAATATAAAAACGAAATAATAAATAAAAATGAACATGAAAATAAAATAATAAACAAAAATGAAAATGAAAATGAAACTATAAATAAAGATGAATATGGAAATGAATACAAAAACGAAATAATAAACAAAAATGAATATGAAAATGAATATGGAAATGAATATGAAAATGAAATAATAAACAAAAATGAATATGAAAATGAGATAATAACCAAAAATGAAAATTAAATTATAAATGAAGTTGAATATAAAAACGAAATAAGAAACAAAAATGAACATGAAAATGAAATAATAAACAAAAATGAAAATGAAAATGAAACTATAAATGAAGATAAATATGGAAATGAATATAAAAACGAAATAATAAACAAAAATGAATATGAAAATGAAATAATAAACAAAAATGAATATGAAAATGAGATAATAACCAAAAATGAAAATGAAATTATAAATGAAGTTGAATATAAAAACGAAATAATAAACAAAAATGAACATGAAAATGAAATAATAAACAAAAATGAATATGTAAATAAAATAATAAACAAAACTGAATATGAAAATGAAATTATAAATGAAGATGGATATGGAAATGAATATGAACACGAAATAATAAACAAAAATGAAAATGAAATTATAAAAGAAGATGAATATGAAAATGAATATGAAAACGAAATAATAAACAAAAATGAATATGAAAATGAAACAATAAACAAAAAAGAATATGAAAATGAAATAATAAACAAAAATGAAAATGAAAATGAAACTATAAATGAAGATGAATATGAAAATGAATATGAAAATGAAATAATAAACAAAAATGAATATGAAAATGAGATAATAACCAAAAATGAAAATGAAAATGAAACTATAAATGAAGATGAATATAAAAACGTAATAATAAACAAAAATGAACATGAAAATGAAATAATAAACAAAAAGGAATATGAAAATGAAATAATAAACAAAAATGAAAATGAAACTATAAATGAAGATGAATATAAAAACGAAATAATAAATAAAAATGAACATGAAAATGAAATAATAAACAAAAATGAAAATGAAAATGAAACTATAAATGAAGATGAATATGGAAATGAATACAAAAACGAAATAATAAACAAAAATGAATATGAAAATGAATATGGAAATGAATATGAAAACGAAATAATAAACAAAAATGCAAATGAAATTATAAAAGAAGATAAATATGAAAATGAATATTAAAACGAAATAATAAACAAAAATGAATATGAAAATGAAATAATAAACAAAAATGAAAATGAAACTATAAATGAAGATGAATATAAAAACGAAATAATAAATAAAAATGAACATGAAAATAAAATAATAAACAAAAATGAAAATGAAAATGAAACTATAAATGAAGATGAATATGGAAATGAATACAAAAACGAAATAATAAACAAAAATGAATATGAAAATGAATATGGAAATGAATATGAAAACGAAATAATAAATAAAAATGAATATGAAAATGAAATAATAAACAAAAATGAATATGAAAATGAAATAATAAACCATAATGAATATGAAAATGGAATAATAAAGAAAAATGAAAATGAAGATGAAACTATAAATGAAGATGAATATAAAAACGAAATAATAAACAAAAATGAATATGAAAATGAATATGGAAATGAATATGAAAATGAAATAATAAACAAAAATGCAAATGAAATTATAAAAGAAGATGAATATGAAAATGAATATTAAAACGAAATAATAAACAAAAATGAATATGAAAATGAAATAATAAACCAAAATGAATATGAAAATGAAATAATAAAGAAAAATGAAAATGAAGATGAAACTATAAATGAAGATGAATATAAAAACGAAATAATAAACAAAAATGAATATGAAAATGAATATGGAAATGAATATGAAAATGAAATAATAAACAAAAATGAAAATGAAACTATAAATGAAGATGAATATAAAAACGAAATAATAAATAAAAATGAACATGAAAATAAAATAATAAACAAAAATGAAAATGAAAATGAAACTATAAATGAAGATGAATATGGAAATGAATACAAAAACGAAATAATAAACAAAAATGAATATGATAATGAATTTGGAAATGAATATGAAAATGAAATAATAAACAAAAATGAATATGAAAATGAGATAATAACCAAAAATGAAAATGAAATTATAAATGAAGTTGAATATAAAAACGAAATAATAAACAAAAATGAACATGAAAATGAAATAATAAACAAAAATGAAAATGGAAATGAAACTATAAATGAATATGAAATGGAAATGAATACAAAAACGAAATATTAAACAAAAATGAATATGAAAATGAAATAATAAACAAAAATGAATATGAAAATGAAATTATAAATGAAGATGAATATGGAAATGAAAATTAAAACGAAATAATAAACAAAAATGAATATGAAAATGAAATAATAAACAAAAATGAATATGAAAATGAAATTATAAATGAAGATGAATATAAAAACGAAATAATAAATAAAAATGAACATGAAAATAAAATAATAAACAAAAATGAAAATGAAAATGAAACTATAAATGAAGATGAATATGGAAATGAATACAAAAACAAAATAATAAACAAAAATGAATATGAAAATGAATATGGAAATGAATATGAAAATGAAATAATAAACAAAAATGAATATGAAAATGAGATAATAACCAAAAATGAAAATGAAATTATAAATGAAGTTGAATATAAAAACGAAATAAGAAACAAAAATGAACATGAAAATGAAATAATAAACAAAAATGAAAATGAAAATGAAACTATAAATGAAGATGAATATGGAAATGAATATAAAAACGAAATAATAAACAAAAATGAATATGAAAATGAAATAATAAACAAAAATGAATATGAAAATGAGATAATAACCAAAAATGAAAATGAAATTATAAAAAAAGATGAATATGAAAATGAATATGAAAATGAAATAATAAACAAAAATGAATATGAAAATGAAATAATAAACAAAAATGAAAATGAAACTATAAATGAAGATGAATATAAAAACGAAATAATAAATAAAAATGAACATGAAAATAAAATAATAAACAAAAATGAAAATGAAAATGAAACTATAAATAAAGATGAATATGGAAATGAATACAAAAACGAAATAATAAACAAAAATGAATATGAAAATGAATATGGAAATGAATATGAAAATGAAATAATAAACAAAAATGAATATGAAAATGAAATTATAAATGAAGATGAATATGGAAATGAAAATAAAAACGAAATAATAAACAAAAATGAATATGAAAATGAAATAATAAACAAAAGTGAATATGAAAATGAAATTATAAATGAAGATGAATATGGAAATGAATATAAAAACGAAATAATAAACAAAAATGAATATGAAAAAGAAATAATAAACAAAAATGAATATGAAAATGAAACAATAAACAAAAATGAATATGAAAATGAAATAATAAACAAATATGAAAACGAAAATGAAACTATAAATGAAGATGAATATATAAACGAAATAATAAACAAAAATGAACGTGAAAATGAAATAATAAACAAAAATGAAAATGAAAATGAAACTATAAATGAAGATGATTATGGAAATGAATATAAAAACGAAATAATAAACAAAAATGAATATGAAAATGAAATAATAAACAAAAATGAAGATGAAAATGAAACTATAAATGAAGATGAATATAAAAACGAAATAATAAACAAAAATGAACATGAAAATGAAATAATAAACAGAAATGAAAATGAAAATGAAACTATAAATGAAGATAAATATGAAAACGAATATGAAAATGAAATAATAAACAAAAATGAAAATGAAAATGAAACTATAAATGAAGATGAATATAAAAACGAAATAATAAACAAAAATGAACATGAAAATGAAATAATAAACAGAAATGAAAATGAATACGAAACAATAAATGAAGATGAATATGGAAATGAATATGAAAATGAAATAATAAACAAAAATGAAAATGAAAATGAAACTATAAAGTAAGTAAGTATTTGGTATTGGTATTGGTATTTTCTTCATCAGGCTCGGGTGAACCCCAGAAATCAGCACACATAGCTGTTTGCCTTTGTATGCTATTCCTGATGCTACTCAGGGTTCCGTTGGATAACCAGCTGCTTTGCAGAATCTCAGAAGTTGCCCGAGATTCCGCTCCCTGACTTCCTCCTTGCTTACAAGTGGAGAGTCCAGGTATCTCCTTCGACTCTCCATCAGTGCAGGGCACTCGCATAGGAAGTGAATTGATGATTTCTCCTTGTTTTCATCACATCTAGTGCACATCGGTGAAGGTTTCCTTCCTACGATGTGACTGTGCTTGTTTAAATTTCCATGTCCGGTTAGGATTTCGATGGAGATTCTTATTTCTGTTCTGTTTAGTTCGAGCAGTTTTTCAGCCCATCGGTCCGCCTGCAGCTCTCCTGCAAGGCTTTTGGTTGTGCTGCATTTTTTGTTTTTGATCCACTCTCTAACCTGTTGGGATTTCATTTGTCTCTCCAGTAGGTTGAGTCCTTCTTGAAATGGCAGTGCCACCCTCCCAGTCAAGTCAGTTCCATTTACTATTCCCGACTTGGCAAGGGTGTCCGCTCTTTCATTTCCTTTCCAGCCCATATGGCCAGGAATCCAGGTCAGGCTGAGTTTGTTTCTTTCGGCCAGGTTACGTAGGCAAGTCTTTGTATCTCTGACTAAAGCTGATTTGACGACTGGATTGTCTATCGCTCTCAATGCAGCTTGGCTATCCGAGCATATCCATATCGTTTTATTTGTCACTTCTTTCTCCATGAGGGTCTCGGCACACATGAGGATTGCCGCCACCTCTCCTTGGAAAACAGTGTTAAATTTGTTGAGCTTGAGGGAAAAGTTCTCCCGCAGCTTCGGTCCGCAGTACCCTGCGCCTACACCCTGGTTGGTTTTGGACCCATCTGTGAACCAGATGATGCCATTCCTGGGTATTGCTGATTTATTTTTCCAGTCCTCCCTGTTGGGGAAACAAACCTTAAAGTTGCTTTCCCCCGTGTGGTGTGTCTGGATCTTGTCTTGTGGTTGGTACCACATGTCTCTCAGGTTTCCTTGAAAAAGATTGTTGAACCAATCTTGCTTACCTGTCAAGCTTCCCAAGCACTTGAGTCTATACACGGTTCTCATGGCTTCGCATTTTACTGCCTGAGCCATGGACGGTACGCCCAAAAGAGACCTCATTGCTGCTATGGGTGTACTCTTCCTTACCGAGCAAATGCCCCTAAGGAACATAGCCTGTACCCTGTTCAATTTTTGTTGAACTTGGGTCTTTTCTGTCCTCTGCCACCAAATTGGCGAGGCATAGGTAATCCTTGGTAACACAATCTGTTGGTAGATCCAGAGCAGTTGTTTCGGTCCTAAACCCCAACTGTTACCAAGAGCTCTCTTACAATGCCAGAAAGTGGCAATTGCTTTGTGACATTTGTTATCCAGGTGACCATTCCAGTTTAATTTTTTATCCAGGGTTACTCCAAGATATTTGGTTTCGCTGGCATATGGCACCTGCTTCCCGCCAATCACCATTTCCCCTAGTTTTTTGATCTTATATTTTCTAGAGAAAATGATGACGGCAATTTTTTCCGGTTGTATCGATAGCGCTTTTTCATTGCACCATTTTTCCACAACCCTCAGGGCTTCTTGTACCAGCTCCTGCAAAACTTCCTCGTAGTTGCCTCTAGCGAGGATAGCAATATCGTCCGCATATCCAATCGCATAGATTCCGCTATCGTTGAGTTGCCTGATCAAGCTATCAGCTACCAGGTTCCAAAGAAGTGGGGACAACACTCCACCTTGAGGACAACCCTCAGAGATCGTCCCCTCCACTAGGGTACCCTGCCATTCCGTATAAATATACCTATTTCTAAGGGTGCTCACAATCCAACTTATGAGTTCCTTGGGCACCCCATGTTCTTCCGCTCCTTTCCGTATTACTTCCACGGAGGTGCGGTTAAAAGCACCCTCAATATCTAGGAAAGCACCGATGCACGTTCCCTTCGTACTGAGTTGCTTTTCTATAAAGCCCGCGGATGACATAAGTGCCAACTCAGCAGATTTGCCAGCCTGGTAGGCATACTGTTCCCCATGGAGAGGTAAGCGTACCAAAGGACCTTCTATAAGATACCTCTCAACCAATCTTTCCAACAATTTTAGTAGGAAGGATGTTAGGCTGATCGGTCTGTAGTCCTTTGCCTCCACGTAGTTCCTGTTTCCAACTTTGGGTATAAACGAAACTCGTGATTTCTTCCATTCTGTAGGTGTGTAACCAAGCGCAATGCACCCCCGAAGAAGTCCAGTCAGTGGTCTCAGGATAGCCCCCAGGCCTTCCTGAAGGAGGGCCGGGTATATGCCATCCGGTCCCGGTGACTTGAACGCCTCAAAGGCCATTAGTGCCCTTACAACCTTGTTTGGATTTACAACTTGGGCAGCGATCCCCCAGTGCCTCCCTTTATTAGTAGTAGGCTCCTCGAGGGCACCGTTCGATCTCAGTTTAATGCTTGGAAAATTGCTTGTCAGCAACCTTTCCAGTGTTTCCTTCGGAGATTTGGCAAACTCGCCATTTTCTCCTTTGATAAATCGTAGTTTACCATCATTTCCTTTTGATAGTATTCTCGCTAATTTTGCAGTAGAGGGTATACTCTCCGTTTCCGAACAGAACTCCCTCCATGCATTTATCTGAGACTCTCTAATCTGCCTTTTGTAGGCTTTCAACCTATCCTTGTAAGCCGTCCAGACTTCTGCTGTGTCAGCTTTTTTTGCTCGATTAAATAGTCTCCTCGTCTCCTTTCGGCTACGCTCCAAGGCTGATCCCCAATTAAGCCTTCCCCTTTTGGGGTTTACTTTCTTGAGTGGGCAATTGGCTTCGAACGATCTCATCACAGCTCCCCTAAGAAAGACCTCTGTGTACTCAAGATCGTTTTTCGCTCCATACTTGCCTTTGAAGCCCTTCATCCTGGCTTGCAGACTTTCTCTGAACCCTTGCCAGTTCGTGCTTCTTGGATTTCTGGACCATTTCTCTGCAGGGTTAAACTGTTCCAGTTTGGCCCGAATCAGTTTGTGATCCGAGAGCGAGGGTTCATCAATAACCCTCCACTCCTGGACAGCCTCACGCATGCCTCGGCTGCATAGAGTGAGATCCAGGACCTCTCTTCTGTTTGCCGTTACAAACGTTGGCTCAACTCCCTCGTTCAAAATTTCGAGGTTAGTGGATATCAGGTATTCCATGAGGGCCTCCCCTCTCTCATTTGTGTCGGTGCTCCCCCACAGAGTACTGTGAGCATTTGCATCACAACCTATGAGGAGATCAAGGCCCGCATTTGCGCAGTACCTGACTAACCTAGTTAGCTCCTCCGGGGGAGTTTCTCTATCGTGCGCAAAGTAGGCTGATGCAATCACCAAGCTCCTTTCCCCTATTCCCTGAGAGACTTTAACCGAAGCTAGGTCCCTAGTAGAGAATTCCTGTAGCAGGGCAGCGTCCATGTTTTTAAGAACTACGCATGCCCTCTGCATTTCATGAAGTCCACTGGCGTAGACTGTGCCAATCCTACTCAGGCCCCGAATCTGACCTTTGTAGCACCACGGCTCCTGTATTAGTGCCATGGCTAGGTTAGTAAGGTAAGTAAGTAAGTAAGTAAGTAATATTTATTTTGCCATGGGATTGCAATCCCTTGTGGCAATAAGATAAATACAATTTAGAGTTTTACAATTTAAAATTAATATAAAATAAAATAATACAGAATAAATATATATTACGGTTGACTCTATATAATTCAAGTTTCATTTAAAATAATAATCCGAGTGATATAATAAGTGTATAAAAAAAAATTACATAATACAACTTAATTCCACCGGTGTGGTTTACGCCTAATATAAATAATAATCAACCTAGATTTTATTATAAGACAAATGCCCATATAACAAGCATGAAATACCAGAGCTAAAACTTATATACTTCCTAATTATAAATCGGTTTGATTTTTAGCTAGTGGTAGGATTATCACAAGAAAAAAGATGACGAAATAAGTGCGATTTGAAGGTATTAATTGATGTAATGTTACGAATGTCAGGTGGCAGGGACTCCCAAAGTCTAATGCCGTAAACTCTAAAGGAACGTTCAAGGGCCACAGTACGATAAGAGGGAAGGACAAATTTAGAGGTGGATGTGATACGATTTGAGCGACGGATATCTGTAGAGACTAATGGGAAACGGTTAAATAAGTAAGATGGGGAGCCGGAAGAAAAAATGGAAAATAATAATGAACCAAAAAAATAATTTCTGCGGGAACTGACTGTCAGCCAATTTGATTTAATGCGATATGGTGTGATGTGTTGATCGCGTCTAATACCATATATGAAATAAATGAATTTTGTATATTTGGATGACATTGTAATATACGCATCTCTAGAGGGACACGAAATAAAATGCGAGAAATTAATGAAACGATTAAGAGACGCAAACCTTAAACTACAACCAGATAAATGCGAATTCCTGAGAAAAGAAGTATGTTACTTAGGTCATATAATCAGTGAAGAAGGCCTGAAACCGGATCCAAACAAAATTAACTGTGTACAAAAATTCCCAATACCCAAAAACCAAAAAAATATTAGGCAATTTCTCGGTCTTGCAGGATATTATCGTAGATTCATCGACAATTTTTCGTATATAGTAAAACCACTATCAAATCTTTTAAAAAACGACGTACCTTTTAAATGGGGAAAAGAAGAAAATGACGCTATTAACACACTAAAGGAAAAATTATACATTTCACCTGTCTTACAATATCCCAACTTTAATGAACCCTTCATAATCACTACAGATGCATCAGGATTTGCGATTGGCGCAATATTGTCACAAGGCGAAATAGGAAAAGATAGACCTATTGCTTATACTTCCCGAGTATTGAATGATAATGAAAAAAAATATGAAACCTACGATAAGGAGGCCCTTGCAATATATTACGCTATATTACACTTTAGACCTTACGTATATGGAAAGCACTTTACTGTAGTTACAGATCACAAACCCCTTACATCATTTAGAACAAAAAAGGATCCAAATTCTAGAGTTGCCAAATGGATGTACAATTTATTGCAATACGAATTTAATGTAATACATAAAGCAGGAAAATCAAATGTCAATGCAGACGCACTATCCAGAAATCCAGCAGAAATACTAAAAATTGAAGATCAGAAACGAAAACAATATACGAGTAATATCAGATCAAGAATGATGGATAAGATGGGATGGAAAGGAGCAGGAATTGGAAAATATAATCAAGGAATTAAAAACCCAATCAAATGTAAAACACAAACAGATAGAAAAGGTTTAGGATACATAGGAAATATCGACAAATGTCATTATTTTTACCAAGACGTACAACTAGAAACACAACAACTAAGCCCTATAAAATTTGTAAAAAGTAAACAAATATTAAACAAACGAAATAATTGCAAACAAGTTGTTTTAAACAACCCAATATACAATATCAAACCACCTAAAGACTCAACTATTAAAGTTAACTATAATGACCCTCGATATACCTTACCTGCTAACATTTCATTTTGTAGCAATTGCAATAAACTTAACCACACATACGACGAATGCCAAAATCAAAACCACGAAAATAATAATGAAAGAACTATCAACTATGATTCTGCACTACCAGAAAACACGAAACAAACTTACCAAACAATAAAAACCAAAGAAAAAGGAAGGAATTTGAAAAGCAAATGGAATACGAACCTACTAAAACTCTACAAAACTAACAAACCAACAATAGGACAAATAAAAACAAAAATTACGAAAATGAAGCATATTCTGAACCAGACGAAGACGAAGTAACAATGAATTACACAAAACAAGCTTTTGAAGATACCGATGGAGACTCTGATGATGATGAAGAAAACCACACCGGAAAAAGTAAATATCTCAAAAATATAATAGAAATAAAAAATCACTTATACATGCAAAAAGACAATATAGCATACTTTATAACCTTAACAGGATTACCTTGCGATAAAGGTTCAATAGAATTGCAAACAAAAAACGAGTTACCAAAATTTGATAACATAAAACTAAACAAAGTCGCAATCACTAAGAAAAACAACAAATATCACATAGCACTTCCAGTAATTGCAACTGCAGGAGAAAGTCAATTAACGGTACAAAATAATATACAAACCCTTATCAAGGCACTAAAAAAAGAAGCAAACAAACTAGAATTGCAAACCCTTAGTATCTCAAAATCAGACAATATAGCAGGTGTAGAATGGTTTAGCGTATTAGGAATTATACAACAACAGTTTAAAAACTCAAATACAAAAATAATAATCTGCAATGGGAAAATAAAATATGTAAATAAAATAGATAGAGATGAGATAATGAGAGAATTACACTCAACACCAATAGACGGACATAAAGGAATAAACAAAACTTTAAAAAGAATGAAACAAATTTATTACTGGGAAAATATGAAATCCGACATCGAAAAATTCATACAAACTTGCAAATCCTGTCAATTAAAAAAACTAGGATTAAAACCAAACAACCAATGATTATAGCAGACACAGCCAAACAAGCGCTAGAAAAAATAGCAATGGATATTGTAATTCCAAATAATAAAACAGAAGAAGGCTACGAAAATATACTCACAATACAAGATAACCTAACGAAATATTTACTAGCAATTCCTCTAAAAAAAGCAACCGCTTCAGATATCGCAGAATCTCGGGTAAAAAGATTAATATGTGTATTTGGAACTCTGAAAACAATACTAACAGACCAGGGTAAAAACTTTTTAAGTAAAATAATGAAAAAAATGGCAAGATTATTCAACATTAAACAAATGAAAACAACAGCTTTCCATCCCCAATCAAATGAATCTCTAGAAAGATCGCATCACGTAATAAAAGAGTACATAAAACACTTCTCAGAAAAACACGCGGACTGGGATAAATGGTTAGAGTTTAGCTACATTTTCATACAATACCAGCGTTCACGAAGGTACAAAATACACCCCATTTGAATTAATGTTCGGAAGAACAGCAAACCATCAGCCAAACCAACGGACGACGACACTCGACTAACTTACACTGATTACGTACACGATCTAGCCTCAAAACTTTATGATATCCAAGAATATGCTCAACAAAATCTAAGAACTGCCAAACTAAAATCTAAATACTATTATGAGAAAAAAATTAATCCATTAACACTGAAAATCGGAGACGCGGTATTTTTACAAAAAAAAAAAACACAAAATAAATAAATTCGATGATGAATACCAAGGTCCCTTTGAAGTCCTACAAATATTTGAAAATGGAAATATAAAAATTAGGATAAAAAATGAAGAGAAAATAGTTCATTCTAATAGATTGAAATACTCAAAAATACCAATATAAATGGTGACCATTCTATCTTATTCCAATAGTTTATAAAATACATGACTTTAGAATTTAAGAATCACGCGTACTTACACACACACTATTACGCTGTACAAATAATAAAAGATGGAAAAATAAGATACATATTTCGGAAATACCCAGTAGAAGAATTATGAAGCAAAGGAGAACAAAAATTGCACCTATACAAGTACTTCTGCTAATAGCATCAACAGTATTAAAAGCAACAGCATTCATAGCCTTCGATTGTGGATCAAAAAACTTAAATATATCTACAATATCTCTAATAAATATACAAGAATGCGACATCGAAAGAAAACACATCCATATAGATAAAATCAGAGCTCAATTACTACAAATTAAAGAATACGAAGAAATAGAAGTAACACAATGCAAGATAGATATATTCAGACAAATCAGTCAATGTGGAATGCACTCACACACATCATCCGTTTCCGGTGGTATAGCAAATTACGTTCTAGAAATTTCCAGAGAAGAATGCGAACAGATGCACCGTACGGGAACCACAACAATCAATATGAATATATTAAGCGGAATAAAAACCAACTACACACAAACATTTAGTTAACTATAGCAGGATCTATTCAAGTAGATGGTACTTGTAAAGGTGTAGAATAGGATAAAAAAGGATAAAGGATAGGAATTATCCCCCGCTTTAATGACATTTATTTTGCCTGTTCGCGGGTCGGCTCTCGGGTGGATAGGTCGGGCATACAATCGAAGACATTTACAAGACAATACATGAGACAATACATGCCAACACCCACCTAGAGCCAGTCCCCCCATAACTGCGCCCCATAGAACGTCTTGAGACCCCTCTGTATCGCATTTGCACGGGGTCTGGGAAAACTACGGAAAACCCAGACAGATACAGTCGACAAACTACTTTATCATCAGGGGTTACCCTCCGATGGTAAAGCAGCCGTGTCTCCCACTCAGCAATCGGCCTGCTATCTTTGCCGTAGCGGGCGCAACGCTTGTTTTTATTTATTTTTCATAGTCACCCTTCCAAGTATGGATCCCTATCAGGAACCTTTCACTTGAAAGAGCGACTGTGCGTCGCACCGACCACAGGGCAATTGCTGTTGGTGTAAAGGTGTAGAATATGCAGATACATATGGAGTAATGTAATAGTACAAGGAACAGCAAGAATTTTAATACAAAAGTATAAAGCTAGAGTAAACTTAAATGAAAATAGAATTCACTTAAGATCAGTAGTTTCTTACCCAATAACAGACCATAGCTGTTTAGATTTAGAAGGAGGTAGCACATACTGGAATTCGATTCCGCAAGATTTCTGTGGATCAAATAAATATGACATACTATACGACGCTACAATAGATAAAATACACAACGAAGATAAAACAATAATTTATTCCCTAACAACCGAAGAAATAACATTTGCTTTAGCTGTTAGAGGAAAGAAACATATCTGTGGGTACGAAATAGCTCTTACAGAATACCCAAAATTAATGATACTAGAAAATACCAAAGGCGAAGTTTTGAAAAAACGACCTATTAACTATTGTTTTGAAAACACAATAGCGAAAATGTTCAAATCAGCCACGAGAAACTATGGAACAACTTTATGGTATTCGGAACTACAACAGCAGGAATCATGGGTATAATGTTGATAATAAAATTAATTAAAGGAGTTATCGATACAGTAATTCATGGATACACACTACACGCCGTTATGGTTGGTCTCTCATTCTAATAGGCGCAATTTGGGATTCAGTAACTAACCTCCTACTCCACCTAGCAAAAAGGAATCACAAAAATAATAATAAAAATGACAACACAAATTACCAATCACTTCCTCAGATAGAATTACAAGAAATACAAATTATCATAGATAACGAAAATAAAAAGCCTACAGCACCCATAGAACAAGATATTCTTCCATCAAATACAGAAACATTATATCCTAGACTAGAAGTTAACAATTTAGAACATCAGATAGAAGTAAAGAAACCTCAACAAGAAAAAATAACTAAAGACACGGATAAAGAAAATAGAGCGTTCTCATTAAAGAAATAACAAACAACAAGTTTAATTATATAATAAACAAACAGAAATAATAGTAAATCTACATAAACAATACAAAAATGATTTTTCTTTCAACAGGCATAACAGAAAAGAAACAAGAAATCAAGTTAAAACACAAATATTTCATGATGAACAACGCACTTATACAGTATTTACTACTCATATACTTAAGTTCAATAACCGTCGGTAAACACATCGAACCAATACTGATAAACGAATGTGAGGCAACGTACAAAATAAATCGAACTTACTGGGAAGAAAACAAGATTGAATGGTTAGTCGAAGAAAAACCGCAATACACACTAATTCCAGAAATATGTAGACAATTAAAATCAACAAGACAAAGATTCGAACAAATTTACAGAAAATTAGCAAACTATAAAACGCAAAATTCTTGCAAATATAGCAAATTCGAAATGATAGACGGAGAAGTGGGATTTAACAAATACAAAACACCAATTATATCAGGAAAAATAAAATTACCACGACATGGAAACATGCCAGAAATCATAATAGACGTCAATATAGGAGAATACAAACACGGAGACTGCAGAGTATCGATTTGGTCACCACCACAAATCATCACAAAAAAATCTTTACAAACAACAACAACTCTCCCAACCACATCTGTCAATCCACCTAATAATCAAAACATAAGATCACCGACCTTCTCAAACATACCATCAACTGCAACAAAAATGTTTAATGAAACTCTGTATAGTAATCACACCACAACCACGACATTGGTGGATTTATCGGAAGAAAGTACACACCATACTTATATAATAGGATTTCTAATGATCGGCACTTACATAGTAATAACAATCATAATATTAGTAATAATATTACTAATAACCAAGAAGAAAATACGTGCAAGAACAAGACAACCAAGAAAACATACCCTCAGAAATTTCTACGAAAAAGACGAAATAAAACAAAACCAAGAAGAACACACGTTACAGAAAATATAAATAATTAATGAACAATCATTAAAAGACTACCAGATTTCAACGGTACAATACGAACCAATACAAGACATACCAACAGAAACTCAAACAGCTAGACAGAAAGTAAAAAAACTTATTTTTTATTCTTTTCTTACGACCCTTTAAGTTGCCTCTCGAGCCTAATCCATAAGATAGGTAAAAAAGTTACCCTACAACAATAGTAGAGGTAGTGCGTAAAAATAGACACAACGTTTATTTATTAATTTTTCATCAATCATTTAACCCTTTTACGACAGACAATTTGAAACTCAGCAACTTAAAGAAAGAAATTATATTTTTTTTGTGTGCATACCTATTACTAATAAACACTAACTCCATTTACAAAGTTTGCAATCTTGAAATTCATTTTGAATAAACAAGAAAAATAATAATAAATTATCTACAGTGGAATATACGCAGTTAAGAGATACACAAGAACACAACGAAATAATGGAAAGAGAATCAGCAATACCAAGTCACCATCACCCGGAATATCATACCACGGTTGACCTCAGATGCGTAAAAACACCACTACATTACGTCAAGGAAAACTACGCAATATGCAAAAGATGTTATAACAACCAAAAGAGAAAAACAGGATTCGGCCAAAAGAAACCTCGACACAGACGTACTGAAATAACCAACTGCAGCAATAAGAATGCGAAATATGCCAAGAAACTTCACATTTCCCGCCATCATGCAAATTATGCGAAAATAAAATAGCAATAATAAACAATATAAAAGATTGCAATGAATGTCAAAGCTATATAGACTTAGAAACAAAACTAAAGAGAATACTTATCATCAACACAGAAGAAGAAAAGAAAATAGAAGACGCACAAGAGGAATCATGGGACTGAAAATAAAATACATACAATTTTGTTTTACCTACAAATCGTAATATTTACTATTGTAACTCTTAGTATAAAAAAAATCTCTTCATAATTTTTTTTATATATACATAACACCATAGACGATAAGCGTTGCGCTCGAGCCAAAAAAAAAAGGCAGGTAAAATTTTGCCCTATGTTTAACACAGACGGCAGTGCGTAGATTTACCAGTAAAGAAAATTAACATTTTCTTTACACAAAAGGAAAATCTAAAAACTCCGCAACATTTTTTTATATATATGTATTTATTGCAAACTCAAAGTAAAAGGAAAAAACCTGCATGTTACTAATCTCCGTCATCACCCAACACTCAAATGCATACTCTATCAATAGAAACATAATTGTGAAATGCGATACTAGTTGTACCATAAATATTGTAAAGGGTCTGGTGAATAAAAATAAATAAGAAAAGAAACAACAATAATAAATTCTGTTTCTGGTACTCACAGGAAAAATGGACTACCCGTTAGATATACTCTCAAGTGCAATCCAGATAAGAGGAAAAGACTTCTGGGCACACTTCATAATATACACAGAAGATTGCCATACAGCAGAAGAAATGCTAGCGACAAACGAAGAATTATTGACATGCAGAAACTGCTACAACCTGCTCCCATTAGATGAAAAAGAACAGTTTTCGAAAATTACGAATGTGCACATCACTACGAAACGAGGAAAAACAATAGACTGTTTTTTTTTGCAACAACATGATACCACAAATCAAACCAGCTACACAATGCGTCACATGCCATAACGAACATATCAGAAGAATCAACGATCTTATAGCAGCAAAAGTCATCAATCCACCAAGACTTCCTGGAAAAACAATATTCGAATTCCGAACGAAAAACATATTACAAGAAATTTTTATCCCAGACCCTAGCAGCGAAGATGAAGGATTCACAGAGCGGAACTAATCCTGATCAATTGTACTATAGAAATAATAGTTATACATAAATATATATATATATATATATACATATATAACAAAATGAAATTTGCACATTACTTGCATGAACTAAAAACATAACCCGCATTTCCCACAAACAACGTTAACAACTGAACTAACGAACAAACATCTTTTGACTACCCGCTTGTCATTAAAAACTGCATTTTATCCGCATATCGTACAAAAAGACATTTTTATAGTTAGAATCAAAGAGCGTACAACTTTTGCGTAACATCAAAAAAAAAGAAGTAACCAAAATCTGTACTACAAATGCACAAACTCGAAATATACAATAGTCATATACACTCATGTCTAGAATAAGAAAGCGAAATTAATATTCGTAATATTTGCGACCGATTCTTGACTTTTCAAAAGCTGGAGGACCAACTTTTAACTAAGAGGGGGGTGTTACGTCCCATGTAACGGCAATACCATTCTTTTATTTAACTCCATCTTTTAAGAGATCCACAAAACATAATGGGAGCTACGTTGCTTAGTTATACCGATAACAGTTTTTAGTAATAAAGAACACTACCCTACCGATCTCGAAGGGTACAAATAAGGAAACTCTAACCGCCCGAACTCGAGCTTCTCTCTAGATAATCCGATCCCACTAAAAGAATGTAAAAGTCGGAAAAGCAGGTTTTCCCCATTCTCAGTGAATAAACACGATTCCGCCATTACCAACAAACTTTAAACTATCAAGAAAAACTAAAAATTATACTAAAATATTATTTTTATTATTTTTATTCTTAATACATTTTTATTAAAATAATATTTTACTGAACAATCTTCATAATATTTTTTAGAATATAACTTTTCCTTTTTCTAAATTCTATAGGAAATTCTGAAAACGTGCACATGGCCCACGATAGTCCGACCCTAGTCATAAAAATATATAAAAAGATCAGATTGGGAAAAATAACCATCCGCTTATACACGGTGGTACTGGAAAAACCCAACCGACTACCATATGCTTTTCCTTATTTTACATTACAAATTCGATTAATAATATTAAGTTTTACCAAGTTGATAAATAAAGTTACAAACAATAATTTTCTCCTTCACTTTTCCCTTTACAGCTACTAAGAAAAACTGTCAGATATTGGTATAACAAAGCACAATGCTATTTTTATAAATTATTAAATTATTTAAAAGAATGACATTTCAATAAAATTAAAATACACTCAACTGTGTTCCTGTAAAATTAGTACAACACTTGAATGAATATTTATAAAACCAAATAATTAAAACTAATAATTAACATTAAAAAGAACAATTAAAAATGTTCACATAAATTAGAAATATATTTTAATAACTTAAAATATATTTCTAATGTCTATACCTAGTATTTTTCACTCAGATAAAACATTTAAGAAAAATTAATATAAATAGTTGATACAAAATTCCTTTTTTATTAATAACTTTTGTTAAACTCATGCTACAACTTCCGTTCAAGTTTGTACTAATTATTGTCATCTTATTATAACACATTTAGCGTCAACATAAAAACCATACATGTCGTAACAATAGTTTATAAGTTTCTTACAAAAATTGTACAATTTTCATGCCACAAAAAATGTCACCCCATTTTTCCGACTCGACTGCATTGTTATGGCCAAGGCATCGAGTATAAAAAGAGCTCCTTCCAGCACCGCCACCACTCTGCCTGAAACCTCTGAATTTCCAACCTTCCTAAAAAAACCCTTCTTAGCGATTGCAAGCGGTTCGTCCAGCTTCTCGCTTATACCAAATCATCTTTTCTCCTAAACAAGGTATTCGGTCTGAACGTCCGAATATCTTTTTTCCGAATTTCCCACATTTCGTGACGAGAGCGACTTGTTCAGCTTCGAACGATTCCTTTTCTGATATTTCCGTCTGAACGTCGGAATATTTTCCTCCTCATCTCTTCTCCCCTTCGGTCTGAACGTCCGAAGTCTTCCTCAACCCTAAACCCAAATCGAAGGTAACGGCGAGCAGTTTTCGGTTCCCAATTCGTTTTGGGAACCCTGAGTTTAACGTCGGGTCGCCGCGTAAACTCTTAACCCTAAGTTTGACGTCGGGTCGCCGCGTAAATTGTTCTTGCTGGGGTCACAGTGCTGATTCGAGGAGATCATCAAATTTCCCTCACGAGGAATCGACTGCTTCTACACGGCCTACCTTGGAGGAGTTCGTCCAGTTGTCACACTCCACAAATAAGAACATCCCACTCCAAGGACTGAGAGACTACCAACCAACAATAAAAAGTAAGTTTATTTTATTAAAATCCCAACTAATGCATCCTTCCCTCCTTTTTATTGCCCGAAAAGAGACGAGTTGCTACGGCAACAAATGTAAGGAATTAATTTTTTAAAATATTTTTTATCTTTTTAATGAGACGAACGTGTTAATCTCTTTAACATTTTTTTTTACACCAAACAAGAGATTAACACCTTAGGGATAAATTTTTTTTTTATTAGGGATGCTAGCGACTTGAATCGAGATCATTCTTTGAATGAAAACTCGATCAAACCACGAGCATCAGTAGGGCTGTTAGGAATTGAAATCAACCCTTAATTATTATTTGTTTTTTTATATAAAATAATCATTTTTTTTATTTAATACATTAATATTTATAAATATAGTTTTTTTTATCCTTGTCTTTTCCACATCCGTACTCCCTACTAACGATAACATTTAGGGTCACTATTTTTATATGGTGTTCTCGTTTTCAGTCACACAGTTTTCCGGAGTCGCCCCTCTGACTTTCCTCCATTCTATTCCCTCATGTACTTCCTTATTACCTCAGAGAAATAAATTTACTATGCCAATATATTCAGAATTGTTTGTTTCACTTCCCCAGACTTTCTTTCTTTAGCGCAGCCACCTCCGTTCACCCAGAACCCAGAGTCGACCCTTAAGGTCGACCGCCCTTTCACGTAAGTATCCGGAGTACTCATATAAGTACCCCGGGTTCGAGCGTAACATATGTACATAAATAGATAGCCAGAAAGATGTGAAATCATCGTTACCAGAAATCTCGATTTTACTTACTGTATATATTTAATTTTTAGGAAAAGATCGTATGTGGGTTCTGTTTCCCTCTAGCGACGACAATTGTAATCAAATGCCTACTTCTTAATGATTAACGAACTTTTGTTAAAAATATGTTTCGTCCCAGGATCCCGTTTGGAGTCATCAGTAAGGCGACCGAGGATCCCTGCCCTAGACATATTAGAAACAAAATTCGTTCTAAAATTACTAAGTTGAGATTTTAAATAACATTAGTAGGGGAGAAACCTACTAATTGTAAAGCTTTTTAGTACATATCGACTAATATGGTAAACGAGATATCGTTTTACCTAGTGCGTATATGCATTATTTTCGAGTTTTAAAATACGAATAAGTTTTGCCGAAGCATAATAATTTCCTTCTTAACCGCTTGTTACATAATTAAAATAAATGAATTTATTTCTTGGTCTTGACGGTATATTTACGAGGGGTAATTAAACTAATAAATAATCGTTTTGGGTTTGCGATGGAACCACTATTTGTTTATCAAAATATGATTTTATATATATGTACATAAATAGATAGCCAGAAAGATGTGAAATCATCGCTACCAGAAATCCCGATTTTACTTACTGTATATATTTAATTTTTAGGAAACGATCGTATGTGGGTTCTGTTTCCCTCTAGCGACGACAATTGTAATCAAATGCCTACTTCTTAATGATTAACGAACTTTTGTTAAAAATATGTTTCGTCCCAGGATCCCGTTTGGAGTCATCAGTAAGGCGAACGAGGATCCCTGCCCTAGACATATTAGAAACAAAATTCGTTCTAAAATTACTATCAAGGGGAACCCACGGTGGTGGGGGGGAGGGGGGGGGGTCACGATTTTTATCGGCAATTTTTGTACGTATTCTAGGGCGAAAATAAAAATATACGTGTTTCAGCGTTTTATCTAATGGGCTTTGGTTTTTATACAATAAATTATTGAAATTCACGTTTTTATTGCCATATATATATCAACTTTGGAACGTCAGATACATTCGAAACTTCCCCTTGAAACATTCGAATGACTGACATCCGCATCATCACTCCACAGCGAATTCCTGTAAACATTTCAAAAGTCGAATGCGAAGCATTTTTATATGAATTAATTTATGATTTTGCGTCTTTCCCGCATCGGCAAGAAAAGATTTTCTTTTAAGTACTCTAATATACTATTCTTTTCCCCTTTTGAAAAAATTAAAAAAAAATTCTTTAAAGTTTTATAATTTAGTAAATAAATAAATAATTTAAATATTGCAAAGAAAGATGATCGTATACTTTTAAAAATATACTTACCGTATAGAATTTACTGCATTATTTCATTTTGGGGGTAATGACGAATATGAAAAAATGGGTGATTACGGACTCACAATACAATACCTTAAAACTCGTGTATTGTTTTCGAAAAATAGTGAAAATATACATTTATATGAATATAAATATCTCTCTTAATAACAGATTGATTCGTTTGGGAAAATATTTCACGCAGTATAAAATACGAAATAGGAATGATATAAAATAGAAGTCTAGAATTATCGCTGTTGCAGAATAATTGATGTTATCAGGAATTTCATTAGCACCACTCATTTTTTGGATGTATCATACAACATTTTATTCATATATGTATGCGACTAATTCCGCGATACTTTTAATATTTAGAAAACTGAACGAAATCTTTGATATTATCCGTGAACAAAAAAATTTGTTTATATAAAGCGGATGTAGGAAGATATCGTGCAATACCTTTATTTGAGGAAGAATTGTAATTTCCGAATGAATGATGCAAAATACCTTATTCAAAATGTATAGGACAGTTTCTTACAAGAATGTTTTGAATTTTTTTTATATACACAGAAATGTATATTTTTACTTTCCGAAAACAATACACGAGTTTTATGGTATTATATTTATTAATTTATTAATATTATATATATTATATTAAATTATAATTTCAATGTATTGTGAGTTCGACATCACCCACATTTTCATATTCCTCATTAGTGAGATAATGACCCCCAAAATGTAATTTAATTTTGTGAAATATTATTTCTAAAGGTTCTTGTAAGAAACTATCCTATAACTTTTGTATTTCGGACGGAAAAAAAGGCTTTTTAAGTAGCACCGCAAAAATTGTTCTGCTATTATACTTTTCAAACATATAGTTTATAAGAGGGTGCCTATCATATTCCTGCTTTTTGGAAGTTGAATTCTAGAAGCTGTTTTTGCGCCATATAGTTATGCGTTACTTTATATATCAGCGTAGCCGAACCGAGGATGAGCAGTCGCTACGCGGCCGTAAAGTTTTATTTTAGGGACTAATGACGGCACCTAAAGGGAGTAAATTACGGACAAGGATGACAAAACGTCAATTTTTGTTTAAATATGAATTAGAGCTTTAGCCATTTCTTGTACTAACAAAATGAATTTTTCATTGCTTAAACATTTTACATTTCAAGCAAGTTTTGCAAAATGCTTTTACCGTTTGTTCAAACTGATCTAGTGAATCAGTTATGTCATGTGAGGTTGACATGATGTCAAAGAGTATTCACCATTACAATTGTGATTCTGTTCCGTTAAACATTGTTTTTTCGTGTATGAAAAACGAATGTAGAAAACATCCAAATAACGAAATTGTAGATTGATGATGTTCAACTTTTTAGATATATCTCTTTTAGACAATTGAATCGAAATGAAATCTTGAAATTTTGGTTATGGTACTAATGGTTTTTATTGTGAGCATAACCCAAAATGGAACGGAATCATAACTGTAATGGTGAATACTCATCAACATCATGTCAACCTCATGATTCTTTTTGGAGCCAATTTAATTGTAATGACATAATAGATTCACTATATCAGTGTACACAAATTATTATCATCAGATTTTGTAAATCTTGCTCGAAATGAAAAACATTTAGGTAAAAAAGAAATAATTTTCTTGGGACAAGAAATGGCCAAAGCTGTAATTGATGTTTTAATAACATTCACTTTTTATGATAATGAAGAATTACACACCATCGAGGATGAAAATACAATCGGTTAGTTTTTATACTTTGCATATGAAATATATATATAATAATTTTAATATTTAATTTTCTACACACAAATGTAAATTGTATTACATTTAAGATGCTGAAATAACAGCTGAATTGACAGAATCGACTATCTCCTCGGATGAATCTTCGGACATAGACGAAAATTCAAACGTCGATTATGCATCTTTAGATGAGAAAGATAATACGAGTCACATATCACTAAAAATAAAAAAGAAAATTGTCGCGGTTGACAAGGAACATCCGAAGTGGAGTTTGCAAACACTCCAAAAGCATGGGTGTTCTATGCTTAAACGAAAGGATTATTTGAAGAAATGGGAAAGAGAAATCAAAAATAGTAACGGAGTAAAAAATAAGTACGCACAAATAAATAAATTAACTCATGAACGATTTTTAGAAGCAAGAAAAGACAAAAAAGCCAGTTACGATAAGAATGCTTCAGCAATGGGCTTCAGAAGCAGCAATACAACTGGATTCAGAACATTTTAATTTCAAAGCCTCAAATTCCTGGGTCGACAAGTTTAAAAAATCTTACTGCATTCGCCAGAGAAAAGTAACAAAATATATCAAATCAAAAAAGGCACTGGACTTGCCAACTATTTTAGAAGCGGCACAAAATTTTCAGAATAAAGTATCCACAATTATTAAAACCGGTAAGTTTGCTCCAGAGTTCATCATAAATACTGATCAAAGTGGATGTGAGTATAGTGCTGATGTGAAAAGAACGTTATCCACAAAAGGCGAAAAAACGACGGAAGTATTTTTGAGAGACTTTAATAAAGTCACACATAGCTGTACCGCGCAATACGGCATAACAGCTGCTGGAACTCTGCTTCCAAAAGTATTCCTCTGCATGCAGGAACCAGCTGGAAAATTTGGGCCGAGAATTCATGAAGTGATCAAATCAACGATGGCCAATTACGGTAATATTGAAATTACTGCATCGAAGAGCGGAAAATTAACGAAAGAACATTTTACTGAATTCGTTAAAAGTACGCTTCTTCCCTATGTTAAGGACAAGGATTTTTCAATAATTTTGGATTCATGGGGTGGACAGACAGACCCAGCCCATTTTTTTTTAAATTTATGAATTAACGGGGGAATCGCCCTTTTTACTTAATTTTTGCCATATCTTTATTATTCGTAAGATTTTGCGAGAGCTGCAGATCGACTTATGAAGATGGCGCCATACTTCACATTTGTGTATGAAATATAGGACTGCAGAAACCTACACCAAGTACAGCAGCGGTCATGGGTCGATTTCCGCCAGATAAACAATATTTTCGAAACGTAAACAAACAACGTGGCTCGTCTTACCAACAGCGAGCTGCTGCTTGAAAACGAAATCGAAAAATTGTTTACCGGACGGGGATCGAACTCACGACCTACGACCTCGTAGTCCAGTGCGTTAACCGGAATTTTAATAACATATTTTCAGACAAGAAAGGGATCTGTACTGCCACTGCCATGCGATGTATATTTTTTTCGGCAAGTAAAAAATTTTATAAAAAAAATTCAAAATTCACCTCACGTTCTACGAGAAAGCAATCAACTTTCAATTCGACAAGATGCGATCAAAATTCATTCCCTGATTCATCATCAGCTAGCAGCCCCATGTTTCCACAACATGTTAAAATGCGCGTGGTTCGCATCAAAATTAATATCTGAAAGACCAATTTTTCAAAATGTTAACGAAATCTGTTTCCCCCAGAGCATGTTAATTAACAATAAGAAAAAATGCTATTGTAATAACGTCTCGTTCATAAGATGCACAGTTTGCCAAAGATATTTGTGTTTTACGTGTTTTTATGATCTGTATCATCCTAATCATTGCACTGATTCCAAATAAAATTATATTGTTCCATCAATCATAAGTATTTATTTATTAGTATATATAATTTATTAGTGTATATATATCGTAATTCCAACTTGCGAGGACTCAATAATGTAAATGTACTCATTTTGTTCCAATCTAAAAATAAGAATTGGCGGAACTATTTCAACTATGTATTGTTGCTTAAAGGTAGTATAAATAATGCAAAACAAATTTAATAATAGTAGTTTTCGATGTAAGTGCGTTAAAGTTATTGTTACCAATGTGATAAGAATAGTGTATTACAGTACTGAAAAGAAAATCTTTTCTTACCGTTGCAGGTTAAACTAGTTTAAAGAATTTGGTAATTACATATTTAAATAGAGGGACGGGCGAAAAATCATAAATTAATTCATATAAAAATGCTTCGCATTCGACTTTTGAAATGTTTACAGGAATTCGCTGTGGGGTTATGATGCGGATGTCAGGCATTCGAATATTTCAAGGGGAAGATTCGAATGTATCTGACGTTACAAAGTTGATATATATATATATGGCAATAAAAAAGTGAATTTCAATAATTTATTGTATAAAAACCAAAGCCCATTAGATAAAACGCTGAAACGCGTATATTTTTATTTTCGCCCTAGAATACGTACAAAAATTGCCGATAAAAATCGTGACCCCCCCTCCCCCCACCGTGGGTTCCCCTTGTAAGTTGAGATTTTAAATAACATTAGTAGGGGAGAAACCTACTAATATTTTAGTACATATCGACTAATATGGTAAACGAGATATCGTTTTACCCAGTGCGTATGTGCATTATTTTCGAGTTTTAAAATACGAATAAGTTTTGCCGAAGCATAATAATTTCCTGCTTAACCGCTTGTTACATAATTAAAATAAATGAATTTATTTCTTGGTCTTGACGGTATATTTACGAGGGGTAATTAAACTAATAAAAAATAATCGTTTTGTGTTTGCGACGGAACCACTATTTGTTTATCAAAATATGATTTTATATATATGTATGTATTAGGGTGGTCCACAAATAACAAATGTTTTATTTAAATAAAGTAATAATTAATCGCGTTAACAACGGTCACAATAAATAAACTTTTAACAATACATAAATAAATATTACAATCAACAATTAAAAAATTTAAAAAGATTTTATCGTTTTCGGCTCTTGTTCGCAGCCTTCTTCAGAAAAATTAGTATTAAGTTACAGCCTAATATGGTACAAAAAACATTTTGGAAAGAAGGGTAAGTAATTTTGCATCATTTCTTACTGCTAAAGGCAGTAAAAAACCTATGTAATTTCATCAGCTGTTGTAAACATGACATTTGGCAACGTTGCATTCATATGAATCTTATGTACGGTACTTTTGTACATTATAGGTTATGTGAAAAGTTAGATTTGTAGTTGAAACTACGTAAATTAAAAACTGGTTCTGAACGAAGTATTTTTTTTAACATTGTATATGAATTTGACTAGCGTAGTAACTTAAGTATAAACCTTAAGTATAGCTGGGAACCAGGAACGGACATACTTAATTGTACAAACAAATTAATTACTCGCTAAGTTCCAAAACTTCCATTCTGAAATTTTTAAAGTCTTTTCTACATAGTTAGGTGAATAGTTTTAATATAAAAAAGTTTTTACAAAATGTCCAAATTTAAAAAAATAGAATTTGTTTATAAAAATTACCAGACACATGTATTAAAAATTACTTTTTCGCATTTTTATCTACTTTATCGGAAAGCTGACACAAATAAGAAACTTTCACCCCTGAGAATTTTTTTGTACAATGAATCGGTTTTGAGATACAGGCGGTTTAAAATTGCAGTACAGTAGAAACAAAAATTTTTGATGACTCAGTTGGCATGGAATGTCCCATATAATGAACCTATCAATGTTTATTCGTTAAGGGCAAATCCACGAAACTTTCAACTTTTTATGGCCCTAAATTGCTCAGTTTTTTTTTGACATAAAATGACTATTTTAAAACGCACATATAAAAGAGTAAAATCGTATCCTCTTCAAAACAGTGTCTTTTTTAAGCCCACAATAATAATTATTTTATTCATAGCACGGTGCAATTAATCAATAAACATATGCAAGTATTTGAACACAATTTTACTATTTTGGGCAACATACTTACACTTGTTTATTGATTAACTGCGCAGTGCTATTAGTCAAATCTTTGTTATTGTGGGCTTAAAAAGGGCATAATTTTAAGAGGATACGATTTTACTCATTTATGTGCGTACTAAATAGTATTTTTATATAAATAATTGAGGAGTTTGGTTCCAATTTTTAATAAATTAATGTATTGAAAAGTTGTGAATATTAGTTGAAAAAATGTTAAAAGTCAAGAAAGATCACGTGATTAATGGATACTCCCTAACCACAATTCGTTGTATACACTGTGAACATCAAATCTTCATGACCTTGGGAACCCATGGACGAATATTATCGCGCATATAAGTAAAAATTGGTATTTTCGGCGCCATATTGGAGCCGCCATTTTTTATTTAAAAATACTGACATCGGATTAGTATTCAGCGACACCAAAACCCATTGAATACTGAGTTTCGCGCATATGCAGTGAAAATACGTATTTTCGACAGCCATATTGGAGCCGCCATTTTGAATTTTAGAATTCTGACATCGGATTCGTATTCAGCGACCCCAAAAACCCTTGGATACTGAGTTTCGCGCATATGCAGTGAAAATACGTATTTTCGACCGCCATATTGGAGTCGCCATTGTGAATTTCAAAATTCTGACATCGGATTCGTGTTCAGCATCCTCGAAAACCCCCTGTTTACCATATTGCAAGATTCTCGCTTTATAATACGAATCTTCATGACCTCTGCGTGACCCTAAATATCAACCTTTTGACCTCTACGACGGGTCAAAATATTTGTTGTTTTGTCTAGTTTCATATTGCCCTACAGTCCAAAGTCGGCGTTTATTAGGGGTTTAAATAATAAAACATTTGTTATTTGTGGATCACCCTAATGTACATAAATAAATAGCCAGAAAGATGTGAAATCATCGCTACCAGAAATCCCGATTTTACTTACTGTATACAGGGTGGCCGATTTATCTGAAGACATAGAAATATCTCGAGAACTATTCACTTTCAGATCAAAGAAAGTAAAATGGTTGCCCAGCACATTTTTCAAGAGTAGCAAGGAAAGTGCTAGACCGGGATTCCAATGGTCGGTGGATTGGTAGAGGTGGTCCCATTAATTGGCCGGCAAGGTCACCTGATTTAACATCCTATACTTCGGATTTCTTCCTATGGGGTTACCTAAAAGGTAAGGTTTATGAACAAGTACCAACGACTCGTGAAAACATGGTGGAACGCATTAGAACTGCTTGCGCAGAAATTTCTGCAGATATGATACTATCCTGTATAAAGTCATTTGAAGAAAGAATAAATAAATGCATTGAACTGGAAGGTCAACATTTCGAACACTTACTCAAGTAAGTGAACAGTGAGAGGCAAAGGGACTCACGTAAAACAAGCACCCCAAAGGGAACAGAAAAATACTACGTCCACATCGTTGTTCCTGGGTAACGCTTAATGTATTTTTTCCCGGCTTTGTTAGAATTACGGTATTCCATATCCGCTACGCGGGGCGAAAGGTGTCAATTCCGTCTGAGGGCCCGTGTGCATGCGCACTTCGTTCTCATTACTCCCGCGGGACAAAAAGTGCTGCCCGCGGGAGTAATGGATGCGGCCAGGAAAAAACTAGCGTATGCTTCACGAGAGGAATGCGCGCGCACCTCGTGAGAGGGTTGCCCTCGCTTCGCTCGCGTAGCAAACCTTCCACTCGGGGATCACGCTCTTTCCTCCTTTAAAGCATAATATACTATTTTTGGCACAAAACCAAATCCATCATTATTTTTCAGATAATTTCCATTATAGCGGCTAGAAAACACATTCCAAGAATAATATAAAATCAAAGAAAAACGAACATTTCGTAGTGATGGCATTGAATAGTATTTTTAAAATAAAATACGTCTACTATTATTTATCAGATGTGATGTGAATTCTGGAGACGTCGAATTTTAGGGATTTTTTACTTTCGCTTTTTGTCGACTACAGCGCCACCTGTGAACCAAAATGCAATAGCTCCTAGGTCAAATTGGTGTACTTTTTTCCGGAGAATCCAAATTTGCAATAAAAAATGGGGGTTCCTATTTAAGTTTTATTGTTTTTCTCCCAGCCCACCCCCATTAGGTGGGGGAGAGGGTCAATTTCATTATCACTGGATGCCCCCCTTCGTGTCGAACAACTTTCATCACACACCTTTTTTGATCCTGTGCATAGTTCTCGAGATATTTCTATGTCTTCAGATAAATCGGCCACCCTGTATATTTAATTTTTTAGGAAACGATCGTATGTGGGTTCTGTTTCCCTCTAGCGACGACAATTGTAATCAAATGCCTATTTCTTAATGATCAACGAATATACTGATGAGTCCAAACGGGATCCTGGGACGAAACATATTTTTAACAAAAGTTCGTTAATCATTAAGAAATAGGCATTTGATTACATTTGTCGTCGCTAGAGGAAAACAGAACCCACATACGATCGTTTCCTAAAAATTAAATATATGCAGTAAGTAAAATCGGGATTTCTGGTAGCGATGATTTCACATCTTTCTGGTTATCTATTTATGTACATATATATATACAATTATATTTTGATAAACAAATAGTGGTTCCATCGCAAACCCAAAACGATTATTTATTAGTTTAATTACCCCCAGGGGCTCCCAACTCCCGTGTAATCGACGAGACGAAAATCTGTGAAAACATTACCGACCTCTGGTAGGTGCGTACAGAAGCGCTCTTCACATGTACGAGCGCACACATGCAAATGCCGCCACGTACACATATGCTACCGTATACATGTGAGCCCCCACTTGTGTGCCACTTTACGCGTACTTTTAAATTGTTTTCTCAACTCTGTTTATTATATATTTTGATGAAAATCAGAGTGAGAATAACTATTATTAAATATAACCTGAAAAATGTATGAATAAATTTTTTTGAGGGTTATAAAATAAATAAGCATGTCAATTAAAAAGTAAAATTCAAAGTATATATATTTGACATTATTTTTCAGTTACAAGAAAAATATAACATTTAATAATATTAAATGATTTTTTGACATTTGTAATGTTTCGATTATATGTTGCTGTTAAAAATAGAAATTAATGTTGACCAATGAAATAAAATACATTCGTTATTGTTCTGTTCAGTACCATCTTTTCTGTATGCTGTACGTTTTCATGTTAGTCTATATTCGTTGGTAATACATTTAATCCTAAAATTCAATCTTAGCTTAAAGACATATCAAAGCATTTTGAGAGACACATATTGAGCATCGTATCAATGATACTGTTTGTAAGTGTGTCAGTAGATGCAAGTAGCGCCATCATTTGCCTGCGTACAGTACTACCGGCAGAATAGCAGGCCTTCTCCACCCATAAGAGTTGGGAGCCCCTGATTACCCCTTGTAAACACACCGTTCAGACCAAGAAATAAATTCATTTATTTTAATTATGTAACAAGCGGTTAAGACGGAAATTATTATGCTTCGGCAAAACTTATACTTTTATTACTTAACACCATAAACAGATTACTAAATGTCGGCGTTTTTTTCTTAACTCCCAAAACTTGACTATAAGAGCAGCCAAGATTTTGACAAGCCAGTTGTGAAATGCTTGGAATAAGGGCCAATGTGTATATTATTGATGATATTGCATCAATTTTTAAAGTTCATTCAATACATTAATAACATTTTTTGATTAAATGGTAATTTCTTTAAACAAATGATTAGGAGGACAAAGGAGGACAAAGGACAGGTAATTTTCCCCCGCGTTAGTGACAATTATTAGTCTATTTAGGGGTCGGCTCTCGGGTGGAGAGGTACAGGACAAAGACTGAACGGTACATGACAGAACTAGGTAAATACACAACACAACACAACACCCACCCAGAGCCAGTCCCCCTACCCCAATATCGGCACCACCAGCAGATTGGGCGGTGTGTGCCATAGCGAGTACGAGGCAGGGCTTATCCCATCTTTATCCAAGATAAGATCCACGACGTACCGACCGCGGATAAATCGCTGACGATACCGATAACTGTCGATGGAGGTCGACAGCGGTCCCAAATTCGTACCTTCGCCCAGCAAGGTTCCCCTGTTATTCCACACTGGACATAAGCACAGAAAATTGCACGGACGGGGATACGAACTCAGGACCTTCGCGACGTTCAGTTCGGGCGGACTAAGACTGCCGCCTTAGCCCGCACGACCATCACGCCGACTTAAACAAATGATTAGAATTACTTAGATTTCAAAGAAGTTTCTTGAAAAATGTTATGGTGTTCTAAATGTACGCAAAATTTTCTTTCCAAATTATTGTCTATTGCATTAATAGATAGTTTCATTAATTAGAAAGGTCTTATTACATGATTTCAATGCTTTTTATAGAATAAGAATATAGCCTTATAATTAAACATAATTTAATTCTGATAGCATTTTTTGTGGTAATTATTTTTTACTAATAAGAACTTGGCGAGTGTTTTACAAGAAATGTTTCTTTGTGGGATATAGTTAACATTAATATATTAATATTTTATATTAAATAAAAAAAAACATTTTTATGTAATTTTATATATATTTTAATTATATAATTAATAAAAAATTTAAAATTAAAATTTTTATTTAAATTTATACATATATAACTCGCTTAAAGTTGTTTATTTGTAATGTTGCAATGTTCGTGAGAGTGCATTTCACGATTGAGGGTTCTCCGGGATACTTGATCTATAAATTAGTTTATTAAAGTTAATGTAAGACATACGGCGTCCTTAAAATATGGAAAAATGTTTATTGTAGATTCGTTTTATTTGTGTAACGGAACTGTGTTGTAAGCTGTGTACGGTGATAAGTTTATATCTCTGTTAATTTTGTATTTACCGAATTCAATGTGTATGTACCGATATTGAACTCCATTGTTTGTAATTTCCTTACAGTTGTAACCTTCTAAGAGGAAATAAATTTATCAATCTAATTATTTGTAAATAATCTATTTTTATTAAACCAAAATTTATATAAATAAAATTTATATTAATTAAAAATAAAAATTAATCATATTTTTATATTTAAACAAAATTTAAATTTATTTATTTATTTATTATTTATTATTTACGGGTGAATACGCCCTCAAATACAATCATGATGTACAAAGTATAAAATATAATATAAAAGTATACAATTAAAGATAGATATTACAAATAAAGATAAAGATAAACATACAAAAATAACAATGTGCCGCAGTAAATAAGATTAAGAATACGCATACAAAACATACAAAAACAATATATTAATAATAAAAATACACAATATAATACAACGTAAGACGATATACTAAGTAACTTACGGGACATAAAAAACCAGGATTACTCTTTTACACTCGGACAAAAACTCTGGAAATGATTCGAAACTATCTGGGAAAAATGGAAGACTGTTCCAAGTTCTTCTCAATCGGTTAACTGCTGAATAAAAAGAAAAATTAGACCTGCAATTGACCTCCAGTATGGTTCGAAAAGTAGGATGAGAATGTATAGGTGTACGGAAAGAAAAAAGATTAGATCCTTGCGATGACGTAATGGAACCTGAAACAATTTTAGATACAAATGTGATGTCGACGAATTTATGAAGTAAATAAACTGTTGGGATATTAAATTGAGAGGAAATATTAGCAAAATCATGTAAGAACCTATGCATTGGATTGGTAATTTTGGAAGACAGGTACCTTAAAAATTGTCTTTGAACAGATTCTAATGTACGGATGCCGGAGCTTGTATAAGGAGACCAAATAGTAGAAGCGTATGTCAAATATGGAAGGAATAAAGTTTTGTAAAGGTTAATAATTGCGGATGTATCAGTGAAACTTTTTGTTGATCGTATAAGAAATCCGAGTTGTTTAAATGCTCTATTCGAGGTCAATTGCAGGTGCTTAAAAATGATCCATGGCAATCGATAGTTACCCCCAGATCATTAATTGATTGAATGCATTCGACAGCGTGATTGTCTAGCATATATTGGTAATCCATGGTAGAACGTGTCTTGGAGAGGTGCATAACAATGCATTTTGTAATTTAAATATAGGCGGTTGGTATTACACTGTTACGATTCCGTAACTATAGCAAAAACACCGATGAATTAGCCGAGACATACGAAAAAAACAAATTGATAGACTTTTAAGAAATCGCGAGCAGCGCTTCCTATTGCTTGCACTAATATATTAACACACTCTCGCTCGCTAGGCAACATGACAATCTGTAGAGGAAAAACCTGAATTAACGATCTCGACAGGTAGATCCCGAACCAATCCCTTCACTTATACATAACCGATATACAAGTTAACTACATTATCGACAAACATAAACATTGGTAGAAAAACCTAAAAAGTTGGAAAAATATAGAATTCATTAATACAAATACTTTTTGTAAATTGAAATTTACCCAGAATTAAAAATACAAATATTTTTTATTTAAAAAACTTCTCCACGTTAAAAAAATAGCCGTCTTAAAAAGTGTACACTGACGAGTTTTCCTTGACTTTCCAGAGTCATAAAAATTCGTGAAAGGTGGCATCAGACAACGAGGACACACACGTAAACTCACCTACACAAACACCCTTTTTAAAAATTACACACATACACCAATACATAGAAACCCATTCACGATTACCTAACCCGTATTCTTTTTTTTCGTTTTTCTTCATTTAAACAAACAATAATGTAAAATATAGATAATAAATACCATGATAAGGTTAAGCGAAATTTTTCGCACAATTTCAATATAAATATACATAAGCAAAAACCATAATATACCATGAAAACCCAATAAATAAATTTAGCAATTAAACAAATTAACAAATAAATTATTTTACCATTTACCAATAATTCGAGATCTCCCCGATACTATTTTTTCTAATTATTATAAAAAAATATGCATAAATAATGTAGATATTGTTTGTATGCTTGTATACGCACATACACACACCCATCCTCACACACATACGCTGATACATAGATATGATTATTCAACTTACACTTTATGTTTTTGCTAAACTGATAAAAATATATAATCATAACCAATACTGTGTTATGACTTCGCGCAAATTTCCACACATTTACAATATAAATGAATAAATAATATAATACATTTACAAAAATTAAACAAAACAATTAAACCAGCTAAACAGTTTAATAATCAGAACTTTAACATCCCATTAAAAACCGAATTCAAACCTAACCATGTTTTTCGCAAGTTGAATATTAAACTATAAATAATTATGTATTTACACACATACAAGCACACGCACACATATGTGATTACTCACTCGAGTCACGCCCAGACAACGTTTTATTTTATTATTTCCGCAAAATTAATTAATAAACAAAGTATTTATATAACACAATATCACTCATAATAATCTCCTCCATTTTTTACAAAATGAAACAAACCACCATACTAATAATTTTGCACGTCGCACTAACAAACAATAGCTTAAAAATTACACAGTCATGTTGTCAATAACCTTGCTTTACATTTAACATCACATGGAAGTTTAAAGAAAAACACATAATATTGTATAAATAATAATTTTCGTCGAAATGTCAAAACTCCGAGATTATTATTAATATTGTTACACCAGCAATTAACGCCTTCTTTTGTATGTTTATTACGTTCATCATGTAATTAACTTTTGTGTAAATTTTGCGATACCAAATGTACAAATCGAAAAAAAACAAAATTGACAATCGGATCAACATTAGTTAAAAAAATTACGAAACCTCAACAAAAGACAAATCTCCTTTCACCTCTCCGACCTCAATAAATCTCGCATCACCGAAGTTTCAATGAGCAGAAAATTGGTATAAATAGGCGTACGAAAATCATAGAAGTCAGTAAAAAATTTACACTCAGGGATCATCGAGTCAAGCTCTCGTAAGACAAAAGGGCCAATTCGGAATCAGCCAGGACCACCCGGACACAGCGCCGGCCAGGACGAGCCAGATCCAGGCTAGCTTCTCCAGCCCAACAACGTTATAGCCGGATCCACCCACTCCCGTCGCGGCTCATCCAGTACCAGGACATCTGTCACGAGGAGTAAGTATCTGACACTAATAACCCCTAACATTAATAGCTGTAGGGACCCTGCAGTTACCGATACCCGGGAGAAGTACAGAGGTTAGCTGCCTCAGTTATTTTCCCCGGTGCAAAGGGACTAGCTAGGTCCACCTGGTGCGTAGGGACAATCGCGTTTTTTTTTATTATTTTCCGATTATCAGGGGTCTTTCTGAAACTCGGTGAACGGGTGGTGGACAGAGGCCATAGGCCACAGTTAACCGCCCTCTCTCACCTGGGAATTAGATCGACCCATCCTCGGAAGATCCCGAGGTCGGATGCAGGCGCTCCGCTCCGGAATCGACCCATAGGTACCCTCACACTTTTCCTTCACTTTTTCTTTCTAACCGCCTACTAACTTGGCAGGCCAACCAGCGGGGACTCAGAGATTTCTCCGTTGACTGGTCCCGCCCCGCTCCATCACATACAGGACACTGACCCCATTTTCTCTTTTTTCCAGTTTTTCAGTGCCGGGTGCTCAACAAAGGCGCCGCAAAAATAAGGCCCGCCTGACCCAGGCCGCCCAATGGGCCATATGGAGCGCCCACCACCGACGGTCGCTCGACCCTGAACTGGCCACTAACCCGCTCCCGCTCGACCAATTGGCCATCTATTGCAATTTCCCGACTCTCTCACCTCCTCCATCCACGTCCCCTCAACCTGAATCCTCCACAGAACCGCCCTCCGAAACCAAAACCCGAATAACTCTGGAGGAATATTTACAGAGGTACCAACCTCCAATGAATAATTAAAAGATACTTTTTACAAATTGAGCTTTACGCGTTTCATTTTTTCCCTACTCCTCATTTCTCGCGTCCGAACATTCCGCCTCGAACTCCAGGTCGGCTTCTGAGACCGACCTACCTTTCGGCGACTTAGGGAGAAACCTCACAAAACGAGGTAAATTCCGGTCGTAACAACACCATATTAAAATATTCTCCAAGTCACGTTGAAGGTTCGTGGCATCTAACCGAGATCGTATTATGTTGTAAAGTTTTAGGTCATCCGCGTAAAGGAGAAAATGTGAAGAAAAAATAACATTTACCAAGTCATTAATGAAGATAATAAATAACAACGGAGACCCTTGTGGTACACCTGAGGGAGTATGATAGTGTTGAAAAATATAACCCTTTACACGGACGGCCTGAGTACGCCCTATGAGATAAGACTGCAACCAAGCCAATAATGAACCACCTATACCAAATGTTTGTAGTTTGTCAATAAGAATGCCATGATCTACTGAGTCAAAGGCCTTTGAGAAATCTAGATAAATTGTGTCTACTTGACAGGAGACATCGAGAGCCTCACTAACAAATGATGTAAAAACTAACAGATTGGATACAGTACATCTTCCTCTTACGAACCCGTGCTGTTGCTTAGCAATTCTACTATATATAAATTCAGAGATCTTAGAAGCCAGAATGTAGTCAAGTAGTTTCGCAATGACATTTAAAATTGATATCAGGTGATAATTTGCAATATTTTGTTTATCGCCAGATTTGAAAATAGGTGTAACATATGATTTCTTCCAGAAAGATGGAAAGGTACCTGACGAGATTCAGGCTTTAAAAATCAATAATAATGGTTCAATCAATGAGGAAATACAATTTTTTATTAGAATCGGACGTAGCATATCTGGACCGCAGCTTAAATCATCCTTTAGTAGCTTCGCGGCCATTACTATGTCATCTGCTGTTATCGAGATATCATGCAAATAGGCGATTGACCCATTGGCAAGTTGTGTGGTTGAACTAAAGGAATATACTGATTTAAAGTTTGTTGCAAATAGGTTAGCTACTTCACGGCCACTGCTCGCAATCCGATCATCGAGGTACATACTGTTAGGCAGTTCATTAATTTTCTTAAGGTTATTTACGTAAGCCCAGAAAGATTTTTTATTAGTTCTGGAATAAAATTCAACTGATGTAATCATTATATAGTTTTCTGGATGTGCGAATACATACCTCGCGAAGGCGCTTAAAAGTGGCAAAGTCATCAGGGAGGTTAGATTCTTTCCATCGCTTGTGTGCGGTTTTTTGGCATTAATTAACTGTATTAAAGCGGAAGTAAACTTTTTATAAAATTGTCTTTTTGGGCACGTGACGCTGTAAAATAGAATTAAAATTTGAATAAAGTGCTTCAGTCATAACATTTACATCTGATGAATTCAAAATCGCACTCCAATCTACAAAAGATAACTCATTGTTTATACTAACATAGTCTGCTATTAAAAAATAAAAAAATACATTTCTACGATTTAAGGTTGCTGTGACGGAGACATCTAAATTAACGATACTTGCAATATGGTGTGAATCAGTTGGCAATAGACGATCAACGTCTATAAAACATTGAGCGGGTGTTGATGTAAAAATAAGATCGAGCGAGTATCCTTTGGTACTAAGCGGTTGCATAAGTTGTTTGAGGTTCATAGTTGCAAATACGTTACACAGAATTGTTGCATTACTCATGACAATAGGTGAATCGTAACCACAGGGGTCGATATTAATTGTATCATCTTATGAGTTCCAAAGTATTTTTGGCAAATTGAAATCTCCGAGCAAAACCCAGTCACAATCACCTACTTTGCCGGCAAGTATATTTATAGATTGCAGATATTCGCAGTATGCAAATGAATGAGACAAGGGTGAAAATATGATGTTCCGATAACATACTGATTACCGTTGAATGTAAGTTTTACATAAACATGTTCTGCCATTGGGCATTCGGTATCGAAATTACATAGAGATGCCACTAAAGTCCTTTTCAAAGCAATCAGTACACCACCTCTTCTTGTGGAGTTGTAAGACTCGTAGGCTCGATCGCACCTAAATGCATTACAATTTGTAAAGCCCAGTTCAGAATCCGAAATTGAATTGTTTAGCCAGGTTTCTGAAACGGCGATAATATCTGGTGAATTAACGTTCGCCTTGATTGAAACCCTGAGATGAACCAGCTTCGTTCGAAGACCGCGAGCGTTCTGATAGCAACATTTTATATTTGAAGAAGACGTTTGGTTGGTCATGGTAAAGGTAAAAGCAGGTGTGTCAATTGAATTTAGTCTATCCGATGGAAAATCTTCCTCTTTATTAATTTGCATTATTTTTTCATCACTTGAAGATTTTAAATAAATTCGCACACCTTTACGCTGTTCTCTCAAGACCCCGTTCTTTAGCGAATTTTTTAGTTTTCATAAAGAGTTTGTAAAGGGACTGCGGTAAATATTCGTTGAAGTATAGGTCACTATTAAGTCAATTCGAATTAACCTCATTAGCTTTAAATGTGCCTTTTGTGCGACGAGCATAAATTAGTTTCTCACAGATACCGGGACGAATGAAATGTGCAAAATATTTCTTGATTTCGATGAGCTATTAGGCTGTACTAAATTTGATGGAACATCACTAGAGGTTCCTGCAGGTTCCTGAGATCAGAATTATCAATAACAGAAGGGCCGATCGGCATTCTATTAGCACGCACAAGTTCGTCAGGACCTAGAGGCGCACCGGTAGCAGCACAGATATCCGAAACTATAGAACAGAGATTTTCGCTCGCTGACCATGGTACTCCTGTGATGATAATGTCGCACTTATGATTGTCCAATTCCAGTTCCAAAAGACGATATTCATGAGATTGATTTTTACATCAACTACCTCTTTTAGGATGTTATTTTCTTCTTGGAGTACCTAAACCTCTTGCTCTAAAGAGCATATTTTCGAATTTTGGTCCTTAATTGTGGCGTATAAGTGTTCTCTTTTTTTAAGGAAAGTTGCATGAGCGATTTTGGTAGATGCCTTAAAATTGGATAATTCGTTTTGTATCGAGCGAGTGCAATTATCCACCGTTTCTAATCTTGCAAGCTTCGAATGTAGCCCGAGAATTTATCTTGATATAGAAAGAAGAGAAATGTCACCGTCCTCTTTATTATCTTGCTTAGAACGCTTTGATACAATCGACGGTGACCTTCCTCTGGGTCGTTTTTTAATATTTGTGTTTGAGTCCTCAGTATCCATAGAATCGCAATACTGAAAATTTCGGGCTTCGTTTCGTTGATCCTCAGTGACACATTTTGCATGCGCAACATTACCGCATGTATTGCAAACCTCTTCGATTTCACCGTGCATAATTTCTAAGCAAATTATGCACAGTTTAGAATTATCGCGGTTTGTTTGTAAGCGCTCCGTGTTTTCATTGTAGAGATCAGCTGCCTGATTTAAAAGTGCCCGATTTGAGGCTCCGACTGTTGACATTTTGAAATCGGATTTATAATGCGAGGATAACTTGAATTACTCGTCGCTTCTTTGTATTGGTATATACGTAAGTATAAGTGTATGTGTGCGTCCTTAAATTGTAATACAACACAGAAATATTTAAAATTAAAACCGTATGAGATAAAAACACTTCCAACGATGTCCAATTAAATAAAATATCCATAAAAGACGGAGTTGCACAAATTATCTTGACACACAATAATTTTCACACACTAATAAGGTAATATTAACTGCACAATAGCTCAACACAAGGGACTAATAGACATATTACAAAACAAATTCACAACTTTTATGTCCAAGATTGCCGAATGTGAGAGAAACACGAGATTTGTGGATATTGATGACACTGATAATAACGGTAGATGCAGCAACACTATTTTAATTAGAGCTTGTGATACACATTTTACGAATAACATTGCAAAGTTGGATTGAAACTATTAAATTATACGGAGCGACACTGACTACGTGTGACACCGGCTACGTCGTAACAACATATTTGTTATTTATATTAAATTAATTCAAAATAAAAATTAATCAAATTTTTATATTTAAACAAAATTTATGTTAATTAAAAATAAAAATTAATCAGATTTTTATATTTTAATAAAATTTATATTAAATTAATTCGGACTTCCGGTTGGACTGGGTGAGTAATCACAGCCAATTTAATTGCCAATTTGATAGTAATGCGATACATAAGAAAAGAGTAACTCAAACTCAATTCTTTTTGCGAGCGAATGTGCTTGGGATACGGGGACCTAGTCGACTAACTCGGTTGTAAAAAGTTCTTACAAATAAAGAGAAATATTGTCGCAAGGAAGTATCCCGCAGGTACATAACCTCAAATAGGAGGATTGCACAGTAGGCCAATTTCCACGTGGGTTGAGCGAAAAGAAGGAACTTGGTTCATCTTCTGTCCCCCGCGCCGTATCCGGTCCAAAGAAAATTCGACCGGGAATTTCGAAGAAGTAGATAGATGTAAGCGGCTATTGGACATCGAGAGAAGGTCACGAGGTAAGCTCGGTGATTGTGGGGAATTTTCGCGAAGCACACGGGAGGAAGGGGCGAGTATATGGAAGGAGAGAAAAGAGGAACGGTTAACCCAAAATCGTGCACATCAGTGGAGGCAGCAAACGAGGCAGACGAGAGAAGAAGCGGGAAGGGGAACCCAGCAAGCTTGCCGGAGGAACCGACGGAGCGCAAAGTCGAGTGGTGGGTGAGACAGAGCGGGGAGAAAGCGAAGAGCGCATCGAAGGAGCGAACGAAACGAGGTAGACCGACTAACGCCGAAAGGTTGGCAAAGGAGCGCGATAGAAGCGCAAGCAGCTCGTCCAGAGCCTCCAAGGCAAGCTCGTGGCTGAAGCGAGACAGGGAGAGTGAGAACGAGGGTAGTGAGGTGGAAGAAATTAAAGAATAGCAGGAGAATAAAAGAACGGAAAGAAAAGTTGAGAAAGAGAAAGAAAAGGAAGAAAGTAAGATGGAAAAGAGAATTAAAGAAATGATTGATCAACAGAGTAAGAACATAGAAAAACCAATAAATGGTCTGAAAGAAGAAATAAAAAAGTTGAAAGAAGAACAACGTAAAGATATGGAAGAATGGAAAAAGGAGATAAAGCAAGAGATGGAAAATTGGAAAGAAGAACAGCAAAAGAAAACAGATAAGATAGAAGAAGAAAATGTTCAGCTACGATGAAAAATAGTAACGGTAGAGCAAAAGTTAGAAGAACATGAGCGAAAAGAAAGAAGATGTAATTTCGTAATAAAGGGAGACAAATCCAATGGAAGATCAGCGAATGAAGTTACAAGGGATGTGTTGAGAAAGTTAAATGTAAACGATAGAGTGAATGTGAAAGATGCATTTAAAATAGGGAGAGAGAATGAGATCTTTGGTGTGAAAATGGAGAGCTTCGAGAACAAAAGAATCGTAATGGATAATAGAAAAATGTTGAAAGGTACGAAAATATTTGTAGACGATGATCTTACGAAAATTGAGAGAGAGAGACAGAGGAAGTTGCGAAAGTGGGCGAACGATGAAAGATTGAATGGTACGAGTCCGAGAGTGTAGTATGGAAGAGTGTTGATGATTGGGAAAGAATATGTGCTGGATGAAAGTGGAGAAAATGTGAAGGAGCGGGTTTTTTTTGAGGATAGAAAACTGAAAACACCGAAGAGTAAAAGAGACATGAGTAAATGGATGGAGAGAGAAAAAAGAAACAAGCAATGAAAAGATAAAAAACAAGAAAAAACGGTAAATGGAAGAAAACATAAAGAAATTGAGGAGGTAAAATTATTGTGTTGGAATATAGCAGGATTAAAAAATAAAAAAGAAGATTTTTGGAAGTACATTTTGAAATTTGACGTGATAGGATTGACGGAAACATGGATAGAAGAGAAGGATTGAAACAAAAGCTGCCCAATGAATGAAAATGGAGATATCAAAAGGCAAGAAAGGTGAAGAAAAAAGGAAGAGCTATGGGAGGGATAATAACAGGGGTGAGAGAAGAATTAGAAACGGTTAAGAGGAAAGAGGAAGAAAATACAGAGGGGATACAGAAAAGAAGAATTAAGATTCAGGAGGAAGGGTGGGAAATATATACAATTTATAATAAAGAGGGAAAAAGTAAGACATTAGACGTATTAAATGAAATGGTAACAGAGAATCAGGAGAAAAATTTGATAATAGTTGGGGATTTTAATGCGAGGATTGGAAGAATGGGAGGGACTGAAGGAGAACGAGTGGGAGAAAAGGTAGATAGGAGGAATTCAAAAGATGCGAAGATTAATGAGGAAGGGAAAGAGTTAATGAAACTGATAGAACAAAGAGGATGGATGGTAATGAATGGAGAGAAAGAAGGAGATGAAGAGGGGGAATGGACTTATGAGGCGGGGGAAAAAAGATCAGTAGTTGATTGCGGCATGACGAACTGGGAGACATGGGACAATGTACACAGTATGAAAGTCGGGAATAGAATAGACTCGGATCATTTTCATATAGAAATAAAAATAAAAGGTAGATGGAATAGAGAGGAGGAAGAGTGAAGATGAAGTAGAAGGGAAGGTACAAAATTGGTCAAAAGAAGGGGAGAAAGTATATAGTGAAAAAATGCATAAAGTAATATGGGAAGAGACAGAGACGAAGGCAGAATGGGAAGAGCTAGTGGCAGCAATAAAAGAGGCGGTACCAGAAAAAAGAAGAGGGAGGAGGGAAGGACTAGGATGGGTACCGTGGTGGGATGAAGAATGCACAAAGAGTAAGCGAGAGGCATACAAGGAAAGAAGAAAGTATAGAAAAGACGAAAGCGAAGAAACATATAAGAAATACATGGAAAAAAGAGGCAGATATAGGAGGAGTATCATTAAGAGGAAGAAAAGGAAATAGAGAAAATAAGAACAGAAGAACAGGCGTGGAAATTTATTAATAAGGGAAGAAAAAGAAGAGAGGGAGTAAGCTAGGAAATAAGGATTGGGAAGAATATTTTATGGTATTGCTAAACGGAGAAATGACAGACAAGATGGAAGAGAGAAAGGAAAGAAGTATAAGGGAGAGAAGTGAAATTACATATGACGAAGTTGAACGTAAAATTAAAGCATTGAAAAGAGGTAAAGCAGCGGGAGCAGATGGGATAAAGAATGAAGCATGGATAGCCGGGGCGGAAAAATATGAAAGAACGTGGCGGAGGTCTTGAAAAAAGTGTGGAGAGGGGAGGGTTTTCCAGAAGATTGGAGGATTGGAACAGTGGTGCCGATTTGGAAGAAAGGGGAAAGAAATGTGGTAAATAATTAGAGAGGGGTAACCTTAACGAGTACGGCTTATAAAATGTATGCGAGCATACTTAATAAAAGGACAGTAAAGGAGCTGGATGGAAAAGAAAGGTGGAGTAAGACACAAGCAGGATTTAGACAAAAAAGGGGGATGATTCGGAATATAAAAATTCTGAAACATATTATCTCCAGAAGATTAGGACAGAATAGAAAGATATGGGCAATGTTTATAGATTTAAAAGCAGCCTTTGATAAATTGGACAGAGACGTATTGTGGGAGATGATGGTAAAAAGAGGAATATCGGAGGAACTAGTAGATAGGGTTAAAGAGATATATGAGGAAACGAGATGTAGAGTGAAAGTAGGGGACAAGGAAACAAAAGAATTTAGGGTAACAACGGGAGTAAGACAAGGATGCCCTCTTCCAAGTCCAACGCTTTTTAATATTTACATCGCAGACATAGGAGATAGGTTAAGAAAAGGGCCAGGAGGGGTAAAAGTTGGAAAAGAGAATATTTGGTCATTAGAATACGCAGACGATATAGTAGTGGTGTCGGAAAATGAAGAAGGACTGAGAGGGATAATTTTGGGATTGAAAAAATACCTGAGAGGAAAGAAATTGGAATTAAGCGCAGAGAAAACAAAAGTGATAGTTTTCAAAAAGGACGGAGGAAAAGGGAAAAAAGAAACTGGTGGTGGGGAAATGAAAAGACAGAAGAAGTAAAAAGAATTAGTTATGTAGGGTACATTATGAAAAGCAATAACGATGACGAGGAACGTGTTAAAGAAAGGGTAAGAAAAGCAAGAATAGCAATGGGATGGATGTGGGGGTATGGGAGAAAATTGAAAGAAGATTTAAAGTGGAGATGGAAATTATTTGATAGGATTGTTAAGGGAATAATGATGTACGGAGTGGAAATATGAGGTTATAGAGAAAGGGAAAAAATAGAACAGTTACAAGAGAAATACGGACGATAGATACTGGGGTTAAATAAAAATACGGCAGGTTATATTGTTAGAGAAGAAATGAAAAGAGAAAAAATCAGAGTCGATACGGGGAGGAGAGCAGGACAGTTTGAATAGAGAATGGAGAAGGGAGAAATGGGGGACATTGCAAAAATGTACGTAGAAGAGAAGAGGATGGATGAGATAGACAGACCAGAAAAGGAACGGGCAAAGGAAAGTATAGAAAGGAGAAAATATTTGTGGAGATGTGGAAGAAGTGAGGAGGCGATAAGAGAGGAAGGAGACTCTAAATGGGAAAGATTAAGGTATACGGACAAAGAAATAGATGAGCAGGAGAGAGGAGAAAAAGTGAGAGGGTCCAAATCGTGTGACGGCTACGAAAAAGTGGTCGGAATCCCAGAATATATGACAAATAATAAAAGTAAAGGGGATGGAAAGAAAATATAAATGGTTGCCAGGTGGGGATATGGAAATGAGTTAAAAGGTAATATGTACTTGTTAAAGGAGGAAGAAAGAAAGAGTAGAATATGTAGTGTAGAAAATGAAACACTACAGCATGCTAAAGAATGTATGAATAAGGAGGTGGGGTCGGAGCGAAGGATTGATGTGTTGAACGGGGATGGGAGAGGATATGTATGGATGACGCAAGTACAGAAAGTGAGAAAGAATAGAATGGAAGAGAGAGAGAGAGAGAGGAAGGAGAATGAAGTGTGAGAGGGAGAAGGATGGAAAGTGATGAGTGAAGTATCTAGTATGTAAGATAAATGTAAGTGAAATAATGTAAAAGGAAGTCAACTATGTAATACTTAATTGTGAATGCATAATAAATAAATAATAAAATAATAATAATATTAAATTAATTCAAAATAAAAATTCGATTTTTATATTTATTTATTATTTTTATTTATTTATTATCAATAAATAAATAAATAAGTCCTAAACAAAATAGAAAGTAAATTATACAAAAAATAATACAAAATACGGTTAGTAAAAAATAGAAATATACATAATAAGTCCTTACAAAAAAGAAAATTAACTATATAGATTACGAAATATAAACAGTATAAATAGACACACACATACACTATTAAAATTACAGCGCAAAAATGTACAATAGTTGAGAAACATATACATAATCAAAAAATTGTTTAATCATAATACTGACGGGTATTAGAAATTACCCTAACGGATCGAACATTAGCATCCAAATTGTTCCATACACGTTTAAGACGCGCGATAGGAGAATTGAAAGCGTAGTTTGTTCTACACTACGTTTCTTGCATGTTTCTATAATTACGAATAGAGTATGGAAGAGTGCGAAAAGGAAATAGACCTGATAAATTAGACAGAAAAGGTGAATTTAAAATACGGAAAAGAGTTAATGCATCATGATATTGGTGGAGAGATTTAATTTTAGGGAAATTAAATTTAACAGATATATTATGATAACTATGATCGAACTATGACCTAGGATAACCAGATTTAAAGGCTAAATTATGTGGCAAATTATGTGCGTATGAGAAACGAAATAGTCAAAGGGTCTTTGAAATCTTTTGTTTTACTCTGTATAAAACCTAACATTCTAGAAGCTTTCAAACGTACATGTTCTATGTGGTCGTGGAAGGAAAATGTCTCAGACATGACAACACTGAGATCAGAGTAAATACGAACTCATTAAATAAACAGTACTGGTACAAAAACTTGTTAGAACGACGAGAAAAAGACATAACCGTACACTTAGATATATTTAAATTAAGACCGTTTCGCATAGCCTAGGCGCCTACTGAACTTAGATCTCTTGGCAGTCTAGAGGCATCCAAAGGTGAGTCAATGATTTTAAATAATTTAATATCATCGGCATAAATTAAATAATTTGAAAGAGAAATAACATTACCGATATCATTAATAAAGATGTTGAAAAGAATTGGACCCAAGTGCGATCCCTGAGGAACTCCTGAGGGAACCTCATAAGTATCTGATATTGTATTTATTATTTTCACCCTTTGGATTCTACCATATAAGTAGGACTTATTCCATCCTAGGAAAGTGCCCGAGAACCCGATAATATTTAGCTTACTCAATAATAAGGAGTGATTTACTGAGTCAAATGCTTTTGAAAAGTCCAGATAAATTGTATCCGCCTGATTATGAGAGGCCATTGCATTAGACACGAAGTCAGAAAATAAGAGCAGATTAGTCACCATTGACTAATCCTTACAAAAACTATGTTGACATTCAATAATGACATTGTTTAAAACGATATACATTTTGTTAGTCATAATGGCGTCGAAAAGCTTTGGTATGCAATTAATAACCACGACCGGACGATAATTACAAACATTTGATTTATCGCTGTTTTTCCAAATAGGAGTAACGCAAGTCTCTTTCCATTTGGTAGGGAAGAAGCCACGAATCAACAATTCGTTAAATAAATGTAGAAGAGGTCTTAGTAGGGATGACATACAATTTTTTAAAAAGATTGACGGTATACCATCCGGCCCACAGGTACAAGACAATTTCATATTCACTATTGCATTTGCCAATTCAGATTCTGAAATATTGAAATTTTCAATATATTTTGACACCGAATGGTTCAGTAATGGAATAAATTTTGACGAAGATGAATAAACTGATCCAAAATAGTCACTAAATAAATTCAAAATTCCTTTATGATCAGTTGCAATTTTATCATGGAAGTTCATACTGGAAGGCAACGTACTGCCATTACTGGATTTGTTAATAAACGACCACAAAGCACAATATTGGTTCGTGACTTGTCCTCTATATTCGCAATGTACTCCTTGTAACGCAATTTCGATAGTTTTATACAGTTTGCTCTTAGTCTCTTAAATTCAAAAAAATCCGCATATGAAAGAAAAATTTAAATAAAAATTAATCAGATTTTTATATTTAAATAAAATTTATATTAAATTAATTCAAAATAAAAATTAATTAGATTTTTATATTTAAATAAAAATTAATCAGATTTTTATATTTACATAAAATTTATATTAAATTAATTCGAAATAAAAATTAATTAGATTCTTATATTTAAATAAAATTTAATCATATTTTTATATTTAAACAAAATTTATATTAAATAAAAATAAAAATTAATCAGATTTATATATTTAAACACAATTTATATTAATTATAGTAGTAGTAGTATAAAGTTTATTCCCATAAAAGAATGTACAGTTTCTGTAGAGATGGAGTTACATTTCGGCAGGACACTGTTACAGCATATCTAGAAAAATACAAAAATACAAAAATAATAATATCGCTGTATGCACTACATTATCGTGTAAGGCAAAGTTATAAACCAGTATACAGAGAAATGCACGACAAGTTAGTGGTTTAATATGAAGTCTCCTTCTAAAGCAATTTTCACATAGCAATACAGCATTTTCGTTGCCTCCAAGTCCTGGGTAGTGACTAAAAAAGGTAGCAAATTAGGTAACAAACATTTCCGCTTTTTAATGTTTTCGGTTAGTGAGAGTCGACAAGGCATGGTCTGGGTATGCTCACTTAGAAAGTGGTAAAGAGAGTCAGAGGCATCGAAATTACATAATGGACAGCTTGCGGCCGGGTCAAAGTTTAAGAAGACGCGATCGTCGGAAATCTACAAAGAGAGCATAGCATTTCGCGGACCGATGTCTGAGAAGTATTTGCGCAGATGCTATTAAGGGGAAAATATTATCTACCATCGAACGACCCCTCCTAAAACCCGATTGCTCATTTGGTAAAATGTTGGTACGATTTGCCCATGATTCCATCCTTTCCGCAATAATCTGAGACAGAAGTTTCGCAAGCGCATTGGTTATCGCTATCGCTTTATAATTCTCGGGGTTCATCGGGTCACCTTTTTTGAAGAGCATGAAGAGACTGGCGCTCATCCAGCCCTCCGGTATTTGTTCATACGTAAAGATATAATTGAGAAGGTCGAGGGTGTACCCTCGCCATTCCCCCTCCGGGAGCTTTAGGACCTTCGCAGGGAGTCCGTCGGGACCAATTGCCTTACCGAATTTCAGTGCCCTCATGCTGTTCATAAGTTCGCGCTCCGTAATTGGAGCGTCTAGGACTTGATCATAGGTACTAAAGAAGGTTGTCAATATCGGATACTTGGACGGGTATATAAGTGCCAGGTGAGCATTCCAGGCAGCGGTGAGGACTATATTGGATCGCAAGGGAGACCCCCTCTTAAGTACGCGGATTATAGACCAGAACGTACTGGCGTCCTTAACTCCCGCAAACTTGTCCGCAACTTTATCAGCATATTGTTTTTTGGACCGCCGGACAGTTTTGAGGTAAGTTTTTTTTGCTAACAAATATGCCGACTCGAACTGCAGCGATACATTGCGTCGAAGGACAGTTAAGGCCCGATTCAGAGTTTTCCGCGCTTGTCGATAATTCGCGTCGAACCATGGTAGTTTCGTTCGCGAGGCCTTGAGACATGTGTGAGACCGACGCTCTTAGCCAAATTGACCAGACTGGTAGAGTAGGAAGAAAGGATCACATCGACCGGTAAATTATCATCGGTACTTGCGCGAGGGGTAGACTCATTTAACATCTCTTTTTTAAGTTCTAATTTAAGACTAGTTTCAGGCGTATAGTGGATCCCCGTTCCTCCTCTACGACAAAACTCGTTTGGAGACGCTGTCTGGACAAATGTAATATTAATAAAACCGATAATTGGTCAGAAACGCCATGCTCGATACCAATTACAAGGCCTTTAACATATTGCAGTGAATTTCCGGAAATCCAAACTAAATTGACTATACTGCGGCCAGGCTCACTCAAAAAAGTAAACCCGGCCGGGCAATCAGCGCTTGTGCGGCCATTCAACAAAACCAGGTTATTTTCCTGCATAAAATTGTAAAGTAGTATACCTCTCTGGTTTGCTCTAGGGTCGGACGAGCGCCGATCACGGTTGAGAAGAAGCGTGCTGTCAAACAACTTCGGAAGGTCGCATTCAAGGTCAAAGGAACCCACCCAGGAGTTGAAGTCACCGCCAAGTATAATAACGGCTTGGGGATAAACTGTAAGAAAATTGTCAATGCTGGATTGTAGGTCAAGTAACGGAGAAAGAGCAATGTCAGGAGGGAAGTAAAAAAAGCCAAGAATTAAGTGAGTCGAGAACGATTTGATGGTAGAAAAGATCCAATTGGCGGTGACCTCCAAGACCTCGGGAGATCTCTGCCTCGGAATTGTCGTAAGTAAACCTCCACTAAACCTACCCCTAGCGTCCTCGCGAATGGCGGGAGAGATGACGAACAGATGATCTTGTAGAAGCGAAAGTGAGATGTCACATGGTCTCCATGTTTCCGACAGGTTCAAGATGTTCGCTGCCAAGGTATTTACCGTGGAAAGACTTAGCTGGCCGTGGATATTCTAGAAAAGGATGGTAAGTTCCATGGTAGAAGTTGGAATTACTGGTGGATCACTTCCATACCGCGAGATAGTCAAGGAAATCGACGAAGAAGGCTGAGCAACTAAGCGATGTGTAAGTGTTGCAGTGTAACCGTAGCCACCCACGGACTTGCTTACGTGGGCTGTTACTTGCCGTTTTTTGAGCTCTGTGGCAATGTATGGAGTGCCTGTGCAAAGGTTTGAGGGGCTTGTCGACTGCCATCTTTTCCTCACAAATGAATTTGTCTAGGTTGTCGGACCATTTGTACTACCTACCGTCAATTTGTATACGGCGGTACTTTTTTATCACCTTTTTCCCCTCCTGGGTGGCCTTCTTGGACAATTCACGGGCATGATATTCAATTTTGGACTCCTGCTTGATACGATCACGCGAGATAACAAAATTTTTATCAAAAAATTCCTAAAAATAAAGCCTTATGTTTATATATATTAAAAGTTTTAATTGATGTTCCGGTTGGCTTTTTTCCAGGCAGATTTATCCTGGAGCTCAATTCTGGCAGTTAGTTTTTTTATTTTTTCATCTTTTTCCTTGATAATCTTTTTTAACCCGCTTATTTCGCCCATAACCTCTGATTTAAATGAGGTAAAACCAGTTAATAACTGGTTGGATTCAGTTTTGCGCTCTAGGTTAGATTCGTCGATTTTATTATTGACAGCGTCGAATCTGGCTGACAACGCGCCTATAATGCTGTCCTGTAACTTTTGGATGGTTTCGGCATCCATTACATTGTCAGTGGATGATTTGGCAAGGTTTCGAGGAACGGAGAAGCGCAACCTTATTTTCGCAGGTTGGATGGTGACGTTCGAATGCTCCGTAGAAAGCTCTCGCGACCGTTGACGCTTAAACGGTTCGTAGTAGCTCGTGATAGAAGCTTGAGCGGGGCTACTAAGCTGCCGCCATCTCAGAGCGGTTGATGGCCGGCCCAACGCTGAGGTAATAGGCTGAGCCGGAGTAGGAAGCACGTCCCTGCTACGTATCGCTGCAGAGGTAGGCGTCGACTCGGAGCAGTATAGTGAGGGAGACCCCTTTTCGTTCATGAGCGACTCCCGGAACGTGCTGCCTCTGGAGGCGACTTGATAAAAGCCAGCAGTGCAGCGAGTATACGTGTCAGAGGAAGTTCGGTCAATAGGTGCGCACTGAAAAGTGCGCCGTAGACCTTGCCTTATTTCACGACCACGTGTCCAGGCTAAGCGTGCACATTTAGTCACAGAATTTGAAGCACATTTAGTTACAGATGTTGAACATTTAGTCCAACAGTCACTGGATGCTACACTCTCCGCAACCACAAAAGGCGAGAAGCACAAAACCGGCGCGAAAGAACCTGAACCTGATTCTGGAGTCTGAATCCAGCGGACCACCCTTCCTAAACACAACAATCTTGGTTTTGGAGGTGTTTAAAGTAAGGCCATTAGTGGTACAGAAAGATTCGAGGGCTTTTAGCTTTAATCTGAGGTCTGCATGCGAGTAGGCAAATATTGTCAAGTCGTCTGCATATAGCAACATCATTAAGTCATAAGTTAGAGTGTAGTCGACCCCCCGGAGGTCGTGGTGGCGAAAATACCTTGTAATATCCGACAAATATAAAATAAAAAGAAGTGGACTAATGATTCCGCCTTGCGGAACTCCCTCGGATACTCTGAAAATATTAGAAGGTCCAGCGTTTGTAGTTGTCGAGACCATCGCGTTTGAATACATTAACTTAAGTAAGCGAATCATTTTCGCACTTAACCCTATGTTATGAAGTTTCCGCCAAAGAAGATTATGCGGGATGGAATCGAATGCGCTGCGAAAGTCGACAAAAAGGACAGAACATTTGGAAGCCTTATTTCTAAGCGCAATTTGAATAGATGTAAAAATATTTCCTTCCGCTGAGCGTGCTCGTCTAAACCCGGCTTGTTCTTCTGGCAGTATATGCAGTTTTGATGCCCATTCATCGATCCTTGTTTCGAGAATTTGCGAAAATAACTTTGAAAGCGCGTTCGTAATGGCAATCGATCGATAATTTGATGGAATTGAGCGATCACCTTTCTTGTGCAGCATAAAGAGGTTAGCATTCATCCAACCCTCAGGCATCCGTTCATTAGCAAAACAATAGTTTAGAAAGTCCAGAATAAAATTGAACCATTCACCGAAGAGAAGCTTCAAAAGCTCTGCAGGGATGTTGTCAGGGCCTATTGATTTGCCAGATTTTAACCTCCTCATGCTGGCAAGAGGCTCATTTACTGTTATGGGGGGGCATGCAAGGCCTCATCACACGTACCAAAGAACGTTTCAACCGACACTGATTTCAACGAATATAGCTCGCGCAAATGTTTATTCCACGCATCCACGTTGATCTCCGCGGACCGAGAGGGGGCTCGTCTGAAAGTGCGTACTGTAGACCAGAACGCGCTAGCATTACGGACCGCAAAAAACTTTAGCGCTATTTTGGCAAAATATAGTCTTTTTGCGGATTGAATCGACTTTACGTAGTCTTTTCTACAAGTTAAGTAGACCGCTTCGCTTGTAACAGAATAATTATTTGCACGCAAGGTGCTAAGAGCTCTATTCATTCTTTTTCGATTAACAACGCAAGAGTTATTAAACCATTTATGGCTGGGACGCCTGACGCAGGTACATGTAGAACAGTCGCGCAGAATACCCGCTTCGTTAGCCAAACTGACAAGTCCCGAACAGAAAGACGGAAGAAAATCATCCTTTACGGGGCGTATACTTATAGCCTTAGATAACGATGGATTTCTCAGGGCTTCAATAAAATTGGCAGTGCCGTCTGCCGTCAGATTAACCCTCCGTCTTACTTTCGGGGAGGGAGGCGCAGGAGGTCGATCATGATACTCCAACAAGGAGACGAACAGGGTCAGAGTAGCAGGAAGGTGGTCAGAGCCACCAGACTGCGTTCTTATTTTAAAGTCCTTAATGAATTCTAGATGTTGGCTGGTGACCCAGACCAGATCCACGATGCTCTGGCCCCGATCGTCAATATAAATATAATGTGATGGCGAGTCACCCATTGAGCGTCCATTTAAAAGTACGAAATTATTTTCGCACATAAAATTGTACAATAGACGACCGTTTCGGTTTGACATATTATCGAGCGAACGCCTGACCTTAAAAATAGGGTATTTACAAATAGTTCTGGACAGTTACATTCCAGGTCAAGGGAGCTAATCCATGAGTTGAAATCACCGCCAAAAATAAAAATAAATGAGGGAAATTTAGACTCATAATTATCTATGGATATTTGTAAATTTAGTAGACAATTTGAAAGATCGCATTCAGGAGGAAAATAAAAAGAGCTGAGAATGATCTGAAGCGGGTGTGATTTTATATGCACTATGATCCAGTTGTCGGTGACTTCAAGGATTTCTGAGTGGCCCTGAGATGGAATTACCGTAAGAATTCCGCCGGAAAATCTGCCTCTTGAACCATCGCGAACAGCAGGTGCACAGATGTTGTGGTATTCTTGCTGCCTAGGTAGTGTATCCGAGTCAAAGCACCAGGTTTCAGAAAAAATCGAGATTCCAGGAGAAAGATGTACAAATGCCGACGCCAGATTTTGAGGACCATGTACATTCTGGAACATTACGGAGAGTTCCTGGGTTGAGATCAACGAAGAATTTTTATGTCTATGCGAAATAGAAGTTTTACGAGGTATCAACAGTGCCTGATGTGTCCCTCGGTGTACAGGGTCGTGCTGGTTGAAACATATGCCCCTGCTATTTACAAGAGAGGCAAGTTTTTTTATTTTTTTGAGCGGGTTTGCTCGGTGTTGAGGAAAACCCTATAGACACAGAGCCCGCAGATTTAGCAGGCGCCTTTGCGCATAGAAATTTGCCATCTTCCCCCGACCAAGTATACCAGTTTCTATAAATTTGTAGTTTCTATGCCTTTTGTATGACGCGCCTTCCATAAATATTTATTTCCCGGCTAGCTGGAGCCTTTTAGCGGATAAGATCTGCGCATTAGCGCGGGAAGAGGTTAACTCTACTAAAATCATGGTCGGATCCTTTTTAATCGGATACGCAACATCTACTACATTTGAAAGTCCGAACGTCTCTGAAAGGAATTTTTCCACGCACTTAGTGGTATCTTCAAGTTGGAGATACACATCTAATGTCGATTTCTTTTACTTAAGAGTCTATCCTGGTGGTCCAATCTGGCATTAAGTTGCTTAATTTCTTTGTCTTTTTTTAAGAGCATTTTGAAGACCATTTATCTCATGTACAATATCTGACTTCAGCGAGGAGAATGCATTAAGCATTTCTGCTGACTCCTGCTTCCGCTCGTTTTTAGAATCATCAAGTTTGATATTTACTGCGTCAATCTTGGTAGAGAGAGCTTGTATGATAGCGTCCTGGAGTTTTTGAATTGCCTCGTGATCCATGGTGTCAGGTACTTGGACCGTAGATAGTTCTTGAGCAGCACTTTCACGAGAACGACATTTCGTAGGTGGCGAGGTGTCCGTATTTGATTTCGGCGAAGTTGTAGTCGAACGCTGCCGCTTTACTGCCTCGTAGTACGTGGTTATCTGTTTAGAGGTAGGGTCCCTAAGCAGCCGCCATTTCGACGCGGTAGTGGGTCTGCCCGTTTGCGCTGGGACTGGTGCTGGTGAAGAGGGAGGCGGGTCCTCACTAGTCGACTGCGGTATAGCAGAAAGTGTGGTCGACGGCGAGGACGGAATAGTAGGCTTCCACTTCTTCGACATACGCAGTGTCCTAGTAGCTGCTGCCACTTACGGTATACAGACGAAGTAATGTTCGTCTGTTTGAGCACAAGGCGAGCGCGAAAGTCGGACGATGAGGCGTTGCGCAGTAGATCTGCGCATTGCTGCCGGATGTGTAAAACGGGTCCCCATGTGTCTTAGAAGAAATACACTAAAAATGATACACTGACACTGACAAAAAAATGACAACACAATGGTGTAGAGACTATACTTGAAACACTGAGACTATTAACCTCTTAAACTCTGGTTAATGCGTGTTAAAAGTCAGTCCAAAATAAAGTCCGATAAAAAATCACTTTAAGCAGTAGACTGAGAGACACCCAACAGGAGGTGCAAAATAGAAGAACGTTTTAAATTCACTAAGCAAAAAAAACAGAAATAACTGAGAGTGCAAACTCAATCAACTGTCACATACCAAAACAGGAAATGTACTCAAAATTTTTATATTTAAATAAAAATTAATCATATTTTTATATTTAAACAAAATTTATATAAAATTAATTCAAAATAAAAATTAATCAGATTTTATATAAATAATAATAAATAGTAATAATTTATATGTTCACCTCACGGTATTACAAAGACTTCCTTTCGCCGAATTTACAAAAATTTACAATAATTTATAATAATTTACCAATTATTTTAATTCATTGCTCGCGCTTTTAATTCTACGCATTTGGTTCTACACTATTACACTTGCAAATTTACAAATTCCATATATATTCCTCTTTACGTCATCCCTTGTCGCATTCTCTTTACAATATTTGCACTCTAATATACCCAACTATAGCTCCCCTCCCACCCTATCACTCTTCTTTCGAGTAATTTTCTCTAATTCGTCTGTTAGCTGCTTTAGCCATCCGTACCCCATTAAATTCTCGCTCATCACCTCCCCCCACCCTTTATCCCATCTGCTTAAAACCTCACACTCATTCATCCAGTGCTCCCACTCCTCTCCTTCCTCCCCACATACTATGCATATCACTGTCTTTTTCCCTTTCCAGTATCTCCCTGTTCTTTTTACATTCCCACATATGGCCCTTGCTATTATTTTGACCCTATCCACTATATTACCTACTCCCTGCTTTAGATACCTGGGTTTACCCACTGTCCTTAGAAATTTATATCTCCCATTTTATCTCGATTCCTCCACCCTGTTATATCTTTCTTGCTTTTGCACCTCTTTGTGTCTTTCCCTTAGCACATCAACCCTGCCCTCCATTCTCCTCCATTCCTCCTTACTCATACCACACCTCCATAAGTATTCCCGTCTGTCTATGCCCGCTGTAGTCCACACGTCATTTTTTTCATTCTTCCCCTCTCTCTCGTGCATTCTGTCAATATCCACATACCCCTTCTTTACTTATTTTATCCTCATATCTTATCGCCCTTACTCCCGCTTCTGTTCGAATCTTATGCTTCTTCCACTCCTCTCTTACAATGTACCATGGCGTATTTCTATCTACCGCCAACAGCCATCTCAGATATCTTTCTTCCACTGCCTCCACCTCTCTCCATTCTCTAAACCCCCAAATCTCTATCCCATACGATAATACACTTCCTACCAGTGCCGCGTACAGCTTTAGCCTCCATTTTCAGTCTCCTTTAAATTTTCTTTCCCCAAATCCCCAAACCGTGACCATTTTTGCTCTTTTCTCCCTATCTCTTACGTGTTCTCCATTCCCGGTATTACTTTGTACTATATATCCCAAGTATCTCAAATTCTTTACCTCCTCAAGTTTATCCCCTTTCCACCACCATCCGTTTTTATTTTTGCTAATCCTCCCTCCTCCTTTATTAAAAACCATGATTTTAGATTTTTCTACATTTAATACTATCCTTTTCCTCCTTAAATAATCCTCTAATACCTTTATAATTCCACTTAATCCTTCCTCCTTATCTGCCACTAACACAACATCATCTGCGTACTCTATTGAGTACACCCTTTTCCCCCCATCTCTTCCCCTAGGTCCGCCATGTACAACTTGAACAAAGTCGGACTTAGTGGGCACCCCTGCCTTACCCCTTTGTTTATCCAAAAACAAGTCGATAATTTCTCTCCTACTCTCACTCTGCACCTATTTTCTCTGTACATTTCTTTCACCCTTTCTATCAAACCAACACTTATCCCCCTCTTCTTCTTATTTTCCCATAATAATTCCCCTATCTACGTTATCGAACGCCGCCTTCAAATCTACAAAAACGCGTAAATTTTCCCTCCCTTTTTCAAAATTTCCTTCCCCATTATATGCTGGAATATCTTGATACAGTCCACTTCTTCTTTCTGAAACCGAACTGCGATTCTCCTCACCCCCCTTTATCATCCGCTTCCTTCATTATTCTTCCGTTTAATATACTCGCATATATTTTACTTGCCGTACATGCCAATGTTACCCCACTATAATTTTCCATTTCTTTACTATCTCTCTCCATTTTTTGTAGGCACAATGACCCCCACCTTCCAATCCTCCTGGTACCATTGTCCCTCCCAAACCTTACTTATTATCTTATGCAACTTTTTTACCACTCTCTCTCCTCCGCAGAGCCATGCGTCGTTTTTTATCTCGTCTGTCCCGATCGCTTTTCCTTTCTTCATTTTACTAATCTGATGTTTGATTTCTTCCCTCGACACTCCTTCCCCTTCTTCTCTTTCTCTACCCCATCTCTTCTCTATTTTTGTTTTTCTCTTCCCCCCTCACCTCACTTCCCTCCAATACCCTCATAAAATGCCCTTTCCACTCTTCGATTTCAAACTCACTTCCTATCCCTTCCCTTTTCTTTCTATATCTATTCACATATGTCCACGCTTGGCTTTCTGTTCTTATCTCCTTCAATACCTTTTCCCCTCTATCTTTCCATTTTTTTGTCTTTTTATCAATCACCTCCCTATACTCCCTTCTCGCCTCTTTTAGCATCTATTCCCTATTCCCTCTGTTCTTCTTCTGACTATTTTTCCTAACTTTCTTTTTTCTTCCCAGCATTCCTTGTCCCACCAAGTCCCTCCTATTTCCCTGCCCCTCTTTTTCTTTTCATCTTAACTACCTTTCTTATCTCTTTTTTCAACCCCCCCCCCCCCATTCGTTCTCCACGCTCTCCCCCACCCCCAGCTCCTCCCAATTCACCCCCTGGATCTTCGCTTTAAAATCTTTTATTCCCTCTTCTGACCATTCCTGCACTTTTTCAATCTCCTCTCTTTCCTCCTCTCCACCTACCTCACTATACATTTCCACTACGATTGGGTGATGGTCCGAATCTACCCTCTCCTGCACTTTAAATCTTCTTATATCTTCCCACGCTCCCCAGTTCACAATCCCTTAATGTATCACAGACTTTATCCCGCCTCTTTCATACGTCCACCACCCCTCTTTGTCCCCTTCTTTGTTTCCATTCATAATTACCCACCCTCTATCCTCTAGGAGTTTCAGAAATTCCTCTCCCTGTCTATTTACTACTTTATCTACTATCGTCGCATTAAAATCAACTCCCACTAAAATCCTTGATTCTCCCTCTATTAGTCTATTTATTTCCTTTAACCCTTTGAGACCCACATTTAAAGGAATACACTAATTATTTCAAAGCGTACGGTACACATAGCTTTCGGGGTCGCTGATTCCGAATCCGATCTCAGTTTTTCGAAATTCAAAATGGCGGATCCAATATGGCGGACAAAATTTTAACAATTTGAAACAAATTCGTGAAAATCTATACTGGGGGGTTTTCGAGGTCGCTGATTACGAATACGATGTCAGTTTCCCGAAATTCAAAATGGCGGATCCAATATGGCGGATCCATCATGGCGGACAAAATTTTAACAATTTGAAACAAATTCGTGAAAATCTATACTGGGGGGTTTTCGGGATCGCTGATTACGAATACGATGTCAGTTTCCCGAAATTCAAAATGGCGGATCCAATATGGCGGACAAAATTTTAACAATTTGAAACAAATTCGTGAAAATCTATACTGGGGGGTTTTCGGGGTCGCTGATTACGAATACGATGTCAGTTTCCCGAAATTCAAAATGGCGGATCCAATATGGCGGACAAAATTTTAACAATTTGAAACAAATTCGTGAAAATCTATACTGGGGGGTTTTCGGGGTCGCTGATTACGAATACGATGTCAGTTTCCCGAAATTCAAAATGGCGGATCCAACATGGCGGACAAAATTTTAACAATTTGAAACAAATTCGTGAAAATCTATACTGGGGGGTTTTCGGGATCGCTGATTACGAATACGGTGTCAGTTTCCCGAAATTCAAAATGGCGGATCCAATATGGCGGACTGTATTTTGAAAACTTGAATAAAGTTCATGAAAATTAATATACGTGGGTTTCCCGGGTCGTTAAATCTGTTGTTCATATTTGAATAGTCAAAATGGATCCAATGCGGCAGACAAATGTTGAAGAACTGAGCAACCTATTTTTGAATAGTCGTACATAGCGCAAAAGATTTTTAGCGAATTTCGAAACACCCTCCTCGTTTACACGGGCTTGGGACCGCCGAAATGGCAGAGTTTTGTTCCTTTTTTTTTTGTATTTTACATTTTTTTTACTTTTTTTTGCTTTTTTTTTTTTTTTTTTTTTCATTTTTTTTTTTTTTTTTTTTTTTTTTTTTTTTTTTTTTTTTTTTACATTTTTTTCTTTTTTTTTAAATTTTGTTTTTTTGTTGTTTTTTTTCTTTATTTTTCTATTTTCTGATTGTTCCTAATGTTTTTCAGTGTCGTTGACGTGATATCTTACGAAGCAATTCTTTTCCCTTTTTATACACAGCGGAACTTTGCATACTGAACACACGAAAGATGTTCGACATCTTTGGGTTGTGGTGCTGCAGCAAACGCAATGTTTGATAATTTCTCCTACAATGGGAAGGTGTTGTTTCTGTGCGAATCTAATTTCATTTGAAACTTTGAGTTTATAATTACTCGAAGGGACATTCTTTTGTTTTCGACCTTTTTTATTTGGGATAGAAGCTCCGATAAGACTATTTGCAACTGATAATCGGAAACTTTTTAGATTCATTGCAGAATTAAAGTTATGTTGCTTGTATGCTATATATGAGTTTACCACTGTTACGTCAATCAAATGCCAGAAAATTCTCATCCACCATTTCTTACTTTTTCTATTTATTTCATACGTAGACTTTAGCATATCTGCCTTGTCAACGCATCCCATAAAAGAATTGTAATCATGGGATATCAGTGGCGCAGATCTCTGAATAATGGATCCATCTTTTTGTCGTCTGCCAATAGTAACAATGACAGAGGGATCGTGAAAATTAGACACGAACTGTACGGGTTTATTGTCAATCCATTTTATCCAACTAATACCCTTGAAAGAGGTTCGAAATTCACTCTCTCCTGCCCTCATACTCTTATCAAATTTCTGCTTCTTCGGTAAGTCTTTGCGATTACTTCTCACAGTGCCACAGGCTAGAATGCCATCACGTTTCAACGATATCATCAGATTTACGCTTGTGAAGTAGTTATCAAAATACAAATGATAATATTTTGAAATTAACACGCGAGATAAATCTATAACAACTCTTTCGCCTAAAAATTTTTCCGATTTTTGATTAACTTTGCCAGTATATATTTGAAATTGACAAACAAAACCATACTTATCCGCCCTCACCCAAACTTTAAAACCTCTTTTTATAGGTTTTAGTGGAAGATATTGTTTGATCGAACTTCTGCCCTTAAATCGAATCATACTTTCGTCAATAGCTTGCTCTTTAGAGGGCTTATAAAATTTTAGGAAACTATCTGAAAGATGAGTTATCATTGGTGCAATTTTGTATAGCTTGTCGTAATTAGGATCTTCTCTTTTAGGCGCAGATTTGTTGTCATTCAGATGCAATTTTGATAGAAGGAATGAAAATCTATTCCGAGGCATGCTTGAACTTATATAAGGGTCACGTAACTGAGTATTGGATGACCAATAATCACGAATTGAGGGAAGCTTTTTGATTCCCATCATAATGTTTATTCCAATGAATTTTAGTATCTCTTCCTTTGTTGTTTTATCAAAGGGTTTTTCAGATTGTTCGCAATACAGGTTAGTTTGCTCTACTAGTGTTTCTATCAGTGCATCCGACATGAAAAGAAGAAAAACGTCTGATGGCGATGTAACTCCACTTGGAAAATTTGGACCACATTCTTCCGAAAATAATGTTTCATCATATTGTCTACTCTTTTCTTCCCAAATGCCATCTAACTTATCTATTCTTTGACTAAGAGGCATGCAATTTTCGGCATCCAATGTATTTACAATGTTTGGGCCAAGAACATGGTCTGTTTCTAAATTTATTTCACCCGCATCAATTTCGCCATCAGTGGTATTATCGTCTGATTCGTACTGACCATCTTCACTTTCGCAATCGCTTACAATAGGAATAAACTCCATTATATACTATGATATGTGTTATGTCTTCGCAACAGCCTCACGTCTGCTTATAGACTGAAGGGTAAACTGTTTCTCTAACGAGAGCAACAATTGCACCGAAATTCGAAAACGCGCCTATCGACAAGAAATCAAACTACGTAGGGTGGATCGTGGCACGTTATGCCACTTTTCAATTCACAAAAGTGAATTATATAGTAATCTGTTCAATAAAAAAGGTCGAATCTTTGTAGTAATAATTGTCAATAGCAACCAATATATAGTATGGCTATTTTGTACTCGTGCAATGTAATAATAATTAGTTACGGATAAAAGTTTATTCCACGTAGTAAAAACGAAAATGCTGATATTTGTAATGTTTTCTTCTGACGATTTGAATTTCAAATATTTTTAATTTTCTCTATTGTAGTAATTTACATATACATTTACATACGTTGTGCCATTTCTGATATTTTTTCTTTAGTTTTTTTAGTAAACGTAGAATAAGTTTTAAATTTTGAAATAGATTTTTGATTATAAAAAGATTGTATTACAATAATTTGATTATTACTTTTGTTCAATATTGTTACTTCCAGAATTATTATATAGTAAACTGAAAATGACACAAAGTGTCCCGGTCTACTCTATACATATATGTTGATAAAATAAATTGAGGGAAGCTAGCTGTATGATTTATTATTATTTATTGAATTATATATAACTATATATACTTATGTATAACTATATAAGTATATATAACATGTTATGAACATATGTATAAAAATCACACATAAATCTTAATGACAAATATCGACAAAGCTCGCTTTCTCGTCAATAAGTACGTTTTAAAATTTCGAGATAATTTTTGCTCGCATTATAGAAATGGGTTTTCGTATAGTATGTAAGCGGAAAACCCGGAAAATCTACGAATAATGATATTCACAAGTTTCATTCGATTTTTCCAATCATTGTCCGACATCTTCGACTTGGCATTTTGAATAACAATTTCTCTGGATTTCTCCAAATATTCTTCACCATATTAGATCCTCCATTTTGAGTTCCGTAAAACTGTAAACACATTCGTAAACAGCGGTCCCCAAAATCCTCGAATAACGATTTTCACCAATTTTTCTCAGTTTTTCAATATACTGACCGCCATATCGAATCCGCCATTTTGAATTTCGAAAAACTGACATCGGATTCGTAATCAGCGACCCCGAAACCCCCCAGTATAGATTTTAACGAATTTGTTTCAAATTGTTAAAATTTCGTCCGCCATATTGGATCTGCCATTTTGAATTTCGAAAAACTGACATCGGATTCGTAATCAGCGACCCCGAAAACATAAGTAACGATAATTAAAACTACCTGTTTACTGCCGAATTTCTTCGGAATTGAATTAATCATACAAAAAGTGACATTTTTAAGCGTAAATTTGTTTATAACAAAAATAAAAACAATGAAATTACTAAAAGTACTGTACTATGTACAAATATAAACCCTTATCACATTAAAAATGTAAAAAAAAATGAAATATTATATACAAATAGGAAAATATGACCAAAATAAGAAGACTGAATCTGACGCCACTATAGTGGCGTCTGGGACTCAAAGGGTTAATCTCTCTTTATCTCCTCCCCTATTGTAAACTGCCCAAATATCCCATACCCCCCCCCCCATATATACTCTACTTCCCATTATCCATTCCCTTTCTACTCTACCCTCAACTATCTTTTATTCCTTTTTTTATTCCTATAATAACCCCCCCCCCCCTTTGCCCTCCCTTTTATATTTTCCCTCGTAGCTCCTTTACTTCTCCACTCCTACCCCCTCGGTATTTTACTCTTCCATTCTTCCCATTCCCCCTCTTCCAGCTATGTTTCTAACAAGCATATGATATCAAAACTCATCATCCATTCCCAACATTCCATATCCTTTAGTTTCACCCCTGCTATATTCCAAAAAAGGACTTTCCCCCCTCTTTGCTTTCTTTTACTTCCCCCTATCCTCCCCTCTTTCTCTCTTCTATTGTTCTTCTGTTTACCCCCTCCACCTCCTTTGAAACTTACATTTCATACCTTCCTTCTCCTTACTCCATACGTACTCAATCTCCCCCACAAAGCCTCCTTCCGCGCATCATTCTTGCATTCCGCCCCAGCCCTCTTTCTTCCCTTACCCATTTTCTCATCCCCGCCTGTATTTTCTTCTCCTCATTTGTAAGATCATCATCTTCATATATCGTTGTACTTTTCATTATCATACGAATTCATTTTAACTACAATTATTTTCTTCTCCATTTGCCTATATTGAAAGATTCCCTAATTTCCCCTACCTGTTCCTCCCCCCTAATTTCTTGACAATCCTCTTTTCCATTGCTTCTATTCGGCGTTTCAACTCGTAATTTTCTATCCTTAGCTTCTCCTCACCCCTTTGTCTATCCTCTTTCAATGTTCTTATCTCTTCCTTCATCTCTTCGAATTCCTTATCCATTCTCAACTCCCCTTTCATCTCTGCTATTATTTCCTCCTTCATCTCTATCATCAATTTTATAATTTTTTCCCACTCCATCTTGTTACTTTCTTCACTTTCACCCATTCGATCTTTTCTTTTCTTTATTTGCTTTTGCTTATCCTCCCTCCTCCTCTTTCCATTTAGTGATTCTACTATCGATATCACCCCCTGCCTCTCTCGCCCAGCTTTCCGCCTTCGTCGGCCTCCCTCTTCTTCCCCACGTCGGCGTCTCCTTAAGCTCTCCCTTTTCCGTACACTCACGTTTCGTAATTTCATAACTCCCGCCCTCTTTCCTCTCCCCTATTTCAATCATCAGCATGTACAAGTATGTATGTACTATGTACTTGACTGTACCTACCCGTTACCTCTCTCCACTTACATACTCTACGCGCGCTCTATCGCGCAAGCGCCCTATCTAACTCACTATTCCTTTCCCTATTATATACACAGACTCAGACTGATACACGCGTTTACACCTTCTCCCTCGTCACGACACTTTGACGTCGCTTTCGCCTCCCGCGCTTAATTTGGCGGTATTATGTGTGAATTTCTCTTTTACTCACGTGTTTTTTACCGTGCGTAGCGCCTCTACTCACTATTCTCCGTTGAACTTTTACGGTTTGCGTGTACGCTCTTCGTCTCTGGTTCTCTCCTTCGGTCTGTCTTCCTTCGAGTTCCACTTTCTATTTGAGGTTAGATTTGCCGGCTTTCTTCACTCGATGTCAGACTCCTCTTTTCCTTCTTCCCGCGTGTGTTGTCGAACTGTGTATAAAAGCGGTCAGTTCTTATGATTCTCTCTCCAATATAGAATGCCCCGAAGAGATTTATCAGCAGTAATATGCCCTTTTAAAATCTTCCGCTTTCTATATCTAATCTTTCTCCAATTCACCCAACACCGGAAGTCCAAAATTAATCATATTTTTATATTTAAAAAAAATTTATATTAAATTAATTCAAAATAAAAATTAATTCGATTTTTATATTTAAATAAAATTTATATTAAATAAATTCAAAATACAAATTAGCCAGAATTTTATATTTAAATAAAATTTATATTAAATTAGTTCAAAATAAAAATTAATCAGATTTTTATGTTTTAAGAAAAATTAATCAGATTTTTATGTTTTAATAAAAATTAATCAGATTTTTATAGAAAGTGCTTCACATACAGGGCCACGATTAAAACGAAGCGAAGGGGGGGGGGGGAAGATAATGTGCGGATGAAAAGGGTGAGAGGTTTGTTTTGGAATGTAGCGGGCCTTAAGAAAAACGATAAGGGATTTTGGAAATTTGTTAAGAAATTTGAGGTGATTGGAATGGTTGAAACATGGGTAGATGAGAAAGAATGGAAAAAAATAAGAGAAGTTGCCAGAGGGATGGACGTGGAAACGCCAAGTGGCAACGCGGGAGGAGAAGAAAGGAAGAACGGAGGGAGGTATTATAACAGAAGTGAGAGTCGAGATTAACAAAAGCGACATAAGGTATGAAGAAAAAGAGGGATTGCAGGAGAGGGCTTTTGTTATTGAGGGAGAGAAGTGGAGGGTTGTCACAATATATAATAGAGGGGGAGATAAGGAATTGCTAGCAGGTGTGAAAGACGTAATAAAAGAGGTGGAAGAGGAAAACCTGGCGATAATAGGGGACTTTAATGCTAGAATAGGGAATAAAGGAGGGTGGAATAGGTATAGAGAGAAGAGAAGTACAGAAGAAAGGGGAGGTAGGAGATCGAAAGATGGGGTTATGAATATAAATGGGAGGGACTTTATTGGGGTCGTAGAGGAGAGGGGATGAATAGTGCTAAATGGGGTAAAAGAAGAAGATGAAGAGGGGGAGTGGACATATGAGAAGGCTGAGAAAAGGTCAGTAATCGACCTGGGAGTGGTAAACTGGTAGGCATGGGAGAGGGTGGAGAATTTTCAGGTGGGGTGCAGGGTGGAGTCCGATAACGAACCTTCAGTAGTAGATTGATTTTGAAACGATGTATAAAAGAGAAGAAGTAATTGCGGGAGAAGGGGGACTTTGCAAGATTGATCCAAGGACGGAATAAGACATTTCAGAGAAAAAATAGAAGAGAGAAATGGAAATGGGAAGGAGTAGAAGAAAGTTGGGTGGTGATGGAGAAAGCATTAACGGAGGCAGTAACTAAAAGGAGAAGAGGGGAAAGGAAAGAATAGGATGGGCTCCGTGGTGGGATCAAGAGTGCAGAGAGAAAATGAGTGAGATGAATAGGGTAAGGAAAAGATATAGAAAAGGTGGAAAATGTGACGAGTTTCGAAAGCAGAGAAGAGGATATAGAGAGTTATGCGAGAAGAAAGAGGAAGAATATAGGAGGCAGGAAGAAAGAAAAATTGACAAAATAAGTACTGCAGCGGAGGCATGGGAGTTTATAAATCGGGAAAGAAGGAAAAGAGAAGGATTATGCCAAGAAATAGAAATGGAACACTGGACGGATCATTTTAGAGAAGCGTTAGGGGGCGTAGAAGAAGCCCTGTCTTCGACGGCCAGTACGTCGCGCTCGTGGCCTCCGCTGATTCGGTCCCTCACCGGCTTCTCTTCGGGCTGTCCCACATCCCCTTCCTCTTCGGCCCCTATTTGGCGGGCCCTATCCGGCTCCTGGGCGAAGACGATGTCTTCTTCCCGGACACGACGATGCCTCATCCGCTGGCGACGAGACCTGGTGGGGGTAGCTTCTTCTTCCTCCGTCTCCGAACGACTGCGGGCGCCTCGAGCTCCTCGCACCATCCAGGCAGTTCGCGCAGAACGACCGGGTCTTCGGCACCGGACACCTTCTCCATGGTCGGTCCAACAATTGAAACACCGACCGAGAGGTGGGTCTCGGTCGATGTCGTTGGCCATATATGGCAGGTCCCCAAACAGGACTCCTCTTCTCACCGGGGGGTCTTGGGGAGGCCTCCCCCTCGGCAACCACTGAATCGGCAGGTAGTGTATCGACGGGCACAACCTCTCTCTCTCTTGTCCCCGCTCGCTGAGGACGATGGTGCTGACGTCCCGTGCCAACACGAAGTCGGCCTCCGACTCCGAGGGACTCGCTTCTCCAGTGGATGAGGGTGACCGTGGTCGTGGTATGATGGGTCCTCCCCATCCGGGCCATGCACGGGTGGAGTCCACTCCTCTTCGTAGGGGGGACGTCTCACCCCGCTTGAATGGCGATACATTCGATGCCTGCAATAGAAATAAAAAAAAAAACATTCATTCTCGACGCGCCGAGACCCACGAGGTGCAACGTACCGCTTCAACTCTGACACGTGTGTCTTTGTTACCTTCCGGCCGCTCCCTCCTTCTAACTCGTACACGATCGGAGAAATAACGCAGACGATACTCCCCTTCTACTCCCGACGACAGAACGTGACTTCTGCGCAAAACTAAATCGCCTACATTATATTGAACGTCACGTCTGCCACGATTATAGCTACAACGCTGGCGCTCGCACGCTCGATCTTGATACCGACGCACAAGGTCTCGGAGGCCGCTTAACGGCTTCATGCGGTCGGTCCAGTCTTCTGGCTCGATGCGCAGGATAGGGGCTTCCCCCTCCAATCTTCGCCTTAAACTCTTGACAGGCATGGGCTGACGACCGAAATTCAAAAAGGCTGGTAACACCTTTGTACTTTCGTGGACGGCAGTATTTATTGCACACCGAAATTCGGGCCAGTGCAGGTCCCAATCACGGTGATCAGCTCCGACGAACGTGCAAATTATCGTTTACAGCGTTCGGTTCGTTCCCTCCACCGGGTTAGCCTCAGGATGATACGGCGGGGTAGTTGTCGCCCGTACGCCGTACCCATGGAGCATTTTGTCCATGACGTCGTTTCGGAACTCCTTCTCGTTATCGGTGAGCAAGTACTCCGGAGTTTCCCATCGGAACAAAATGAGATCCTCGAAGGCTCGTGCAATATTTTTGCCGTCGGCCGTCCTTAGCGCTTTAAGTTGCACCCACCGCGTGAATATATCGGTGAAAACCAAGACATACCAATTTTGTCCCCGGCTGGGCAGAAATGGGGACATGATATCGGCGGATACAACCGACCACTCGTTGTCCCGTTAGCCCGGGTAACCACTGTGCGATGCTTTCTGCAACTGACATGCGCTGCATCCGCGCACGAACTGAAGTATGTCGTAACGCATTCCGGGCCAGTAATATTCCACCGCCAGTCGACAATCTGTCGTCTCCACACCATAATGTCCGGAGTGGGCCTCTTTATGGGCGCTTCCTAGTGCCTCTTCTCGTAAGCCTACTGTTAGCACTAGTTTCCAACGGTTTTCAGTTTTCCACTCTGGAAAACGCTTAGGGTGATCCTCCACTAATTTTCTCCTCCGTTCGTACCAGACGTCCCTCTCGGAGGCAATTCTCATGGCACAAACGTCTTCTTCGACTCTCCGGGAAAGAGCATGGTGTAATGCTCCTTTCCTGTGACGGATCGTGAGGTTCCAGCCTTGCAACTCCAAGGCCCACCTCGCGAGTCGCCCCGTCGGGTCTCGTAGGTTATGAAGCCACCTCAGATTACTATGGTCTGTGATAACCTCGAACGGGTATCCTTCCAAGTATGCCCGGAGCTTCTTCACGCCCCACACCACCGCCAGACACTCCTTCTCCGTCGTTGAATAGTTCTTCTCGGCGGCAGTGATGGCGCCACTTAGATAAACGATCGGATGTTCTCCATCATCCTGGGCTTGCGACAATACGGCGCCGAGCGCATAGTCGCTCGCCTCCGTTTCTAACACGGACGGGCGGCTGAAATCGGGCCGTCCTAGCACTGGAGCCTCCGTTAGCGCTGTCTTGAGCGACTCGAACGCCTCCTCCTGTTCTTTGCCCTACTCACACGGCTGATCCTTCCTCGTTAGCTTCGTGAGGGGCAATCGCTTCTCCGCCAGATTCGGAATGAATCGCGCGTACCACCCCACCATACCAAGGAAACGTCGTACGTGCTTTAACGTCCGTGGTGGGGAGTATTCTAACACTGGGCGGATTTTATCCTTATCGGGCCATAATCCTTCTCGATCTACTCGGTATCCGAGATAAATGGCACTGGTGCTGCAGAATTCGCTCTTCTCGCGGTTGATTTGAAGACCGGTCCTCAAAATGATCTCCAACACCTTGCGCACCCAACTGAGATGGTCCTCGAACGACTCTTTAACGACGATGATGTCGTCGAGGTATACAAATACATGTGGTTCGAACTCTGGACCGAACAACGAGTCCATGAGACGCTGGAACGTTGCTCGAGCATTCGTCAGGCCATAGGGCATCCTCTTGAAATGGTAGAGCCCTCGGCCTGCGACAGCGTAAGCTGACCTGGAAGTAAGCCTGGCTCAGGTCGAGCTTACTAATAAGCTTCGCTCGCTGAACTTTGTCCAGGATGCCGTCGACATTCGGAGGCGGATATGCATCCTTCTTAGTAACGGCGTTTACATCCCGGAAGTCGATGTAAAACCTATACGCTTCATTCGGTTTTCTAACCATTACGGGAGCACTCGAGCACGCACTACCCGACGGCTCGATGATGTCATTGCGAAGCATCGAGTCTACTTCCGTCTGAGCGGCCTCTAGCACGGCAGGCGATACGCGGCGAAACCGGAGCTTGATTGGTCGCGCGTCTCCTACGTCAATGACGTGCTCCACTAAGGGAGTGGTCCCTAGTGTGGCTGTTGGAGAGGGCAACAGCTGATCCATTAACTCCTTCAACTGTTGCTCCTGCCTCGACGTGACCTCCGCCAGCCCGGCGCATTCTGCATATATCGTCGCTTCCTCTGCGATAGCAAACCTTCTCCATTTGTCGTCGCCACTCCTCCATTCTCCTTTCTCGCAATCGACGGTCATCCGCATTTTCTTCAAAAAATCTAGCCCGAGGATGGCATCGTAGTCTAACGTGGTCGCGACGCGAAAGGAAACCTGCTCGGTTCGATTTCCCACGTCGACGACCAACGGTAGCTGTCCCGTTATCTTGGCCGTGTGGACTGTAGCACTTGGCATTTCTCCCTGAAGGGGCAGAATGCGATCGCGATGCATATCGGCAATTCCCGGTCCAACAAATGACCGCGTGCCGCCTGTATCGCAAAGTCCTCGGGCTTTGGCTCCGGCGAAGACCTGGTCGAAATACAGCCTCCTGTCCTCGCTGCCTCTTCCGACAGCGGCATTCTCTTCCTCGTTGACGGAACTCATACTCGTTGGCGCCGGCGTGATGCCCCATTTCTCCTTTACATATCGGAGTACCTCCCTCTCCGGACATATTCCCGCTCCTCTCTGGGGGTGCACTCGTTCTCCATCTGGAACGTGACAGCGGGTCGGGTGAGGAGAACTCGTTCCCCGATCCGCGCGGCTCGTTTCCCGAGTCCCTCGCTCCTGCTACCATGCATTCGTTTCATTCCCGGCGAATCGTCCCGATTCGACCACATCCGTAACACTGCTGGGACTTCGGACATTCGCACGCGAAATGGCCCGTCCCCCCACAGGTGTAGCACGTTCGCTCTCTTGGTGCTCGCATCGACTCCCCCCTCCTTGGACGAAATGTGTCGGGGAGGACCGGACATTTCGCAAGAGGCGGCTCAATGGGTCGACGTGGTCTTCCTCTTCTTCAGACTGCTGGTGACGATGGCGGCGTCGTCGCTTTGGGCTCGCCCGACCGGACCGTCTTAGTCTGGGGGACCTTGGTTGACCTTGGTCGCGGTCCAACCGGCTGTTTGATCGGCACAGCCTCCGATCTGTGCTAGGGCTCGGTCGCGGCCACTTCTTCGGAGTTCCTCCTTTTCCGTTCTCCTTGCCGTTTCCTCCGCTCGTTGTTTTCGTTGCGACGAGCTCTTCGTCCGGTACTGCCGGATGACGTTTCAGACGCCGAATCCGATTCGATCCTGCCAGCTGCGACTTTCGGATTACGCATGGCTGGTCAGCATTTCTCGTCGCTGACTCGCTACTTGTTGGCGATAACGTAGATCCCCACGTTTCTCCTCGGAAATCTCCCGAGTTGCGGTGAAAAGCGCGTCGAAAGTACAGCCCCTTTTCACCGCCTCGGATTTACGTGGGGTAAATGCCACGATATGCCTCCAGTAGCCGATTTTGGCAGGACTGGCTCATGCGGCATCGATCCCATAGCTGGTGGGCCCGAGGTCGACCAAGTCGTATCTAGGGCCGTCCTCATTTCCAAGGGGGACGCACGCCCCTTGGTGTTCGCCCAGGTAGGCACGCTCCTCATATGGGACGAGATGTATGTCGACGTCGGGTTTGACGTCACCGTTGACGTCTGGGCTTGTTGGGTCATCTCGTGACCGACGCTGGGGCGTGGTTCCTGATGATGTCCCTCGGTGTCCCTCGCTGGATTTCTTCCCTCCGAAACCTGCGCGATGACATTCTGGTCGGAAGCGCCCGATATCGCGATATTCGCGTCGCTATCGGATGTGTCACCGGTGCGGGATCGCGCAAGACGAACGCGCAGGACATCTTCGTGTCCGACCGTACTTAGGCCTTCGGCCTGTAATTGCCCATTTACGTCCTTTCGCGAGAGGGTGTAATCCTTTTCCTCGTCTTGCGACATCCCGACCGCCCGATCCTGACGTTGACCGTTACTCCTACTCCGGGTCATGGTTTCCGGACCTACGACCGAGTTGTATTCTCGCAACGCGGCAACTCTCACACAGCGCTCCACTGACCACCTTGAAAAATATTTGTTTTTTTGTTTGTTTTTATTTTTCACTATCTCTCTTCACTCAATCCACACGCACACACTCTTATGAGTTGCTCCATGAAGCCCTCGGAGACTTCCGATCGCACTGACCAGCCGGCTACGGTCGCGCGGTAACTTTTCGACCTCGGCGATAGGCCGCGCGATCTAATGACCGATTTCTCCGACCGTGTACGAGCGCGAAAGAAACGACCGAAGCTCGCGGGTAGTCTCCCACCGACTACGATTACGGGTTTCGAGCACGGTTGCACCTCGCTCCTGTCACCCGCGCTCCTCGAGCTAGTGGCTGTAGTCACTCTTACCACAAAGTACTAAAAAACTAGATCACCTAGCATCCAAATTCTATGGAGGAATTATGGGCCAGGGAATGACGAAATGTGTCAACAATAGATTGCTGACTCCATATGTCACGGATCACTTAGCCATTTTAATGGCGGTGTCACGTTGCACCGTTGCAACTCCGTCCCGTCACGGCTCCTCGGCGGAGCTCCTCCGTTGCGCACGACTTCTGCGGCCTACTGCTACGGGGAATACCGTCCCCACTCTCCTCAATGCGCGGGCTTCTTACGCGCAACGTTTCGCGGCATCTTCTGTAACGGGGGAAATCCCGTTCCTACTACGTGAGATGCGCTGGCTGCTTACGCGCAACGCGTTCCGCGGTGCTTCCGCTTACGGGGGAAATCCCGTCCCGACTGCGCGAGATGCGCGGACGGCTTACGCGCACGCGGTCCGCGGTGCTTACGCTAACGGGGGAAATCCCGTCCCCACTACGCGAGATGCGCGGACGGCTTACGCGCACGCGGTCCGCGGTGCTTATGCTAACGGGGGAAATCCCGTCCCCACTACGCGAGATGCGCGGGCGGCTTACGCGCAACGCGTTCCACGGTGCCTACTACAACGGGGGAGATCCCGTCCTCACTTCGCTCGATGCGCGGACACCTGACGCGCAACGCGTCCTGCGGCGCTTACGATAACGGGGGAAATCCCGTTCCCACTTCGCGATATGCGCGGACTCTCTACGCGCAACGCGTTCCTCGTCGCGTACGATAACGGTGGAAATTCCGTCCCCACTTACGCGGTTCGGCAACGGCAATTCCCAAACGGAGGTCTATCCCCTCTCGACGCGGCCTGTTCGACCTCCCAAGCGGGGAAGGCTATCCCACCTGGGTGCGGTCCGACGTGTGTTCCCAGACGGGGGAATTTTTCTCCCGCGCAAGGCGCACTGTTTATGCGCAACGGACTTCTCCCGCTCGCCGAGTCCCTTAGGACAACCACGTTGCGTGCCCAATACGGCCGCTGCTTGGCACATTCGCTTGGATAATGGCGAACTGCCTTGGGGGTGGGGGGGGGGGGGGGTGGGGGGGGGGGGGGGTGGGGGGGGGGGGGGGTGGGGGGGGGGGGGGGTGGGGGGGGGGGGGGGTGGGGGGGGGGGGGGGTGGGGGGGGGGGGGGGTGGGGGGGGGGGGGGGTGGGGGGGGGGGGGGGTGGGGGGGGGGGGGGGTGGGGGGGGGGGGGGGTGGGGGGGGGGGGGGGTGGGGGGGGGGGGGGGTGGGGGGGGGGGGGGGTGGGGGGGGGGGGGGGTGGGGGGGGGGGGGGGTGGGGGGGGGGGGGGGTGGGGGGGGGGGGGGGTGGGGGGGGGGGGGGGTGGGGGGGGGGGGGGGTGGGGGGGGGGGGGGGTGGGGGGGGGGGGGGGTGGGGGGGGGGGGGGGTGGGGGGGGGGGGGGGTGGGGGGGGGGGGGGGTGGGGGGGGGGGGGGGTGGGGGGGGGGGGGGGTGGGGGGGGGGGGGGGTGGGGGGGGGGGGGGGTGGGGGGGGGGGGGGGTGGGGGGGGGGGGGGGGTAACATGTTAGGGGATACGAAGAGAAGCTTTGGTGAAAATTTCAGCCCCGGACGCGTTTTTTGCTGGCCGGAATTGGCATTATAGTGTCTGTATACCGTTATTGTTTATAAGATTGTTTATAACAAACGCTAGCATTTTTGTTAATTTTTTTCACTATTGGTAACATGTTTGGGGATACGAAGAGAAGCTTTGGTGAAAATTTCAGCCCCGGACGCGTTTTTTGCTGGCCGGAATTGGCATTATAGTGTCTGTATACCGTTATTGTTTATAAGATTGTTTATAACAAACGCTAGCATTTTTGTTAATTTTTTTCACTATTGCAAACGTGTTTGGGGATAGGAAGAGAAGCTTTGGTGAAAATTTCAGCCCTGGACGCGTATTTTGCTGGCCGGAATTGGCATTATAGTGTCTGTATACCGTTATTGTTTATAAGATAGTTTATAACAAACGCTAGCATTTTTGTTAATTTTTTTCACTATTGCAAATACGTTTCGGGATATGAAGAGAAGCTTTGGTGAAAATTTCAGCTCCGGACGCGTATTTTGCTGGCCGGAATTGGCATTATAGTGTCTGTATACCGTTATTGTTTATAAGATAGTTTATAACAAACGCTAGCATTTTTGTTAATTTTTTTCACTATTGCAAACGTGTTTGGGGATATGAAGAGAAGCTTTGGTGAAAATTTCAGCTCCGGACGCGTATTTTGCTGGCCGGAATTGGCATTATAGTGTCTGTATACCGTTATTGTTTATAAGATAGTTTATAACAAACGCTAGCATTTTTGTTAATTTTTTTCACTATTGCAAATACGTTTCGGGATATGAAGAGATGCTTTGGCGAAAATTTCAGCCCCGGACGCGTTTTTGGCTGGTCGGAATTGGCATTATAGTGTATGTATACCGTAATTGTTTATAAGATTGTTTATAAGAAACGCTAGCATTTTTGTTAATTTTTTTCACTATTGCAAACGTGTTTGGGGATATGAAGAGAAGCTTTGGTGAAAATTTCAGCCCCGGACGCGTTTTTTGCTGGCCGGAATTGGCATTATAGTGTCTGTATACCGTTATTGTTTATAAGATTGTTTATAACAAACGCTAGCATTTTTGTTAATTTTTTTCACTATTGGTAACATGTTTGGGGATACGAAGAGAAGCTTTGGTGAAAATTTCAGCCCCGGACGCGTTTTTTGCTGGCCGGAATTGGCATTATAGCGTCTGTATACCGTAATTGTTTATAAGATTGTTTATAACAAACGCTAGCATTTTTGTTAATTTTTTTCACTATTGCAAACGTGTTTGGGGATAGGAAGAGAAGCTTTGGTGAAAATTTCAGCCCCGGACGCGTATTTTGCTGGCCGGAATTGGCATTATAGTGTCTGTATACCGTTATTGTTTATAAGATTGTTTATAACAAACGCTAGCATTTTTGTTAATTTTTTTCACTATTGGTAACATGTTTGGGGATAGGAAGAGAAGCTTTGGTGAAAATTTCAGCCCCGGACGCGTTTTTTGCTGGCCGGAATTGGCATTATAGTGTCTGTATACCGTTATTGTTTATAAGATTGTTTATAACAAACGCTAGCATTTTTGTTAATTTTTTTCACTATTGGTAACATGTTTGGGGATACGAAGAGAAGCTTTGGTGAAAATTTCAGCCCCGGACGCGTTTTTTGCTGGCCGGAATTGGCATTATAGTGTCTGTATACCGTAATTGTTTATAAGATTGTTTATAACAAACGCTAGCATTTTTGTTAATTTTTTTCACTATTGCAAACGTGTTTGGGGATAGGAAGAGAAGCTTTGGTGAAAATTTCAGCCCCGGACGCGTATTTTGCTGGCCGGAATTGGCATTATAGTGTCTGTATACCGTTATTGTTTATAAGATTGTTTATAACAAACGCTAGCATTTTTGTTAATTTTTTTCACTATTGGTAACATGTTTGGGGATACGAAGAGAAGCTTTGGTGAAAATTTCAGCCCCGGACGCGTTTTTTGCTGGCCGGAATTGGCATTATAGTGTCTGTATACCGTTATTGTTTATAAGATTGTTTATAACAAACGCTAGCATTTTTGTTAATTTTTTTCACTATTGCAAACGTGTTTGGGGATAGGAAGAGAAGCTTTGGTGAAAATTTCAGCCCCGGACGCGTTTTTTGCTGGCCGGAATTGGCATTATAGTGTCTGTATACCGTTATTGTTTATAAGATTGTTTATAACAAACGCTAGCATTTTTGTTAATTTTTTTCACTATTGGTAACATGTTTGGGGATACGAAGAGAAGCTTTGGTGAAAATTTCAGCCCCGGACGCGTTTTTTGCTGGCCGGAATTGGCATTATAGCGTCTGTATACCGTAATTGTTTATAAGATTGTTTATTACAAACGGTAGCATTTTTGTTAATTTTTTTCACTATTGCAAACGTGTTTGGGGATAGGAAGAGAAGCTTTGGTGAAAATTTCAGCCCTGGACGCGTATTTTGCTGGCCGGAATTGGCATTATAGTGTCTGTATACCGTTATTGTTTATAAGATAGTTTATAACAAACGCTAGCATTTTTGTTAATTTTTTTCACTATTGCAAATACGTTTCGGGATATGAAGAGATGCTTTGGCGAAAATTTCAGCCCCGGACGCGTTTTTGGCTGGTCGGAATTGGCATTATAGTGTATGTATACCGTAATTGTTTATAAGATTGTTTATAAGAAACGCTAGCATTTTTGTTAATTTTTTTCACTATTGCAAACGTGTTTGGGGATATGAAGAGAAGCTTTGGTGAAAATTTCAGCTCCGGACGCGTATTTTGCTGGCCGGAATTGGCATTATAGTGTCTGTATACCGTTATTGTTTATAAGATAGTTTATAACAAACGCTAGCATTTTTGTTAATTTTTTTCACTATTGCAAATACGTTTCGGGATATGAAGAGATGCTTTGGCGAAAATTTCAGCCCCGGACGCGTTTTTGGCTGGTCGGAATTGGCATTATAGTGTCTGTATACCGTAATTGTTTATAAGATTGTTTATAAGAAACGCTAGCATTTTTGTTAATTTTTTTCACTATTGCAAACGTGTTTGGGGATATGAAGAGAAGCTTTGGTGAAAATTTCAGCCCCGGACGCGTATTTTGCTGGCCGGAATTGGCATTATAGTGTCTGTATACCGTTATTGTTTATAAGATTGTTTATAACAAACGCTAGCATTTTTGTTAATTTTTTTCACTATTGGTAACATGTTTGGGGATACGAAGAGAAGCTTTGGTGAAAATTTCAGCCCCGGACGCGTTTTTTGCTGGCCGGAATTGGCATTATAGCGTCTGTATACCGTAATTGTTTATAAGATTGTTTATAAGAAACGCTAGCATTTTTGTTAATTTTTTTCACTATTGCAAACGTGTTTGGGGATAGGAAGAGAAGCTTTGGTGAAAATTTCAGCCCCGGACGCGTATTTTGCTGGCCGGAATTGGCATTATAGTGTCTGTATACCGTTATTGTTTATAAGATTGTTTATAACAAACGCTAGCATTTTTGTTAATTTTTTTCACTATTGGAAACATGTTTGGGGATACGAAGAGAAGCTTTGGTGAAAATTTCAGCCCCGGACGCGTTTTTTGCTGGCCGGAATTGGCATTATAGTGTCTGTATACCGTTATTGTTTATAAGATTGTTTATAACAAACGCTAGCATTTTTGTTAATTTTTTTCACTATTGGAAACATGTTTGGGGATACAAAGAGAAGCTTTGGTGAAAATTTCAGCCCCGGACGCGTTTTTTGCTGGCCTGAATTGGCATTATAGTGTCTGTATACCGTAATTGTTTATAAGATTGTTTATTACAAACGGTAGCATTTTTGTTAATTTTTTTCACTATTGCAAACGTGTTTGGGGATAGGAAGAGAAGCTTTGGTGAAAATTTCAGCCCCGGACGCGTTTTTTGCTGGCCGGAATTGGCATTATAGTGTCTGTATACCGTTATTGTTTATAAGATTGTTTATTACAAACGGTAGCATTTTTGTTAATTTTTTTCACTATTGCAAACATGTTTGGGGATAGGAAGAGAAGCTTTGGTGAAAATTTCAGCCCCGGACGCGTTTTTTGCTGGCCGGAATTGGCATTATAGTGTCTGTATACCGTAATTGTTTATAAGATTGTTTATAACAAACGCTAGCATTTTTGTTAATTTTTTTCACTATTGCAAACGTGTTTGGGGATAGGAAGAGAAGCTTTGGTGAAAATTTCAGCCCCGGACGCGTATTTTGCTGGCCGGAATTGGCATTATAGTGTCTGTATACCGTTATTGTTTATAAGATTGTTTATAACAAACGCTAGCATTTTTGTTAATTTTTTTCACTATTGCAAATACGTTTCGGGATATGAAGAGATGCTTTGGCGAAAATTTCAGCCCCGGACGCGTTTTTTGCTGGCCGGAATTGGCATTATAGTGTCTGTATACCGTAATTGTTTATAAGATTGTTTATAACAAACGCTAGCATTTTTGTTAATTTTTTTCACTATTGCAAACGTGTTTGGGGATAGGAAGAGAAGCTTTGGTGAAAATTTCAGCCCCGGACGCGTATTTTGCTGGCCGGAATTGGCATTATAGTGTCTGTATACCGTTATTGTTTATAAGATTGTTTATAACAAACGCTAGCATTTTTGTTAATTTTTTTCACTATTGGTAACATGTTTGGGGATACGTAGAGAAGCTTTGGTGAAAATTTCAGCCCCGGACGCCTTTTTTGCTGGCCGGAATTGGCATTATAGCGTCTGTATACCGTAATTGTTTATAAGATTGTTTATTACAAACGGTAGCATTTTTGTTAATTTTTTTCACTATTGCAAACGTGTTTGGGGATAGGAAGAGAAGCTTTGGTGAAAATTTCAGCCTCGGACGCGTATTTTGCTGGCCGGAATTGGCATTATAGTGTCTGTATACCGTTATTGTTTATAAGATAGTTTATAACAAACGCTAGCATTTTTGTTAATTTTTTTCACTATTGCAAACGTGTTTGGGGATAGGAAAAGAAGCTTTGGTGAAAATTTCAGCCCCGGACGCGTTTTTGGCTGGTCGGAATTGGCATTATAGTGTCTGTATACCGTTATTGTTTATAAGATTGTTTATAAGAAACGCTAGCATTTTTGTTAATTTTTTTCACTATTGCAAACGTGTTTGGGGATACAAAGAGAAGCTTTGGTGAAAATTTCAGCCCCGGACGCGTTTTTTGCTGGCCTGAATTGGCATTATAGTGTCTGTATACCGTTATTGTTTATAAGATAGTTTATAACAAACGCTAGCATTTTTGTTAATTTTGTTCACTATTGCAAACGTGTTTGGGGATGGGAAGAGAAGCTTTGGTGAAAATTTCAGCCCTGGACGCGTATTTTGCTGGCCGGAATTGGCATTATAGTGTCTGTATACCGTTATTGTTTATAAGATAGTTTATAACAAACGCTAGCATTTTTGTTAATTTTTTTCACTATTGCAAATACGTTTCGGGATATGAAGAGATGCTTTGGTGAAAATTTCAGCCCCGGACGCGTTTTTGGCTGGTCGGAATTGGCATTATAGTGTATGTATACCGTAATTGTTTATAAGATTGTTTATAACAAACGCTAGCATTTTTGTTAATTTTTTTCACTATTGCAAACGTGTTTGGGGATATGAAGAGAAGCTTTGGTGAAAATTTCAGCCCCGGACGCGTTTTTTGCTGGCCGGAATTGGCATTATAGTGTCTGTATACCGTTATTGTTTATAAGATTGTTTATAACAAACGCTAGCATTTTTGTTAATTTTTTTCACTATTGGTAACATGTTTGGGGATACGAAGAGAAGCTTTGGTGAAAATTTCAGCCCCGGACGCGTTTTTTGCTGGCCGGAATTGGCATTATAGTGTCTGTATACCGTAATTGTTTATAAGATTGTTTATAACAAACGCTAGCATTTTTGTTAATTTTTTTCACTATTGCAAACGTGTTTGGGGATAGGAAGAGAAGCTTTGGTGAAAATTTCAGCCCCGGACGCGTATTTTGCTGGCCGGAATTGGCATTATACTGTCTGTATACCGTAATTGTTTATAAGATTGTTTATAACAAACGCTAGCATTTTTGTTAATTTTTTTCACTATTGGTAACATGTTTGGGGATAGGAAGAGAAGCTTTGGTGAAAATTTCAGCCCCGGACGCGTTTTTTGCTGGCCGGAATTGGCATTATAGTGTCTGTATACCGTAATTGTTTATAAGATTGTTTATAACAAACGCTAGCATTTTTGTTAATTTTTTTCACTATTGCAAACGTGTTTGGGGATATGAAGAGAAGCTTTGGTGAAAATTTCAGCCCCGGACGCGTATTTTGCTGGCCGGAATTGGCATTATAGTGTCTGTATACCGTTATTGTTTATAAGATTGTTTATAACAAACGCTAGCATTTTTGTTAATTTTTTTCACTATTGCAAATACGTTTCGGGATATGAAGAGATGCTTTGGCGAAAATTTCAGCCCCGGACGCGTTTTTGGCTGGTCGGAATTGGCATTATAGTGTCTGTATACCGTAATTGTTTATAAGATTGTTTATAACAAACGCTAGCATTTTTGTTAATTTTTTTCACTATTGCAAACGTGTTTGGGGATAGGAAGAGAAGCTTTGGTGAAAATTTCAGCCCCGGACGCGTATTTTGCTGGCCGGAATTGGCATTATAGTGTCTGTATACCGTTATTGTTTATAAGATTGTTTATAACAAACGCTAGCATTTTTGTTAATTTTTTTCACTATTGCAAACGTGTTTGGGGATAGGAAGAGAAGCTTTGGTGAAAATTTCAGCCCCGGACGCGTATTTTGCTGGCCGGAATTGGCATTATAGTGTCTGTATACCGTTATTGTTTATAAGATTGTTTATAACAAACGCTAGCATTTTTGTTAATTTTTTTCACTATTGGTAACATGTTTGGGGATACGAAGAGAAGCTTTGGTGAAAATTTCAGCCCCGGACGCGTTTTTTGCTGGCCGGAATTGGCATTATAGTGTCTGTATACCGTAATTGTTTATAAGATTGTTTATAAGAAACGCTAGCATTTTTGTTAATTTTTTTCACTATTGCAAACGTGTTTGGGGATATGAAGAGAAGCTTTGGTGAAAATTTCAGCCCCGGACGCGTATTTTGCTGGCCGGAATTGGCATTATAGTGTCTGTATACCGTTATTGTTTATAAGATTGTTTATAACAAACGCTAGCATTTTTGTTAATTTTTTTCACTATTGGTAACATGTTTGGGGATACGAAGAGAAGCTTTGGTGAAAATTTCAGCCCCGGACGCGTTTTTTGCTGGCCGGAATTGGCATTATAGCGTCTGTATACCGTAATTGTTTATAAGATTGTTTATTACAAACGGTAGCATTTTTGTTAATTTTTTTCACTATTGCAAACGTGTTTGGGGATAGGAAGAGAAGCTTTGGTGAAAATTTCAGCCCCGGACGCGTATTTTGCTGGCCGGAATTGGCATTATAGTGTCTGTATACCGTTATTGTTTATAAGATTGTTTATAACAAACGCTAGCATTTTTGTTAATTTTTTTCACTATTGGTAACATGTTTGGGGATACGAAGAGAAGCTTTGGTGAAAATTTCAGCCCCGGACGCGTTTTTTGCTGGCCGGAATTGGCATTATAGTGTCTGTATACCGTAATTGTTTATAAGATTGTTTATAACAAACGCTAGCATTTTTGTTAATTTTTTTCACTATTGCAAACGTGTTTGGGGATAGGAAGAGAAGCTTTGGTGAAAATTTCAGCCCCGGACGCGTATTTTGCTGGCCGGAATTGGCATTATAGTGTCTGTATACCGTTATTGTTTATAAGATTGTTTATAACAAACGCTAGCATTTTTGTTAATTTTTTTCACTATTGCAAACGTGTTTGGGGATATGAAGAGAAGCTTTGGTGAAAATTTCAGCCCCGGACGCGTTTTTTGCTGGCCGGAATTGGCATTATAGTGTCTGTATACCGTTATTGTTTATAAGATTGTTTATAACAAACGCTAGCATTTTTGTTAATTTTTTTCACTATTGCAAACGTGTTTGGGGATACAAAGAGAAGCTTTGGTGAAAATTTCAGCCCCGGACGCGTTTTTTGCTGGCCTGAATTGGCATTATAGTGTCTGTATACCGTTATTGTTTATAAGATAGTTTATAACAAACGCTAGCATTTTTGTTAATTTTTTTCACTATTGCAAACGTGTTTGGGGATAGGAAGAGAAGCTTTGGTGAAAATTTCAGCCCTGGACGCGTATTTTGCTGGCCGGAATTGGCATTATAGTGTCTGTATACCGTTATTGTTTATAAGATAGTTTATAACAAACGCTAGCATTTTTGTTAATTTTTTTCACTATTGCAAATACGTTTCGGGATATGAAGAGATGCTTTGGCGAAAATTTCAGCCCCGGACGCGTTTTTGGCTGGTCGGAATTGGCATTATAGCGTCTGTATACCGTAATTGTTTATAAGATTGTTTATTACAAACGGTAGCATTTTTGTTAATTTTTTTCACTATTGCAAACGTGTTTGGGGATAGGAAGAGAAGCTTTGGTGAAAATTTCAGCCCCGGACGCGTATTTTGCTGGCCGGAATTGGCATTATAGTGTCTGTATACCGTTATTGTTTATAAGATTGTTTATAACAAACGCTAGCATTTTTGTTAATTTTTTTCACTATTGGTAACATGTTTGGGGATACGAAGAGAAGCTTTGGTGAAAATTTCAGCCCCGGACGCGTTTTTTGCTGGCCGGAATTGGCATTATAGTGTCTGTATACCGTAATTGTTTATAAGATTGTTTATTACAAACGCTAGCATTTTTGTTAATTTTTTTCACTATTGCAAACGTGTTTGGGGATAGGAAGAGAAGCTTTGGTGAAAATTTCAGCCCCGGACGCGTATTTTGCTGGCCGGAATTGGCATTATAGTGTCTGTATACCGTTATTGTTTATAAGATTGTTTATAACAAACGCTAGCATTTTTGTTAATTTTTTTCACTATTGGTAACATGTTTGGGGATAGGAAGAGAAGCTTTGGTGAAAATTTCAGCCCCGGACGCGTTTTTTGCTGGCCGGAATTGGCATTATAGTGTCTGTATACCGTTATTGTTTATAAGATTGTTTATAACAAACGCTAGCATTTTTGTTAATTTTTTTCACTATTGCAAACGTGTTTGGGGATAGGAAGAGAAGCTTTGGTGAAAATTTCAGCCCCGGACGCGTTTTTTGCTGGCCGGAATTGGCATTATAGTGTCTGTATACCGTTATTGTTTATAAGATTGTTTATAACAAACGCTAGCATTTTTGTTAATTTTTTTCACTATTGCAAATACGTTTCGGGATATGAAGAGAAGCTTTGGTGAAAATTTCAGCTCCGGACGCGTATTTTGCTGGCCGGAATTGGCATTATAGTGTCTGTATACCGTTATTGTTTATAAGATAGTTTATAACAAACGCTAGCATTTTTGTTAATTTTTTTCACTATTGCAAACGTGTTTGGGGATATGAAGAGAAGCTTTGGTGAAAATTTCAGCTCCGGACGCGTATTTTGCTGGCCGGAATTGGCATTATAGTGTCTGTATACCGTTATTGTTTATAAGATTGTTTATAACAAACGCTAGCATTTTTGTTAATTTTTTTCACTATTGCAAACGTGTTTGGGGATAGGAAGAGAAGCTTTGGTGAAAATTTCAGCCCCGGACGCGTTTTTTGCTGGCCGGAATTGGCATTATAGTGTCTGTATACCGTTATTGTTTATAAGATTGTTTATAACAAACGCTAGCATTTTTGTTAATTTTTTTCACTATTGCAAACGTGTTTGGGGATATGAAGAGAAGCTTTGGTGAAAATTTCAGCCCCGGACGCGTTTTTTGCTGGCCGGAATTGGCATTATAGTGTCTGTATACCGTTATTGTTTATAAGATTGTTTATAACAAACGCTAGCATTTTTGTTAATTTTTTTCACTATTGCAAACGTGTTTGGGGATATGAAGAGAAGCTTTGGTGAAAATTTCAGCCCCGGACGCGTATTTTGCTGGCCGGAATTGGCATTATAGTGTCTGTATACCGTTATTGTTTATAAGATTGTTTATAACAAACGCTAGCATTTTTGTTAATTTTTTTCACTATTGGTAACATGTTTGGGGATACGAAGAGAAGCTTTGGTGAAAATTTCAGCCCCGGACGCGTTTTTTGCTGGCCGGAATTGGCATTATAGCGTCTGTATACCGTAATTGTTTATAAGATTGTTTATTACAAACGGTAGCATTTTTGTTAATTTTTTTCACTATTGCAAACGTGTTTGGGGATAGGAAGAGAAGCTTTGGTGAAAATTTCAGCCCCGGACGCGTATTTTGCTGGCCGGAATTGGCATTATAGTGTCTGTATACCGTTATTGTTTATAAGATTGTTTATAACAAACGCTAGCATTTTTGTTAATTTTTTTCACTATTGGTAACATGTTTGGGGATACGAAGAGAAGCTTTGGTGAAAATTTCAGCCCCGGACGCGTTTTTTGCTGGCCGGAATTGGCATTATAGTGTCTGTATACCGTTATTGTTTATAAGATTGTTTATAACAAACGCTAGCATTTTTGTTAATTTTTTTCACTATTGCAAACGTGTTTGGGGATAGGAAGAGAAGCTTTGGTGAAAATTTCAGCCCCGGACGCGTTTTTTGCTGGCCGGAATTGGCATTATAGTGTCTGTATACCGTTATTGTTTATAAGATAGTTTATAACAAACGCTAGCATTTTTGTTAATTTTTTTCACTATTGCAAACGTGTTTGGGGATAGGAAGAGAAGCTTTGGTGAAAATTTCAGCCCTGGACGCGTATTTTGCTGGCCGGAATTGGCATTATAGTGTCTGTATACCGTTATTGTTTATAAGATAGTTTATAACAAACGCTAGCATTTTTGTTAATTTTTTTCACTATTGCAAATACGTTTCGGGATATGAAGAGATGCTTTGGCGAAAATTTCAGCCCCGGACGCGTTTTTGGCTGGTCGGAATTGGCATTATAGTGTATGTATACCGTAATTGTTTATAAGATTGTTTATAAGAAACGCTAGCATTTTTGTTAATTTTTTTCACTATTGCAAACGTGTTTGGGGATATGAAGAGAAGCTTTGGTGAAAATTTCAGCTCCGGACGCGTATTTTGCTGGCCGGAATTGGCATTATAGTGTCTGTATACCGTTATTGTTTATAAGATTGTTTATAACAAACGCTAGCATTTTTGTTAATTTTTTTCACTATTGCAAACGTGTTTGGGGATATGAAGAGAAGCTTTGGTGAAAATTTCAGCCCCGGACGCGTATTTTGCTGGCCGGAATTGGCATTATAGTGTCTGTATACCGTTATTGTTTATAAGATTGTTTATAACAAACGCTAGCATTTTTGTTAATTTTTTTCACTATTGGTAACATGTTTGGGGATACGAAGAGAAGCTTTGGTGAAAATTTCAGCCCCGGACGCGTTTTTTGCTGGCCGGAATTGGCATTATAGCGTCTGTATACCGTAATTGTTTATAAGATTGTTTATTACAAACGGTAGCATTTTTGTTAATTTTTTTCACTATTGCAAACGTGTTTGGGGATAGGAAGAGAAGCTTTGGTGAAAATTTCAGCCCCGGACGCGTATTTTGCTGGCCGGAATTGGCATTATAGTGTCTGTATACCGTTATTGTTTATAAGATTGTTTATAACAAACGCTAGCATTTTTGTTAATTTTTTTCACTATTGGTAACATGTTTGGGGATACGAAGAGAAGCTTTGGTGAAAATTTCAGCCCCGGACGCGTTTTTTGCTGGCCGGAATTGGCATTATAGTGTCTGTATACCGTTATTGTTTATAAGATTGTTTATAACAAACGCTAGCATTTTTGTTAATTTTTTTCACTATTGCAAACGTGTTTGGGGATAGGAAGAGAAGCTTTGGTGAAAATTTCAGCCCCGGACGCGTTTTTTGCTGGCCGGAATTGGCATTATAGTGTCTGTATACCGTTATTGTTTATAAGATTGTTTATAACAAACGCTAGCATTTTTGTTAATTTTTTTCACTATTGCAAACGTGTTTGGGGATAGGAAGAGAAGCTTTGGTGAAAATTTCAGCCCCGGACGCGTATTTTGCTGGCCGGAATTGGCATTATAGTGTCTGTATACCGTAATTGTTTATAAGATTGTTTATAAGAAACGCTAGCATTTTTGTTAATTTTTTTCACTATTGCAAACGTGTTTGGGGATATGAAGAGAAGCTTTGGTGAAAATTTCAGCTCCGGACGCGTATTTTGCTGGCCGGAATTGGCATTATAGTGTCTGTATACCGTTATTGTTTATAAGATAGTTTATAACAAACGCTAGCATTTTTGTTAATTTTTTTCACTATTGCAAATACGTTTCGGGATATGAAGAGATGCTTTGGCGAAAATTTCAGCCCCGGACGCGTTTTTGGCTGGTCGGAATTGGCATTATAGTGTATGTATACCGTAATTGTTTATAAGATTGTTTATAAGAAACGCTAGCATTTTTGTTAATTTTTTTCACTATTGCAAACGTGTTTGGGGATATGAAGAGAAGCTTTGGTGAAAATTTCAGCTCCGGACGCGTATTTTGCTGGCCGGAATTGGCATTATAGTGTCTGTATACCGTTATTGTTTATAAGATTGTTTATAACAAACGCTAGCATTTTTGTTAATTTTTTTCACTATTGGTAACATGTTTGGGGATACGAAGAGAAGCTTTGGTGAAAATTTCAGCCCCGGACGCGTATTTTGCTGGCCGGAATTGGCATTATAGTGTCTGTATACCGTTATTGTTTATAAGATTGTTTATAACAAACGCTAGCATTTTTGTTAATTTTTTTCACTATTGCAAACGTGTTTGGGGATAGGAAGAGAAGCTTTGGTGAAAATTTCAGCCCCGGACGCGTATTTTGCTGGCCGGAATTGGCATTATAGTGTCTGTATACCGTTATTGTTTATAAGATTGTTTATAACAAACGCTAGCATTTTTGTTAATTTTTTTCACTATTGGTAACATGTTTGGGGATACGAAGAGAAGCTTTGGTGAAAATTTCAGCCCCGGACGCGTTTTTTGCTGGCCGGAATTGGCATTATAGTGTCTGTATACCGTTATTGTTTATAAGATTGTTTATAACAAACGCTAGCATTTTTGTTAATTTTTTTCACTATTGGTAACATGTTTGGGGATACGAAGAGAAGCTTTGGTGAAAATTTCAGCCCCGGACGCGTTTTTTGCTGGCCGGAATTGGCATTATAGCGTCTGTATACCGTAATTGTTTATAAGATTGTTTATTACAAACGGTAGCATTTTTGTTAATTTTTTTCACTATTGCAAACGTGTTTGGGGATAGGAAGAGAAGCTTTGGTGAAAATTTCAGCCCCGGACGCGTATTTTGCTGGCCGGAATTGGCATTATAGTGTCTGTATACCGTTATTGTTTATAAGATTGTTTATAACAAACGCTAGCATTTTTGTTAATTTTTTTCACTATTGGTAACATGTTTGGGGATACGAAGAGAAGCTTTGGTGAAAATTTCAGCCCCGGACGCGTTTTTTGCTGGCCGGAATTGGCATTATAGCGTCTGTATACCGTAATTGTTTATAAGATTGTTTATTACAAACGGTAGCATTTTTGTTAATTTTTTTCACTATTGCAAACGTGTTTGGGGATAGGAAGAGAAGCTTTGGTGAAAATTTCAGCCCCGGACGCGTATTTTGCTGGCCGGAATTGGCATTATAGTGTCTGTATACCGTTATTGTTTATAAGATTGTTTATAACAAACGCTAGCATTTTTGTTAATTTTTTTCACTATTGCAAACGTGTTTGGGGATAGGAAGAGAAGCTTTGGTGAAAATTTCAGCCCCGGACGCGTTTTTTGCTGGCCGGAATTGGCATTATAGTGTCTGTATACCGTTATTGTTTATAAGATTGTTTATAACAAACGCTAGCATTTTTGTTAATTTTTTTCACTATTGCAAACGTGTTTGGGGATAGGAAGAGAAGCTTTGGTGAAAATTTCAGCCCCGGACGCGTATTTTGCTGGCCGGAATTGGCATTATAGTGTCTGTATACTGTTATTGTTTATAAGATTGTTTATAACAAACGCTAGCATTTTTGTTAATTTTTTTCACTATTGGTAACATGTTTGGGGATACGAAGACAAGCTTTGGTGAAAATTTCAGCCCCGGACGCGTTTTTTGCTGGCCGGAATTGGTATTATAGTGTATGTATACCGTAATTGTTTATAAGATTGTTTATAAGAAACTCTAGCATTTTTGTTAATTATTTTTCACTATTGCAAACGTGTTTGGGGATATGAAGAGAAGCTTTGGTGAAAATTTTAGCTCCGGACGCGTATTTTGCTGGCCAGAATTGGCATTATAGTGTCTGTATACCGTTATTGTTTATAAGATTGTTTATAACAAACGCTAGCATTTTTGTTAATTTTTTTCACTATTGGTAACATGTTTGGGGATATGAAGAGAAGCTTTGGTGAAAATTTCAGCCCCGGACGCGTTTTTTGCTGGCCGGAATTGGCATTATAGTGTCTGTATACCGTTATTGTTTATAAGATAGTTTATAACAAACGCTAGCATTTTTGTTAATTTTTTTCACTATTGCAAACGTGTTTGGGGATAGGAAGAGAAGCTTTGGTGAAAATTTCAGCCCCGGACGCGTATTTTGCTGGCCGGAATTGGCATTATAGTGTCTGTATACCGTTATTGTTTATAAGATAGTTTATAACAAACGCTAGCATTTTTGTTAATTTTTTTCACTATTGCAAACGTGTTTGGGGATATGAAGAGAAGCTTTGGTGAAAATTTCAGCCCCGGACGCGTTTTTTGCTGGTCGGAATTGGCATTATAGTGTCTGTATACCGTTATTGTTTATAAGATTGTTTATAACAAACGCTAGCATTTTTGTTAATTTTTTTCACTATTGCAAACGTGTTTGGGGATATGAAGAGAAGCTTTGGTGAAAATTTCAGCCCCGGACGCGTATTTTGCTGGCCGGAATTGGCATTATAGTGTCTGTATACCGTTATTGTTTATAAGATTGTTTATAACAAACGCTAGCATTTTTGTTAATTTTTTTCACTATTGGTAACATGTTTGGGGATACGAAGAGAAGCTTTGGTGAAAATTTCAGCCCCGGACGCGTTTTTTGCTGGCCGGAATTGGCATTATAGCGTCTGTATACCGTAATTGTTTATAAGATTGTTTATTACAAACGGTAGCATTTTTGTTAATTTTTTTCACTATTGCAAACGTGTTTGGGGATAGGAAGAGAAGCTTTGGTGAAAATTTCAGCCCCGGACGCGTATTTTGCTGGCCGGAATTGGCATTATAGTGTCTGTATACCGTTATTGTTTATAAGATTGTTTATAACAAACGCTAGCATTTTTGTTAATTTTTTTCACTATTGGTAACATGTTTGGGGATATGAAGAGAAGCTTTGGTGAAAATTTCAGCCCCGGACGCGTTTTTTGCTGGCCGGAATTGGCATTATAGTGTCTGTATACCGTTATTGTTTATAAGATTGTTTATAACAAACGCTAGCATTTTTGTTAATTTTTTTCACTATTGCTAACATGTTTGGGGATACGAAGAGAAGCTTTGGTGAAAATTTCAGCCCCGGACGCGTTTTTTGCTGGCCGGAATTGGCATTATAGTGTCTGTATACCGTTATTGTTTATAAGATTGTTTATAACAAACGCTAGCATTTTTGTTAATTTTTTTCACTATCGCAAACGTGTTTGGGGATAGGAAGAGAAGCTTTGGTGAAAATTTCAGCCCCGGACGCGTATTTTGCTGGCCGGAATTGGCATTATAGTGTCTGTATACCGTTATTGTTTATAAGATTGTTTATAACAAACGCTAGCATTTTTGTTAATTTTTTTCACTATTGGTAACATGTTTGGGGATAGGAAGAGAAGCTTTGGTGAAAATTTCAGCCCCGGACGCGTTTTTTGCTGGCCGGAATTGGCATTATAGTGTCTGTATACCGTTATTGTTTATAAGATTGTTTATAACAAACGCTAGCATTTTTGTTAATTTTTTTCACTATTGCAAACGTGTTTGGGGATAGGAAGAGAAGCTTTGGTGAAAATTTCAGCCCCGGACGCGTTTTTTGCTGGCCGGAATTGGCATTATAGTGTCTGTATACCGTTATTGTTTATAAGATTGTTTATAACAAACGCTAGCATTTTTGTTAATTTTTTTCACTATTGCAAACGTGTTTGGGGATAGGAAGAGAAGCTTTGGTGAAAATTTCAGCCCCGGACGCGTATTTTGCTGGCCGGAATTGGCATTATAGTGTCTGTATACCGTTATTGTTTATAAGATTGTTTATAACAAACGCTAGCATTTTTGTTAATTTTTTTCACTATTGGTAACATGTTTGGGGATACGAAGAGAAGCTTTGGTGAAAATTTCAGCCCCGGACGCGTTTTTTGCTGGCCGGAATTGGCATTATAGTGTCTGTATACCGTAATTGTTTATAAGATTGTTTATAACAAACGGTAGCATTTTTGTTAATTTTTTTCACTATTGGTAACGTGTTTGGGGATAGGAAGAGAAGCTTTGGTGAAAATTTCAGCCCCGGACGCGTATTTTGCTGGCCGGAATTGGCATTATAGTGTCTGTATACCGTTATTGTTTATAAGATTGTTTATAACAAACGCTAGCATTTTTGTTAATTTTTTTCACTATTGGTAACATGTTTGGGGATACGAAGAGAAGCTTTGGTGAAAATTTCAGCCCCGGACGCGTTTTTTGCTGGCCGGAATTGGCATTATAGTGTCTGTATACCGTTATTGTTTATAAGATTGTTTATAACAAACGCTAGCATTTTTGTTAATTTTTTTCACTATTGCAAACGTGTTTGGGGATAGGAAGAGAAGCTTTGGTGAAAATTTCAGCCCCGGACGCGTTTTTTGCTGGCCGGAATTGGCATTATAGTGTCTGTATACCGTTATTGTTTATAAGATTGTTTATAACAAACGCTAGCATTTTTGTTAATTTTTTTCACTATTGGTAACATGTTTGGGGATACGAAGAGAAGCTTTGGTGAAAATTTCAGCCCCGGACGCGTTTTTTGCTGGCCGGAATTGGCATTATAGTGTCTGTATACCGTTATTGTTTATAAGATAGTTTATAACAAACGCTAGCATTTTTGTTAATTTTTTTCACTATTGCAAACGTGTTTGGGGATAGGAAGAGAAGCTTTGGTGAAAATTTCAGCCCTGGACGCGTATTTTGCTGGCCGGAATTGGCATTATAGTGTCTGTATACCGTTATTGTTTATAAGATAGTTTATAACAAACGCTAGCATTTTTGTTAATTTTTTTCACTATTGCAAATACGTTTCGGGATATGAAGAGATGCTTTGGCGAAAATTTCAGCCCCGGACGCGTTTTTGGCTGGTCGGAATTGGCATTATAGTGTATGTATACCGTAATTGTTTATAAGATTGTTTATAAGAAACGCTAGCATTTTTGTTAATTTTTTTCACTATTGCAAACGTGTTTGGGGATATGAAGAGAAGCTTTGGTGAAAATTTCAGCTCCGGACGCGTATTTTGCTGGCCGGAATTGGCATTATAGTGTCTGTATACCGTTATTGTTTATAAGATAGTTTATAACAAACGCTAGCATTTTTGTTAATTTTTTTCACTATTGCAAATACGTTTCGGGATATGAAGAGATGCTTTGGCGAAAATTTCAGCCCCGGACGCGTTTTTGGCTGGTCGGAATTGGCATTATAGTGTATGTATACCGTAATTGTTTATAAGATTGTTTATAAGAAACGCTAGCATTTTTGTTAATTTTTTTCACTATTGCAAACGTGTTTGGGGATATGAAGAGAAGCTTTGGTGAAAATTTCAGCTCCGGACGCGTATTTTGCTGGCCGGAATTGGCATTATAGTGTCTGTATACCGTTATTGTTTATAAGATTGTTTATAACAAACGCTAGCATTTTTGTTAATTTTTTTCACTATTGGTAACATGTTTGGGGATACGAAGAGAAGCTTTGGTGAAAATTTCAGCCCCGGACGCGTTTTTTGCTGGCCGGAATTGGCATTATAGCGTCTGTATACCGTAATTGTTTATAAGATTGTTTATTACAAACGGTAGCATTTTTGTTAATTTTTTTCACTATTGCAAACGTGTTTGGGGATAGGAAGAGAAGCTTTGGTGAAAATTTCAGCCCCGGACGCGTATTTTGCTGGCCGGAATTGGCATTATAGTGTCTGTATACCGTTATTGTTTATAAGATTGTTTATAACAAACGCTAGCATTTTTGTTAATTTTTTTCACTATTGGTAACATGTTTGGGGATACGAAGAGAAGCTTTGGTGAAAATTTCAGCCCCGGACGCGTTTTTTGCTGGCCGGAATTGGCATTATAGTGTCTGTATACCGTTATTGTTTATAAGATTGTTTATAACAAACGCTAGCATTTTTGTTAATTTTTTTCACTATTGGTAACATGTTTGGGGATACGAAGAGAAGCTTTGGTGAAAATTTCAGCCCCGGACGCGTTTTTTGCTGGCCGGAATTGGCATTATAGTGTCTGTATACCGTTATTGTTTATAAGATTGTTTATAACAAACGCTAGCATTTTTGTTAATTTTTTTCACTATTGCAAACGTGTTTGGGGATAGGAAGAGAAGCTTTGGTGAAAATTTCAGCCCCGGACGCGTATTTTGCTGGCCGGAATTGGCATTATAGTGTCTGTATACCGTTATTGTTTATAAGATTGTTTATAACAAACGCTAGCATTTTTGTTAATTTTTTTCACTATTGGTAACATGTTTGGGGATAGGAAGAGAAGCTTTGGTGAAAATTTCAGCCCCGGACGCGTTTTTTGCTGGCCGGAATTGGCATTATAGTGTCTGTATACCGTAATTGTTTATAAGATTGTTTATAACAAACGCTAGCATTTTTGTTAATTTTTTTCACTATTGCAAACGTGTTTGGGGATAGGAAGAGAAGCTTTGGTGAAAATTTCAGCCCCGGACGCGTATTTTGCTGGCCGGAATTGGCATTATAGTGTCTGTATACCGTTATTGTTTATAAGATTGTTTATAACAAACGCTAGCATTTTTGTTAATTTTTTTCACTATTGCAAACGTGTTTGGGGATAGGAAGAGAAGCTTTGGTGAAAATTTCAGCCCCGGACGCGTATTTTGCTGGCCGGAATTGGCATTATAGTGTCTGTATACCGTTATTGTTTATAAGATTGTTTATAACAAACGCTAGCATTTTTGTTAATTTTTTTCACTATTGCAAACGTGTTTGGGGATAGGAAGAGAAGCTTTGGTGAAAATTTCAGCCCCGGACGCGTATTTTGCTGGCCGGAATTGGCATTATAGTGTCTGTATACCGTTATTGTTTATAAGATTGTTTATAACAAACGCTAGCATTTTTGTTAATTTTTTTCACTATTGGTAACATGTTTGGGGATACGAAGAGAAGCTTTGGTGAAAATTTCAGCCCCGGACGCGTTTTTTGCTGGCCGGAATTGGCATTATAGCGTCTGTATACCGTAATTGTTTATAAGATTGTTTATTACAAACGGTAGCATTTTTGTTAATTTTTTTCACTATTGCAAACGTGTTTGGGGATAGGAAGAGAAGCTTTGGTGAAAATTTCAGCCCTGGACGCGTATTTTGCTGGCCGGAATTGGCATTATAGTGTCTGTATACCGTTATTGTTTATAAGATTGTTTATAACAAACGCTAGCATTTTTGTTAATTTTTTTCACTATTGGAAACATGTTTGGGGATACAAAGAGAAGCTTTGGCGAAAATTTCAGCCCCGGACGCGTTTTTGGCTGGTCGGAATTGGCATTATAGTGTATGTATACCGTAATTGTTTATAAGATTGTTTATAAGAAACGCTAGCATTTTTGTTAATTTTTTTCACTATTGCAAACGTGTTTGGGGATACAAAGAGAAGCTTTGGTGAAAATTTCAGCCCCGGACGCGTTTTTTGCTGGCCTGAATTGGCATTATAGTGTCTGTATACCGTTATTGTTTATAAGATAGTTTATAACAAACGCTAGCATTTTTGTTAATTTTTTTCACTATTGCAAACGTGTTTGGGGATAGGAAGAGAAGCTTTGGTGAAAATTTCAGCCCTGGACGCGTATTTTGCTGGCCGGAATTGGCATTATAGTGTCTGTATACCGTTATTGTTTATAAGATAGTTTATAACAAACGCTAGCATTTTTGTTAATTTTTTTCACTATTGCAAATACGTTTCGGGATATGAAGAGATGCTTTGGCGAAAATTTCAGCCCCGGACGCGTTTTTGGCTGGTCGGAATTGGCATTATAGTGTCTGTATACCGTAATTGTTTATAAGATTGTTTATAACAAACGCTAGCATTTTTGTTAATTTTTTTCACTATTGCAAACGTGTTTGGGGATATGAAGAGAAGCTTTGGTGAAAATTTCAGCTCCGGACGCGTATTTTGCTGGCCGGAATTGGCATTATAGTGTCTGTATACCGTTATTGTTTATAAGATTGTTTATAACAAACGCTAGCATTTTTGTTAATTTTTTTCACTATTGGTAACATGTTTGGGGATACGAAGAGAAGCTTTGGTGAAAATTTCAGCCCCGGACGCGTTTTTTGCTGGCCGGAATTGGCATTATAGCGTCTGTATACCGTAATTGTTTATAAGATTGTTTATTACAAACGGTAGCATTTTTGTTAATTTTTTTCACTATTGCAAACGTGTTTGGGGATAGGAAGAGAAGCTTTGGTGAAAATTTCAGCCCCGGACGCGTATTTTGCTGGCCGGAATTGGCATTATAGTGTCTGTATACCGTTATTGTTTATAAGATTGTTTATAACAAACGCTAGCATTTTTGTTAATTTTTTTCACTATTGGTAACATGTTTGGGGATACGAAGAGAAGCTTTGGTGAAAATTTCAGCCCCGGACGCGTTTTTTGCTGGCCGGAATTGGCATTATAGTGTCTGTATACCGTTATTGTTTATAAGATTGTTTATAACAAACGCTAGCATTTTTGTTAATTTTTTTCACTATTGGTAACATGTTTGGGGATACGAAGAGAAGCTTTGGTGAAAATTTCAGCCCCGGACGCGTTTTTTGCTGGCCGGAATTGGCATTATAGCGTCTGTATACCGTAATTGTTTATAAGATTGTTTATTACAAACGGTAGCATTTTTGTTAATTTTTTTCACTATTGCAAACGTGTTTGGGGATAGGAAGAGAAGCTTTGGTGAAAATTTCAGCCCCGGACGCGTATTTTGCTGGCCGGAATTGGCATTATAGTGTCTGTATACCGTTATTGTTTATAAGATTGTTTATAACAAACGCTAGCATTTTTGTTAATTTTTTTCACTATTGGTAACATGTTTGGGGATAGGAAGAGAAGCTTTGGTGAAAATTTCAGCCCCGGACGCGTTTTTTGCTGGCCGGAATTGGCATTATAGTGTCTGTATACCGTTATTGTTTATAAGATTGTTTATAACAAACGCTAGCATTTTTGTTAATTTTTTTCACTATTGCAAACGTGTTTGGGGATAGGAAGAGAAGCTTTGGTGAAAATTTCAGCCCCGGACGCGTTTTTTGCTGGCCGGAATTGGCATTATAGTGTCTGTATACCGTTATTGTTTATAAGATTGTTTATAACAAACGCTAGCATTTTTGTTAATTTTTTTCACTATTGCAAACGTGTTTGGGGACAGGAAGAGAAGCTTTGGTGAAAATTTCAGCCCCGGACGCGTTTTTTGCTGGCCGGAATTGGCATTATAGTGTCTGTATACCGTTATTGTTTATAAGATTGTTTATAACAAACGCTAGCATTTTTGTTAATTTTTTTCACTATTGCAAACGTGTTTGGGGATATGAAGAGAAGCTTTGGTGAAAATTTCAGCTCCGGACGCGTATTTTGCTGGCCGGAATTGGCATTATAGTGTCTGTATACCGTTATTGTTTATAAGATTGTTTATAACAAACGCTAGCATTTTTGTTAATTTTTTTCACTATTGGTAACATGTTTGGGGATACAAAGAGAAGCTTTGGTGAAAATTTCAGCTCCGGACGCGTTTTTTGCTGGCCGGAATTGGCATTATAGTGTCTGTATACCGTTATTGTTTATAAGATTGTTTATAACAAACGCTAGCATTTTTGTTAATTTTTTTCACTATTGGAAACATGTTTGGGGATACGAAGACAAGCTATGGTGAAAATTTCAGCCCCGGACGCGTTTTCGTATTACTGGGATTTACACATTTATCATAATAATTACTATGCAACAAATATCTGAATATTGTTTAAACTATGGTGGTATGCTTTTCAATGATTGTTTGTATTTCGAATTTATTTATGATGCCTTTAAGAATTCTCAACAGATATCTCAAATGGATATATGCGTTTCCATTAAAATTAACATCGCGTGTTCAGAAATGGTTGGGAACCACTGCTTTCCGAATCTTACGCTGCGAATCTTACGCTAACTTCACCATCATAAACTCGCTCCCTTTTAATATATTTATGTACAAAATTTGTAAATTTCCGTCACTTGTCCAGAAAAATAACTCGCAACGTATTATTTTTAATGTAAATTGTATTAAATTTAATTCATAATTTAAAAATTGGTTCACTTATGTTAAATTTAATATCTGCGTAATTTTATAACTTATTTTCAAGAAGGGCATTTGTAAAATATACGTGTGTCACTTAACTTTACATTTTTTAAACAGTGTCTATTAATCAATTTCGTTTTAAAAAAATACTATACGGATATGATTAAAAATATTTATTTAAATTACAATAAATTACTACAAAATAGTCAAATAATACTAAAATACTATTATTCCTGATATAGAAATGATAAAAGTAATTAAACATATCTTGTTTAAACTAAACCCGCATTTATCAAGAAGCCTTCTACGATTGAGTATAAGAGCTCTCGTTCGCACTGTAATACGTATGCGAGCGTAGCGTAGTGGTTAAAACGTCAGCCTTGTAACCGGTAGACCCGGGTTCGATCCTCGGTCGGGATGGATTTTTCTTAGATTCATAGATTTATTTGCGAGCAAAATTATAAAACTACATTCTTTCATAACATATCTAACGATACATAAATAATAATAAAATTCGAATTGAATAAAATAATTCGTCGAATTTCTTATAATTTTTATTTATGGCTGGTTAATGTACCGTTTTTGGATGTATAGTTTTCAAACGTCGCAGGTACGTTGTGAATGAAACGTTATTTAAAAACCGTAAATGTGGCAGGACATTTCTGGTTCCAAGGACGTCACAAAAATGTTTTTGCAATGAAACAAGTTTGGTCGCATGGCTATAATGCGACGTTTCAAAGATGTTGCTGTAACCGAATATTGTTTAGCGGGGCTAATACAAGTATACAAAATAAAATCAAATTTAAACAGACATAAATGAAAATAAGACGCGATACAGTGAATATAAAATAATATAAAACGCACCGAGTAAACAAAAAACAAAAGAGTTAGTCATAACATTGGTACACGATACGCACATTACGTTTAAAAGTAGCTAAAGAATTTATCGCACAGGTATTAACATCAAGACTATTCCAGACACTCTTAAGGCGAGCGACAGGATAATTGAATGTATAATTCGATCTGAATAAAGATTCCTGAAGTGTTCTGTGATTACGGAAAGAATAAGGGAGGACATGAGAAGGGAATAATGACGATAATTTAAAAAGTTCTGGTAAGTATAGAATTCGGAAAACAGTTAATGCATCGTGATATCGGTGAATTGAGCTGATAGTAGGGAAATTAAAATTAAGAGCTATGTCGGGATAACTGTGATTGAAACGGGATATAGGGTTCCCTGATTTAAATGACAGGTAACGAAGTGCTCTCCTTTGCAATCCCTCTAAAAGATCAATATCCGAAAGCGTGTACGGTGACCAGATCGGAGCTACGTAGACAAAATGTGGCAAAACATGAGTTCGTATGAGGTGTGAAATCGTTAAAGGATTATTAAAGTCTTTGGTAGATCTTCGAATAAAGCCCAGCATCTGTGATGCTTTGGATCATACTTTTAATAAATGGTCCTGAAACGTGAATTTATCGGACATAGTAACACCAAGATCAGTGATGTGATAAACTCTAAGTAAAGGCACATTAAGTAAGCAATAATTATATAAAAATTTGTTAGATCTTCGCGAAAAAGATATAATATTGCACTTAGAAATATTTAAGTTCAAACCGTTCCTCTTAGACCACGCCTCAAATGAGGTTAGATCCTTCTGTTTTGGTCGGACCACCAATGGTCTTCCCACCTGAACCACAGGTTGCAGACTGTCGAACTGATCTGCTCACTCGATGGAATCTTGTTCGGCGCCTTAATGAACGTTTTTGGAAAATTTGGTCACGCGACAAAAACGAGTAAAGTGGCGCTCCATCAGTATCAATATAAAATCTGGGGATATCGTACTCATCCAAGTTGATTCCTCCCCTCCGGCTAAATGGGAACTGGGTCGTGTGATCAAATGCTTCCCCGGTGATGATGGACTGACCAGGGTGTGCCAAATAAAAACCGCAAAGAATGTACTTGTACGTCCTATTCACAAATTGTGCCCACTACCCGTGACCGAAACAGATGAAGGAGCGCATCGTATTTAAATTAATGTTCATATCATTAGAATTTTTTGCTCCATTCTATTTGATTAATGTGTAAATTACATTGTTATTCCTATGATGCGGCTGTTATACGCTTTATGACGAGTGGCATTTTTCTTAGTTTATGTCGGGCGGCGAATTTTGCATTTAATGGCGGGCGGAATGTCGGTTTAATTAGCAATCATTTTAGCAATCAGTTTTTCTTTCTATAACTGTGGCATTAATTGTTACCTTATTCAAGTTTTGTTTCGTTCTCTGCGACAACGAGGCGAGCGGATATGTTAGTGTATATGCGATTTCAATAACACGTCAATAATCACGTGATTACTGTAAGTGACCGCGCGTATCCTGACGCCCTCGGTTGCAGTATTACCAACTTTCAGGAAACTTTGGTTCCCCGTTTGATCTTGCGGTCAGTCTTGATACTTGATACAACCGTTTTCGAGCGCGGATGTTGATGCTGAACACGCATCTCAGCCAACGTTGTCAGCAGCATTTTATGCAAAAACTGTATACGTAATCACATCCACGAAATTGTCCTATCTTTAATAAAGGTGAGTTAACGACAATGGTTAAAATTGATTCTCCCCATTTTCCGCTACATTATCAAGGGCGAACGCCCGATGGACAGGCGACCGGGACCGGCAGTTTACAGATCGTTTCGAAGCCCGATATCATTTGTTGTGAAAATTTGAGTATTTTCATTTGGTTCTTCGAGTCGGATATTCTGTGCTGTTGGTGTCATTTTGTGCTAAAATGGAAAAAAGGGAAATTATAGCCATGTGCTTGGGATGTTGGTGAAATCTATCAAGTTCGCCACCATATTGTAGAGGTGCGCCGCGCCATTCGGGCATTTAGCCCATTAGGACAATTACGCTGAGCCGACGCGCCGTTTCATTGGCCAATTCTCGGCATCTGGCATATTACGATAGATACGGAAAAGTGCCGGTTTTTAACAATCTTTATACCACATAAGTAATTTGATGGTCTATAAATAGTGCATAAACTTTCTTAATGATACTATAAATCCATATCTATTCAGAAAAAAATTATTTTTACGCTCTTATATTTTTAATTATCATTTGAAAAGTTAAAAGTGCTGCGGGAGGGTTGCTCGCCCGGTTTGGGTCAGCAGCGCTGCCAAAGGTTTCTCTGTGTAGGCTAATTGTGGGTCCGCGTGCAATAACCGTCTCTACGCTCAACCCGGCCGATGGGACTGTAGATAAAGGGCGAAAAAATCAACATGCGCAAAACGAAATGAAAAAAATACTGATGTATAGAGACTTTCTTGCTGAACAATGTTCCCTTTAACATTTTTTAATTTGACCTTTACATTCGGAGAAAAAGAATAAAAGCGGTAAAATTTTGTATCCGCGAAATCAATGTTTTTCTGTACATATAAGAAGATTAATCAGGCATACAGTAACGAAAAAATTTGAAATTTGCAATTTGAATTCAGTAAAAAGTTATTAGTTGATAATCGTTGCGCATTCTTTTTTTGGATATTTTATCTTCAAGTGCTTGGGGATTCAAGGGTAGTTTTCGTATTTGAAATTCTAAAAATACCGTTTTGTAGCTGAAGAGATGAGGACGTTTTAGGCGAAAACAAAACTTCAATATTATTGTTCTGTAAATGGGTGCACCGGCTTACTCGTGGAGCCAGGAGATCGCAGACTACCTCACAGAGTGTAATCGGGCAAAGAGGAAATACATGAGATGTGGAAGAGCCGAGGACCTAGCACAAAGGGGCCTCTGATGGGAAAGGCTCGTAGAAAGAAGAAAAAGTTGTAAAAGACCATCAAATCAGCAAAGCCAAATAACTGGAAGGCGCTTTGCGACCACTTGGAGGGGGACATATAGGGAAAGAGCTACTAAATAGTCCAGATTTTATAAAGTGCGTTTTATAATACTGATCAGAAAAATTGTATGACAAAAAAATGTCTTAAGTGCCCGGGGCAATGAGGAGTATGGAAATTATTTGAAAAGTTGATGACAGAATTTGACATTGAAGTAGAAATGAAAGAAATCAAATATAAATAGTTGATTAAACCAGGTAGTGCAGCTTCATTTGAGAGTTGTGTTGATGACCCAGAGCATTTCAAAATTCAGTTATGCAAAGACATAAATCACTTAATTATGTAACATGGCATAGCGGATATCAAAAAATTATCCGATCAAACTATTACACAAATATTATTAAGGGTCCACAACTTTTTTTTAACGATAAATGTATGTGTCTTTATTGTTCGGAACGCAGAATGAAAGACAGGTGAATTGTGATGCAAGATCCTTGCGAAGGTGGCACTGGTTTCCGGAATACGCGTTAGAGAGCATGTATCGTAAATATTTTGGATAACGGAATAGACACACGGCGAACAACACAGTTTTAACAGATTCTGGTGCTAATTTATCCAGGTGACCTCGACGATTCTGCGCACGCTATGCTCTTATTAAAAATTGCCATTGATTATAATTGATGTTGAAGCTACACTTATTTATGTACAATCAGTCGGCGATGTCAACAAGTTTACAAACAACTATTTTCACATATTATTGATATTATTCTGATGTTTAATTAACGTTTACTTTTCACAGAACTTAAAGTAAACACAAATCCAATGTTGGTTTATTTCGATTTTGCATAAAATTAATTATTAATAAATTCACAAAAACAACCGTATTCCGTAACATCAATCAGACGATCAGATATGCTGCAAAATAACGTTTATGACAGGGTTACATATAAGAATAAAATATGAGAGTAACAAACTTGCACGTGCCTGTACATCGATTATTTAGGAAATCTGTGAATTAGAACCAATTTCACGAAATTACAAAATTTCTTGCGGAGAATGTATATACTAATATATACCCTATGAATTTTATGAACAAGAATTCTATTTATAATTACATTAATTATATATCTGTATTAAAATTCGAAAATATTTAGTATTTTATGAAGAACCTCTTCTACTGTGAATGTGTATGTACTCTGTATCGATTATATCAGCAAAAAACAATTTCGAGAGATTACAAAACTACTATTCGAAAACAATGTGCTTATAAAATGTAATTAATAAACAAATAAAATTATTTGCAAGACTTAAAATTGATGTAATTACAGTACTTATCACTTGCACGTGAACTCAAAGGTTATGGTGACATCGTATTTCCTCATTGCATTTGTGACTCAAGAAAAGAAGGCCATGTAGTTCCAGCAGTTGGGTTGTTGACGTTTAAATTACACGCAGCTAAATCAGATGGTACTTTAGAATCTCAAATTGTAGAATTTCAATGGAATACAATCATTAGTTGGGAAGCAGATGAAGAAGGAATGGCCTTTTGCTTTCAATATACGCGGTCAGGAGACCGACCGCCTCGGTGGATAAAAGTTTTCACTCCTTATGTAAGATATTTACTAATATATTTTAATATTTCATTATATTTATGCTTTATGAAAAATTTGCAATAAACTATAAACAATACTTTGAATTTTCAATCATACTGTAGTATTAGTTACATAACGCCAGAAAAGTTTAATTCTCGATAAAGAGCTTATGTAAATTATAATAAGTTCTCCAACTCCATCCATCGAGTTTAATCTATTTGGTCATATAGTACATCAAATATTCTTCAATATCTATAGAAATAGATGGTTCTACAAAAATTTTGCAACAATTTATTACTAGTAAAGAATTACAAAAATGTATATTTATTTGTGTTCAGATCACTTTATATTTATGTGGATAGCGGATAAAGGATAAAGGAAAGGAATTATCCCCACTTTAATGACATTTTAGTTCCCTCAATACTGCGGCTCGTAAAGCGACTTGACCTCTCTGTATCGCTTTTGCCGTGGGTCTGGGAGAACTGCGGAAAACCCAGACCGATACAGTCGACAAACTATTTTATGATCAGATTATACCCTCTCAATCGGCCTGCTATATGTGCCGTAGCGGCGCAACGCTTGCTTTTTTTCAAGAGTCACCTTCCAAGTATGGATCTCCAATCAGGCTTGCTTTCGTCCGTCTTGCATACGTTACTCCAAAATTTCCATTCTTATTAATAATCAACTGCCGATGTCTCTGCACGTCAATTAAAGTTCTGAAATTAAATACAGGGGATTTGAAGTCGTGGGAAGTCCATTCTTTTGTATTTTGTATTTCGCGACCGCGTACATGGTACTTCCAGTTCTGTTCTAGATTTCCTACAAAATATATATTAATACATATATGGCAAGTTTATAGATTTGGAAAAATGCCCATACATTTGTATGGGAATTTTCAAATTATTTTTTAAAGTGTGAGCACACCACCACAAAATATTTTTTCAATCTCACCAGCTTGCGGGTTTGATGCCCTTCAGAACCTCTACCCACGTGGTTGATGAATTCGACTCGCAATGGATTCAATTGGCAAAACAAAATTGCCGTCTACGACGACGTGACTATAACCAATACGACTAGTACCAGATGTAGACTCACCTAGTGAATTTTAATCTGCACCGATTACAACGATCATTCTTCGATAGCGGTCGCCAACCAACAGAACGCAACACTCCTTAAAACGGCGCAATGAACGCTTCCTGTCCCTCACATACAGAAACGCTTTTCATAATTTCCTGATTTTCAGAATTCCTGTTTTGGCCGTCGTTCGGTTCGGACTGTATCAGCGAATTCGCAATTATTCTATTATTATTATTAAAATTCGCGAAGTACTTACTGCCACTGTGCATCGAATTAATTCGGTGTGAGTGATAGCGGATAAGTAGAATAAATTATGGTGTTGTATCTAGACTATAATAATTAGCTGGGTTTTATTTAAACAAAAAAGAAGACAATTCTCAAGATTTAAGTGGTTTATATGCCTACAATTACACTGTTCAAGAGCTATTCGTTCATCTTTATAATCTCAGTGAGTTCCCATTCGGTTATTTCCACGATTATTTTCACAGTGCTATTATAGGTATACTCAACACAATCACGTATCTCGTGTATCATTTGTCAATAATATATGTATGGTTTATCTGGACGTAGTGAACATTATATCGTTGTACGCCACTCACACGCATACGTCGGATCTACTGTTTATGCATTTGCTGGCGTATAAATTCGTAAACACATCAAATATATTATACCTCAGCTGCTTGTTATTATTAATCTATATCTTTATTTCAAATTATTGTCCATTTATAACATGTCTGGAAATCAACATGAAGATTGCACTTTTTGTCTCATCTGTAAGGAACCGGAACCCATCGATTTTATCCATTGCATTAAAGGTATGCAGCGGGCTCACCCATCTTGTCTTAGTCTTAATTTAGAAAATGATTTTCTCTGTTTCTCCAAGATATGAAAACGTGGGAGGCCATTAAACAGTGATAAAAAATCTAAGAGTGCGCGGTTTAGAAGTAATTCATCTACGACTTTAGCCTTGTTCAAAAATGCCAACAATGATAAAAAGCTCAAACTCATCTTTGAGAAGTTAAATATTCTTCAAAATCAAGTGGAAATCTCTAATGACAAAACGGCATCTTTAATAAAACCTTACAGTTCCAAGAGAACGGGAAGGTTAGGTAGTTAGCGTGCTCGCCTCGTAATCTGAACGTTCTCTAGGTCACGAGTTCGAATCCCCGTCAAGGAATGTTCTTCTGTTAGTTTTCCATTTGTTTGGAAAATCGACGAAGTAAACATTGCTCGGCGAAAGTACGAATTCAGGGCCGCTGTCGACCTCCGTCTGCAGTTTGCCCGTACCGTCCAGCGACTTTTCCGCGGTCAGTGCGTCGGTACCGGCATTGGGGGGGTGGGGGGGGGGCTGGCTCTGGGTGGGTGTTGTGTTGTCCTGTTCCGTCATGTATCATGTCTGTGTGTTGTCCATCCTATACCTCTCCACCCGAGAGCCGACCCGCGAATAGGCATTAAAGTAAGTCATTAAAGCGGGCGGAAATTCCAAATCCTTTATCCTTATCCTTTTTTATAAAATCTCACAACAAACTGACTACAGAGATAAATAAGATTGATGTACATATTAACAATCTGCAGATAAACAGAGGAATCGAGAGATAGAAGATCTTCAGGAAAGAAGTCCTTCTCATGAAACTCGTATTGCCGAAATTGCATTGTAGTGCGAAAAATATGCAGCAAATAAATCTAAATTAACTATAGATGGATTTCTGAAAAATAAAAATGAAAATTTGAACACGATTATTAACGAAGTTATCGGTTATGCATTGCCACCGAATTCCATTTTTAATGCAAATCGCATGGTTTAAAAATCGTCAAATGTCATTCAAGCTGCAGGTGATAGCTCTGGCACCCTGAATATAAAAATACGTAAAATCTTTATAGAGTTGAAATCAGCTGAAATACGTGACGCTGTTCTGCTGGCGAGAAGACGGAATGGTTCTTTAAAGACTTCGGAAATCGACAGTTCATTTGCACCATCTGAAATTTATATTAACGATTTTCTTCTTGCAGATGCATACAGATTACTTGCGTCAATGAAGGCAACGATCAAAGGTAGTAAGTGCTATCTTCGCCGTCGCGGCGCATCCTTCATGGTGCACAGTTATGGTATAACAGCGCCGATACAAATTAGGTGTCAATCAGATATTGACAAAATTCCATTGTGACGCGAACAGATTGCAACATCAACATTAACAAGTCAAACCTTATTATCTAAAGATGGATTTCTGTGCAGCTCAGTTCACCAAAAAGTACTACTAGAGACCTCTAAAATGTGTAGTTCTGTTTATCCCTCTGGAAGATGTACTTCACCTACTGCTATCCTCGAAGATCTTCAATGCTTACAAGATAATTCGCTTCCATGTCATAGTGATCCAGTTGTTAATAACAATATCAATAACAATAATAAATGTTCTGTTTTTCTTAAAGTGTGCCATTTAAATGCTCATTCTCTTTTGGCCAAAGGACGTATGGAAACATTGTGTGAACATTTTGTAAACACAGTGTACGCACTTTTTTCACATAATTTGTATACGAGTCTTGGCTTAAACCATATATTAATGATGATGTCATAAAATTAAGCAATTTTAATGCCTTTCATAATGACAGGTTAGTGAGAAGAGGTGGAGGAGTAGCGGTTTATGTGCGAAATTGTCTTCAGTCTAGAATTTTGTATTCAACGTCGTCTGAAAGTGAAGAAAGCGCTATCAAAACCGAGTTCATTATTCTGGAAATCATAAGTGGGTTTTCTTGCCCATTACTCCTGCTCTCAGTATAACATCCCCCCAAAGCCACAATGTTCCGTGAGCTTGAATCCGAGCTATCCAAAATATTTCATCAATATCAGAATCTCATTATTATTGGAGATTTGAATATTGATCTACGTGGAAGCGATAGCATCACTTGATGAATTAAACAATTATTTCACCTGCAGATCAAATACTGGGTGGATCAATTCAGAAATTCCGTTACCTTGCGATTGATCTCGCACGTAACGAGCGGGTTTTAAAGACCATTAATTCTAAAGGAAAAGGTTATTGTTGTTAAAATGTTATTGATATTAATAATATCATCACTTCTATGCCGGTTATTGATTCGGCACTTTTTGATCTATTCAACACATCTCTAGTTAATGTGCTTTTCCTACGGAATGGAAGAAGGCACTTGTTAGAGCACTAAACAAAGTACCTTCTCCTTCATCACTATCTGATTTTAGACCCATTGCTCTTCTTTTCTTTCATACAAAGTTACTAGAACGTATCATCTTTGAGCAAATTATCAAGTATGGAAACCGTCGGAACATATTTCATCCAGTGCAATCCGGCTTCCGTAGAGGTTATAGCACGCAAACAACCCTCATCAAAGCCACTGAATTTATCAGAGAGGGATACAACACTTTTTGATTTCACAAAAGCACTTGACTCTGTTGAGATCTCATTATTACTAACTAAATTGAAATCATATGGTTTCTCATCCCTTGCCCTCCGATGGATAGCATCGTACTTGATTGGGCGTTCACAAGCGGTTATAGGCTCAAATGTACGGTGAATAAGTGATCGAAGGATAATCGACGACAGTGAAAACGGTATACTGCTAAAGTTAATGAATCTCACAAAGAGTATGCGAGGGCGAGGGAGACGATAAGTAGGACGCATGAGGAATTGACAAAAAAATATCATAGAAATTATGACATTGGAATATTTGAATTAGGCTGACTCCCTTCTAATACGGCACGGATTGCTTAAATTTCATAAATAGAAAATGTTTTGAAGAAATTGTGCAATGACCTTTTCAACGCGTCTGGACCTGTATATAGTTTTGAAAGTTTCGGAGAAACAAATGTACGGTGAATAAGTGATCGACGGATAATCGACGACCGTGAAAACGGTATACTGCTAATGTTAATGGATCTAACAAAGAGTATGCGAGAGAGATGGTAGTAGGACGCACGAGGAAAAGGTCATTTTACTTTCACTCTCAATTCGGTTCCCAGCTTACCATGTATTTCCACATAATCACAGAGAAGCGACTATAATGTAGCAATATCTGAACTTTAATGAAGGCGAGTTTTGAAATGTGTGCTTCGACAGTCCATACATGGCAATACTAATATGTAACGGCCAACATTTTTCAATCTATCTGATTGAATTTTGTAAGATCACGCATTAGAAAGACGTCGTTTTCAATGATAATGTAAAACCAGGACATTTTTTAATTACAATATTTAATGCAATAATAAATATTGGTTTATATTTTCCTTCTCTTTATATTAGACAATGTAACGCTATAAATTACCTGTGTTTTGGGACCTTCACAACTTTCGAAATTTATGATAACAATATATGAAATTGTTTATAATAACCTCCTTTCATGACCTTCTTACGACCCACGTAAGGAGGGCAGAAGCCCTTTAGCGTCTCTATTTGAATAGATACATAGGGATTTATTAAATTTTAGAACTGTTTTAAAATTATCACGGGGGAATTTAGCTTAAGTATTGTTGTGGCTGTAAGGCAGTATTTTTTTTTATTTTTTTTTTTTATCATTAGTTAACGGGCGAAATCGCCCGTTTTTACTCAATTGTTGCCGTATTTTCAATTGCAAGATCTTGCGAGAGCTGCAGATCGACTTCGAAAGATCGCGCCATACTTCACATTTGTGTATGAAATGTAGGACTGAAGAAACCTACACCAAGTACAGCGGCGGTCATGAGTCGATTTCCGCCAGATAAACAATACTTTCGAAACGTAAACACAAACAACGTGGCTCGTCTTAACAACAGCGAACTGCTGCTTGTAAACGAAATCGAAAAATTGTTCACCAGACGGGGATCGAACTCAGGACCTACGACTTCGTAGTCCAGTGGGTTAACCGCCTGAGCCACGAAGCCGATCAAATTTTAATCAATTATTAAAGAAATGATTACATTTTAAACGGATAATAAAAACCATAAATCTTAAAAATTGAAAAAAAAAACAATATCAGTTAAAAGAAAAAAAAAATGTAAAAAGAAGTTGTAGAGAACGTACGTGCACACGATTGATCCTGGAGTAAACCCAAAAGGGTAAATCGAGTAATTAGAAATACCGTTTACTTTTAAATATACGAATTTGTTATCATTGTTTCATATATTATGTAATATGGTCAGTATGTGTGTGCGGGCGTGCGTGCGTGCGTGCGTGTGTGTGTGTGTGTGTGTGTGTGTGTGTGTGTGTGTGTGTGTGTGTGTGTGTGTGTGTGTGTGTGTGTGTGTGTGTGCGTGTGTGTGTGTGTGCGTGCGTGTGTGTGTGTGTGTGTGTGTGTGTGTGTGTTTTCTCCGGACGCGGCGATGGAGTTCTACCAGCGTTTCTACCGGCCGGTGCCAGCAGAAGTGCGGAACTCTCATCCGCTAAATTCACCGCCACATAAGGCTGTTTTGTACTCCGCGCACTCCGCGTTTTCGTAAACGCGGATTCGATGGAGGTAGCTGCGGAAGCAGCCGTGCCCAGTAAGTACCTGGGTCAGATGGAATGTGACGAATCCGTGGTCTCTGCATGTCCACTTCGCCACATTCGGGACAAGACGGTGGGTCCAGCGCCCTTTGGCTGCAGAGTCCCATCGTTGCTGCCACTTGGCAAGAAGTCTTTTGGACCATTTGCCTTGGCCTCCTGAGACATTTGCCAATTCTTGACCTATACTCCTAACTTCACCGTACTTTTCAGCCCTCTCAGCTGCCATTAGATCTATGGGAGGGAACCCCGAGATCACTGAGAGGGCAATGTCGGACACGGTTGGATATGCTCGAGCCACTCTTAGCGCTACTGTCCTGCAGGCCAATCGGCAAGTGGCTCCATAGCTTTTCTTGCTTGCAATGGCGTTCGCCCAGACGGGGGCTCCGTAAAGAATTACAGAGCTCACCACTGAAGCAAGGAGGGATCGACGGTGATATTTTGGTCCCCCTATATTGGGCATAATATACCCCAGCACGCGAGCTACTTTTAGCGCTTTTGTGCCTGCATACTGCAGATGGTCTTTGAACGACAATCACGCGTCGAGCATAATACCAAGGTATTTAATGGTGTCCTTCGTTCTGATCCCCTTATCCTCGACCGTGAAGGTAGCGTACATTCTCTTCTTAGTACGAGAGATGAGCATCGTCATACATGACGTTTCAGAGCAAGCGACCTAGGAACGAACCCTACGGCACGCCTCCTGTGATGTTGTGGGAGCGCCTGCTGTCATCAGTGTCATAAAACAGGGCCCGGACTGACAGGTAGCTAGAGCTGACCCTTCAAAGGTAAATTGGTACCTTGAGTTCTTCTAAGGCTAGCATAATGTAATCCCATCGGGCCGAGTTAAAGGCATTCTTGATATCAAGCGCGATGATGGCACACATTCGCCTGGTATTCCGACTGCCACTGATGGCGTTAGCGGCTAACGTCTTCACCCGGTCGACTGCATCAATGGTTGAGCGATCCTTCCTGAAGCCGAACTGATTGTCGGAAAGACTTGCAACTTTATCGATGGCTGCTTCGAGCCTGGCACATATTATCCGCTCGTAGAGCTTTCCGAGAATGTCCAGCATACAAAGTGGTCAGTGTGCGGATGGTTCGTCCGAGGGTTTAGAACCCACGTACAGCAGCACCAACCTTTGTTGCTTCCATTGCACCGGGAAGCATCCATCTTTTAGACATGCGGTAAATGTTTTCAGGAAGATACCTGGGACATCCAGCGCTGCGGTCTTAACCGCCAGACCCATCCACAATTCGGTTTCAGTGACGGTTGGTGGCTCGACTGCACCAGGTTCTGCCAACAGACCAGTACCGGTGGATCGTTCCTGATGTTCTGGGAACAGATGGTGGATTACTCTGTGGAGGAAGTGTGGGCAAGATGGAGCATTCATTCCCTCGAGCTTGATCTTCCTCATGACCGTTTTATACGGGCGGCCCCAAGGGTCTAAGTTTACCTCCTCGCAGAATTCCTGCCAGCACTTTTTTTTCGCTATCTTAATGGGAGCTTTAAGCTTCTTCCACTTTCCTTCAGTGCCAGCCAGTGCAGTCTCCTGGCTCTAAGACACTCTCGCCGGATAGCTGCGATGTCCTCGTTCGATTTGATTTTGCGGCCATGGAGACATCGCAAGCCGATGGTATGGCCTGGGAGAGGCTTTGAGCCCTTTCTTCGGATGTTCCCTCCAACACTGTATTCTCGAGTGAGCAGATAAACATCTTAGGATGTAGTGCAGAAGGTGCCCATCTCTCTTTTTCCCCTCCTCTGCTGTTCCGTGCTGGTCTTTTGGTTAGCTGGAGTTGAAACACCACAGCATGATGGTCGCTGCCCATCGGCGTGCGTGCGTGCATGCGTGCGTGTATGTGTGTGTGTGTTCTTCAACTTTCTAACAATTATAATTATATCTGCTTTCGACAATCTGTTCAACATCGGAAAACGAATAGGCTTTAGTTGTTAGATTGCCATTAGGTAACACTAGAAAGGCGTGCATAATTGAAATATGCGGAATAGCTATAGCTTCTGAGAATCGCTGCCGAAGATGTCTTGCTGCTTTCTGGTGCATTTGCTCAGAGTATGACTTCACAGGATGTTTTCAAAATATTTCTTAACCCATTCAAGCAAAGATTCTACATTCGTAATTAACTGGGTTGAAGAGGCTTCCAAGCTTGTTCTAGTGGCTGCTTGTTACAAAATAGCTCCTGTTCCGTCATAAGCGTTTTTCCCGTGTGCATTGGCATGAAAATGCCACTCAGCAGATCTTCTGTGGTCGCTAGTATGATTCAAAAGATTGGCAACTTGGAATCGATTTTTAAAATACTGTTTAGCACCATATGAAAAATAAATTACATGTTGTATGGTAATTTTCTTCTTCATTTCTGCCAATAATAATCCTTGGATAATATAAACAGCTGTCGTATCGTGTTTAGAGCAACCTGACAGAAACATAAAGCTCTGATGTTTAATTTCATCTCCTTCTCGATAGTAACAAATCACGGGCATTACAGTACATTGACTATTTTTGTAATGAAAACCCTGGGACGCATTCTGTATCACGTATGCGAAGTTTTCCAAGAAATCATATAAAACTAGGACTTCGCCGACTTGCAAGTTGTGTTTCCTGTATTCGAGATAGGCTGAATGTTGTTTGGCAATAAATGAATGACTCTTTAATTTTGTAAGGCCATCGCATAATTTTTCAACGTAATCATCAGCGGTAAGCAATTCCGTAATAAGGTTTGACCGATCAGTAGAAATACACTGGCTACATAGAATATTTTGTATGCAATGTGCCACTAAACATGTCAGTAATAATTCTGAAATGATGGTTACGCCAGAACAACGCTGACATTCATTCAAGTGACAAGTCGGTAATTGTACATCACACATCATCAATTTCAAGCAGTCTTTGTAGTCACTCATATGATATTCGGATAATTTTGTCAAATCATTAAGATTGATAGTCTCCAATTTCAATTTGGGATTCTCAGGGAGAACACAAATGCAAACAAAATGAGTTCCTGCCAATCCAGCGAATACGCAGTTCTTGGGGCGAAGTTTTGTGAAAGCATTAACCCTCCTGAGCACGAGTTTTCGCCCATGAAACAGTTACCAAATGCATGAGTTTTTCCTGTAGATAGATTTTAATAAAACTGTGTATCTGTATGTTTTCGGCAAATGTGCAAATTCTTGCAAAATTTCTTTGAATATTCCTTCGGATCTCGTCGAGATAAGCATTTTTTATCTCTTGACATTTTCGCGTATCTCGTCACGGTCTTCCTATATTTAGAAAACGCGGGAAAAGGGAAAGGGCAATTGGCGAGTAACTGGTAAACGGTTGCTTATATCGAACAATTGCAAAGTATAAAAACGTTTTCATATTGAATTCTAAGAATGATGCATATATTTTCAATGTCGTAAAGGCAATATTCGAGGCAATATTGGCAAAATTGACCAATGTGCAAATTATTGCAAAATTTATTTGAATATTCCTTCAGATCTCGTCGAGATAAGCATTTTTTATCTCTTGCCATTTTCGCGTATCTCGTCACGGTCTTCCTATATTTAGAAAACGCGGGAAAAAATGAAAGGGCAATTGGCGAGTAACTGGTAAACGGTTGCTTATATCGAAAAATTGCAAAGTATAAAAACGTTTTCATATTGAATTCTAAGAATGATGCATACATTTTGAATGTCGTAAAGGCAATATTCGCTGCAATATTGGCAAAATTGAGCAATGTACAAATTTTTGCAAAATTTCTTTGAATATTCCTTCGGATCTCGTCGAGATAAGCATTTTTTATCTCATAGTTAACGAAAGAATAAAATCGATAAAACCTCCGAATTTTGTTAAACGCCTACCACGCATTTTAGATGATTTACCTTTTTGGAAAGCAACCGACATTAAAACATGGTTTTATTATTTTTCAATACCTGCTCTTTGCAACATTATGACCCAAGAATATTTCGAACACTATAAATTATTTGTATTCGGAATTTACATATTAAATCAAAATAGCATTTCACCCGCTGAAGTAGATAAAGCCAGACAACTTCTGACCGAGTTCGTAGGGAGATTTGAAGATTTATATTCTATTAGGCAAATGTCTTGTAATGTTCACTCAATTTTACATTTGCCAGACATTGTAAAGGATTTTGGCCCATTATGGGTTTCTTCATGTTTTCCTTATGAAACGTTAAATGGAATATAAAAAAAATTCGTACACGGTACATCGCATGCTCAATTGCAAATTTATAATACTCTAACGACTTATTTCAACTTTACTAATTTGAGAGAAAAATTATTACCAAACAGCGAGACTTATAATTTTTGTAGACAATTAGAGATGAAAGGCAATAGAAAACTTTTTTACTTAAGCAAACATTCATATATCATTGGAAAAACAAAAATAGAAACCATACACAAGTTTCCATCAGAACTCCAGTTAGTTTTATGTCAACACGGATTGCAAGGCGCAAATTACAGAATAATTCAAAGGCTGTTAAAAAACAATTATATTATAACCACGAAAGCATACAAAAGATCAAAAAGAACAAATTCATCTTGTATAAAATATATTGAAAACGATGTTAAATATTTTGGTGTTGTCGAATATTTTTTACAAATTTATAAGTGTGAGAATAACTGTGACTGTCAATTTTGTGATAAAAATATTTATGCCATTGTAAATAAGTGTAATGTACAAAATACGTTCACAACAGCATTTTTTGGCGAATTACACTTCATACATGAATGTACGGAAAGTATGCAGATAATCCCAACACACGTTAATAATATTCATTCTGTATGTTTTGTAAGTGAGAATGTATCAAGTAGTGAAAGCTTTGTAACGATCGAAACTGTAAATAATTTACATAATGTAGAATAAGGCTATATGTTCAAACTCATTGTATATGATTCCATTAACATAGTTAATAAAATCGCCAAAGGAAAATACAATATATGTTCGACTTTCGGTGCTTAAAGTAAACTCGTGCGTAAACTAAACTGTACACACTCGTTTTTACTTCACGCACGGAAAAGTCGTGCATAAACAATATAATCCATGCAATGTGGACGAAGAATCGGGGACGACGAGTTTTTCATTATTTGTTAATAGATCCCAAAATTTTACAGTCTTTGTAGCATCACATAATATTTCAGTAACTACCCTTTCCAAAATTCTAAAAAACATCCTGCTATATGATTTAATATGAACTCACAAAATATTTGTGTAATGGATAATGTATTAACTGCTGACAATATTCCTAATACCGATCAAAATGCAATTTCGTAAGAACACTGTCAAAAATATCTGCTTAAAACTTCAGTTAACTGTAACTGGGAGCGTTCGCGATGGCCGGATCGTATCCCTATCGTCCGCATCGAATGTCGATTCGATATATCGAATGAGAAATAGGAACGATAGGTCTTTTCATTTCAATTACGAATATGTATGTACCATGATGGTCGGCCTTTTTCCGTTTCGAATGTATGTGAAAAAAGAGATGGTAAACTCGCAACATCTCTTTCTTTCATATACATTCAGAACAGAAAAAGACCGACCAGCATGCACGAAAGAGAACTTCGATACATCGAATCAACATTCGATGGAAACGATTGGGGTACGATAAGGGCACGATCCGGTCATCGCGAACGCTCCCACTGAAATTTTACGCAGTTACGGTTACTGAAAATTTTGATACCATTTTATAATTTTCAGAGGCGGATTCGTAAATTTCAGAGACGGTTTCGTAATTTTCAGCGATGGTTTTCCGTTCAGTTTAGTAATTTTAAGAAATTTTTCGTAATATCAAGAGAAATTTCATAAAGTTAAGAAACATGTACTGAATGTAATTTGCAGTAACCTGATTTCGTAAAATTAAGTTGCTCTACACTGTAAAAACAGTCGGGACAAACGTCTCAATTTAAGACATTTTATGTGTCTCAATTTGAAATATTTCAATGCTTAAGCTATTTAAAACATCTGAAACGTCTCGAAAATGAGGACCGAAACGTCTGAAAATAATACATTTGTTTTTACAGTGTACACTCAAAAAAGAGTTTGGTTGCTGGAACTAGAATTCTGGTTGCAGAAACTAAACAGTTCGGTTGTTATTAACTTAACCGAAAAGTTCGTGGGAACCGGTTGTGGGAACCGAACTTTTAGTTACGCCAACCAAACGTTTAATTGTTGCAACCGAATAATTCAGTTGTAACAGCCGAACAAGTTCAGTTGAAAACCGATGTTTTCCGTGTAGTAACCGAAAAGTTTCGTAATTTTCCCAAAATTTTTTACAGCGAATAATACATGTATCCACATTAATATATTCTCATCAGCATTAGGTCATGTCAATCGCAGTAATTGGTACATATTTACTTTGTGCTACAAGCGCGTGCGCATGTGCGTGTGCGTTCTAAGTCCTCAAATCTAAATTCAAAAGTCCGGAAATCCATATAAAAACTTACGCCAAATATTTATATCCGTCATTTACGTTTGGTACAGTAACATACCAAATGCAGTACAAAGTTTGACAATTTTTAAAATTTTGATTTGTACCAAACTCGTCCCAAATTTATTTTGCCTTTTCTTGCCACAATATCGAAAGAAATTCGCCGCAAATTTTTGCAAAATTTACACCAAACATGTACATCCTTAATTGAAGTTTTGCATGGAAAAAATTAAATTGTTGGGTTTATTATCTAGTAAATAAGCTAAAAGTATGTAGCATGTATACAATAAGGTAAAAGACCCAATTATGAAACACACTTTGGCCGGAATGTAGATGTAGCCATTAAAATGAAATAAATAAACAATTAATCATTAATAATTTTTATTCAATGTTTTGCTATTATCATTTCTGAAGTCAAAATTGCTTATATATCATCAATATGATTCATAATATTATTTTCATAAGACAAAATTGTAATTGGTTACTATGTCCCCATTATGAAACACCTTCGCGGCACTATGTCCGTACTGTTGCAAGCGTGATGTCCATATTATGAAACAGGTAAATTTTTATTGTGGTATTCTCTTTATTATGTTATAGTATTATATACTTAATAATGCTCTAATTTTATATTATCTCTTAATTTACAAAACCTTAGATAATAAATTTTGTTTATAACAATTTAAATCACAGAATTAATATCACAATTTTTAAAGTAAACAATACTTATAAGATAAAAAATAAACTAAAAAGTTTCCTTTTTGATTTGTTGTTGAATATCTTTCATTTTTGCTGCTAATTTCTTTTTTTCCTCTACTAAGTTTTTCTTTTGCTCTTGCAGCTGTTTCCTTTTGGCAAGTTTGGTTTCTTTTAATTTTTCTTTATCCTCTTTATCTAGTTTAGCTTGCAACCATTCATCCGAGGTACCAGCCGATGGCAATTTAGGTTTACCACTCGCTTCAACTTTCATTCTTTTCTTTTTAGGTAAATATTTATTAGGAAGTGTAAACACTTGAGTGAATACTTTCGAAGTGTCATTATTAGTACCTGTACATTAAACACAAATTTATTAATAACTTTATTTATTTCAAATATTAAATTCTTTTAGAATTTCATCAACGCACTTTGACTAACAACGCTTGGTGCATTCTCTTTATTCTCGGTTGATTGGTCTCCATTTGCAATTAAATTTGAAACACGGGGTATACTATCTGATTCATGTAGATTACTTTCCTGAGTATCAAAACCTGAAAAAATTATTTAATTTATAATATTTTTATACATAATATGATACTGCAATACTTAACATTTTTTTATGTTCGTACCTCTTTCATCGTTTGAATGACCTTCATGATAAAATGGTTCACTGACTTGCTCAATTATTAAATTATCATTATCACTATAGATGGGCATATTATTTAATAATAAAAGACTTTCATCGTTTACTTCTATAGTAATATTTTCATCTATAGTTCCTAATACTAATATGTCATCTATCGTATCATTTTGTACATTATACTCCAGTTCAGTAACGTCACTTTTTTGTGGGATATCATTATTCGTCGTATATTCAATTGCTTCGTTGTTACTTTTATCACTATCTTTTATTAGAATAACTTGATTATCGACTAACCTCTCAACACTCTTGATTGTAGGTTTTGCTTGCGAATTGTCTGATTAAAAAACACATCAAATAGAAACTTATAAATATGAATAAAAAATGAATAAAATGAAATTATACAAAACACATGATTTGATTCTAGTTAAGTTATTCAACATAAAAGTTCATATAAAAAGAATTATAAAATTGATTTATAAAATTAAAATACATTTAATATTATAAATAATCAGTTAAAATATACAAAATGTAAAATAATTGTAAACAGCTGTAATTAGTAAATGTTAAATATGAATAATAAATAATTAAAGATATTAAACTGTCACGTCATATGTTTACCAAGAGATTGTTCTTTAATCTTAAGCCAATATTCGAAGAGTCCCTTCATTTCAACAGTTCCACTCCGTGATCCAATTGAACGAGCATTTTCAAATTTTTGTAAGAGCTCAGTCGATAAATTTTTTTCGAATGTGGTCAAATGGACGTTTTCTTGCTCAGTGTTATTTTGAGTCTCCATTCTCGCTGCTTCTTGATTTTCTGTTTCTTCATTTTTCTTTTTTTTACATAAAATATCCTAATCTACAGCTGTTGGATCAAATGGCATTAATCCAGCTGCTCTAAATCCATGTCGAACAATGCTTTCTTCCCCCTTTAGATTCAGTAAAGCCATTTGTAGAACTAAAGGAAAATCTTTTTTTGTAATTTTTGCGACATCATTGATAGCTTTCCATTTGGGTACAGTTTTCTTCCATGTCTCTTTCAGAGGATGAAATAAAGCTATATCGAGTGGTTGAGTAACATGAGTCGAATTTGGGTATAAAGCGATTAGTTCGATTTGTTTTTCTCTGCAAAATTGGACCAATGGTATAGTGACATGTGATGAGTGGCCATCTAAATATATTATTATGGGAAACTGAATTTCTTGCTTCAATAACCATGGGTAAAAAACATTACAGATGTATTCATAAAATGTTTCGGCTGTCATCCAGTCGTTTTCAGAAATGCCTATACCCCAATCCTTCGGAGTATTTTCAATGATTTCTTTTGGTAAATGTTGAATGTAGGCGTACATAATCATACGGGGAGCTCTTTCACCATCGGAGCTATACATGAATAGAACTGTGAGACATAATCTTTCTGTGTCGACAATTTTATAAACGGAATTTGCTCCTTTTCGCGTCAATGCTTTTTCAGAACTAGGACATAATAACATGCTAGTTTCGTCGCAGTTAAACACTCTTTCTGGAGATATTTCTAATAAATTTTTCTTTGCCAGATATGAATGTTGCTCTTCAAACCATTGTTTTAAGTCTTCCATTGTCACAGATGCTCGAACCGATGTTAAATTTTGGGAAATTGGCGTGTAACTGGTAATCGGTTGCTTATATCGAAAAATAGCAAAGAATAAAAACGTCTTCATATTGAATTCTAAGAATGATGCATATATTTCAATATCGAAAAGGCAATATTCGCAGAAATATTGGCCAAATTGACCAATGTGCAAATTTTTGCAAAATTTCTTTGAATATTCCTTCGGATCTCATCGAGATAAGCATTTTTTATCTCTTGCCATTTTCGCGTATGTCGTCGGTGTCTTCCTATATTTAGAAAAGGCGGGAAAAATGAAAGGCAAATTGGCGAGTAACTGGTAAACGGTTGGTCATATCGAACAATTGCAAAGAATAAAAACGTTTTCATATTGAATTCTAAGAATGATGCATATATTTTCAATATCGAAAAGGCAATATTCGCGGAAATATTGGCAAAATTGACCAATGTGCAAATTTTTGCAAAATTTTTGAATATTCCTTCGGATCTCGTCGAGATAAGCATTTTTTATCTCTTGCCATTTTCGCGTATCTCGTCGCGGTCTTCCTATATTTAGAAAAGGCGGGAAAAATGAAAGGCAAATTGGCGAGTAACTGGTAAACGGTTGGTCATATCGAACAATTGCAAATAATAAAAACGTTTTCATATTGAATTCTAAGAATGATGCATATATTTTCAATGTCGAAAAGGCAATATTCCCGGAAATATTGGCAAAATTGACCAATGTGCAAATTTTTGCAAAATTTCTTTGAATATTCCATCGGATCTCGTCGAGATAAGCATTTTTTATCTCTTGCCATTTTCGCGTATTTCTTTACGGTCTTCCTATATTTAACGTAAAAGTGTTTGTAGCCGAGAAAACTCGGGAAATTGGCATGTAACTGGTAATCGGTTGCTTATATCGAAAAATAGCAAAGAATAAAAACGTCTTCATAATGAATTCCAAAAATGATGCATATATTTTTAAGGTCGCAAGGGCAATATTCGCGGAAATAATTGTAAAATTGCCCAATGTGGAAATTTTTGCAAAATTTCTTTGAATATTCCTTCGGATCTCATCGAGATAAGCATTTTTTATCTCTTCACTTTTTCGGGTATCTCGTCACGGTCTTCCTATATTTAACGTAAAAGTGTTGTAACCGATAAAACTGGGGAAATTGGCGTGTAACTGGTAATCGGTTGCTTATATCGAAAAATAGCAAAGAATAAAAACGTCTTCATAATGAATTCCAAGAATGATTCATATATTTTTAAGGTCGAAAGGGCAATATTCGCGGAAATATTGGCAAAATTGTCCAATGTGCAAAATTTTGCAAAATTTCTTTGAATATTCCTTCGAATCTCATCGAGATCAGCATTTTTTATCTCTTCACTTTTTCGCGTAACTCGTCACGGTCTTCCTATATTTAGAAAACGCGGGAAAAACGAAAGGCAAATTGGCGAGTAACTGGTAAAGGGTTGGTCATATCGAACAATTGCAAAGAATAAAAACGTTTTCATATTGAATTCTACGAATGATGCATATATTTTCAATGTCGAAAAGGCAATATTCCCGGAAATATTGGCAAAATTGACCAATGTGCAAATTTTTGCAAAATTTCTTTGAATATTCCATCGGATCTCGTCGAGGTAAGCATTTTTTTTCTCTTGCCATTTTCGCGTATTTCTTTACGGTCCTCCTATATTCAACGTAAAAGTGTTTGTAGCCGAGAAAACTCGGGAAATTGGCGTGTAACTGGTAATCGGTTGCTTATATCGAAAAATAGCAAAGAATAAAAACGTCTTCATAATGAATTCCAAAAATGATGCTTATATTTTTAATGTCGAAAGGGCAATATTCGCGGAAATATTGGCAAAATTGTCCAATGTGCAAATTTTTGCAAAATTTCTTTGAATAGTCCTTCGGATCTCATCGAGATAAGCATTTTTTATCTCTTCACTTTTTCGCGTATCTCGTCACGGTCTTCCTATATTTAGAAAAGGCGGGAAAAATGAAAGGCAAATTGGCGAGTAACTGGTAAAGGGTTGGTCATATCGAACAATTGCAAAGAATAAAAACGTTTTCAAATTGAATTCTAAGAATGATTCATATATTTTCAATATCGAAAAGGCAATATTCCCGGAAATATTGGCAAAATTGACCAATGTGCAAATTTTTGCAAAATTTCTTTGAATATTGCATCGGATCTCGTCGAGGTAAGCATTTTTTTTCTCTTGCCATTTTCACGTATCTCTTCACGGTCTTCCTATGTTTAACGTAAAAGTGTTTGTAACCGAGAAAACTCGGGAAATTGGCATGTAACTGGTAATCGGTTGCTTATATCGAAAAATTGCAAAGAATAAAAACGTCTTCATAATGAATTCCAAGAATGATCCATATATTTTTAATGTCGAAAGGGCAATATTCGCTGCAATATTGGCAAAATTGACCAATTTGCAAATGTTTGCAAAATTTCTTTGAATATTCCTTAGGATTTCATCGAGATAAGCATTTTTCATCGCTTGACTTTTTCGCGTATCTCGTCACGGTCTTCCTATATTTAGAAAACGCGGGAAAAAATGAAAGGAAAATTGGCGAGTAACAGGTAAACGGTTGCTTATATCGAAAAATTGAAAAGAAATATTCATTCGGATCTCCTCGAGATAAGCATTTTTTATCTCTTGACATTTTCGCGTATTTCTTTACGGTCTTCCTATATTTAACGTAAAAATGTTTGTAACCGATAAAACTCGGGAAATTGGCATGTAACTGGTAATCGGTTGCTTATATCGAAAAATTGCAAAGAATAAAAACGTCTTCATAATGAATTCCAAGAATGATCCATATATTTTTAATGTCGAAAGGGCAATATTCGCTGCAATATTGGCAAAATTGACCAATGTGCAAATTTTTGCAAACTTTCTTTGAATATTCCGTCGGATCTCGTCGAGGTAAGCATTTTTTTTTCTCTTGCCATTTTCGCGTATCTCTTCACGGTCTTCCTATATTTAGAAAAGGCGGGAAAAATGGAAGGCAAATTGGCGAGTAACTGGTAAAAGGTTGGTCATATGGAACAATTGCAAAGAATAAAAACGTTTTCATATCGAATTCTAAGAATGATGCATATATTTTCAATATCGAAAAGGCAATATTCCCGGAAATATTGGCAAAATTGACTAATGTGCAAATTTTTGCAAAATTTCTTTGAATATTCCATCGGATCTCGTCGAGGTAAGCATTTTTTTTCTCTTGCCATTTTCACGTTTCTCTTCACGGTCTTCCTATATTTAACGTAAAAGTGTTTGTAACCGATAAAACTCGGGAAATTGGCATGTAACTGGTAATCGGTTGCTTATATCGAAAAATAGCAAAGAATAAAAACGTCTTCATAATGAATTCCAAAAATGATGCATATATTTTTAAGGTCGAAAGGGCAATATTCGCGGAAATAATTGTAAAATTGACCAATGTGCAAATTTTTACGAATTTTCTTTAAATATTCATTTGCCCTGGTAGAAATCTGTCCAGTTTTCTGTTACATTGCCCAGTGTTCCTATACCTTTAACACGGCAAAGACAGAAACTGGCCAAAAAATGGACTCATTTTCTACCAGGGTAGATCTCCTCGAGATAAGCATTTATTATCTCTTCACTTTTCGCGTATCTCGTCACGGTTTTCCTATATTTAACGTAAAAGTGTTTGTAGCCGAGAAAACTGGGGAAATTGGCGTGTAACTGGTAATCGGTTGCTTATATCGAAAAATAGCAAAGAATAAAAACGTCTTCATAATGAATTCCAAAAATGATGCTTATATTTTTAATGTCGAAAGGGCAATATTCGCGGAAATATTGGCAAAATAGTCCAATGTGCAAATTTTTGCAAAATTTTTTGAATATTCCTTCGGATCTCATCGAGATAAGCATTTTTTATCTCTTCACTTTTTCGCGTATCTCGTCACGGTCTTCCTATATTTAACGTAAAAGTGTTTGTAGCCGAGAAAACTCGGGAAATTGGCGTGTAACTGGTGATCGGTTGCTTAGATCGAGAAATTGCAAAGAATAAAAACGTCTTCATAATGAATTCCAAGAATGATTCATATATTTTTAAGGTCGAAAGGGCAAATTCGCGGAAATAATTGTAAAATTGCCTAATGTGCAAATTTTTACAAAATTTCTTTGAATATTCCTTTGGATCTCGTCGAGATAAGCATTTTTTATCTCTTGCCATTTTCGCGTATCTCGTCACGGTCTTCCTATATTTAGAAAAGGCGGGAAAAATGAAAGGCAAATTGGCGAGTAACTGGTAAACGGTTGGTCATATCGCACAATTGCAAAGAATAAAAACGTTTTCATATTGAATTCTAAGAATGATGCATATATTTTCAATGTCGAAAAGGCAATATTCCCGGAAATATTGGCAAAATTGCCCAATGTGCAAATTTTTGCAAAATTTCTTTGAATATTCCATCGGATCTCGTCGAGGTAAGCAGTTTTTTTCTCTTTCCATTTTCACGTATGTCTTCACGGTCTTCCTATATTTAACGTAAAAGTGTTTGTAACCGATAAAACTCGGGAAATTGGCATGTAACTGGTAATCGGTTGCTTATATCGAAAAATAGCAAAGAATAAAAACGTCTTCATAATGAATTCCAAAAATGATGCATATATTTTTAAGGTCGAAAGGGCAATATTCGCGGAAATAATTGTAAAATTGACCAATGTGCAAATTTTTACGAATTTTCTTTAAATATTCATTTGCCCTGGTAGAAATCTGTCCAGTTTTCTGTTACATTGCCCAGTGTTCCTATACCTTTAACACGGCAAAGACAGAAACTGGCCAAAAAATGGACTCATTTTCTACCAGGGTAGATCTCCTCGAGATAAGCATTTATTATCTCTTCACTTTTTCGCGTATCTCGTCACGGTCTTCCTATATTTAACGTAAAAGTGTTTGTAACCGATAAAACTGGGGAAATTGGCGTGTAACTGGTAATCGGTTGCTTATATCGAAAAATAGAAAAGAATAAAAACGTCTTGATAATGAATTCCAAAAATGATGCATATATTTTTAAGGTCGCAAGGGCAATATTCGCGGAAATAATTGTAAAATTGCCCAATGTGCAAATTTTTGCAAAATTTCTTTGAATATTCCTTCGGATCTCATCGAGATAAGCATTTTTTATCTCTTCACTTTTTCGCGTATCTCGTCACGGTCTTCCTATATTTAACGTAAAAGTGTTTGTAACCGATAAAACTCGGGAAATTGGCATGTAACTGGTAATCGGTTGCTTATATCGAAAAATAGCAAAGAATAAAAACGTCTTCATAATGAATTCCAAAAATGATGCATATATTTTTAAGGTCGCAAGGGCAATATTCGCGGAAATAATTGTAAAATTGCCCAATGTGCAAATTTTTGCAAAATTTCTTTGAATATTCCTTCGGATTTCGTCGAGATAAGCATTTTTCATCTCTTGCCATTTTCGCGGATCTCGTCACGGTCTTCCTATATTTAACGTAAAAGTGTTTGTAACCGATAAAACTCGGGAAATTGGCATGTAACTGGTAATCGGTTGCTTATATCGAAAAATAGCAAAGAATAAAAACGTCTTCATAATGAATGCCAAAAATGATGCATATATTTTTAAGGTCGAAAGGGCAATATTCGCGGAAATAATTGTAAAATTGCCTAATGTGCAAATTTTTGCAAAATTTCTATAAATATTCATTCAGATCTCCTCGAGATAAGTATTTATTATAGCTTGCCATTTTCGCGTATCTCGTCACGGACTTCCTATATTTAACTTAAAAATGTTTGTAGCCGAGAAAACTCGGGAAATTGGCGTGTAACTGGTAATCGGTTGCTTATATCGAAAAATAGCAAAGAATAAAAACGTCTTCATAATGAATGCCAAAAATGATGCTTATATTTTTAATGTCGAAAGGGCAATATTCGCGGAAATATTGGCAAAATTGTCCAATGTGCAAATTTTTGCAAAATTTCTTTGAATAATCCTTCGGATCTCATCGAGATAAGCATTTTTTATCTCTTCACTTTTTCGCGTATCTCGTCACGGTCTTCCTATATTTAACGTAAAAGTCTTTGTAACCGATAAAACTGGGGAAATTGGCGTGTAACTGGTAATCGGTTGCTTATATCGAAAAATAGCAAAGAATAAAAACGACTTCATAATGAATTACAAGAATGATTCCTATATTTTTAAGGTCGAAAGGGCAAATTCGCAGAAATAAATGTAAAATTGCCCAATGTGCAAATTTTTGCAAACTTTCTTTGAATATTCCGTCGGATCTCGTCGAGGTAAGCATTTTTTTTCTCTTGCCATTTTCGCGTATCTCGTCACAGTCTTCCTATATTTAGAAAAGGCGGGAAAAACGAAAGGCAAATTGGCGAGTAACTGGTAAAGGGTTGGTCATATCGAACAATTGCAAAGATTAAAAACGTTTTCATATTGAATTCTAAGAATGATGCATATATTTTCAATGTCGAAAAGGCAATATTCCCGGAAATATTGGCAAAATTGACCAATGTGCAAATTTTTGCAAAATTTCTTTGAATATTCCATCGGATCTCGTCGAGGTAAGCATTTTTTTTCTCTTGCCATTTTCACGTATCTCTTCACGGTCTTCCTATATTTAACGTAAAAGAGTTTGTAACCGATAAAACTGGGGAAATTGGCGTGTAACTGGTAATCGGTTGCTTATATCGAAAAATAGCAAAGAATAAAAACGTCTTCATAATGAATTCCAAGAATGATTCATATATTTTTAAGGTCGAAAGGGCAATATTCGCGGAAATAATTGTAAAATTGCCCAATGTGCAAATTTTTGCAAAATTTCTTTGAATATTCCTTCGGATTTCGTCGAGATAAGCATTTTTCATCTCTTGCCATTTTCGCGGATCTCGTCACGGTCTTCCTATATTTAACGTAAAAGTGTTTGTAACCGATAAAACTCGGGAAATTGGCATGTAACTGGTAATCGGTTGCTTATATCGAAAAATAGCAAAGAATAAAAACGTCTTCATAATGAATGCCAAAAATGATGCATATATTTTTAAGGTCGAAAGGGCAATATTCGCGGAAATAATTGTAAAATTGCCTAATGTTCAAATTTTTGCAAAATTTCTATAAATATTCATTCAGATCTCCTGGAGATAAGTATTTATTATAGCTTGCCATTTTCGCGTATCTCGTCACGGATTTCCTATATTTAACTTAAAAATGTTTGTAGCCGAGAAAACTCGGGAAATTGGCGTGTAACTGGTAATCGGTTGCTTATATCGAAAAATAGTAAAGAATAAAAACGTCTTCATAATGAATGCCAAAAATTATGCATATATTTTTAATGTCGAAAGGGCAATATTCGCGGAAATATTGGCAAAATTGTCCAATGTGCAAATTTTTGCAAAATTTCTTTGAATAATCCTTCGGATCTCATCGAGATAAGCATTTTTTATCTCTTCACTTTTTCGCGTATCTCGTCACGGTCTTCCTATATTTAACGTAAAAGTCTTTGTAACCGATAAAACTGGGGAAATTGGCGTGTAACTGGTAATCGGTTGCTTATATCGAAAAATAGCAAAGAATAAAAACGTCTTCATAATGAATTCCAAGAATGATTCATATATTTTTAAGGTCGAAAGGGCAAATTCGCAGAAATAAATGTAAAATTGCCCAATGTGCAAATTTTTGCAAACTTTCTTTGAATATTCCGTCGGATCTCGTCGAGATAAGCATTTTTTATCTCTTGCAATTTTCGCGTATCTCGTCACGGTCTTCCTATATTTAGAAAACGCGGGGAAAAATGAAAGGGAAATTGGCGAGTAACAGGTAAACGGTTGGTCGTATCGAACAATTGCAAAGAATAAAAACGTTTTCATATTGAATTCTAAGAATGATGCATATATTTTCAATATCGAAAAGGCAATATTCCCGGAAATATTGGCAAAATTGACCAATGTGCAAATTTTTGCAAAATTTCTTTGAATATTCATTCGGATCTCGTCGAGGTAAGCATTTTTTTTCTCTTGCCATTTTCACGTATGTCTTCACGGTCTTCCTATATTTAACGTAAAAGTGTTTGTAACCGATAAAACTCGGGAAATTGGCATGTAACTGGTAATCGGTTGCTTAGATCGAAAAATTGCAAAGAATAAAAACGTCTTCATAATGAATTCCAAGAATGATTCATATATTTTTAAGGTCGAAAGGGCAATATTCGCGGAAATAATTGTAAAATTGCCCAATGTGCAAATTTTTGCAAAATTTCTTTGAATATTCCTTCGGATTTCGTCGAGATAAGCATTTTTCATCTCTTGCCATTTTCGCGGATCTCGTCACGGTCTTCCTATATTTAACGTAAAAGTGTTTGTAACCGATAAAACTCGGGAAATTGGCATGTAACTGGTAATCGGTTGCTTATATCGAAAAATAGCAAAGAATAAAAACGTCTTCATAATGAATGCCAAAAATGATGCATATATTTTTGAGGTCGAAAGGGCAATATTCGCGGAAATAATTGTAAAATTGCCTAATGTGCAAATTTTTGCAAAATTTCTATAAATATTCATTCAGATCTCCTGGAGATAAGTATTTATTATAGCTTGCCATTTTCGCGTATCTCGTCACGGATTTCCTATATTTAACTTAAAAATGTTTGTAGCCGAGAAAACTCGGGAAATTGGCGTGTAACTGGTAATCGGTTGCTTATATCGAAAAATAGCAAAGAATAAAAACGTCTTCATAATGAATTCCAAAAATGATGCATATATTTTTAAGGTCGAAAGGGCAAATTCGCAGAAATAATTTTAAAATTGCTCAATGTGCAAATTTTTGCAAAATTTCTTTGAATATTCCTTCGGATCTCATCGAGATAAGCATTTTTTATCTCTTCACTTTTTCGCGTATCTCGTCACGGTCTTCCTATATTTAACGTAAAAGTGTTTGTAACCGATAAAACTCGGGAAATTGGCATGTAACTGGTAATCGGTTGCTTAGATCGAAAAATTGCAAAGAATAAAAACGTCTTCATAATTAATTCCAAGAATGATTCATATATTTTTAAGGTCGAAAGGGCAATATTCGCAGAAATAATTGTAAAATTGCTCAATGTGCAAATTTTTGCAAAATTTCTTTGAATATTCAATCGGATCTCGTCGAGGTAAGCATTTTTTTTCTCTTGCCATTTTCGCGTATTTCTTTACGGTCTTCCTATATTTAGAAAAGGCGGGAAAAATGAAAGGCAAATTGGCAAGTAACTGGTAAAGGGTTGGTCATATCGAACAATTGCAAAGAATAAAAACGTTTTCATATTGAATTCTAAGAATGATGCATATATTTTCAATGTCGAAAAGGCAATATTCCCGGAAATATTGGCAAAATTGACCAATGTGCAAATTTTTGCAAAATTTCTTTGAATATTCCATCGGATCTCGTCGAGGTAAGCATTTTTTTTCTCTTGCCATTTTCACGTATCTCTTCACGGTCTTCCTATATTTAACGTAAAAGTGTTTGTAACCGATAAAACTGGGGAAATTGGCGTGTAACTGGTAATCGGTTGCTTATATCGAAAAATAGCAAAGAATAAAAACGTCTTCATAATGAATTCCAAGAATGATTCATATATTTTTAAGGTCTAAAGGGCAATATTCGCGGAAATATTGGCAAAATTGTCCAATGTGCAAATTTTTGCAAAATTTCTTTGAATATTCCTTCGGATCTCATCGAGATCAGCATTTTTTATCTCTTCACTTTTTCGCGTATCTCGTCACGGTCTTCCTATATTTAGAAAAGGCGGGAAAAATGAAAGGCAAATTGGCGAGTAACTGGTAAAGGGTTGGTCATATCGAACAATTGCAAAGAATAAAAACGTTTTCATATCGAATTCTAAGAATGATGCATATATTTTCAATATCGAAAAGGCAATATTCCCGGAAATATTGGCAAAATTGACTAATGTGCAAATTTTTGCAAAATTTCTTTGAATATTCCATCGGATCTCGTCGAGGTAAGCATTTTTTTTCTCTTGCCATTTTCACGTTTCTCTTCACGGTCTTCCTATATTTAACGTAAAAGTGTTTGTAACCGATAAAACTCGGGAAATTGGCATGTAACTGGTAATCGGTTGCTTATATCGAAAAATAGCAAAGAATAAAAACGTCTTCATAATGAATTCCAAAAATGATGCATATATTTTTAAGGTCGAAAGGGCAATATTCGCGGAAATAATTGTAAAATTGACCAATGTGCAAATTTTTACGAATTTTCTTTAAATATTCATTTTCTGAGTTTTCTGTTACATTGCCCAGTGTTCCTATACCTTTAACACGGCAAAGACAGAAACTGGCCAAAAAATGGACTCATTTTCTACCAGGGTAGATCTCCTCGAGATAAGCATTTATTATCTCTTCACTTTTTCGCGTATCTCGTCACGGTCTTCCTATATTTAACGTAAAAGTGTTTGTAACCGATAAAACTGGGGAAATTGGCGTGTAACTGGTAATCGGTTGCTTATATCGAAAAATAGAAAAGAATAAAAACGTCTTGATAATGAATTCCAAAAATGATGCATATATTTTTAAGGTCGCAAGGGCAATATTCGCGGAAATAATTGTAAAATTGCCCAATGTGCAAATTTTTGCAAAATTTCTTTGAATATTCCTTCGGATCTCATCGAGATAAGCATTTTTTATCTCTTCACTTTTTCGCGTATCTCGTCACGGTCTTCCTATATTTAGAAAACGCGGGAAAAAATGAAAGGCAAATTGGCGAGTAACTGGTAAACGGTTGGTCATATCGAACAATTGCAAAGAATAAAAACGTTTTCATATTGAATTCTAAGAATGATGCATATATTTTCAATGGCGAAAAGGCAATATTCCCGGAAATATTGGCAAAATTGACCAATATGCAAATTTTTGCAAAATTTTTGAATATTCCTTCGGATCTCGTCGAGATAAGCATTTTTTATCTCTTGCCATTTTCGCGTATTTCTTTACGGACTTCCTATATTTAACGTAAAAGTGTTTGTAGCCGAGAAAACTCGGCAAATTGGCGTGTAACTGGTAATCGGTTGCTTATATCGAAAAATAGCAAAGAATAAAAACGTCTTCATAATGAATTCCAAAAATGATGCTTATATTTTTAATGTCGAAAGGGCAATATTCGCGGAAATATTGGCAAAATTGTCCGATGTGCAAATTTTTGCAAAATTTCTTTGAATAGTCCTTCGGATCTCATCGAGATAAGCATTTTTTATCTCTTCACTTTTTCGCGTATCTCGTCACGGTCTTCCTATATTTAACGTAAAAGTGTTTGTAACCGATAAAACTGGGGAAATTGGCGTGTAACTGGTAATCGGTTGCTTATATCGAAAAATAGCAAAGAATAAAAACGACTTCATAATGAATTACAAGAAAGATTCATATATTTTTAAGGTCGAAAGGGCAATATTCGCGGAAATAATTGTAATATTGCCCAATGTGCAAATTTTTGCAAAATTTCTTTGAATATTCCTTCGGATCTCGTCGAGATAAACATTTTTTATCTCTTGCCATTTCCGCGTATCTCGTCACGGTCTTCCTATATTTAGAAAAGGCGGGAAAAATGAAAGGCAAATTGGCAAGTAACTGGTAAAGGGTTGGTCATATCGAACAATTGCAAAGAATAAAAACGTTTTCATATTGAATTCTAAGAATGATGCATATATTTTCAATGTCGAAAAGGCAATATTCCCGGAAATATTGGCAAAATTGACCAATGTGCAAATTTTTGCAAAATTTCTTTGAATATTCCATCGGATCTCGTCGAGGTAAGCATTTTTTTTCTCTTGCCATTTTCACGTATCTCTTCACGGTCTTCCTATATTTAACGTAAAAGAGTTTGTAACCGATAAAACTGGGGAAATTGGCGTGTAACTGGTAATCGGTTGCTTATATCGAAAAATAGCAAAGAATAAAAACGTCTTCATAATGAATGCCAAAAATGATGCTTATATTTTTAATGTCGAAAGGGCAATATTCGCGGAAATATTGGCAAAATTGTCCAATGTGCAAATTTTTGCAAAATTTCTTTGAATAATCCTTCGGATCTCGTCGAGATAAGCATTTTTTATCTCTTGCCATTTTTGCGTATTTCTTTACGGTCCTCCTATATTTAACTTAAAAATGTTTGTAACCGATAAAACTCGGGAAATTGGCGTGTAACTGGTAATCGGTTGCTTATATCGAAAAATAGCAAAGAATAAAAACGTCTTCATAATGAATTCCAAGAATGATTCATATATTTTTAAGGTCGAAAGGGCAATATTCGCTGAAATAATTGTAAAATTGCCCAATGTGCAAATTTTCGCAAAATTTTTTGGAATATTCCTTCGGATCTCGTCGAGATAAGCATTTTTCATCTCTTGCCATTTTCGCGGATCTCTTCACGGTCTTCCTATATTTAACATAAAAGTGTTTGTAACCGATAAAACTCGGGAAATTGGCATGTAACTGGTAATCGGTTGCTTATATCGAAAAATAGCAAAGAATAAAAACGTCTTCATAATGAATTCCAAAAATGATGCATATATTTTTAAGGTCGCAGGGGCAATATTCGCGGAAATAACTGTAAAATTGACCAATGTGCAAATCTTTGCAAAATTTTTTGGAATATTCCTTCGGATCTCGTCGAGATAAGCATTTTTCATCTCTTGCCATTTTCGCGTATTTCTTTACGGTCTTCCTATATTTAACCTTGTAGGGATTGTAGGTGAGAAACGTCGGGAGCCTGGCGTGTAACTGGTAAACGGTTGCTTATATCGAAAAATAGCAAACAATAAAAACGTCTTCATAATGAATTCCAAAAATGATGCATATATTTTTAAGGTCGCAGGGGCAATATTCGCGGAAATAACTGTAAAATTGACCAATGTGCAAATCTTTGCAAAATTTTTTGGAATATTCCTTCGGATCTCGTCGAGATAAGCATTTTTCATCTCTTGCCATTTTCGCGGATCTCGTCACGGTCTTCCTATATTTAACGTAAAAGGGTTTGTAACCGATAAAACTCGGGAAATTGGCATGTAACTGGTAATCGGTTGCTTATATCGAAAAATAGCAAAGAATAAAAACGTCTTCATAATGACTTCCAAAAATGATGCATATATTTTTATGGTCGAAAGGGCAAATTCGCGGAAATAATTGTTAAATTTCTTAATGTGCAAATTTTTGCAAAATTTCTTTGAATATTCCTCGGATCTCGTCGAGATAAGCATTTTTTATCTCTTGCCATTTTCGCGTATCTCGTCACGGTCTTCCTATATTTAACGTAAAAGTGTTTGTAGCCGAGAAAACTCGGGAAATTGGCGTGTAACTGGTAATCGGTTGCTTATATCGAAAAATAGCAAAGAATAAAAACGTCTTCATAATGAATGCCAAAAATGATGCATATATTTTTAAGGTCGCAAGGGCAATATTCGCGGAAATAATTGTAAAATTGCCTAATGTGCAAATTTTTGCAAAATTTCTTTGAATATTCCTTCGGATTTCGTCGAGATGAGCACTATTGATATCTAGACACTTTCCCGGCTCTCGGCACGGTCTATCTATATTTAACGTAAAAGTGTTTGTAGCCGAGAAAACTCGGGAAATTGGCGTGTAACTGGTAATCCGTTGCTTATATCGAAAAATAGCAAACAATAAAAACGTCTTCATAATGAATTCCAAAAATGATGCATATATTATTAAGGTCGAAAGGGCAATATTCGCTGAAATATGTGTAAAATTGCCCAATGTGCAAATTTTTGCAAAATTTCTTTGAATATTCCATCGGATCTCGTCGAGATAAGCATATTTTATCTCTTGCCATTTTCGCGGATCTCGTCACGGTCTTCCTATATTTAACGAAAAGTGTTTGTAGCCGAGAAAACTCGGGAAATTGGCATGTAACTGGTAATCGGTTGCTTAGATCGAAAAATTGCAAACAATAAAAACGTCTTCATAATGAATTCCAAGAATGATTCATATATTTTTAAGGTCGAAAGGGCAATATTCGCGGAAATAATTGTAAAATTGCCCAATGTGCAAATTTTTGCAAAATTTCTTTGAATATTCCTTCGGATCTCGTCGAGATAAGCATTTTTTTTCTCTTTCCATTTTCGTGTATTTCTTTACGGTCTTCCTATATTTAACTTAAAAATGTTTGTAGCCGAGAAAACTCGGGAAATTGGCGTGTAACTGGTAATCGGTTGCTTATATCGAAAAATAGCAAAGAATAAAAACGTCTTCATAATGAATGCCAAAAATGATGCATATATTTTTAAGGTCGCAAGGGCAATATTCGCGGAAATAATTGTAAAATTGCCCAATGTGCAAATTTTTGCAAAATTTCTTTGAATATTCCTTCGGATCTCGTCGAGATAAGCATTTTTTATCTCTTGCCATTTTCTGCGGATCTCGTCACGGTCTTCCTATATTTAACGTAAAAGTGTTTGTAGCCGAGAAAACTCGGGAAATTGGCGTGTAACTGGTGATCGGTTGCTTAGATCGAGAAATTGCAAAGAATAAAAACGTCTTCATAATGAATTCCAAGAATGATTCATATATTTTTAAGGTCGAAAGGGCAAATTCGCGGAAATAATTGTAAAATTGCCTAATGTGCAAATTTTTGCAAAATTTCCATAAATATTCATTCAGATCTCGTCGAGGTAAGCATTTTTTTTGTCTTGCCATTTTCGCGTATCTCTCCACGGGCTCCCTATATTTATCGTAAAAGTGTTTGTAGCCGAGAAAACTCGGGAAATTGGCGTGTAACTGGTAATCGGTTGCTTATATCGAAAAATAGCAAAGAATAAAAACGTCTTCATAATGAATGCCAAAAATGATGCATATATTTTTAAGGTCGCAGGGGCAATATTCGCGGAAATAACTGTAAAATTGACCAATGTGCAAATCTTTGCAAAATTTTTTGGAATATTCCTTCGGATCTCGTCGAGATAAGCATTTTTCATCTCTTGCCATTTTCACGTATGTCTTCACGGTCTTCCTATATTTAACGTAAAAGTGTTTGTAGCCGAGAAAACTCGGGAAATTGGCATGTAACTGGTAATCGGTTGCTTATATCGAAAAATAGCAAAGAATAAAAACGTCTTCATAATGAATTCCAAAAATGATGCATATATTTTTAAGGTCGCAAGGGCAATATTCGCGGAAATAATTGTAAAATTGCCCAATGTGCAAATTTTTGCAAATTTCTTTGAATATTCAATCGGATCTCGTCGAGGTAAGCATTTTTTTTCTCTTGCCATTTTCGCGTATTTCTTCACGGTCTTCCTATATTTAACGTAAAAGTGTTTGTAGCCGAGAAAACTCGGCAAATTGGCGTGTAACTGGTAATCGGTTGCTTATATCGAAAAATAGCAAAGAATAAAAACGTCTTCATAATGAATTCCAAAAATGATGCATATATTATTAAGGTCAAAAGGGCAATATTCGCTGAAATAATTGCGAAATTGCCCAATGTGCAAATTTTTGCAAAATTTTTTGGAATATTCCTTCGGATCTCGTCGAGATAAGTATTTATTATAGCTTGCCATTTTCGCGTATCTCGTCACGGTTTTCCTATATTTAACGTAAAAGTGTTTGTAGCCGAGAAAACTCGGGATATTGGCGTGTAACTGGTAATCCGTTGCTTATATCGAAAAATAGCCAACAATAAAAACGTCTTCATAATGAATTCCAAAAATGATGCATATATTATTAAGGTCGAAAGGGCAATATTCGCTGAAATAATTGTAAAATTGCCCAATGTGCATATTTTTGCAAAATTTTTTGGAATATTCCTTCGGATCTCGTCGAGATAAGCATTTTTTATCTCTTGCCATTTTCGCGTATCTCGTCACGGTCTTCCTATATTTAACGTAAAAGTGTTTGTAACCGATAAAACTCGGGAAATTGGCATGTAACTGGTAATCGGTTGCTTATATCGAAAAATAGCAAAGAATAAAAACGTCTTCATAATGAATGCCAAAAATGATGCATATATTTTTAAGGTCGAAAGGGCAATATTCGCGGAAATAATTGTAAAATTGCCTAATGTGCAAATTTTTGCAAAATTTCTTTGAATATTCCTTCGGATCTCGTCGAGATAAGCATTTTTTATCTCTTGCCATTTTCTGCGGATCTCGTCACGGTCTTCCTATATTTAACGTAAAAGTGTTTGTAACCGATAAATCTCGGGTAATTGGCATGTAACTGGTAATCGGTTGCTTATATCGAAAAATAGCAAAGAATAAAAACGTCTTCATAATGAATTCCAAAAATGATGCATATATTTTTATGGTCGAAAGGGCAAATTCGCGGAAATAATTGTAAAATTGCCTAATGTGCACATTTTTGCAAATTTTCTTTAAATATTCATTCAGATCTCCTCGAGATAAGCATTTATTATAGCTTGCCTTTTTCGCGTATCTCGTCACGGTTTTCCTATATTTAACGTAAAAGTGTTTGTAGCCGAGAAAACTCGGCAAATTGGCGTGTAACTGGTAATCGGTTGCTTATATCGAAAAATAGCAAAGAATAAAAACGTCTTCATAATGAATTCCAAAAATGATGCATATATTTTTAAGGTCGAAAGGGCAAATTCGCAGAAATAATTGTAAAATTGCTCAATGTGCAAATTTTTGCAAAATTTCTTTGAATATTCCTTCGGATCTCGTCGAGGTAAGCATTTTTTTTCTCTTTCCATTTTCGTGTATTTCTTTACGGTCTTCCTATATTTAACGTAAAAGTGTTTGTAGCCGAGAAAACTCGGCAAATTGGCGTGTAACTGGTAATCGGTTGCTTATATCGAAAAATAGCAAAGAATAAAAACGTCTTCATAATGAATTCCAAAAATGATGCATATATTATTAAGGTCAAAAGGGCAATATTCGCTGAAATAATTGCGAAATTGCCCAATGTGCAAATTTTTGCAAAATTTTTTGGAATATTCATTCAGATCTCTTCGAGATAAGTATTTATTATAGCTTGCCATTTTCGCGTATCTCGTCACGGTTTTCCTATATTTGACGTAAAAGTGTTTGTAGCCGAGAAAACTCGGCAAATTGGCGTGTAACTGGTAATCGGTTGCTTATATCGAAAAATAGCAAAGAATAAAAACGTCTTCATAATGAATTCCAAAAATGATGCATATATTTTTAAGGTCGCAAGGGCAATATTCGCGGAAATAATTGTAAAATTGCCCAATGTGCAAATTTTTGCAAAATTTCTTTGAATATTCCATCGGATCTCGTCGAGGTAAGCATTTTTTTCTCTTGCCATTTTCACGTATCTCTTCACGGTCTTCCTATATTTAACGTAAAAGTGTTTGTAACCGAGATAACTCGGGAAATTGGCATGTAACTGGTAATCCGTTGCTTATATCGAAAAATAGCAAACAATAAAAACGTCTTCATAATGAATTCCAAAAATGATGCATATATTTTTATGGTCGAAAGGGCAAATTCGCGGAAATAATTGTAAAATTGCTTAATGTGCAAATTTTTGCAAAATTTCTATAAATATTCATTCAGATCTCCTCGAGATAAGTATTTATTATAGCTTGCCATTTTCGCGTATCTCGTCACGGTTTTCCTATATTTAACGTAAAAGTGTTTGTAGCCGAGAAAACTCGGGAAATTGGCGTGTAACTGGTAATCCGTTGCTTATATCGAAAAATAGCAAACAATAAAAACGTCTTCATAATGAATTCCAAAAATGATGCATATATTTTTAAGGTCGAAAGGGCAAATTCGCAGAAATAATTGTAAAATTGCCCAATGTGCAAATTTTTGCAAAATTTCTTTGAATATTCCTTCGGATCTCGTCGAGATAAGCATTTTTTATCTCTTGCCATTTTCGCGTATCTCGTCACGGTCTTCCTATATTTAACGTAAAAGTGTTTGTAACCGATAAAACTCGGGAAATTGGCATGTAACTGGTAATCGGTTGCTTAGATCGAGAAATTGCAAAGAATAAAAACGTCTTCATAATGAATTCCACAAATGATGCATATATTTTTAAGGTCGAAAGGGCAAATTCGCAGAAATAATTGTAAAATTGCCCAATGTGCAAATTTTTGCAAAATTTCTTTGAATATTCAATCGGATCTCGTCGAGGTAAGCATTTTTTTTCTCTTGCCATTTTCGCGTATTTCTTTACGGTCTTCCTATATTTAACATAAAAATGTTTGTAGCCGAGAAAACTCGGGAAATTGGTGTGTAACTGGTAATCGGTTGCTTATATCGAAAAATAGCAAAGAATAAAAACGTCTTCATAATGAATTCCAAAAATGATGCATATATTTTTATGGTCTAAAGGGCAAATTCGCGGAAATAATTGTAAAATTGCCTAATGTGCAAATTTTTGCAAAATTTCTTTGAATATTCCATCGGATCTCGTCGAGGTAAGCATTTTTTTTCTCTTGCCATTTTCGTGTATGTCTTCACGGTCTTCCTATATTTAACGTAAAAGTGTTTGTAGCCCAGAAAACTCGGGAAATTGGCGTGTAACTGGTAATCGGTTGCTTATATCGAAAAATAGCAAAGAATAAAAACGTCTTCATAATGAATGCCAAAAATGATGCATATATTTTTAAGGTCGAAAGGGCAAATTCGCAGAAATAATTGTAAAATTGCTCAATGTGCAAATTTTTGCAAAATTTCTTTGAATATTCCTTCGGATCTCGTCGAGGTAAGCATTTTTTTTCTCTTTCCATTTTCGTGTATTTCTTTACGGTCTTCCTATATTTAACTTAAAAATGTTTGTAGCCGAGAAAACTCGGGAAATTGGCGTGTAACTGGTAATCGGTTGCTTATATCGAAAAATAGCAAAGAATAAAAACGTCTTCATAATGAATGCCAAAAATGATGCATATATTTTTAAGGTCGAAAGGGCAATATTCGCGGAAATAATTGTAAAATTGCCTAATGTGCAAATTTTTGCAAAATTTATTTGAATATTCCTTCGGATCTCGTCGAGATAAGCATTTTTTATCTCTTGCCATTTTTGCGTATTTCTTTACGGTCCTCCTATATTCAACGAAAAGTGTTTGTAGCCGAGAAAACTCGGGAAATTGGCGTGTAACTGGTAATCGGTTGCTTATATCGAAAAATAGCAAAGAATAAAAACGTCTTCATAATGAATGCCAAAAATGATGCATATATTTTTAAGGTCGAAAGGGCAATATTCGCGGAAATAATTGTAAAATTGCCTAATGTGCAAATTTTTGCAAAATTTCTATAAATATTCATTCAGATCTCCTCGAGATAAGTATTTATTATAGCTTGCCATTTTCGCGTATCTCGTCACGGTTTTCCTATATTTAACGTAAAAGTGTTTGTAGCCGAGAAAACTCGGGAAATTGGCGTGTAACTGGTAATCGGTTGCTTATATCGAAAAATAGCAAAGAATAAAAACGTCTTCATAATGAATTCCAAAAATGATGCATATATTTTTATGGTCGAAAGGGCAAATTCGCGGAAATAATTGTAAAATTGCTTAATGTGCAAATTTTTGCAAAATTTCTTTGAATATTACATCGTATCTCGTCGAGGTAAGCATTTTTTTTCTCTTGCCATTTTCACGTATCTCTTCACGGTCTTCCTATATTTAACGTAAAAGTGTTTGTAACCGAGAAAACTCGGGAAATTGGCATGTAACTGGTAATCGGTTGCTTATATCGAAAAATAGCAAAGAATAAAAACGTCTTCATAATGAATTCCAAAAATGATGCATATATTTTTAAGGTCGAAAGGGCAAATTCGCAGAAATAATTGTAAAATTGCCTAATGTGCAAATTTTTGCAAAATTTCTTTGAATATTCCTTCGGATCTCGTCGAGATAAGCATTTTTTATCTCTTGCCATTTTCGCGGATCTCGTCACGGTCTTCCTATATTTAACGTAAAAGTGTTTGTAGTCGATAGAAATCGGGTAGATGTCATGTGACTGGTTATCGGTTGCTTAGATCGAAAAATTGCAAAGAATAAAAACGTCTTCATAATGAATTCCAAAAATGACGATTATATTTTTAAGGTTGGAAGGGCAATATTCGCTGAAATAATTGTAAAATTGCCCAATGTGCAAATTTTTGCAAAATTTCTTTGAATATTCCATCGGATCTCGTCGAGGTAAGCAGTTTTTTTCTCTTTCCATTTTCACGTATGTCTTCACGGTCTTCCTATATTTAACGTAAAATAAAATATGTGTTTGTAGCCGAGAAAACTCGGGAAATTGGCGTGTAACTGGTAATCGGTTGCTTAGATCGAAAAATTGCAAAGAATAAAAACGTCTTCATAATGAATTCCAAGAATGATTCATATATTTTTATGGTCGAAAGGGCAAATTCGCGGAAATAATTGTAAAATTGCCTAATGTGCAAATTTTTGCAAAATTTCTATAAATATTCATTCAGATCTCCTCGAGATAAGTATTTATTATAGCTTGCCATTTTCGCGTATCTCGTCACAGTTTTCCTATATTTAACGTAAAAGTGTTTGTAGCTGAGAAAACTCGGGAAATTGGCGTGTAACTGGTAATCCGTTGCTTATATCGAAAAATAGCAAACAATAAAAACGTCTTCATAATGAATTCCAAAAATGATGCATATATTATTAAGGTCGAAAGGGCAATATTCGCTGAAATATGTGTAAAATTGCCCAATGTGCAAATTTTTGCAAAATTTTTTTGAATATTCCTTTGGATCTCGTCGAGATAAGCATATTTTATCTCTTGCCATTTTTGCGTGTTTCTTTACGGTCCTCCTATATTCAACGTAAAAGTGTTTGTAGCCGAGAAAACTCGGCAAATTGGCGTGTAACTGGTAATCGGTTGCTTATATCGAAAAATAGCAAAGAATAAAAACGTCTTCATAATGAATTCCAAAAATGATGCATATATTTTTAAGGTCGCAAGGGCAATATTCGCGGAAATAATTGTAAAATTGCCCAATGTGCAAATTTTTGCAAAATTTCTTTGAATATTCCATCGGATCTCGTCGAGGTAAGCATTTTTTTTCTCTTGCCATTTTCACGTATCTCTTCACGGTCTTCCTATATTTAACGTAAAAGTGTTTGTAACCGAGAAAACTCGGGAAATTGGTATGTAACTGGTAATCGGTTGCTTATATCGAAAAATAGCAAAGAATAAAAACGTCTTCATAATGAATTCCAAAAATGATGCATATATTTTTGAGGTCGAAAGGGCAATATTCGCGGAAATAATTGTAAAATTGCCTAATGTGCAAATTTTTGCAAAATTTTTTGGAATATTCCTTCGGATCTCGTCGAGATAAGCATTTTTTATCGCTTGCCATTTTCACGTATCTCGTCACGGTCTTCCTATATTTAACGTAAAAGTGTTTGTAGCCGAGAAAACTCGGGAAATTGGCGAGTAACTGGTAAACGGTTGGTCATATCGCACAATTGCAAAGAATAAAAACGTTTTTATATTGAATTCTAAGAATGATGCATATATTTTCAATGTCGAAAAGGCAATATTCCCGGAAATATTGGCAAAATTGCCCAATGTGCAAATTTTTGCAAAATTTCTTTGTATATTCCTTCGGATCTCGTCGAGATAAGCATTTTTTATCTCTTGCCATTTTCTGCGGATCTCGTCACGGTCTTCCTATATTTAACGTAAAAGTGTTTGTAGCCGAGAAAACTCGGGAAATTGGCGTGTAACTGGTGATCGGTTGCTTATATCGAAAAATAGCAAAGAATATAAACATCTTCATAATGAAGTCCAAAAATGATGCATATATTTTTAAGGTCGCAAGGGCAATATTCGCGGAAATACTTGTAAAATTGACCAATGTGAAAATTTTTGCAATATTTCTTTGAATATTTCTTGGGATCTCGTCGAAATAAGCATTTTTTATCTCTTGCCATTTTCGCGTTTTTCTTTACGGTTTTCCTATATTTAAGGTAAAAGTGTTTGTAGCCGAGAAAACTCGGGAAATTGGCGTGTAACTTGTAATCGGTTGCTTATATCGAAAAATTGCAAAGAATAAAAACGTCTACATAATGAATTCCAAGAATGATGCTTATATTTTCAATGTCAAAAGGGCAATATTCGCGGAAATATTGGCAAAATTGTCCAATGTGCAAATTTTTGCAAAATCTCTTTGAATATTCCTTCGGATCTCGTCGAGATAAGCATTTTTTATCTCTTGCCATTTTCTGCGGATCTCGTCACGGTCTTCCTATATTTAACGTAAAAGTGTTTGTAGCCGAGAAAACTCGGGAAATTGGCGTGTAACTGGTAATCGGTTGCTTATATCGAAAAATAGCAAAGAATAAAAACGTCTTCATAATGAATGCCAAAAATGATGCATATATTTTTAAGGTCGCAAGGGCAATATTCGCGGAAATAAGTATAACATTGCGCAATGTGCAAATGTATGCATAATTTCTTTGAGTATTCCTTCGGATCTCGTCGAGATAAGCATTTTTTATCTCTTGCCATTTTCGCGTATCTCGTCACGGTTTTCCTATATTTAACTTAAAAATGTTTGTAGCCGAGAAAACTCGGGAAATTGGCGTGTAACTGGTAATCGGTTGCTTATATCGAAAAATAGCAAAGAATAAAAACGTCTTCATAATGAATGCCAAAAATGATGCATATATTTTTAAGGTCGAAAGGGCAATATTCGCGGAAATAATTGTAAAATTGCCCAATGTGCAAATTTTCGCAAAATTTTTTGGAATATTCCTTCGGATCTCGTCGAGATAAGCATTTTTCATCTCTTGCCATTTTCGCGGATCTCTTCACGGTCTTCCTATATTTAACATAAAAGTGTTTGTAACCGATAAAACTCGGGAAATTGGCATGTAACTGGTAATCGGTTGCTTATATCGAAAAATAGCAAAGAATAAAAACGTCTTCATAATGAATTCCAAAAATGATGCATATATTTTTAAGGTCGAAAGGGCAATATTCGCGGAAATAATTGTAAAATTGCCCAATGTGCAAATTTTTGCAAAATTTCTTTGAATATTCCTTCGGATCTCGTCGAGATAAGCATTTTTTATCTCTTGCCATTTTCGCGGATCTCGTCACGGTCTTCCTATATTTAACGTAAAAGTGTTTGTAACCGATAAAACTCGGGAAATTGGCGTGTAACTGGTAATCGGTTGCTTATATCGAAAAATAGCAAAGAATAAAAACGTCTTCATAATGAATTCCACAAATGATGCATATATTTTTAAGGTCGAAAGGGCAATATTCGCGGAAATAATTGTAAAATTGCCTAATGTGCAAATTTTTGCAAAATTTCTTTGAATATTCCTTCGGATCTCGTCGAGATAAGCATTTTTTATCTCTTGCCATTTTCGCGGATCTCGTCACGGTCTTCCTATATTTAACGTAAAAGTGTTTGTAACCGATAAAACTCGGGAAATTGGCGTGTAACTGGTAATCGGTTGCTTATATCGAAAAATAGCAAAGAATAAAAACGTCTTCATAATGAATGCCAAAAATGATGCATATATTTTTAAGGTCGCAAGGGCAATATTCGCGGAAATAATTGTAAAATTGCCCAATGTGCAAATTTTTGCAAAATTTATTTGAATATTCCTTCGGATCTCATCCAGATAAGCATTTTTTATCTCTTGCCATTTTTGCGTATTTCTTTACGGTCCTCCTATATTCAACGTAAAAGTGTTTGTAGCCGAGAAAACTCGGGAAATTGGCGTGTAACTGGTAATCGGTTGCTTATATCGAAAAATAGCAAAGAATAAAAACGTCTTCATAATGAATTCCAAAAATGATGCATATATTTTTAAGGTCGCAAGGGCAATATTCGCGGAAATAATTGTAAAATTGACCAATGTGCAAATTTTTGCAAAATTTCTTTGAATATTCCATCGGATCTCGTCGAGGTAAGCATTTTTTTTCTCTTGCCATTTTCGTGTATGTCTTCACGGTCTTCCTATATTTAACGTAAAAGTGTTTGTAGCCGAGAAAACTCGGGAAATTGGCGTGTAACTGGTGAACGGTTGCTTATATCGAAAAATAGCAAAGAATAAAAACGTCTTCATAATGAATGCCAAAAATGATGCATATATTTTTAAGGTCGAAAGGGCAATATTCGCGGAAATAATTGTAAAATTGCCTAATGTGCAAATTTTTGCAAAATTTCTATAAATATTCATTCAGATCTCCTCGAGATAAGTATTTATTATAGCTTGCCATTTTCGCGTATCTCGTCACGATTTTCCTATATTTAACGTAAAAGTGTTTGTAGCCGAGAAAACTCGGGAAATTGGCGTGTAACTGGTAATCGGTTGCTTATATCGAAAAATAGCAAAGAATAAAAACGTCTTCATAATGAATTCCAGAAATGATGCATATATTTTTAAGGTCGAAAGGGCAAATTCGCAGAAATAATTGTAAAATTGCCCAATGTGCAAATTTTTGCAAAATTTCTTTGAATATTCCATCGGATCTCGTCGAGGTAAGCATTGTTTTTCTCTTGCCATTTTCACGTATCTCTTCACGGTCTTCCTATATTTAACGTAAAAGTGTTTGTAGCCGAGAAAACTCGGGAAATTGGCGTGTAACTGGTAATCCGTTGCTTATATCGAAAAATAGCAAAGAATAAAAACGTCTTCATAATGAATTCCAAAAATGATGCATATATTTTTAAGGTCGAAAGGGCAAATTCGCAGAAATAATTGTAAAATTGCCCAATGTGCAAATTTTTGCAAAATTTCTTTGAATATTCCATCGGATCTCGTCGAGGTAAGCATTTTTTATCTCTTGCCATTTTCTGCGGATCTCGTCACGGTCTTTCTATATTTAACGTAAAAGTGTTTGTAGCCGAGAAAACTCGGGAAATTGGCGTGTAACTGATAATCGGTTGCTTAGATCGAAAAATTGCAAACAATAAAAACGTCTTCATAATGAATTCCAAGAATGATTCATATATTTTTAAGGTCGAAAGGGCAATATTCGCGGAAATAATTGTAAAATTGCCCAATGTGCAAATTTTTGCAAAATTTCTTTGAATATTCCTTCGGATCTCGTCGAGATAAGCATTTTTTATCTCTTGCCATTTTCGCGGATCTCTCTACGGTCTTCCTATATTTAACGTAAAAGTGTTTGTAACCGATAAAACTCGGGAAATTGGCGTGTAACTGGTAATCGGTTGCTTATATCGAAAAATAGCAAAGAATAAAAACGTCTTCATAATGAATGCCAAAAATGATGCATATATTTTTAAGGTCGAAAGGGCAATATTCGCGGAAATAATTGTAAAATTGCCTAATGTGCAAATTTTTGCAAAATTTCTATAAATATTCATTCAGATCTCCTCGAGATAAGTATTTATTATAGCTTGCCATTTTCGCGTATCTCGTCACGGTTTTCCTATATTTAACGTAAAAGTGTTTGTAGCCGAGAAAATTCGGGAAATTGGCGTGTAACTGGTAATCCGTTGCTTATATCGAAAAATAGCAAAGAATAAAAACGTCTTCATAATGAATTCCAAAAATGATGCATATATTTTTAAGGTCGCAAGGGCAATATTCGCGGAAATAATTGTAAAATTGACCAATGTGCAAATCTTTGCAAAATTTTTTTGAATATTCCTTCGGATCTCGTCGAGATAAGCATTTTTTATCTCTTGCCATTTTTGCGTATTTCTTTACGGTCTTCCTATATTCAACGTAAAAGTGTTTGTAGCCGAGAAAACTCGGGAAATTGGCGTGTAACTGGTGAACGGTTGCTTATATCGAAAAATAGCAAAGAATAAAAATGTCTTCATAATGAATGCCAAAAATGATGTATATATTTTAAGGTCGAAAGGGCAAATTCGCAGAAATAATTGTAAAATTGCCCAATGTGCAAATTTTTGCAAAATTTCTTTGAATATTCCTTCGGATCTCGTCGAGATAAGCATTTTTTATCTCTTGCCATTTTCGCGGATCTCTTCACGGTCTTCCTATATTTAACGTAAAAGTGTTTGTAACCGATAAAACTCGGGAAATTGGCATGTAACTGGTAATCGGTTGCTTATATCGAAAAATAGCAAAGAATAAAAACGTCTTCATAATGAATTCCAAAAATGATGCATATATTTTTATGGTCGAAAGGGCAAATTCGCGGAAATAATTGTAAAATTGCCTAATGTGCAAATTTTTGCAAAATTTCTATAAATATTCATTCAGATCTCTTCGAGATAAGTATTTATTATAGCTTGCCATTTTCGCGTATCTCGTCACGGTTTTCCTATATTTAACGTAAAAGTGTTTGTAGCCGAGAAAACTCGGGAAATTGGCGTGTAACTGGTAATCCGTTGCTTATATCGAAAAATAGCAAACAATAAAAACGTCTTCATAATGAATTCCAAAAATGATGCATATATTTTTAAGGTCGAAAGGGCAAATTCGCAGAAATAATTGTAAAATTGCCCAATGTGCAAATTTTTGCAAAATTTCTTTGAATATTCCATCGGATCTCGTCGAGGTAAGCATTTTTTTTCTCTTGCCATTTTCACGTATCTCTTCACGGTCTTCCTATATTTAACGTAAAAGTGTTTGTAACCGAGAAAACTCGGGAAATTGGCGTGTAACTGGTAATCGGTTGCTTATATCGAAAAATAGCAAAGAATAAAAACGTCTTCATAATGAATTCCAAAAATGATGCATATATTTTTAAGGTCGAAAGGGCAAATTCGCAGAAATAATTGTAAAATTGCTCAATGTGCAAATTTTTGCAAAATTTCTTTGAATATTCAATCGGATCTCGTCGAGGTAAGCATTTTTTTTCTCTTGCCATTTTCGCGTATTTCTTTACGGTCTTCCTATATTTAACATAAAAATGTTTGTAGCCGAGAAAACTCGGGAAATTGGCGTGTAACTGGTAATCGGTTGCTTATATCGAAAAATAGCAAAGAATAAAAACGTCTTCATAATGAATTCCACAAATGATGCATATATTTTTAAGGTCGAAAGGGCAAATTCGCAGAAATAATTGTAAAATTGCCCAATGTGCAAATTTTTGCAAAATTTCTTTGAATATTCAATCGGATCTCGTCGAGGTAAGCATTTTTTTTCTCTTGCCATTTTCGCGTATTTCTTTACGGTCTTCCTATATTTAACATAAAAATGTTTGTAGCCGAGAAAACTCGGGAAATTGGCGTGTAACTGGTAATCGGTTGCTTATATCGAAAAATAGCAAAGAATAAAAACGTCTTCATAATGAATGCCAAAAATGATGCATATATTTTTAAGGTCGAAAGGGCAATATTCGCGGAAATAATTGTAAAATTGCCTAATGTGCAAATTTTTGCAAAATTTCTATAAATATTCATTCAGATCTCCTCGAGATAAGTATTTATTATAGCTTGCCATTTTCGCGTATCTCGTCACGGTTTTCCTATATTTAACGTAAAAGTGTTTGTAGCCGAGAAAACTCGGGAAATTGGCGTGTAACTGGTAATCGGTTGCTTATATCGAAAAATAGCAAAGAATAAAAACGTCTTCATAATGAATGCCAAAAATGATGCATATATTTTTAAGGTCGCAAGGGCAATATTCGCGGAAATAATTGTAAAATTGCCTAATGTGCAAATTTTTGCAAAATTTATTTGAATATTCCTTCGGATCTCGTCGAGATAAGCATTTTTTATCTCTTGCCATTTTTGCGTATTTCTTTACGGTCCTCCTATATTCAACGTAAAAGTGTTTGTAGCCGAGAAAACTCGGGAAATTGGCGTGTAACTGGTAATCGGTTGCTTATATCGAAAAATAGCAAAGAATAAAAACGTCTTCATAATGAATTCCAAAAATGATGCATATATTATTAAGGTCGAAAGGGCAATATTCGCTGAAATAATTGTAAAATTGCCCAATGTGCAAATTTTCGCAAAATTTCTATAACTATTTATTGAGATCTCGTGTAGATAAGCATGTATGATATATCACCTTTTTCGCGTATCTCGTCACGATTTTCCTATATTTAACGTAAAAGTGTTTGTAGCCGAGAAAACTCGGGAAATTGGCGTGTAACTGGTAATCGGTTGCTTATATCGAAAAATAGCAAAGAATAAAAACGTCTTCATAATGAATTCCAGAAATGATGCATATATTTTTAAGGTCGAAAGGGCAAATTCGCAGAAATAATTGTAAAATTGCCCAATGTGCAAATTTTTGCAAAATTTCTTTGAATATTCCATCGGATCTCGTCGAGGTAAGCATTGTTTTTCTCTTGCCATTTTCACGTATCTCTTCACGGTCTTCCTATATTTAACGTAAAAGTGTTTGTAGCCGAGAAAACTCGGGAAATTGGCATGTAACTGGTAATCGGTTGCTTATATCGAAAAATAGCAAAGAATAAAAACGTCTTCATAATGAATTCCAAAAATGATGCATATATTTTTATGGTCGAAAGGGCAAATTCGCGGAAATAATTGTAAAATTGCCTAATGTGCAAATTTTTGCAAAATTTCTATAAATATTCATTCAGATCTCCTCGAGATAAGTATTTATTATAGCTTGCCATTTTCGCGTATCTCGTCACGGTTTTCCTATATTTAACGTAAAAGTGTTTGTAGCCGAGAAAACTCGGGAAATTGGCGTGTAACTGGTAATCGGTGGCTTATATCGAAAAATAGCAAAGAATAAAAACGTCTTCATAATGAATTCCAAAAATGATGCATATATTTTTAAGGTCGCAAGGGCAATATTCGCGGAAATAATTGTAAAATTGACCAATGTGCAAATCTTTGCAAAATTTTTTTGAATATTCCTTCGGATCTCGTCGAGATAAGCATTTTTTATCTCTTGCCATTTTTGCGTATTTCTTTACGGTCCTCCTATATTCAACGTAAAAGTGTTTGTAGCCGAGAAAACTCGGCAAATTGGCGTGTAACTGGTAATCGGTTGCTTATATCGAAAAATAGCAAAGAATAAAAACGTCTTCATAATGAATTCCAGAAATGATGCATATATTTTTAAGGTCGAAAGGGCAAATTCGCAGAAATAATTGTAAAATTGCCCAATGTGCAAATTTTTGCAAAATTTCTTTGAATATTCCATCGGATCTCGTCGAGGTAAGCATTGTTTTTCTCTTGCCATTTTCACGTATCTCTTCACGGTCTTCCTATATTTAACGTAAAAGTGTTTGTAGCCGAGAAAACTCGGGAAATTGGAGTGTAACTGGTAATCCGTTGCTTATATCGAAAAATAGCAAACAATAAAAACGTCTTCATAATGAATTCCAAAAATGATGCATATATTTTTAAGGTCGAAAGGGCAAATTCGCGGAAATAATTGTAAAATTGCCTAATGTGCAAATTTTTGCAAAATTTCTATAAATATTCATTCAGATCTCCTCGAGATAAGTATTTATTATAGCTTGCCATTTTCGCGTATCTCGTCACGGTTTTCCTATATTTAACGTAAAAGTGTTTGTAGCCGCGAAAACTCGGGAAATTGGCGTGTAACTGGTAATCCGTTGCTTATATCGAAAAATAGCCAACAATAAAAACGTCTTCATAATGAATTCCAAAAATGATGCATATATTATTAAGGTCGAAAGGGCAATATTCGCTGAAATAATTGTAAAATTGCCCAATGTGCATATTTTTGCAAAATTTTTTGGAATATTCCTTCGGATCTCGTCGAGATAAGCATTTTTCATCTCTTTCCATTTTCACGTATGTCTTCACGGTCTTCCTATATTTAACGTAAAAGTGTTTGTAACCGATAAAACTCGGGAAATTGGCATGTAACTGGTAATCGGTTGCTTAGATCGAAAAATAGCAAAGCATAAAAACGTCTTCATAATGAATTCCAAAAATGATGCATATATTTTTAAGGTCGAAAGGGCAAATTCGCAGATATAATTGTAAAATTGCCCAATGTGCAAATTTTTGCGCAATTTCTTTGAATATTCCTTCGGATCTCGTCGATATAAGCATTTTTTATCTCTTGCCATTTTCGCGTATTTCTTTACGGTCTTCCTATATTCAACGTAAAAGTGTTTGTAGCCGAGAAAACTCGGGAAATTGGCGTGTAACTGGTGAACGGTTGCTTATATCGAAAAATAGCAAAGAATAAAAACGTCTTCATAATGAATGCCAAAAATGATGCATATATTTTTAAGGTCGAAAGGGCAATATTCGCGGAAATAATTGTAAAATTGCCTAATGTGCAAATTTTTGCAAAATTTCTATAAATATTCATTCAGATCTCCTCGAGATAAGTATTTATTATCTCTTGCCATTTTCGCGGATCTCGTCACGGTCTTCCTATATTTAACGTAAAAGTGTTTGTAACCGATAAAACTCGGGAAATTGGCATGTAACTGGTAATCGGTTGCTTAGATCGAAAAATTGCAGAGAATAAAAACGTCTTCATAATGAATTCCAAAAATGATGCATATATTATTAAGGTCAAAAGGGCAATATTCGCTGAAATAATTGCGAAATTGCCCAATGTGCAAATTTTTGCAAAATTTTTTGGAATATTCCTTCGGATCTCGTCGAGATAAGTATTTATTATAGCTTGCCATTTTCGCGTATCTCGTCACGGTTTTCCTATATTTAACGTAAAAGTGTTTGTAGCCGAGAAAACTCGGGAAATTGGCATGTAACTGGTAATCGGTTGCTTATATCGAAAAATAGCAAAGAATAAAAACGTCTTCATAATGAATGCCAAAAATGATGCATATATTTTTGAGGTCGAAAGGGCAATATTCGCGGAAATAATTGTAAAATTGCCTAATGTGCAAATTTTTGCAAAATTTATTTGAATATTCCTTCGGATCTCGTCGAGATAAGCATTTTTTATCTCTTGCCATTTTTGCGTATTTCTTTACGGTCCTCCTATATTCAACGTAAAAGTGTTTGTAGCCGAGAAAACTCGGGAAATTGGCGTGTAACTGGTAATCGGTTGCTTATATCGAAAAATAGCAAACAATAAAAACGTCTTCATAATGAATTCCAAAAATGATGCATATATTATTAAGGTCGAAATGGCAATATTCGCTGAAATAATTGTAAAATTGCCCAATGTGCAAATTTTTGCAAAAATTTTTGGAATATTCCTTCGGATCTCGTCGAGATAAGCATTTTTCATCTCTTGCCATTTTCACGTATGTCTTCACGGTCTTCCTATATTTAACGTAAAAGTGTTTGTAACCGATAAAACTCGGGAAATTGGCATGTAACTGGTAATCGGTTGCTTAGATCGAAAAATTGCAAAGAATAAAAACGTCTTCATAATGAATTCCAAAAATGTTGCATATATTTTTACGGTCGAAAGGGCATATTCGCGGAAATAATTGTAAAATTGCCTAATGTGCAAATTTTTGCAAAATTTCTATAAATATTCATTCAGATCTCCTCGAGATAAGTATTTATTATAGCTTGCCATTTTCGCGTATCTCGTCACGGTTTTCCTATATTTAACGTAAAAGTGTTTGTAGCCGAGAAAACTCGGGAAATTGGCATGTAACTGGTAATCGGTTGCTTATATCGAAAAATAGCAAAGAATAAAAACGTCTTCATAATGAATTCCAAAAATGATGCATATATTTTTAAGGTCGCAGGGGCAATATTCGCGGAAATAACTGTAAAATTGACCAATGTGCAAATCTTTGCAAAATTTTTTGGAATATTCCTTCGGATCTCGTCGAGATAAGCATTTTTCATCTCTTGCCATTTTCACGTATGTCTTCACAGTCTTCCTACATTTAACGTAAAAGTGTTTGTAACCGATAAAACTCGGGAAATTGGCATGTAACTGGTAATCGGTTGCTTAGATCGAAAAATAGCAAAGAATAAAAACGTCTTCATAATGAATTCCAAAAATGATGCATATATTTTTAAGGTCGAAAGGGGAAAGTCACGGAAATAAGTGTGGAATTGGCTTATGTGCAGGTTGTTGCAAAATTTCTTTGAATATTACATCGTATCTCGTCGAGATAAGCATTTATTATAGCTTGCCTTTTACGCGTATCTCGTCACGGTTTTCCTATATTTAACGTAAAAGTGTTTGTAGCCCAGAAAACTCGGGAAATTGGCGTGTAACTGGTAATCGGTTGCTTATATCGAAAAATAGCAAAGAATATAAACGTCTTCATAATGAATTCCAAAAATGATGCATATATTTTTAAGGTCGCAGTGGCAAATTCGCGGAAATACTTGTAAAATTGCCTAATGGGCAAATTTTTACAAAATTTCTTTGAATATTCCTTTGGATCTCGTCGAGATAAGCATTTTTTATCTCTTGCCATTTTCGCGTATCTCGTCACGGTCTTCCTATATTTAACGTAACAGTGTTTGCAGCCGAGAAAACTCGGGAAATTCGCGTGTAACTGGTAATCGGTGGCTTATATCGAAAAATAGCAAAGAATAAAAACGTCTTCATAATGAATTCCAAAAATGATGCATATATTTTTAAGGTCGCAAGGGCAATATTCGCGGAAATAATTGTAAAATTGCTCAATGTGCAAATTTTTGCAAAATTTCTTTGTATATTCCTTCGGATCTCGTCGAGATAAGCATTTTTTATCTCTTGCCATTTTCTGCGGATCTCGTCACGGTCTTCCTATATTTAACGTAAAAGTGTTTGTAGCCGAGAAAACTCGGGAAATTGGCGTGTAACTGGTAATCGGTTGCTTATATCGAAAAATAGCAAAGAATAAAAACGTCTTCATAATGAATGCCAAAAATGATGCATATATTTTTAAGGTCGCAAGGGCAATATTCGCGGAAATAATTGTAAAATTGCCTAATGTGCAAATTTTTGCAAAATTTCTTTGAATATTCCTTCGGATTTCGTCGAGATAAGCATTTTTCATCTCTTGCCATTTTCGCGGATCTCGTCACGGTCTTCCTATATTTAACGTAAAAGGCGAGAAAAAAACTCGGGAAATTGGCGTGTAACTGGTAATCGGTTGCTTATATCGAAAAATAGCAAAGAATAAAAACGTCTTCATAATGAATTCCAAAAATGATGCATATATTTTTAAGGTCGAAAGGGCAATATTCGCGGAAATAATTGTAAAATTGCCCAATGTGCAAATTTTTGCAAAATTTCTTTGAATATTCCTTCGGATTTCGTCGAGATAAGCATTTTTCATCTCTTGCCATTTTCGCGGATCTCGTCACGGTCTTCCTATATTTAGCATAACGGGGTTTATGGACGATGAGACTCGCGCGATTGGCGTGTTACTGGTAATCGGTTGCTTATATCGAAAAATAGCAAAGAATAAAAACGTCTTCATAATGAATTCCAAAAATGATGCATATATTTTTAAGGTCGAAAGGGCAATATTCGCGGAAATAATTGTAAAATTGCCTAATGTGCAAATTTTTACAAAATTTCTTTGAATATTTCTTGGGATCTCGTCGAAATAAGCATTTTTTATCTCTTGCCATTTTCGCGTTTTTCTTTACGGTTTTCCTATATTTAAGGTAAAAGTGTTTGTAGCCGAGAAAACTCGGGAAATTGGCGTGTAACTTGTAATCGGTTGCTTATATCGAAAAATTGCAAAGAATAAAAACGTCTACATAATGAATTCCAAGAATGATGCTTATATTTTCAATGTCAAAAGGGCAATATTCGCGGAAATATTGGCAAAATTGTCCAATGTGCAAATTTTTGCAAAATCTCTTTGAATATTCCTTCGGATCTCGTCGAGATAAGCATTTTTTATCTCTTGCAATTTTCGCGTATCTCGTCACGGTCTTCCTATATTTAGAAAACGCGGGGAAAAATGAAAGGGAAATTGGCGTGTAACTGGTAATCCGTTGCTTATATCGAAAAATAGCAAACAATAAAAACGTCTTCATAATGAATTCCAAAAATGATGCATATATTATTAAGGTCGAAAGGGCAATATTCGCTGAAATATGTGTAAAATTGCCCAATGTGCAAATTTTTGCAAAATTTCTTTGAATATTCCATCGGATCTCGTCGAGGTAAGCATTTTTTTTCTCTTGCCATTTTCACGTATCTCTTCACGGTCTTCCTATATTTAACGTAAAAGTGTTTGTAGCCGAGAAAACTCGGGAAATTGGCGTGTAACTGGTAATCGGTTGCTTATATCGAAAAATAGCAAACAATAAAAACGTCTTCATAATGAACTCCAAAAATGATGCATAGATTTTTATGGTCGAAAGGGCAATATTCGCGGAAATAATTGTAAAATTGCCTAATGTGCACATTTTTGCAAATTTTCTTTAAATATTCATTCAGATCTCCTCGAGATAAGCATTTATTATAGCTTGCCTTTTTCGCGTATCTCGTCACGGTTTTCCTATATTTAACGTAAAAGTGTTTGTAGCCGAGAAAACTCGGGAAATTGGCGTGTAACTGGTAATCGGTTGCTTATATCGAAAAATAGCAAAGAATAAAAACGTCTTCATAATGAATGCCAAAAATGATGCATATATTTTTAAGGTCGAAAGGGCAATATTCGCGGAAATAATTGTAAAATTGCCTAATGTGCACATTTTTGCAAAATTTCTTTAAATATTCATTCAGATCTCCTCGAGATAAGTATTTCTTATAGCTTGCCATTTTCGCTTATCTCGTCACGGTTTTCCTATATTTAACGTAAAATAAAATATGTGTTTGTAGCCGAGAAAACTCGGGAAATTGGCGTGTAACTGGTAATCGGTTGCTTATATCGAAAAATAGCAAAGAATAAAAACGTCTTCATAATGAATTCCAAAAATGATGCATATATTTTTAAGGTCGAAAGGGCAAATTCGCAGAAATAATTGTAAAATTGCCCAATGTGCAAATTTTTGCGCAATTTCTTTGAATATTCCTTCGGATCTCGTCGATATAAGCATTTTTTATCTCTTGCCATTTTCGCGTATTTCTTTACGGTCTTCCTATATTCAACGTAAAAGTGTTTGTAGCCGAGAAAACTCGGGAAATTGGCGTGTAACTGGTGAACGGTTGCTTATATCGAAAAATAGCAAAGAATAAAAACGTCTTCATAATGAATTCCAAAAATGATGCATATATTTTTAAGGTCGCAGGGGCAATATTCGCGGAAATAACTGTAAAATTGACCAATGTGCAAATCTTTGCAAAATTTTTTGGAATATTCCTTCGGATCTCGTCGAGATAAGCATTTTTCATCTCTTGCCATTTTCACGTATGTCTTCACAGTCTTCCTACATTTAGAAAACGCCGGAAAAAATGAAGGGAAATTGGCATGTAACTGGTAATCCGTTGCTTATATCGAAAAATAGCAAACAATAAAAACGTCTTCATAATGAATTCCAAAAATGATGCATATATTTTTAAGGTCGAAAGGGCAAATTCGCAGAAATAATTGTAAAATTGCCCAATGTGCAAATTTTTGCAAAATTTCTTTGAATATTCCATCGGATCTCGTCGAGGTAAGCATTTTTTTTCTCTTGCCATTTTCACGTATCTCTTCACGGTCTTCCTATATTTAACGTAAAAGTGTTTGTAACCGAGAAAACTCGGGAAATTGGTATGTAACTGGTAATCGGTTGCTTATATCGAAAAGTAGCAAAGAATAAAAACGTCTTCATAATGAATTCCAAAAATGATGCATATATTTTTATGGTCGAAAGGGCAAATTCGCGGAAATAATTGTAAAATTGCCTAATGTGCAAATTTTTGCAAAATTTCTATAAATATTCATTCAGATCTCCTCGAGATAAGTATTTATTATAGCTTGCCATTTTCGCGTATCTCGTCACGGTTTTCCTATATTTAACGTAAAAGTGTTTGTAGCCGAGAAAACTCGGGAAATTGGCATGTAACTGGTAATCGGTTGCTTATATCGAAAAATTGAAAAGAATAAAAACGTCTTCATAATGAATTCCAAAAATGATGCATATATTTTTAAGGTCGAAAGGGCAATATTCGCGGAAATAATTGTAAAATTGCCTAATTGCAAATTTGTGCAAAATTTCTTTAAATATTCATTTAGATCTCCTCGAGATAAGCATTTTTTATCTGTTGCCATTTTCGCGTACCTCGTTACGGTCTTCCTCTATTTAACGTAAAAGTATTTGTAACCGATAAAACTCGGGAAAATGGCATGTAACTGATAATCGGTTGCTTATATCGAAAAATTGCAAAGAATAGAAACGTTTTCATATTGAATTCCAAAAATGATGCATATATTTTTAAGGTCGAATGAGCAATATTCGCGAAAATATTGGCAAAATTGTCCAATGTTCAAATTTTTCCAAAATTTCTTTGAATATTCCTTCTGATCTCATCGAGATAAGCATTTTTTATCTCTTGACTTTTTCACGTATCTCGTCACGGTCTTCCTATATTTAGAAAACGCGGGAAAAAATGAAAGGAAAATTGGCTAGTAACTGGTTAACGGTTGGTTATATCGAAAAATTGCAAATAATAAAAATGTTTTCATATTGAATTCTAAGAATGTTGCATATATTTTTAAGGTCGAAAAGGCAATATTCGCGGAAATATTGGCAAAATTGACCAATGTGCCAATTTTTGCAAAATGGATCGAGATGCAAGGGTCGCCGATTACAAATCTGAACTGAGATACTGAAATTTCAGTTATTCTCATTTTTAATTTTCATAATCCGTATTCAGATTCGTTATCAGCGACTCCAAAACCCATAAGTACCCACTTTCATCGCGACCAGGTAATTTGTTACATTTTGGTCGGCCATACTGAATCCGTTATTTTGAATTTTCACAATCTGAATGCAGATTCGTAATCAGCGAATTAAAAACCCTTAAGTACCAACTTTCATCGCGATCAGGTAATTTGGTACATTTTGTTCGGCCATTCTGAATCCGCCATTTTGAATTTTCACAATCTGAATTTTTAATCATAATCAGCGACTCCGAAAACCCTTAAGTACCCTCTTTCATTGCGATCAGGTTATTTATTACATTTTGGTCGGCCATACTGAATCCGCCATTTTGACTTTTCACAATCTGAATTCAGATTCGTATTCAGCGACTCCAAAAACTCCCGATTACCTACACGGAAAATATGTTGGAAGATGAACGCCACCTAACAGAGTTACGGAGCCTCCCCTCCCCTTTGGCTCGACATTTCGGTTTAGCAGCCCCTTAAAGCATGCCTTTCTCAGAGAAGAAGATAAATTATGTCAGCACATATAAAAGGCAGTTGCTGATTTTTTATTTTCTAAAATCAAAATTCCAAAAAGGGAGTCTTTACCGGCATATATATACATAGAGGTCGGTTCCAGACCCATTTCACATGTATAAAGGTAGCTTCCAGGTCCGATGGTGCTTTCCAGCCCGGTCCTTGAAGAATTTTATGTCTAAGTGTCGTTTCCATCCCCAGAAGTGGTACTTTCCAGGTCCGTATATACTGGGCTGGAACACAAAATGAGTTTTATACTAGATTCTGTGGAGGTTAGGTTAGGATAGTTTTAGGGGGGGGGGGAGCTCCGCCCCCAGTACACTCATTATACTTAGGACAATATGAGGGGAAGGCATAAATACATAAACGCACAGAATGATCGTTGCCAGCCCGGACCTGGAACCGACCCTTTTACACATTTATATATATATATATATCCACACGTATATCAAAAGTATGTATCTCGCTTTCTATATGTGCACTGAACAAACGAGCGGGAATACTACCGACATTTTATCCAGAGGGCGCTGTATTCCTAACGCATGAAATTGCTGCCGAATTCAGAAAGCAGGCGTCAACATCGAAGTTGCGCCATTTCACTGTGACTGGCGGTCATGCTTTCGCCATTAGGGCAGTGAATCTCCCAATACATTTTCCGTGTAGTTTCATGAAAAATCGTTCATTAGAGAAATGTGTGCCGGAAAGGTTTAAAGAGTAATACTGCAATATTCTGCGCGTAATTTGAAATTATCTTGTAAATTTGTGGTGCCTTGAATTATGAAACTTTTCATTTTTTCGGTATGCCATATTCAATCCGCCATTTTGAATTTCATAATTTTAATTTCAGAATCATAATCAGCAATCCTAAATAAAACCCCCGAATATCGAGTTTCAAATTAATTACCGAAATTGTCGTTTTATTGTCCGCCATATTGGATCCGCCATGATGAATTTCATCATTATAAGTTCATATTTGCAATCCGCAACCCCGAAATCCCCCGAATTGCGAGATTCACATAAATTTCGTTACTTCTATTAACGTTACTTAATTTCGTTACTGAACAAATTTTGTATTTGTACCTTTTAGCCGCCATGACTATGCCGGCATATTGAAATACGTCAAATCGGCATACGCCTTTCGAAAGCTCTTTTTAAAGCGAACATTTTCCGCCCTGAAACGTTAAAATCCGTCCATACCAATTTTGGACTGAGAGGTGTTACGGTTGACATGGAATGTCATATATATATATATTAGTAGACGCAAACGAAATAATGCACGTGTACCAATGTACGTAATGTGCATGTGAATAACGTAAACTATCAAACTTTGGAATGCCAAAAATAAAAATTAGTGTAATTGTTCCAAGATATTGTAAACATTTATCTGAAAAGAGTGTGACAAAGTACCTGGCTTGGTTACGATTAGAATTAAGTCAGTAGGCTGGATATGCTAGATTTTTGCAAAAATTCAAACATTTAAAATAAATTCAGTAGGTCGAGTATTTATAATAGGTAATCATGTGTAAACAAAATTAAAAAAAAAAAAATTCCCGACGGAGATTCGAACTTCAAAATTTTAATTTACCAGTTCAACGCTGTAACCACTCAACCACGGTACAATTATTTTTTCAAGTAACGGTAAACCGTTAATAAAGTTTTCCTAGAACGTCATTTATTATATATACTTCCCAGACAGCATTTATCGTTCGTCCTATATTCCAGGAACATAACAACTGGAATGTTGTTAAGAAGGTTGTTATATACCTGGAACGTTACTGGAATATAAAATGTCCCAAGGCGTTTGTATATATGTTACATAGCCAGGAATGTACCAGGAACATAACTGGATATCATTCCAGTAATATAACTGGAACATGTCTATTGAAATGTTCCCTCCATTTTCTCCGCGGACGCATCTTTTAGACAAATCTAAAATCGTGGCAGATTTATCCTGAAATTGAACGCGTTTTGTTCGCACAACATTGAATTTGAATCCAGAATATTATATTCGCTGAAGGAATATTTTGGCAAAAACATTTAAAATATTCCTAATAGAAAATTTTCTGGCCAATTAAAAAAAAACGAAACAAATTTTGAGGATTATCGTCATATTTTTTTTAAATTATGTAAATTCGCTGTTATATGTATTGTACAATTACATGTAATTTCATGTGAAAATGCAGTTTAGTTATCTTTTGCTACTTTTGTTGCTTAAATAACAACGATCGCAAATAAGTTAGTAACGCTCGAAAACAAATTAGAAAAACGCTCGCCCCGGTGGGCGAATCGAACCCGGGTCCTTCGCTTACTACGCTAACGCCTTAACCACTACGCTACGCTCGCTCTTATCTAATGTATGACGAAGGATGGTTACTATCCGTAAAGCCTCCATGATGCAATTACCCACCTGTCACATTCCCCAGTGTATAACATTTGCAATGATCTCGTAATGTTATACAAATCGACACACGGACAAAACAGTGGCATAAGCCATCGTGAGCTTGTTATTTATATTTGAAATGAATTAATTATATACCAATTGTGTATGAATAGGTGTTATTTATGCCTTTTTCCAGGTTAGTACATCTCAAATTAAGGTTTGAGATTAACTGACCTGTCAAATAAAAAACCCATATTTTCTAAATCCTTCTTCCCATTCTCATTATTGCAATCTACAGTCATGGTGTAATTTTGTACACTGTGAGAGCCCAATATTAATTAGATTAATTAGATTAGGACAGCAATATTGTGGTACCTCTACGGCTATGACACCAGTCACTTAAAAACATGGAAGCAAAGGTAACGTTTGAAAGAGTTTTGTCGACTAATGGGCCTATTTACTTAATGTTGTTATATACTTGTATGGTGTATATCTTATCCTTGTCAATACCACATACATTTCCTTCATATTTTGTGCAAATATATAATGTAAAAGAAATAGAATTGATACTTCATAATAGGTGCATAAAAAACTTAGAAGCGTAGGAAACGTATCACTGAATTTTGTCGACGGATTGGAGAATTTGCTTATTTATTTATATAAAACTGCATGGTAGATATATTATACGTATAAATACATATTAAAATCTTTTATGTTTAATGTAAATAAATAAAGTAATAGAATTTGAATTGAATTGACAGGATATGCATTTAAAAAAGTCAGAAACAAGGAAAATGTTTCAAAGAGGTTGGTCGTCGGATTTGAGAATTTAGTTTTTTTTTAACATAAACCTGCATGATAGATATATCATACATATAAATACATATTAAAAATAGTAAATGAAATTGAATTGAATGTACAGGACAGGCATTTAAAAATCTTACACGGAAAAAAATATTTAGGTTACGTTAGCTCAAATACTTTGGTTGACAGGCGTTTGATTATACGAGCACAATTATAAGTCTGTCACAATAATTTATAAATGTAATACAGAAAATTCATTTAGCTACCACAGCTTAATGAATTTATCTGCGGGTGTTTGGTTGTCACTGCAAAAGATAACTGGCTGAAAGACAAGTGCATGTATGCTGTCAAATTATTCGCTGTATAAACGAGCAAGTTGCGGTAAAATTGATTTCTTTGTGAAAAATAAGTTAACAGAGTCGAGACTTATATTTTATTTTATTATTAATAAAGTTGATACGTGAATAAACGCATGTAATGAAGGTTACAAGTCACGTACTATATCGGTTTTTAACCTTTCTTTCAGTGTACTAATCACTATTTTTTAGTGCAGATTAATACGTGATCACACATAAATATAATTTCACGTCTATAAATATAAGAGAAATGAAAAATAGTCCATTATTTATTCCAATTGATAGGCTGTGTTTGCTGAGATATATATGTTAAGGCAGCTAAAGTGTTGAGGTAAGAGAGAAAAACTGCGGTAGCTAAACGAGTTTGACTGATAGAGCCGAACTGCGTTTAACTGTGTTTAGGTTAAGCTGTGACAGATGAATATTTTGCTGTAGGGGTTAAACATTATTTTCCGTGTAGAAGCATAGAAACCATATCATGAATTTTGTCGACGGATTGGAGAATTTGCTTATTTATTTATATAAACCAGCATGGTAGATATATCATACATATAAATACATGCATATACATATAAAATTAAATAGCAAATATTGAATGTGCAAGTTATTTTACTTTACAAGAAGTTTTACCGATACGAATAGATATAACTGAAATTTAAATATGCAATATCCTAAATTAATTTCAATACATACATTTCACTTGCATATCTACAAGAAATATCGATATCTCTTTTATTGCACGAAATTTGAACACGTTTCTATAAGCATAAAAAAGAAGCATTACAAATAGGAATCTTTTAATTGAAACAAGAATATCAGAAAGTATCAGAAAATACGTATTTCATTTAGCACCACCATTCCTATACATTAACAAAAATAAGTAAATTAGTCCATCTATCAACTAACCTCTTTGAAACATTTTCTTTGTTTTTAAGTTATTTAAATCCATAGCCTGTAAATTCAATTCCAATTCTATTACTTTATTTATTTACAATAGACATAAAAGGTTTTAATATGTATTTATATGTATGATATATCTACGCTGCTGGTTTATATAAATAAATAAGGAAATTCTCCAATCCGTCGACAAAATTCATTGATACGGTTTCTATGCTTCTAAGATTTTTAAATGCCTGTCCTGTACATTCAATTCAATTTCATTTACTATATTTATTTACATTAAATATGAAAGATTTTAATATGTATTTGTATGTATGATATATCTATCATGCAGGTTTATGTTAAAAAAAAACTAAATTCTCAAATCCGACGACCAACCTCTTTGAAACATTTTCCTTGTTTCTGACTTTTTTAAATGCATATCCTGTAAATTCAATTCAAATTCTATTACTTTATTTATTTACATTAAACATAAAAGATTTTAATATGTATTTATAATAAATAAATAAATTCTCCAATCCGTCGACAAAATTCAGTGATACGTTTCCTACGCTTCTAAGTTTTTTATGCACCTATTTTGAAGTATCAATTCTATTTCTTTTACATTATATATTTGCACAAAATATGAAGGAAATGTATGTGGTATTGTAACGAGCCGTTTAACTCGACCGCGCGGAAGAGAAAGAGCGGCGGAGAGAAAGACGGCCGTTACGATAATTGTATGGACGTGCGTAAAAAGCCAAATAACGAAGAGGATACCAAGGACGAGATGCGCGCTTTTTCCGGCCGGTCGGCCATTTTGGATCCCAAGCCCACGTGGGATCCGAGCGCGCATCAAGGGACATGCGCGCGCAATGACAAGGCGCTGGCGCTGGTGCGCCTCTACATGCGCAGAGGAGGTGCAACGGCGCCCTGGCCGCGCACCATTAAAAGTGGGAAACAACGGGCCGAGTTCCAAGCTCGGAGCGCATGTGTCGCCGCAATGGGGCGCATGCGCTCCAAATTCAAATGAGGGGCGGGCTGTCAAACTCAAATTAAGCAAATTAGATTCAAATGTTTGATAGTTCCCGTCCCGATTCTCAGGAAAAAAGGAACTCGGCGACACGAATGGACATAGGGATACTTACCTACTCTCTTGCATTTGGACACTCTTCCATTTGGACTCTTCTTCGTGGACTCCTGGTGACGACTCGCTGCCTCAAATCCGGAGAACCTGGCTGCTCCGGAACCAAAGGTGGGCCCACTCGCATTCACAGCCAACAATAATCACATTCAATTATAATGGAGGCGGCGAGGATAAATTTCTGACGAAACGAACCCAGGAACTGACGACGGAACTCCGTCCTTCAAGGACACGAGTGGCTGCTGGTCCTCTCCCTCGTGGTCGCGAGGGAGTGCGACATTCTCAGAAATTCACAAGGTGACAGCAGCCAAATTTACAATCACCAGACGGATGGAGGACAACCCGAACCGCAGAAGAGGAACGATGCTGAAGAAAAGAAGAAGTAAATGTCCGTAAGCCTCTTTCTCTTCCGTCCGTTTAAAAATGATACAGTGAATATATGTAGATGAATTATGATGTTATGTTACCAAATATTTATGTATAATAGTGTATGTATGTATGTATGTGTGGGTGTGTGCATTGAATGTGTGTTCGCGTCCTAATTTATTTTACCGCGTTAAATTATTCCGACTGACGACATAAGTAATTTATTTTATATATTACGACTTCACACAATTTACCAACGACTCGACAACATGGTTTTTAATCCTGACTCTTATTTTTTATATCTGCAATTGACTACGAGTATGTTTGGTATGAGTGTGATTAATTGTTTAATGACGAGTTCAATATTTATAGAATTCAAAGTATAAAATATATTTTAATTGAACAATGACTAAAGAAAATTATGACGTTTTATTTCAGCACCAACGATTCCTGTCTAATATTTATAATGCTTGACTAATAATTTGACTAATTTATTTATGATAATTGACTTTATAATTTTTATGTTTGGACGATTCATAAAGTTTGACCAACCAGACTCCGATTTGTTAAAATGGCGCCCAACAAATGGGGCACGAAAGAGGCTACATTCTTTCGAGTGACCCATGTTTTATTTTAAATTAAATGGTGACTGATATGGAATCGTTTGGTGGTGAAATGAATAATAAATGGATTTTCGAACTTTGAGTTTTATAAATAGTTGGACGAAACAATTTTTAAAAATGACGTTAGTTAACGACGATAAGGTCCACAATGTGTCGCCGCAAATGACAATAAATACGGCGAGCAAAGTCAAAGAATTAAAGAAAATGCTCGCCGACATGCAAAAAGAGATCAATGAAATAAAAAATCAAATGCGGCGACAAAACGAGGATGACAGGCAGCAGCACAATGAAACGCGAAAAAATAATGAAAGAAATAATATAAAAAAACATGCGAATGAATTAGGTGCGATTTTTATGCTAAATTATAATAAACAAAAAATTGACGTAATCGCACCTAAATTCGAAAACGAATATAAAACAGATCCGGTGGACTTCCTTGCGGAATTGGATCGGTATTTTGATATAAAAAATATAAAAGGAGTTCGAAAATTGTTGTTCGTGGAGAGCACATTAGAAGGAATGGCGAAAATTTGGTTCATGGTAAAGAATTTCGAAAGTTATTCAGAGTTTAAGAAATTATTTATGCAAAAGTTCCACTCGATGCCAAATCCATTAGAGGCAAAACAAAAATTGGACGAAAAAAGAAATGACGAGATACAATGCTCGATTGACCCCGCGAGTAATATTATATGCTCGTATGATGACGAGGCAACATATGTCTCCGTCACGAATCAGGGGGATACAAAAAATTTTAAGACTGATATAGGGAAAAAGGGGGATAATGAAACAAATGAAATATTAAATAATGATAATAATGAAGAAAATAATTTGATGAAAAATAATGAAATAATTAATGATAATAATATATGTGAAAATGTTTATGATAATTGTGAAAATAATAATGATATTTATGTGAATTATAATAATGATAATATATGTGTTAATGATAATGATATTTGTGTAAACGTTGATAATGATAATTGTGAAAATGTAAATGATGTAAATGTTGTAAATGATGTAAATGTTGTAAATGATGTAAATATGTCTAATGGTATGAATGTTTTTTTTATACGTCCTAACTTATTAAATGATGTGAATATGTCTAATGGTATGAATGATAATGGTAATAATAATACTATGTATAAAAATGATGTTTATGTGAATTATGAAAATGATATTTATGAAAATGTGGATAATGATATTTGTGAAAATGTAAATGTTAATTGTGAAAATGTTAATGATGTATATGTGAACTGTATAAATGTTAATACTATTGATGAAAATGATGATAATGTATATTATAAAAATGATAATGATGATAATTTTAATAATGATATTTATGAAACTGATGTTAATGGTAACGAGATGATTGAAAACGAAAATAAGGATTTTTATAAAAAGGATTACGTTAATAACGACTATTGTGAAAATGAGGTTAATAATGATCTTTGTAAGATTAGCGTTGATAATGAGATTCATAAAAATGGTTGTTATGAAACCGGCAGTAATAATGATTTTTATGATGAATATATTAATGATGATTTTTATAGAATGGATTATAATGATTTTGACAAAGTTCTTGATAATGAGGTATATAAAAATGACGTTGGTAATAATTTTTATAAAAACGACGATAATAATGGCGTGGTTGATAAAAACGTGACAAATTATTTTTATGAAGATGACAATGATCATTCTTATGAAGGTGATATTTACAATGGCCTTTATAAGGATGATTGTAACAGTGGCGTTCATGAAAATGATTATGTTGACGACAATTTTTACAATAGTATTAACAGAGAGTTGTATGAATGTGATGTACGTAATAAGTTTTATATGTGGAATGATGACCGAATTGTAAATAATAAGTGTATCAAGGACGAAATGATAGGTGTGAACAATAATTTGAATAATGGGGGGATAAAAGAAATAATCCCAAAGATTCATGGCGGGGAATATGGGGCCGATTTAGAAGTAGATAGAAAACGATATGGATTTGGATAGAGTGATGGAAAAAAGATTTTTATTTATCGAAGGCCCCTAAAAAATAAAGAGACAAATGGGGAATAATGCCTTCCTTCTGAGTGTCCCTACGAGCAATAATATAAGGGGACTCATTACCGATCCGATTTTCGACGGGGTGTTGCACCGGAGATGTAATCAATCCTCAGCTGCAACTGGAATCCTCGGTGTCGCTAATAAAAGGGAAATTGGACAAAAAACAAATGACGACACAATTATATTTATGTTTATTTTTATTCAGTGCACAGTACAAACACCACACTAGCGCACATGGCGACCGGCGCGAACCGATTTTCTTTTTCCGTGATCGCGATCCCGAAAAAAGAAAGGGGGATGTTGTAACGAGCCGTTTGACTCGACTGCGAGCGGGAGAGAAGGAGTAAAGGAGAGAAGGAGCTAAAATATAAAGAAAAATGACTGGGAAAATTAATAAAACCGGCGCGGGAAAAAAGACGACGGATTCGCACGTGCGACTAACTAAACACAACCTCACCTGCCTTGGTGATCAACCGAGTGAAGGCGGAAAGACCCGATGGATCACGACGCGGCGCTCCGAGCGCGGTCGGAGCGCTCTATGCACAGTAAGGACGAACCAGGCAGGATTGAGGGCGCATGTGCGAATACCGAGAAATAGCGCGGACTTCAAATGTGACGAGCGGGCTGTCAGTTTGAAATTGACGAATGACGTTCAAAATACTGACAGTTCCGTCCACAATCCGGAGTATTGACTGAGGGGGTTGGGTGAACCCGGAGATGATCCAAGCCTATAAATAGGACTCCCGGGGATGTACTCGCGCTCTCTTTTCCCGATTAACGAGGACGTGGACACCGCAACCCGGACCTGATACACTGGAGCCACAAGGTCGACGGGACGGGTCCGGACCTCCAGTAAATCTGCGGTGTCCTAAAGGAATATCTGACCAATCCGGTCGAAGAACCAAGCAGAGCGCACTCCACTCCCCACATTCAACAATAATAAAAGGAAGAGAATTAGCCGTCCGCTTCCCCTTTTTGAGCCCTTAAAAAGTGCTGGAAGCAGTGACGGCTATAACGAAAAAAGGGTACCCGGGGAGGCGCTCACCCATCAAATCTACAATAGACTTCGACCGGCGGATTCTTGACGATCTTTAGAATAAAATACCCTGACGACGGAGAAGAGAATGAAAATGGACGCAGCATCATCATGGGAAGAACGAAGATAATGCTCCTTCTCTCCACCTAACTGCGGTATGTTCAATAATAATGTGTATAATTTTATGTCGCGTAATTTAACCGAAATTTATATGTATATATATTAATGTGTGTATGTATGTATGTCTGACTCTTATTTTATTTATATTTGCGAGTAGACTTCGAGTATGTTGTATATGCGTGTGTAACTATTATTTTGATGACGAGTTCAATTATAATTTATAAGATTTAAAGATAAATATATTTTAATTGAATAATGACTAAACATAATTATGACTTGTATATTTCTTTCAGCACCTCACGATTCCAGTCTATAATTTTAATATTTATTAATTATGATAATGACTTATAATTGACGTATACATTTTTATATGTTTGGACGATTCAGAAAGGTTTTAATTAACTGACTCCGATTCGTTTCAGTATTGACAAGGATAAGATATACACCATGCAAGTATTAACAACATTAAGTAAATAGGCCCATTAGTCGACAAAACTCTTTCAAACGTTATCTTTGCTTCTATGTAACAGGCATAACCTGTTAAGACCTTCCAGTATGGACACCGTTCGATCTTCTCCAGCAGCTAATCCGGGTTTTTAATTTACCCCCGCCCTGAGTCTCCTGTCATCGTGTCCTCGTCATCGTCGTCTGCAGCAGTATCTTCGTCAGCTAGTGTTAAGTCGTCTATTCGTAATTTTTTTAAAATAATTTTTTGGAACGCTCGCGGTTTTTTTAATATTATAAAGACCTCTTTTTACTCCGCACATAATGTTGTAAATTTCGCAGAAACCTGGAGGGATACCGAAATTCGCGCAGAGGTTCTGTCTTCTCGACATTCAGTGATCAACTCTCCTGCCATCCGCTCCAGTAACTTTGGCCGCAGTAGCGGAGGCCTTTTGTCTTTAGTCAGCCCCAACATAAGTTATATTCTTTTAAATTCGTCACCTCATTGGATTTTTTATAAATTGAATCTGCATCCGCTCAACTTAATAATAGGCTCTTTTTATTTTTCTCCGCAATCCGATTTAGAACCTCTGCTTTCCTCTTTACAATCTGTTCTAGACTCACTGAATGTCCAGTTCTCGGACTGTATTTTTATTCTGGGAGGTGATTTTAATTGTCGAGTGGGCTCGTCCGACTCACTAAGTGTTATAACTCAAATTTTTTAGGAGTCCTCTGTGCGAGCATGTAGGTTATCCCATGACGAGACTCTCAACCGCCGCGGAACCCTCTTGTCCGATTTTATGACCACTAATAATTTTGCCTTGTTAAATGGCCGATCGTCCAGTGACTTCCCGGCACATTACACGTTTCTCGGGCAGAGGGGCTTTAGCGTCGTTGACCTCGTCTGGGTTTCGAGTCCGCATGTACACTATATTCACGATCTCACGATCGGCGACGATCTATGCGGCTCCGACCATCTGCCTGTGTTCGTGGAGCTTTATCTCTCCGAGGATGAACCTCCCCCTCAGGCATCTGCTCGGGGCTCCGTAATTCGGCGAGTGACCCGTTATCAGGACCCCCCGGACGGGGCAAGTATTGTTTTTGCGTCTTTTCAAGCGTCTGTCTCTAATGATCCCGACGAATACTATAGTCGGTTAACTGAAGCAATCCGTGGCTCGGCGCTTTCATCCGGACTTTTAAAAGATTTTTGTATCCGCGTTAATAATTCGTCCCGTGATTTTGAAAATCAGTGGTTCGACAGGGAGTGTCTCTCCGCGAAGAGATCTCTCGCGCGTGCTCTGAGACGTATGAGAGGGTCGGGATATAGCGCGGTCACCTCGGAAGAGTTTAGGGAATCTCGCAGATTTTACTCTAACTTACTAACAGCCAAGAAACGTTCCTTTGACTATAATATTGCCGACAGATTTGCGGCAGTCCGTAATTCTGCAGATTTTTGGTCTGCAATACGCAAATTTCGCTCAAAACCCACGCTTCGTCATCAAGTGTCAGAGGAAGCCTGGAACGCGTTTTTTCGCGAGATCTTCCCTCAAACAGATTTCTCGCCTGTGCAGTATTTTGGCACTTTTGACCCCGAGCTGGACTCACCTCTCTCTGCGTCAGAACTTAGAGACAGTTTAAGAGCCCTGAGGGTGGGGAAAGCCATTGGGCCGGACAAAATTCCCGCTGAACTTCTTAAGCACATGGACTCCCAAGGACTTTCTCCCCTTCTTTCGCTCTTTAATAGGATTTTTGCTGAGGAGGTCTTTCCCCAAGGATGGGCCGATTCGACGATCTTTACCCTGTACAAGAAAGGTGCGCGTCACGACCCCTCTAATTACCGTATAATTGCGATAACTAACGCCCTGGCGAAGCTCTTTTCTCAGATCTTATGTACACGCCTGTCCAAGTGGGCAACGCAGAGAGCCATTCTTCCGGAGGAGCAATCTGGCTTTCGGGGTGGGAGGGGGACCGTGGACAACATCTTCTGCCTCCTCGCATCCGCGCAGGTCATCTTGCGACGCCGGAACGCGAAACTTTTCAGCCTTTTCGTTGACTTTAAGAGGGCCTTTGATTCCGTCCCTCATGCTCTCCTATGGCGTAAGCTCCTTGGACTAGGTGTTAGCGCTAAATTCGTCAGGGTGCTTAGCGCGCTATATCGTGCAGCGTCAGTTTTGTTTAACAACGATGATGGTGGAGTGTCGCGTTTCAATGTATCCGTAGGTGTGCTTCAAGGCGAAATTCTGAGCCCATTATTATTTATTTTGTACATTTCAGACATAGTCACTTTTTTCCGGGATAACAATGTTCGCGGGGTGGACGTTACCAGATCCGTCGATCTGCTAATGCTCCTCTACGCTGATGATCTTACTATTCTTGCTTTTTCTCCCTCAGATCTTCGCCGTAAGCTAAGAATCCTCTCCGACTACTGCTCGACTAACCAGCTCACCGTAAATGTCGAGAAGACCAAGATAATTTGTTTCAGAAGGGCTGGCCCGCTCGACCAGTTCTCGAGAGGATTTCTGTTCGATAACACTCCTATTGAAATTACAAGCGCATACAGATTTTTAGGCATTGTGTTTTCCTCTTCAGCGTCGGGCCTTCAGCCGTTTGAGGACGCCGTCATTCGAACAGGGGCCGCGACCGCTGCGTCTCTGGCGACAATAAACTCTGCGAAGATGGATGCGTGGGACGCATACTGGAAACTGTACAAAGCCTTGGTTACATCGGTCCTTTTATACGCAGCTCCGTTTTGGGCTCTCCGATACTTGGACAGGCTGGAGTCGGTGCAGATTGACTTTTTTAAAAGGCTTCTTCATTTGCCGAGAAATGCCCCGGCCTATTTAATTCGTCTAGAGCTCGGTATCCCTCCGATTGCGGTCGAGATACTAAATCAGTCGCTAAAATGGATAATTAAGACCCTCAGACTGCCCGACTCCAGGCTGCCCAAGATTTTGCTTATTCGTTTAAGAGAGCTGTCTGTTTTATCTCCAGAGGAGCCGCGAAACTGGCTTACGCAGCTCCTCTCGCTTTTGGATAAGGCGGATGCGGATGCTCTGCGGGGCAGCTTTGACGCCGAGTCCTGGGCGGACGCTGGCCCGCGTTTAATTGCTAAATATATGGATTCTTGTAAAACAAAAGATTTGGCAAGATACTATAATTCTGAGAATGTACAGCTGCCAATTTTCCGCCAGCTCTCCGACTCGTCATATACGCTGTACCCGCCGCGTTTGCCTCTGCCTTGCCTAAGAGTAAAAGCTCAACTTAGACTGGCAACACTTTTCACGCGCTCGCTCTCAGTCTCCGGTATGCGTCTCAGCTTCAATCCGCAAACGCCATGCTCTCTGTGCAATATGAATGTGCCAGACTCTCTTCGTCATATTTTCGCTGAATGCCCATCACTTGCGCCAGTCCGCCGCGATTTTGCTGCACTTGTTCCCGCGAGTTCTCCTAACAACCTTTTTTGTACCCTAATATGTAACACAGATCTTTTCTCAGCAAAAATACTATTAAGATTTGTGAGAGCGACCCATGTCAGAAGACAATTTCTGCTGGGCGACTAGTTTTAGCTTCTCTTTAAGTTTATAGCGCCCTTTCGTTTTAATTCATTCTAGGTTAATTTTTGTTTTTGTTATAAAGCGTACGACTATTTTATTTATGTATCCGCGAACTATGTCTACGTCTTAGTCCGGAACTCTCCTCTCAACAGGTGTACCCCCCCATACGAGAGTAATAAATACAAATACAAAAATACAAAGTAAATAGGCCCATTAGTCGACAAAACTCTTTCAAACGTTATCTTTGCTTCTATGTTTTTTAAGTGACTGGTGTCATAGCCGTAGAGGTACCACAATATTGCTGTCCTAATCTAATTAATCTAATTAATATTGGGCTCTCACAGTGTACACATATGGTGTAAAATTACACCATGACTGTAGATTGCAATAATGAGAATGGGAAGAAGGATTTAAAAAATATTTGTTTTTTATTTGACATGTCAGTTAACCTCAAACCTTAATTTGAGATGTACTAACCTGGAAAAAGGCATAAATAACACCGATTCACACACAATTGGTATATAATTCATTCATTTCAAATATAAATAACAAGCTCACGATGGCTTCTGCCACTGTTTTGTCCGTGTGTCGATTTGAATAACATTACGAGATCATTGCAAATGTTATACACTGGGAATGTGACAGGTGGGTAATTGCAGGAATATAACACTGGGAACATACCTGGAACATGCAATGCGATATTATATATTTGTAATATTCCTAGCATATTCCTGGTATGTAACGCTCAAAATGATAACATCTGGTATGTTCCTGTTATATACCATTCGAAATGATATCAAATATAACATTGTTATATTCCTGGAATATAGGTGGAACGATAAATGCTGTCTGGGTTATACCTATCAAAAAGGAAAGGAATGCAATATATTCGTTATTTCATTTGCTACTGCTAATATATTTATATAGAAAAAAGTGTAAGAAAATGAAAACTAAGATTTTTTTTATATTTGGTTTGTAATTAATTTGTAAACCGTGCGAGTGTAATTTTCGGAAGCCTTTGTAATCCCGTTGGTGAACGCACATAAACACATAGTATTACTAATAGTATTCTCTTTAATTATATTATATTGTGCATAAGGTTTTTCCTTCAATCGGCTTTGGTGTACATATAATAGGATATTTATACTCATTAATAATAATGAATCGAATAAATAATAGAAATGGAAACCAACAATATTATTTTCGCTCTAAAATTGAATATTTCACTTTTTGCTTTAATCGTTAAAAAATAAAATAATTAAGATACGTCCAGTAGATACAATTTAAAAAAAATCACGATGTAAATTACATTAAAAAAATCCTCAAAATACAATATAATAGAAATGAAAAATATTAAATGTGTTTATTGTTGTACAATATAATTCTATTTAAGTTCATTATTTCTTAATTGTTCATTAATTACCGCAAAGTATTACATTTTTAATTAATAAATTATCACATTAATAAGTACTTACTAGTCAGAAACACGTAAAAATATTTTTCCGACCATTTCTAATTTAAAAAATAACAAAAAAATCCGACCTCAATGATCGAACTCACGACGTCCGGAATGTGAAGTAAACTCGCTACCACCTGAACCATCACGACTTTGGATTGATTAAACGTACCTATTATATAAGACTAAAAAGTTTATCTACTGGACATATTTTACTTATTTTATTTTTTAACGATTAAAGCAAACAGTGAGATATTCAATTTTAGAGCGAAAACAATATTGTTGGTTTCCATTTCTATTATTTATTCGATTCATTATTATTAATAAGTATAAATATCATATTATATATACACCAAAGCTGATTGAAGGAAAAACCTTATGCACAATATAATATAATTAAAGAGAATATTATTAGTAATAATATGTGTGTATGTGCGTTCACCAAGGTGATTACAAAGGCTTCCGAAAATTACACTCGCACGGTTTACAAATTAATTACAAACCAAATATAAAAAGCAGCCTCATAAACGGCACAATTGACTTGCCATTAGGTCACAGTCCTCCGGAAGACCATCCAGAAGTAGGCTATTTGGTCTGTATAATTCTCTTTGTTTAAGCAAAACTTTGGTTGTCAGATTCCGCCGAAACCCGAGAGTCGAGATTTCCGAGTATGGAATATCTCTCATAGTACTGCGCACGGGCACCGGTGTTGTTGCCCGTACGTTAGGTAGAGGTTGACAGCTGGGAACAACGAAACCTATCCGCTTGAGATAGGCCACATAATGTATCAGGTGTTGTTGAGAAAAGCACTCTGCAAGTTCGATATTTAAATATTGAAATAAATTTTCTCCACTTTCTTTTCTGTAAAAAAAAAAACGCTATTCGAAGTGTTAAAATTGCGCATTTCAGACTATTTTTTCCAGAATCTTTCAAATGTATTGGAATTGTATTTTAGAATTAATTTGCAAATGGCACAATATAATATAATTAAAGAGAATATTATTAGTAATAATATGTGTTTATGTGCGTTCACCAAGGTGATTACAAAGGCTTCCGAAAATTACACTCTTACGGTTTACAAATTAATTACAAACCAAATATAAAAAAAAACTTAGTTTTCATTTTCTTACACTTTTTTCTATACAAATATATTAGTAGCAGCAAATGAAAGAACGAATATATTGCGTTCCTTTCCTTTTTGATAGGTATAAGTATATACAATAAATTATGTCTTAGGAAAACTTTATTAACGGTTTACCCGTTACTTGAAAAAACAATTGTACCGTGGTTGAGCGGTTACAGCGTTGGACTGGTAAATTAAAATTTTGAAGTTCGAATCTCCGTTGGGAAATGTTTTTTTTAAATTTTATTTACACGTGATTACCTATTATAAATACCCGACCTACTGATCTTATTTTAATTGTTTTAATTTTTGCAAAAATCGATCATATCCAGCCTACTGATTTAATTCTAATCGTAACCGAGCCAGGTACTTTGTCACACCCTTTTCAGATAAATGTTTGCAATATCTTGGAACAATTAAACTAATTTTTATTTTTAGCATTACAAAGTTTGATAGTTTACGTTATTCACATGCACATTGCGTACATTGGTACACGTGCATTATTTCATTTTTTTCATTATGTAGAAAAAGTGTAAGGAAATAAAAACGAAGAATTTTGATAATTGATTTGATAATTATTACGAATTGAGAGAAATAATCGAAATAAAAACAGACAATATTATTTTGACAATTTTGAAATTTAACGAAGATACTGACTCCTTACACGAAATGCAACATATTATTATGGTCACAACACTATTTTAATAATTGTGTAGTAATTTATATTCCTCATAAATCATTATTTAAATTTATTATTACTTCTAAGCACTCATTATTTACATTCATCAAACTTACGTATTTTTCATAATTTGTAATATTTTATTTTATTTTGCAAATAATATATTGTGTTTGAGTAATTTTTTGTTTTAATTTTAACAGTGGCATTGTTTACATTTATTACTATAATGTTGTACCTCTTTCAATGCAACGTGATATCCATAATTTTTCTTTATATTATTGCATAAGTAAAAAATTATTTCTATACATCTTAATGTATCATCCATTCTTATCTTTGTTTAACGTCTCAAATAACACATTGACTGCGTATTGTTGATATGTAATTGTGTAATATTATTGAAAATAAATCATTAAGTGCTATAAGTGTAATAATTTATTGACTTGATATTTGTGCAAATAAGGGGCACGGCATTACAGTAATAAATATAATGAATAGTAATGCTAAAATTGAAAAAAAAAATTGAGGTACAATTATATTGTAATAAGTATATGCAAATTTCACTGCTAAAATAAAAAAAAATTACTCGAGCACAAAAGAAAAAAAATACCATCACAGGAGCGAGGAATTTCTCCTCGCCGGGCTGGGATGGAATTAACAACTATTGGTGGAAGAAGTTCACTTCTGACCATCAATACCTAGCCCGACTATTCACCTCTTACATAAATAGAGACCAACCCATTCCGCACTGGCTGGTGGAGGGCCGAACGACACTGATCCCAAAATCGGGAGACTTGTCCGATCCGAAAAACCATAGACCGATCACGTGTCTCAATACGTTATACAAATTGTTCACTAACATCTTGAACGAACGTATTGAGAAATCCGTGAAACCGGTGTGGCAACGGATAGTAGAACAACGTAGTATATTCGGCACGACTCATTCCCGACAACGGATTCAATATCAGTGGGCACGTACGGCAAAACTGGGGTTGCATCAATACCATAAGTGCTGCGAGGATGATAATACAGCACTCGAAGAGCCGCATTGTGACGTTCGATATATGCTGAAACTGCATATATTGGGCATGCTGCCAAAAGATGCATTAGTGTCTCAGCATGACATCTACAAAATCTACAAAGCGTACTCTGTACCGCCTGGTATTTCTTAATGATGGTGGTTTTAGCAGCCTGTACATCCTGGACATGCCTTTGAGGTACGCCCAGGTATGTGTAGGCTTCTTCGGCGCTAAGGTGGCGGATGACATTTCCGTTGACGAGCTCCATATCGTTGTTATGGGAGCCTGACCTTCCTCTGTGCAAATGAACGACTGCACACTTGTCCAATCCGAATTCCATACCGATATCTCTCGAGTATGTGAGGGCGATGTTCAGAGATCGATGTAATTGATCTTCGCCTGATGCGTATAATTTAAGATCGTCCATATAGAAAAGATGGGTGATCTTATGTACACGTTCACCAGGTGGTCCACACATGTACCCTTGAGATTTCCGGAGAACAACGGATAGAGGCAATAGTGAGATGCAGAAGAGCAGAGGACTCAGAGAATCTCCTTGATAGACACCTCTTTGGAATTGAACCAGTCTAGACATGGTTCGACGCTTGCCCGATGTCATGACAAAGCGTGTTTTCCAAAGAGGCATCAGGTCTTCTACAATTCTCACTATGTTTGGGTGGACATGAAGGCGTTTGAGCAACAAGCTTAAAAGCTCGTGCGATGTTGAGTCATACGCCTTCATGTAATCCAGCCAGGCTATCGACAGGTTACGCTTGTACTGGACTGCGTCCTGACAAACACACCTGTCGATAAGCAAGTTGTCCTTGCAGCCGGATACACCCATTTTGCAGCCTCGTTGTTCTACTATCCGTTGCCACACCGGTTTCACGGATTTCTCAATACGTTCGTTCAAGATGTTAGTGAACCATTTGTATAACGTATTGAGACACGTGATCGGTCTATGGTTTCTCGGATCGGACAAGTCTCCCGATTTTGGGATCAGTGTCGTTCGGCCCTCCACCAGCCAGTGCGGAATGGGTTGGTCTCCATTTATATAAGAGGTGAATATTCGGGCTAGGTGTTGATGGACAGAAGTGAACTTCTTCCACCAATAGTTGTTAATTCCATCCCAGCCCGGCGAGGAGAAATTCTTCGCTCCTGTGATGGCATTTTTCACCTCTAATGCACTGACGGGTGGGCAATCTTCACTTTGTTGTGTGACTTCGTCGCACAACTTGGTGAAGATTTCAATACCTGGAGTGTCTGCATTAAGCCTAGATGTTTTCTCGTAGATGCTCCCCCAGAATTCCTCAACTGCGGTCATCGTCGGAAACTCGCTTGAGGCTGCGATACGATGTTTGAAGAGGTTGGAAGGATTCGTCCAAAATATTGCATTTTGTCGAATTCCATCCTCCCGTCTTTGCAGCCTCTTTTTGGCATCCGCCAAAACCCGAATTTTATCAGCCAAACGTTGCTTGATGTTGAGCAACTTCAGCTTGTTCAGTGTGTGATAGTACGTCCGCAGTTGTTGTGCGAACTTCATGACTTTAGCCGTAAATGAACGGCCAGATGTTAAATAGTCGATCACACACTGAATTCGGGAAGCGAGTTTCCGTGTCAGTCGAATCTTGCCGTTCAATTGAGACATGCGTTTTGTAATCTGCCGACTCCCCGATATCTGTACCAGATTTCGCGGAATCACCAGATCACTTGCAGCCTCGTAAACGGCACAATTGACTTGCCAAAGGTCGCAGTCATCTGGAAGAGCATCTAGAAGTAGGCTATTTGCTCTGTCTATTTCTCGTTGCTTAGGCAAAACTTTGGTTGTTAAATTCTGCCCAAACACGAGTGTCGTGCTTTCATAATGTGGAACATCTCTCCCAGCACCGCGTACGGGCTCAGTTGTTATTGCCCGCACATCCGGTACCGGTTGACAGCTGGGAACAACGAAACCTGTCCGCCTCAGATAGGCCACATAATCTCTCAGTTGTTGTTGAGAAAAGCGATCTGCCAGTTCGGGATGCATTACTGCAAACCGACTGTGCATTCGCGCCATGTAGCCTCTCTGTCGCGGACAGCTCTCCTCGTAGCAGCGCATTAGATCTTGCCTGAGATTCTCCGTCCACTGAAATCGTCCGTGGACATCAGTTGGTCGTCGTCCCGGGACACCTGTTTCGGCTCCTCCACCTCGGGACTGGGCTGCATCCGAAGCAGCCCGATGGTCCGGAGCCCTGCGCGTTCTATTCATAGTAACCGCATGTGCAGGGAGTAGGGTGGTTGGCCCTACTCCCCGTTGTTATGCCTCTCTCGTTTGTCTCTTACCTCGCCATCCACTGGGGTTGGTTACCCAATCTCTGGCAAGGTTGCTAAGAGTCCAGGGCCCACCGGCTTTAATAAGCACACGTGGAGGTGAGAGTAGGCCATTTGGGAAGATAGGCTAAGATGCAGCTTTTTGCATAGCTGCATTGTGTTACGCATCATTCCCTTTGGGCCCCTTATTTATTTTTTATTATTTTTATTATTATTTTTTTTTTTTTTTTTTTTGACGGAGGGGGGAAATGCATTAGGCACCATAGGGGGTTGAAGATGTTGTGTAACCCCCCGTGTGTCGGACTCCCTGACCTTTGATGTTAACGGCAAGGTTTACCGAATAAAACCCTAACCTCCCTTGGCCCTCCAGAATCCACGTGTGCAGTCTGCAGTAGAAAAGTGGCTCCGATATCCATCTCCTTATTTCTTTTTTTTTTTTTTTTTACGGTAGGGGGAAATGCATTAGGCACCATAGGGGGTTGAAGATGTTGTGTAACCCCCCGTGTGTCGGACTCCCTCACCTTTGATGTTAACGGCAAGGTTTACCGACTAAAACCCTAACCTCCCTTGGCCCTCCAGAATCCACGTGTGCAGTCTGCAGTAGAAAAGTGGCTCCGATATCCATCTCCTCCGCTGCAGACTGCACCGGGCCATTTCGTTTGCAACTGTAACCACTCCCTCTACCATTGGGTAAGTGGTTACAGGATCTCGTGTGACCTCAGTAGACGGAGAGATCCCAGCAGCACTGCTTTCTGCATTCGGCCTGCGATGGAACTTGCATGTTCTCGACAGGCCGGAATGCTTTTGATGTTTTGGAGGAAAGTTGGTCTCGTTCCTCCCAGCACTCCAATTATCAGCACGACGAGCTTGATTTTGAACCCTCGATACAGCTTGCGAATCTCGAACAGGAGTTCCTGATATTTCATCCGTTTTTCGTCCTCTTTGCTGACTATATTTGTTTCTGCTGGTGCAGAAAACTCGATGACGAAGATGGATTTGTCATCGAAGTCAACAAGGACGATGTCAAGCTTATTAGCTGATATTTGCCTGCGCGTCGGGAATGAGTAATTCCAGTATATTCGGCACGACTCATTCCCGACAACGGATTCAATATCAGTGGGGACGTACGGCAAAACTGGGGTTGCATCAATACCATAAGTGCTGCGAAGATGGTAGTACAGCACTCGAAGAGCCGCATTGTGACGTTCGATGTATGCTGAGACTGCATATATTGGGCATGCTGCCAAAAGATGCATGAGTGTCTCAGCATGACATCTACACAATCTACAAAGCGTACTCTGTACCGCCTGGTGTAAGATGTTCTGGCGATACGCTAAGGTATTGATGACCCCATCCTGGCACGCGAAGATAAAACCCTCGGTCTCGGATTTCAAGCCGGCTGATCTTAAGAAGGAGAAGGTCATCTCTGCCGACAAGCCAAGTTGTTGGACATTTCGAAAGAATTGTCCATGTAACGGCTTGTCGATATGCCTTCGCTCCAACATACGGAGTTGTTCCTTCCGTATGTTAGCCCTGAGACGCACTGGGCACAGATTGATGACTGATTCAGCCTCCTGTGCACCACTACGTCCCACGTTGAAAACCAGACCGAGGTTTCGCGCCGCTCGTTCCGCCGCGTTGTACAAAAACGCCCCCTTCCCCTGAATTTCATGCTGATGTACTAGCATCATCAGGGGATCCTCCGTTCGATTAATCACGTCGCAAGCTGTTTCCAGGACCAATCGGTCATGCATACACTCCAGGCTTAAAAGGCCACGACCTCCCATATTTCGGGGCAAATACAGTCGTTCCACGGAAGATCTTGGATGCAAACTGCGTTGCATACAAATCATCTTCCGTGTGCTTCGGTCAAGATCCCTTAGCTCGTCAACGTTCCACTTCAGTGCTCCAAAAGAATAGAGCACTGGTGATACGGCCAACATATTCGTGGCTGCCACCTTATTTCTCCCGGTCAATTCTGATGACCAGATCTGACGGAGAATGCGCCGGTATTTCTTAATGATGGTGGTTTTAGCAGCCTGCACATCCTGGACATGCCTTTGAGGTACGCCCAGGTATGTGTAGGCTTCTTCGGCGCTAAGGTGGCGGATGACATTTCCGTTGACGAGCTCCATATCGTTGTTATGGGAGCCTGACCTTCCTCTGTGCAAATGAACGACTGCACACTTGTCCAATCCGAATTCCATGCCGATATCTCTCGAGTATGTGAGGGCGATGTTCAGAGATCGATGTAATTGATCTTCGCCTGATGCGTATAATTTAAGATCGTCCATATAGAAAAGATGGGTGATCTTATGTACACGTTCACCAGGCGATCCACACATGTATCCTTGAGATTTCCGGAGAGCAACGGATAGAGGCAATAGTGAGATGCAGAAGAGCAGAGGACTCAGAGAATCTCCCTGATAGACACCTCTTTGGAATTGAACCAGTCTAGACATGGTTCGACGCTTGCCCGATGTCATGACAAAGCGTGTTTTCCAAAGAGGCATCAGGTCTTCTACAATTCTCACTATGTTTGGGTGGACATGAAGGCGTTTGAGCAACAAGCTTAAAAGCTCGTGCGATGTTGAGTCATACGCCTTCATGTAATCCAGCCAGGCTATCGACAGGTTACGCTTGTACTGGACTGCGTCCTGACAAACACACCTGTCGATAAGCAAGTTGTCCTTGCAGCCGGATACACCCATTTTGCAGCCTCGCTGTTCTATTATCCGTTGCCACACCGGTTTCACGTATTTCTCAATACGTACGTTCAAGATGTTAGTGAACAATTTGTATAACGTATTGAGACACGTGATCGGTCTATGGTTTCTCGGATCGGACAAGTCTCCCGATTTTGGGATCAGTGTCGTTCGGCCCTCCACCAGCCAGTGCGGAATGGGTTGGTCTCCATTTATATAAGAGGTGAATATTCGGGCTAGGTGTTGATGGACAGAAGTGAACTTCTTCCACCAATAGTTATTAATTCCATCCCAGCCCGGCGAGGAGAAATTCCTCGCTCCTGTGATGGCATTTTTCACCTCTAAAGCACTGACGGGTGGGCAATCTTCACTTTGTTGTGTGACTTCGTCGCACAACTCGGTGAATATTTCAATACCTGGAGTGTCTGCATTAAGCCTAGATGTTCTCTCGTAGATGCTCCTCCAGAATTCCTCAACTGCGGCCATCGACGGAAACTCGCTTGAGGCTGCGATACGATGTTTGAAGAGGTTGGAAGGATTCGTCCAAAATATTGAGTTTTGTCGAATTCCTTCTTCCCGTCTTTGCAGCCTCTTTTTGGCATCGGCCATAACCCGAATTTTATCCGCTAAACGTTGCTTGATGTTGAGCAACTTCAGCTTGTTCAGTGTGTGATAATACGTCCGCAGTTGTTGTGCGAACTTCTTGACTTTAGTCGTAAATGAACGGCCAGATGTTAAATAGTCGATCACACACTGAATTCGGGAAGCGAGTTTCCGTGTCAGTCGAATGTTACCGTTCAATTGAGACATGCGTTTTGTAATCTGCCTATTCCCCGATATCTGTGTCAGATTTCGCGGAGTCACCAGATCACTTGCAGCCTCGTAAACGGAACAATTGACTTGCCACAGGTCGCAGTCATCTGGAAGAGCATCTAGAAGTAGGCTATTTGCTCTGTCTATTTCTCGTTGTTTAGGCAAAATTTTTGTTGTCAAATTTTTCCTAAACACGGGTGTCGTGCTGTCATAATGTGGAGCATCTCTCCCAGCACCGCGTACGGGCTCAGTTGTTATTGCCCGCACATCCGGTACCGGTTGACTGCTGGGAACAACGAAACCCGTCCGCCTCAGATAGGCCACATAATCTCTCAGTTGTTGTTGAGAAAAGCGATCTGCCAGTTCGGGATGCATTACTGCAAACCGACTGTGCATTCGCGCCATGTAGCCTCTCTGTTGCGGACAGCTCTCCTCATAGCAGCGCATTAGATCTTGCCTGAGATCCTCCGTCCACTGAAATCGTCCGTGGGCATCAGCTGGTCGTCGTCCCGGGACACCTGTTTCGACTCCTCCACCTCGGGACTGGGCTGCATCCGAAGCAGCCCGATGGTCAGGAGCCCTGCGCGTTATTTGATGAGTAACCGCAAATACAGGGAGTAGGGTGGTTAGCCCTACTCCCCGTTGTTATGCCTCTCTCGTTTGTCTCTTACCTCGCCATCCACTGGGGTTGGTTACCCAATCTCTGGCAAGGTTGCTAAGAGTCCAGGGCCCACCGGCTCTAATAAGCACACGTGGAGGTGAGAGTAGGCCATTTGGGAAGATAGGCTAAGATGCGGCTTTTTGCATAGCCGCATTGTGTTACGCATCATTCCCTTTGGGCCCCACATCTCCTTATTATTATTATTATTATTATTATTATTATTATTATTATTATTATTATTATTATTATTATTATTATTATTATTATTAAAACAGTTTCGTTGGATTCAATACATTACCTATTGTCATTCATTAGCGAAAATTTCCGTATTAAAATCGCGAATAATAAAGTTTTGATTTTTTTTATATGGAAAATTTATAAATTGAACTTCAATCATAAAAGTTGAAAAAAAGAATTATTAATTAACTTCTGAAATCTGAATTTAGAATTCTTTGGTTCGATGTATATGACTGAATCTCATTTTATAGATTTTTAATATTAAAAACACTCGAATTGGTTAAAATACAATAAAAATTGATATTGGATTGCAGGAATAAATTTAATACATTGCTTTTGCATTTCTCCTGAAAAGAAGTAAATTTGCATTAATATTATAATTAACAAATTAAGAATTTCGGACATGTCAATAAGTTAAAAATATTTTTGAAAAATAAATGATTAAAATAATGATTCTTTTAGTTAGGGTTAGAACTGATATAGTTTTATAAAAATAATTCAAAGCCATAATTAATAATATCCAATCGAATAAATTTTGGAGGAAATAAATTACGGTATTTTTTCATTTGCTTTAATGTTACATTTGTCAAAATAAATGACGAAAACAAAAACATATATTAAATTATCTGAGAAATAGTTTTCATAAGCACAATCTTTATTATGCAAATAAATAAGAAAAAAAAAATCGTCCCGTACTGGGCGCGAACACCAAAAAAACGCGCAACATTCCAGCGCTTTAACCACTACGCTACCAAGCATTACGAAATTATGTATGTAGTAATGTTGTATATGAACATCGGCAGAAGACATTTGTTTAATGAAACAATAATTAACATCAACAAGAAAAATAAAGAAAGCAATCAATATGTAATATTAAAAATTACATCATTTTAAAAATTGAAAAAAAAAATGATTTAGGATAGTTGAAACTTGGCTAGCATATTTTTGGGCAGGGATATTTAGTTCATACAATGAAATTAATATCTTATGATCAATATTATTTTTAATTAATTATTTTTTATCGAATTGAATTTACATTAAAAAATAATTCATTTCGATTAAAACGACTTGATTTATAAAAGTATGAATTTTCTTGATAAATAACAATAATTAATTGAATCTTCATTTTGAATTTCGCGCCTAGATTTATTCCAAAATCATAAGAGAAAAGAAAATTCAGGATCGAATCGGGAGCCACATATTATATTTATGCTATATTTATAATATAGGAATTCGGGGAAGGATACGTCCGGCAAATTTCCTTCTAACAGCGTCTGTAGAGCTCACACAGGCGCGCCGACTTTGATAGTGTGAGTGCGGTGGGGATATCACACGGGCACGTCGACTTTGGTAGTGTGAGTGCGGAGGAGAAATCACACGGACGAGCCGCGTTTGCATGTGGATTCTCCGCGGCGAGTCCACGGGAAGCATGGAAGGGGACGAAAATCTCCGCGGCGAGTCCACGGGAAGCATGGAAGGGGACGAAAATCTCCGTGGCCGGAACGCGGTGGGGATGTGAATTCTCCGCGGATCGGCAACTCTGTTACTCTCTCTACTTGACCCATACGCTATACGGCAACCGACCGGTCGGCGTCTGATTGGTCGTCTACTGCGCACACATAAGTTGGAATACCTTTTCTTATTATACCATGCTACCAACTGTGTATTCTGTCGAATTCCACACTTGTATACAAAAGAAAACACGAATTATTTTTTCGATTACAATATTATTCACAATATATAGCTATTCTTACCTATCGGTATACAAAATAAATGAAATTTTTTTGTCTAACACCAGTATGTCACTTGCATAAATTCACTGCCCAATGTTTATCACTTCTGACACTGCGAGGGCTGCGTGTCAATGTCCCCAACATTTTACCACCATGCACATAGTCTATAATAATGTCACCATGAAAGGTGAAGCGACAATTCTTTCACGCGATCAGTGCACAAATGCCTTCTAAATATCCGTCATATTTATATTATGAAATTACTATATATAAAAGATTACATTTTTTTGGCGATAAATCTGAAACATATATGTATTCAAATCTAATACATCGTAAACTCCAATCGTATCAATGAAGCTGAAAGTAATATGCTTCGTTAATTCAATATTAGTTATTGTAAGTTTAGAACAGCTTTCTTATTTATATGTGTACATGAATTCTGTAAAATATTTACACAAAATTTACAAGACATGTAATTGGACATTATCAGGATAGTTATGTTATAATTGAAAGGTGTACAGATCTTGATGTTCTGTGCATACAAGAACTTTTAGTTCTTATTACCTTACAATATGTTATACATTATTATTTATTGTATATTTTATTAAAAGCTATGTGTATTAAACAATACAAAATAAGTAACCATAATAATAACGCCTAAAAGTAACCGCATGAGAAATCAAACGAGAAATTGTTCATTTTGTTATATAATTTCTGGTCTGAAATTTTTCTTGCGACAAATTTCTTTCCTCTTGAAAGTATTCATATGAGAAATGGACTCTGAAAACTTCCATACGAAACATGAATTTGCGATGGAAAAAATTACAAGTGTAAACTAGCACGAAAATGTGAAAGTTCTTTTATGATTTGATTTCTTATACGAGAAATGGACTTCATTTACTGAAAATGCGTGTACTAAGTGTTCAGAGTCCCTGATCAAGGTTTTAGGTTATAGTGCGCTATGTGAATTTCTGAATTAGTAGTTAGAATACGCGTACCAGGTGTCCAAGGACGAGTATTACGTGATCTGGGTAGTCCTGCTCATCGGAAATGAATAATTCCACTATATACGGTACGGATTCGTCACCAACTACGGAATAAATATGAGTGGAGACTTAAGGCAAAACGTTGGTCGCATCAACGGTCGATGCTGCGTAAATGATAGTACAGAACTCACCTGGTGTGAGATGTTCTGGCGGCACGTAATCGAGTTGAACACCTCATGAAATCCTCGATCTTAGATTTCAAGCCAGTTGATCATGTGAAAGAGAAGGTCACATCCACCGATAAATTATTTCGAAATAATTGTCCATGCAATCATTTGCCGAAACGCCTTACTTTTAAAATACGGAGTTGCGCGTTCAGTATGGCCCTGAGACGTACTGGGCAGACATTGATGATTGTCTCAGCTACGTAGCTATCGCTACGTCCAACTTTGAACACTAGACCGAGGTTTTGTCTCATGCGTTATGCCGGGTGGTACAAAAACGCTCTATTTTCTTAAATTTCATGCTGAAGAACTAGCAACCTCCGTCCATTTAATAACATCACATGTGGTTTCGAGGATTAATCTTTTATGCATACACTTCAGGTTCAAAAGGTCATGACCTCTTATTTTTCGGGGCAAATACAGTCGTTCCATGGAAGATCTTGGATTCAAACTGTTTTTTATTCAAAGCATCTTCCGTGTGTATCGGTCAAGAACCTTAGCTCGTCAACATTCATTCCACTTATGTGCTCCAAATGACAATCGTGAAACGGCCAATAAATTCGTTGCTGCCACCTTATTTTTCCCCTTCAATTCTCATGACCAGATCTAACGGACAAGGCGTCGGTAATTAAGAGGTTGGGAGGATTCGACCAAAATACTGCATTTTGTCGAATTCCATCCTCCGGTCTTTGCAGCCTCTTTTTGGCATTCGCCAAAACCCGAATTTTATCCTCCAAGCGTTCCTTGATGTTAAGCAACTTCAGGTTGTTCAGTGTGCGAGTACGTCCGTAGTTGATGTGCGAACTTCTTGACTTTAGCTGTAAAGCAACGGCCAGATGTTATATAGTCGATCACACACTGAATTAGGGAAGCGAGCTTCCGTGTCAATCGTATTTTGCCGTTCAATTGGGACATGCGTTTAGTAAATTGTCGACTTCTCGATTTCCTTGACAGATTTCGAGGATTCACCAGAACGAGCAGCCTCCTAAACGGCACAATTGACTTGCCATAGGTCACAGTCCTCCGGAATACCATCCAGAAGTAGGCTATTTGCTCTGTCTATTTCTCTTTGTTTAAGCAAAACTTTGGTTGGCAGATTCCGCCTAAACTCGAGAGTCGAGATTTCCGAGTAAGGAATATCTCTCATAGTACTGCGCACGGGCACCGGTGTTGTTACCCGTACGTTCGGTAGAGGTTGACAGCGGGGAACAACGAAACCTATCCGCTTGAGATAGGCCACATAATGTATCAGGTGTTGTTGAGAAAAGCACTCTGCAAGTTCGATATTTAAATATTGAAATAAATTTTCTTCACTTCCTTTTCTGTAAAAAAAACGCTATTCGAAGTATTAAAATTGCGCATTTCAGACTATTTTTTCCAGAATCTTTCAAATGTATTGGAATTGTATTTTAGAATTAATTTGCAAATGGCAGAAAAAATTAACAAAATTTCCTGCTATCGCTTATAAAATTTAATATACAACTGCACACTGAAAACGCTATCCGGAATATTAAAATGGTGCATTTCAAGGCCAACTACATACAGTGCACCTGTCTCCCATAGCTACTTTGAGGTAGGGTCAAATTGGTTTATGTTCCTAATCTTACATTAATAAGGATGTCACGTTTATCGCACAACACTCCAGTCATCTAGGCCGCATTCTCTTCTGTGTTCCCTTCCTTCTTTTTTTTTCGTGTCAAGGATTGAGGAGGGGAGGGCTAGATCCTCTCTTTTTTACCCGCTGCCGGTGAGCTATGGGCTGATTGAGAGAAGATAAGTCTACATCCCTTTCTTTTCATTGGATCTAGTGGACTTCCTGCTGCATCCTCTCGAGTATCCGCTTGTGCATGATTCTAACTCGTTAATATTATAGAGCCCCCGCGAGGTACTCCAAACTTATAGAGATGTGACCATGTTTCCGAACACACCTGGTGTCCTGTGGGATTCCCCTTCTGGAACTGCCGGAACCCAGGGTGCGATACAGGCATTTTACACATGATGCAGTAATCATGAGACTGAAAAAGCACGAGCACAGCCTCGCAACTCCAGAAGGTAGCCTGGCCAATCAGGTCGTCATGCGGTTAACACAAAAGGAATACTGTTAGGTTCCACATCATATCTCAATTGACGTAATGGATCTAACCTCCCTGCACTAATGTTTGAGAGCAGTAGTCCTCTTACTCCTAGATAGTGGTAATGGATCTAGTATTAAAACTACATTCAAAGCTAAGCTCGAAATCCCAGATTAAGGAAATCTCCAGAAAAGTCAATTTCACACTCTATCGCCTTAAATACAACATGAATCTACTATCTACCATGCAGAGCGAGACTTAGTTATTGTCCTCATCTTTCCACAATTTAAGTATTGCTGTGTTGCCAACACCGACATTGCCCATTCTCCTAGTGATAAGTGCCAGCGTATACTCTATGCATGCATGCGGTTCGTCTTTAACCTAAAGCTTGATAATAGCATGTAACTGTACCGGCGCGGCGCACAGTGTACGTCATAAATGTTACGAGAATTTTCCTCTGTACAAAAAAATACAACTTTTTTCAAATACTCTGTAGGGATTGTACTTTGACATGTGCAAACTGCTTTTGGTAAGAAACAAACGAACATAACCTCAAAATTGTACGCTCTGTGGAAAACAGAGGTTTGGTGTTGAAGTCTTATAAGAAAGGAATGATTTGTGTTTCAATAAAACACGATTATGTACAGTTAATTTACATTTAAGTATAAACTATGTCGGTATATATTTATATAAAGATCAAATTTAACCCAAGGGTAAAGGCAAGGTCACGATTCATTGACTCTCTTCAAACCTTGCAACTATTGTCTCTAGCATTTTTTAAATAAATGCGCATTTTCAGGGATAATTGGTTCGGGGTTTTAGAATGGGGCACCGTGTTTATATTAGTACGTATAAGGTGTTACAGACTACTTGTGGAATTTATTTAAAATCCATGAACGAGATTATATATCTAAATAAGTTGTATGGTTTTAAGGAAAACGTAAAGTTGTATCATTAATTTGATCCTCAACTGTTACGTGAAGGTCACCTTCAATTTTTCCAGCGTAAACTCCTGTTATTCATGTTATATACTTGTAGCTTTTCTCGAGATCTTTCTAAAATAAAAACGAGATTATGTTTCATGATCATTTGTTTCAGATTAGCACTCGGTGAGTTCAGACGTAATGTTTATATCCCGCAGTGCGCGATTAAATATTGTTGTCACTCGCTAATATCGAAAATAACTCAGTGTTGGATTGATACATTAATTTATGGTCAAAATCAAACCTTTAAATATGAAATGGAAATATATTCAGGGAGTGATGCCCAGCAAAATGAAAAACGCAGCAGATGATACTGCTTTAATTGCAATCAATTCGACCGCAAACTTAGCCTCTCAGGATCTTCAAGATTATGTGATTGAAGTTCAGAAATGGTCCAAACTCTGGAGAATAAAGATTAATGAGAGCAAGGCAAAGCCTTGTGTCATTCACTCTTCGCAAACGTATTTGTCCAAAGATACTGTTAACGATAAACCATTTCCTCAACAGGACCATGTTAAATATCTTGGTATACATAAGCAGTTAAATTTGAAATTAAGAAAAATGTACGGGTTTATTGCCAGTTTAGTGTTTTGAGGTGTCTATAATAATTTTAAATTCTTTTTTTAAGAGGAGAAAAATAACAACTATTTATTAGATTGATGGCCAGCCTGCGGTGGTGAAGATCGCCGGAGCTGGATGCTGACTGGTTTCCGCCTGGTGCGTCGGGGGTTGCATCCGCTGTCTATAGGAAGGAAAGGGAAGAGCCAAAAAAGTTTATCGGCGGAATTTGCTTCCTTAATTCCTTCGAGGGAAAGACGATGTTGGAGAAAGATTTTCCTGGGCTCGATTGACTCAAAAAATGTCGATCGAGCAGAAGCTGGTTAGATCGTCCCAATGAATTCCTTGTGACTACGGGAGAACGCACTGCTCTTGTGGATTTGAGCCCCTGTAAAGTCGACGTTGGGCAACCCACCATACACATATGTATGCGTGGTTGTCGTTCATCACGTGGTTGAATATTACTTGTTAATGACGCTTACATGTAGCGTATGTATATGGACGCTACAGTACCCCCCTGGCAGGGATTAATGAGTTGATTTGTAAGCGGTCTGGAAATCGGATTTTTCTTCCTGAGCGTGTCGTCGTGAGTGTCGCTTGATTCTGTGGTACTGGTATGTCCCGATTATTATCTTCTGGTGTCATTATATAAGCTGGCTTCAAGCGGTCGATGGAGACTGCACAGTTTTTTCCTCCGCGTTTTATCATGAAGAATTTATCGGTCTTCTTGATGACTTCGTAAGGTCCGTCGTATGGTCTTTGTAGAGGACCGCCTACAGCGTCATTCCTAACAAAAACCTGTGACGAATCGTTGAGTTCTTTGCAGATGAAAGTGTGGGTCTGACCGTGACTCGTTCCTGGATTGGCTCGTACTTGTTGCATTTTCTTTCTTAGGCGAGTGCAGAGATCTTCTGCTGTTGGCGCTTTGCTGTGATTCTCGATGAAGAAATCTGCTGGTAGCTTCAGGGTTTGGCCGTAGACGAGCTCTGCTGTCGATGCATGAAGGTCTTCTTTCCACGCAGCTCGAATACCGAAAAGAACCTCTTGGAGTATTTCTGTCCAGTTGTCTGTTGTATGGCACTTAATAGCTGCTTTTGACTGCCGGTGGAAACGCTCGACCATGCCATTGGCTGCTGGATGGTAAGCTGTGGTGCGTACGCGTTTGATACCCATCCTTTTGTTGAGGGCGAAAAACAGATCAGCCTCAAATTGACGTCCTTGGTCCGTGGTAATGCGGTCTGGAACGCCGAATCTTGCGATCCAATTATTGAAAAATGCATTGGCCACTGTCTCAGCTGTGATGTTCGTAATAAGGACTGCTTCTGGCCAACGTGTGAAACGGTCGACGCATGTTAAGCAGTAGCGGAACCCTTTTGATTCCGGAAGTGGTCCGACCAGATCTAGGTGAACGTGTGCGAATCTACCTTCCGGAACTGGAAAATCTGCGACTGGTGCTCGTACGTGTCTCGTTATTTTGGAACGTTGACAGTCCGTGCAACTGCGTACCCGCTCTGCGATGTCCTTGTGCATTCCTGGCCATACAAAGCGTTTAGTTATTAATTTTTCGGTTGCTCTTGTGCCGGGATGAGATAAGCAGTGCAGTGATGAGAAAACTTGTTTTCGTAATCTTTTTGATACGAAAGGTCGAGCGTGCTGCATTCATACGTCGCAACTCAGTTCGATGTCGGTTCCTGGAATCCGCATATCCTGCAGTCGTATCGTGGAGGATGTCTGTTGTGCAAACGTAGCTAGCTCTTGGTCGTCTTTCTGCGCTTGCGCTAGCTCTTCGACGGTGACTGCCTCTGTGATCTCGCATATCCTTGGTCGTGCGTCGGCAACGACATTGTCTGTTCCTGGTGTGTGCTGAATATCCGTAAAAAACTGACCGATAAAATCTAGGTGGCGGTACTGTCGAGGCGACATTTTGTCCGTATTTTTCTGGAATACATAAATTAGAGATTTATGGTCCGTATAAATAGTGAATGGCCGTCCTTCAACAAAGTGCCGGAAATACTTGACAGTTTCGTCAATAGCGAGTAATTCGCGGTCGTATGCGCTGTATTTTACTTGAGTTGGCGACATTTTTTTGGAGAAGAAAGCTAATGGCTGCCATGTCCTGTCCACCAGTTGTTGCAGAGATGCGCCTGTTGCGAAGTCCGAAGCGTCTACGAAGATTGCTAGTTGCGCAGTAGTATTAGGATGTGCGAGGAATGTAGCTGACACTAAAGCCTGCTTACAATTCTCGAAAGCTTCCTGTCGTGCTTGCGTCCATGGAATTGTCTTCTGACCTTTAGTGTTTGGTCCTGTTAGCGCTTCATTTAAAGGAGCTTGGATCTTTGCTGCATGTGGAACGGAACGCCTGTGAAAATTGAACATTCCGAGAAAACGTCGTAGTTCTTTATATGTAGTTCGTAAAGGGAAATTAGTAATCGCGTCCACTTTACTTTTTAGCGGTTTGATACCATCTGCTGAAATTGTGTATCCTAGGTACCTTACTTCATTTTGTCCGAATCTGCATTTTCCCGGATTCAGTACTAACCCGACCTCCAATAGCCTTTCAAAAACTGTTCGAAGGTGCGTTTGGTGTTGTTCCGGTGACTCGGATGCAATAAGAACATCGTCGAGGTAGACAAAACAGAAGTCGAGCCCTCTCAAGACTTCGTCGATGAATCTTTGGAAAGACTGTGCTGCGTTCTTCAAACCACAAGGCATTCCAGTACTCTAGTATAGTCCGAACGGTGTAATTATGGCTGTCTTTGGGATGTCTTCTTCCGCAACAGGTATTTGATAGTATGCACGCATTAAGTCCAACGTAGAGAAGATGGTTTTTGCATGTAATGCATGTGAAAAGTCTTGTAAGTGTAGTACTGAATATCGGTCCGGAATTTTCATATCGTTTAAGCGACGATAGTCTCCGCAGGGGCGCCAAGATCCGTCTTTCTTTTTGACAAGATGTAAAGGTGACGACCATGGACTGCTAGAGGGGCGTATTATGCCTGATTGCTGTAGTATTTAAAACTCCTCTTGTGCGTCCTTAGATTTGTCTGCGGAGAGTTGTCGGGCCTTGCACGCTAACGGTGGACCTGGAGTTGTTGGGATGAAATGTCGTGTATTGTGATGGCCGTCTTTTGTAAAACCAGCGGGCTTTGTGATCTCGGGGAACTCGTTCAATATATCGCCGTAAATTGACGAATCCGAGATGGTCTTGACTTCTTCTCGTATTCCTGGGGCTAAGAAACCCTATGTAGACAACTTCGTTGTTCCATCGATTAATTTCCCGTTCAACGTGTTGATTACGATGTTGAAATGTGAGAGGAAATCGATACCCAAGATTGGCTGTGTGACATCCGCGATGACGAAATTCCATATGAAGTCTCTCCTAAGTCCTAAGTTTAGCTTCATGCAGTGCGTACCGTATGTGGCTATGCACGTGCCGTTAGCAGCGGCCAGCTCGTACTTCTCCTTGCGGATATTTCTGAACTTTTTGCGTGATAAGATGGATAACGGTGCGCCTGTGTCGACCAAAAATTGCCATTTAGCTGGTTTGTCGATGATGTATAGGCGGCGTCCAGATGAGGCAGTTCAATAGCCGCATTCATGTACTGCCGTTCTCGTTTCCCTTTTGCATTGGTGGTTGTCCGAAAGTGCAGGGTAGCAAACACCTGTGGGCTTGTGTTCCCCACCTGCGATGGTACCAGCAAACTCCTGTTGCGTCGCTACCTCTGGCTCTAGTTGATCGTGAACGTGGGCGCCTCCTCTGTTTTTCGCCTCCTTCCCGGTATCTGCCTCTATGGGTCTGCGCAGAGATTTTCCTCTGCAAATTCTCAATAGTGGCTCGCAATTCTGCTATTTCAGAAGCATATGCGGGCGAAACTTGTGAGATTGATGGTGGAATATTGATCTCGCTGATATGATCTGCCAGTACCGCTGCATCATTGAGTGGGAGCTGCGCCTGGGCAAGAATAATAGGGTGGATGGCGATCAGTAGTCTGCTAATCCAGAGTGCTCGTAACGTTGCATCATCTATATGTTTTTCTGCTAATAGTCTCAATCGTCGTAAGATTGCCGAAGGGGATCTGGATCCTAATTCTTCTCCCTCCAACAGTTGCTTAATTTTTGCTTCCTGTGACGCTGACAATCTCCTGATGAGTTCTGTTTTTAACTGCGCATACTTTTCGTTGGATGGGGGCTGAGATATGATGTCTGCTACTTCTAACGAGGTCTGTCTGTCTAAATGTGAGACTGCATGGTTATATTTTGTTGTCTCACTAACGATGTTGGCTAACGCGAACTGAGCCGCGAGATGTGAAAACCACATTGCTGGTGCGTCGGGCCAAAAAGGTTGCATTTTGATTGCGACTGCACCGACGATTGGCTGGACCTGTTGTCCTTGGTGAGCAAGCGCGTCCTGCAAATTTTGTAGAGAGATGCCATCGTTCGACTTGTCCGTAAAGTCCCCCATGATGATGACTGTCGCAAAAACTTCCGATGTAGGCTGCTTTTTGATCGCTCTGTCGGGGTCACTACTTTAGTGTTTTGAGGTATCTATAATAATTTTAAATTCTTTGTTTAAGAGGAGAAAAATAACAACTATTTATTAGACATTGGTACACTAATCAATTGCGACGGTTTTCACAATACATTAATGCCGGTTTCGATTTGGTGAATCTGATGGCCGGTGTATCGAAAAGTTTTCGGCAGACTTCTCGCAATTTTGCTTTCCTTCGTGCGATACGAACTGCAGGTGGCGTCCCTGGTGGCGTATGCGGTGAGCAGGTGGCGTTGTCGGGTGGAGTAGCCGTGATAGCCGGGACCTGAAGACGTAGGTTCCCGTTATCCGCTGACGGTGGAGCAGGATGCTGCTTCTCGCCGCCTTTTGTGATCCGGACCGCTGTGCAGACCCTAAGACGAGGTCGGAAGATGAAATTGGCTGTTGGCCGGCCTGCGGTGGTGAAGATCGCCGGAGCCGGATGCTGACTGGTTTCCGCCTGGTGCGTCGGGGGTTGCATCCGCTGTCTATAGGAAGGAAAGGGAAGAGCCAAAAAAGTTTATCGGCGGAATTTGCTTCCTTAATTCCTTCGAGGGAAAGGCGATGTTGGAGAAAGATTTTCCTGTGCTAGATTGACTCAAAAAATGTCGATCGAGCAGAAGCTGGTTAGATCGTCCCAATGAATTCCTTATGACTACTGGAGAACGCACTTCTCTTGTGGATTTGAGCCCCTGTAAAGTCGACGTTGGGCAACCCGCCATACACATATGTATGCGTGGTTGTCGTTCATCACGGGGTTGAATATTACTTGTTAATGACGCTTACATGTAGCGTATGTATATGGACGCTACACCAGTAAGTCTCAGTTATCGCTTAATAACAAAGTTTTTATTTATAAATCAATTCTTAAATCAGTTTGGGCACATGGGGTCCAACTCTGGGGAAGTTCAGCAAAACCCAACATCAATATACTGCAAAGATTCCAGTCTCAATGTCTAAGACTGATCACGAATGCACCTTGGTTTGTGCCTAACGAGATTATTCGTAGAGATCTGGGCATAATAACTGGACATAATCTGGTCATTGAAGAAGACATAAATAATTCGTTCAAGATATAGATAGACTGAAATCTCATCCCAACAAACTTGCTGCAAGAATTCAAGAAATTCCTTGTTCAAACTCAAGACTCAAGAAATTCAAGCTTTTACGTTGAACAAAATTTATAAGTTAAACAATAAAAAAATAATGTCAAAAAGTGCCTATTTAAATAGTTTTTTTTCTAGTTTAATAATGTGTAATTGAACTTTTAAGAGCGACGTTTGTTTATTACTTCTATATTTAAAATTCTTCTCAATATTCTCTTTAGCTCGTAATAATTTGTATTCGAAGGTCATAACTTCGGATTCAGCAAACTTGACATTTATTAGAACTTCATCATTCACTGATTTATTCAGACGTCGTCCTTTAGGTGCATACCCGGTAGAATAATGGGTGGTGATAATCAACAAATTATCGATATCTTTTATAAAACAGGCCTACTTAGTGTGCTTATCGGAACACACTGTTCGAAACAGCCGGCCCAGCTCCCGCATCACGCGTTCTGTTGGATTTGACTAAGGGTAGCTCACCGGACTCTAAACAACCTTAAAACCCTGGTCCTGTAATTGTTCTTTCCATTTAGGGGAGGAGAATTGTGATCAATTATCGCTCAAGATGCGCGTCGGTTTTCCGCTTGGAACATAATCATCCAAAACATTTTTAAGAGCTGCTCTGTTAGTGGCCCTCTTCTTTGGGAAGAGTCTTACATGCTTTGAAAAACTATCCAAGACTACCATAGCATGTTGCATGCCACCGCGGCTTCCTGGCAGTGGTCCATAAGAATCTACTGTCAGAAGGTTTGTTGGCTGGAACCAGTTGATCTCGTTCTTCCATAGAAATATTTAAATACATGATCCGCTGACAGAGGTCGCACGATGCAACAAATTTCTTCCTATCTTTGTAAATGTTTCGCCAATAAAAGTCTATTCAAATAAGAGAGGGTCTTGTATACTCCATGATGGCCAAGATTCCCATCAATTTCTGTAATCCATGTATACCTTAGCTTATTCGGAACAATTACTTGCTTACAAATTTTACAAATTACATTTGAACTTGAAAATTTGAACATTTGAACAATGATCATTTAAACGCTGACGATGAAACCAGATGCCTTCATAGTACTGATAATATTCAGATTCTTCTTGTGTTTGAGCTGTGAAAAAACTTTTTAAATCTTTGATTAATAAGGGATTCCGCTTCATTAATAATATCACAATCAACGAGGAATGATGTCCCTGAAACTGAGACCGTAGAAATCCGGCAATACGGGGCGAATCCAGGCTGAGCACGGGTCCGCCGATGCACGGTAACGCCCACCGCGGTGTTTTTGCACTTCGTAAGGAAAATCTATTATACTTGAAAATGAACACTGAATAAGTTTTATTTTAGGTGTCTTACCTCCCGTTAGGGTTCAAAACCCCCCCCCCCCCCCCCAGGGGATAGGGCCAAATTTGAGTGCAGTGCCAGCACCGCTGGTTGTGCATATTGAAAAATCTACAACAATACAGCTCCCAAATTATTAGCAACAAGCTGCCTGCCTTGATGCTTCTGTTGTTTCAGAGAACCTTTCTCAGCGTTGCCACGGCCCGCCAGAATCCAACCCTATTTGCGGATGACTACCAGGTGGACACGGCACGCCGAAACGTTCCCCCGTGTGGAACCCACCTGGTAAGGGCTTGACACCGCACCCTTGCTCCCCAGTACGGTGGGTATCTCGAGTCGTTTTACGATCAGGCATTCGACGGTAACAGACCAACCGAACGATCGGGTCCGTGAGGTCGTCCATTCTCAAAACTTGCTAAGTGAAATTGGCGATTTTCGAGGGATTTTGGCCATTTTTTGTTGCAGAAATCGGTTTCTCGTGTCGAGGAATAGCGATTAAAGTAGTATGGAAAACATTGTTAGCTTATAAATAGGAAAAATAAAGCATCAAAGTTTCACAACGGCCATCTCTTTGTCTAACTTCAGGCGATCGACATTAGACCTTCTCTTTCTAAGTTGCTCCGCTCACTCATGCTTCGAGACTGTCTCACTTGCTCGGAATAGAAAGTCACTCTCTCTCTCTCTCTCTCTCTCTCTCTGCTTCCGTACGAGATTGAAGTCGACTGGGCGTGCGTTGTCGTTACGAAACATTCATGCATTCGCGAAAGTGGCCGGGGAACAAAGTTCCGAAAATCAACACACCGACAGGCGAAAATTTCCATATAGAAAGAAACACATCGAGAACTGAAGATGGTGCGATAGGGTACGTCATACAATAGAGTTTTGAAGTGTTACTTTTTTATTGTCGGAGGAAAAAAAGCGAGAAAACTTATAGTCAATTCATTACAGAATAACTTTTTTGATACAAGCGTGTACTTTACGGACTCCTTTTAGTCCGTAAAGTGTGATTTTACGGACTGATCTCTGCACTTTACGGACTAAAAACAGTCAGTAAAGTGCCAACTTTTGCGAACACTGAAATGTAGAGTACTTTAGGTGCCTCGCCTCCATTGCGGGTTTAAGACACGCCCCCCCCCCCATGGGGAACGGGGCCAAATTTGAGTGAAGCGCCAGCACCGCTGGTTGTGTCCATTGAAAAATAAACAACAATTCAGCTACCAAATTGTTAGTAACAAGCTGCCTGCCTTAAGACTTCTGTTGGTTCAGAGAACCCTTTCTAACGTTGCCACGACCCGCTAGAGGCCAACCCCCTTTGCGGTTACTACCGGACGGACACGGCACGCCGCGCCGTACGCCCCCCGTGTGGAACCCGCCGGCAGGGGCTTGACACCACACCCTAGCTTCCCAGTACGGTGGGTATCTGGAGTCGTTTTACGATCAGGCATTCGACGGTAACAGACCAACCGAACGATCGGGACCGTGAGGTCGTAAATTCTCAAAACTTGCTAAGAGAAGCGGATCTTTCAAAAGCATTGCTCCTCTTCGAGTTTGGGCGCTTCGACCCCTCCCTCTTCCTTACGGACGGAGTTACCCGCTCCGCTCTCTTCGACAAGTCCCCTGCGGGGACTTTTGCGAACAGTGTATAAAAAAAAATAAAAATAGTGTTCGCTCCTTAGCCGTAAAATTTCACGACATCGGTTTGGAGATTGTGTGATTCCACTCGGTCCGTAAAATTTAAATTTACGGCCTAGGACCGAAAAGTACTATTGTGCACGACTTTTCGGTGGGTCAAGTAAAATAATTGTCAATGTAAAGCGCAAATACGTCGAAAACTATTCTTTTTTTTCAATACATTAAACTTGACGTTGTTGCCTATGCGATCAAATTAGATGTAATTTGCGCAATATTTCTTTTATTCAGTTTTCCTAACTTTGTTTCCGACAGCAGACATTCGGTCTGTACAATTCAGAAAATTTGCGACAAATTTTGAAAAATATCGTATTTCACGACAGATGGCAAAGAGGAGAGATTTTTCGCAAAAATTGAGGATCAAGCCGTTTTTGTTTTTTCCCCACTTTATATTATGGCGTATGCGAACAAATAATTTTTTTTTGTCCAACTTATTTTTTTTCTGACATCGGACACTCGGTCTGTACAATGACATTTTCTGAACAAAATTGCATGTCAGATGTTATTTTGTTTAAAAAAAATGAGGATCAAACTGTCCTTTTTTCCATCAAACTACTAACCTACAAATACGTACCTTTGAAGACCGTACCTGGAAAGCAGCCTCACTACGGGGAAATGAGGAAATGCGGAATAATGCAACCACAAATTCTTCCAATCACGCACGCGCGTATGTTAATGGTAAGCAACACACTGGGAGAAGGAAAATAGTAAAATATACTGATCCTATACGTGTACTACCTGCAAGTTGATACGTTGTTAAAAGTTGCAGTTTATACGAAGCTGTCAAAGTTACTTGGTCTACGCGTATACTACAAGCAAAAGTAATTTCGACTAGTCGAATAGTTATTCTATCTAGGATTAGTAGATTTTACTATATTGTTCTGTCAGTGGGTAGATTACTGTTAAAAATTGAACTAGAAAAATACGATAGTACACATCCACAATAAATTGATACTATTTATTTCATCACACAAATAGTGGCAGACTATTTATACAAATTTTCAAGCGTATAACCGGCATCTTATTATTTTTCTGCGTAATCTATAAAGATGCAATATGTTATCATCATGCATTACTATGCGTAATAAAAAATCATTCTGCAACTATTTGTGCGATGAAATAAATGGCAGAAGTAGTTTGTTTGCAAGATATTTACTATCGTGTTTGTAGTTGAATTTTGAATAGTAAGCAACACACTGGGAGAAGGAAAATAGTAAAATATATTGATCCTACGTGTAGTATCCGTGTGATTATTTCTGCGATGAAATAAATACCTCTATTGCATGTAGCTGTTGGGGTGGCCCTCCATTCGCTCGCCCGCCTTTGTCGCCCGACGCCGGCATCGTAGATTTTGGCGTCGTTTTTGGGCGTTGCCTCCGGCAGTTCAAGAGCCTCGTCGCTGAAATAAACATATATATTGTAGAAATTTATATGGCGCCCAGGGCTCATCGCCATTCGGGCGCCTCCTCCCACGAGGTTGGGGCCACATTTGAGTGATGCGCCAGCACCGCTGGTTGTGCAAATTGATAAATCTACAACAAGTCAGCTACCAAAATTAGTAGTAACAAGTTGCCTGCCTTGAGACATTTGTTGGTTCAGAGAACCCTTTCTAACGTTGCCACGACCCGCTAGAGGCCAACCCTCTTTGCGGTTACTACCGGACGGACACGACACGCCGGCCGTAGCGCTCCCCCGTGTGGAACCCGGCGGTAGGGGCTTGACACCGCACCCTAGCTCCTCAGTACGGTGGGTATCTCGAGTCGTTTCACGATCAGGCAATCGTCGGCAAAGACCAGCCAAACGATCGGGTCCGTGAGGTCGTCAATTCTCAAGACTTGCTAAGTCTAGTTCGGGTTCGGGCACTTCGACCCCTCCCTCTTCCTTACGGACGGAGTTACCCGCTCCGCTCTCTTCCACAAGTCCCCTGCGGGGCGCTGAAATAAACAATAAACTGTTACATATACGATTATAAAACATTCAGGAATATACAATTGTGTAAAAATAAATATTTATTTTTATATTAATACACAAGCTTGGAAATATGACATTCTACAGTTGGATTCGATCTAATTTTGGAAAAGAAACTTCAAAGCTACTTAAGGAATGGAAAAGCATTAACAACAAGTTAGCGGCATCAATTACGAGAAGAATATTCTTACTCAGATGTAAATCAAATAATTTCCTTCCTAAACACATCCTTTTTAATAAATTCACCCATAATACCGGTTTTCATTCACCTATAGAAATTAATAAACATAAAGACCTAATCACAGATTACAAATTAAAACTTTTAAAACTAGAGAAACAAGATATTATAGAAGAAATTGCAATTTTAAAATCACAAAAGTCACATAAATGGAGAACAATAATTCAAAAACTACCAGCCTCTATTTACGAAAAATACTTTTTTAATGAAGACATTCAGTTCAATCTCAAATTAAATTACCACAAATCAAAATTAATAAACAAATTCTACAATTTACAAAAATATTACAACAATAGAAATACAAATAACAAAATCAAAATTCAGAACAAATGGTTTGTAAATCTCACTGATACAGAAATTCCAAAAGAAACTGTCAACATAGTCGGACAAGGTCAAAAACATTCTTTTCAAAATCAAAATAACTTCCCAATACCAGAATTCATCGCTTCTATAGAAGAAGGAATCTACAACATAAAAGATGAAATGGATAATGAAGGAAACATTGTTACCGACAATAAAAAATTCAAGTACAATTGTGTAATTCGCATTTTTTACCGATTATTTTCTTTATCGACCATATGGTATTATTTAAATTATTTTCACGGTAAAGCTTGTTAAAAAAAAATACAAAAAACGTAGAAAGCATTTTTTTAAATACAGTTTACGGTGGTTTTGATTACTTTTTCCGGAATCGGTGTAAAAGTGCTTCTCCACCTCCACCAGAATTTATTTTTCCGTATAGAAGGTCAGAAGGAGGACGAGTTAAATGACGAGTGAAATTGCATAAAGATGCGAAATTTTATCTTCTTTGTCTCAATTGCTTATATTATTCACAATTTTGAAAACGCTTTCCGCACAATTATTGTATATGGGGGTTTTGGAAGAATCAAAGATTCATTTAGGATTAAAACATTGCATCCAGAAAGCAAATGGCTGCATTTTTTCGTTTTTTTCCTAGTTCGGCAGGGGAAATTTCATAGATTCCTTCGTGTTGTTATTTTAATTTTGGTTACTCAATTCTTGTGTATTTTTGTTCTTTCTCTTTTTATGTAAGTTCATATTTTTGTATCGAGAACTACGGACCATTTTTCTAAATAACCAATTGTGTACGACAAACTCGTTGACAGCAAATAAAATGGAAATTCAATGTCAGGTGATATGTGGGACGTTAATTTTTCAGGGTGTTTCTCTGAAATGTGCTACAAATATATTTACAGAATTTCAATAATTTGTACAGTGGCCTCGTGGTTTGTTTTTTATGGATACATTTTATGGGATTTACTTTACATTACCTGTTTTGTAAGTGAAGCATTTAGAGTCTTCTTCATAATTTTAGAAACATTTATTTACCTGTGCCACCTACAATTCTAGAAGATTCCACTACGTCAGCAATCTTCATTACTTTTTGTTACAGTGTACGTAAAGTGTGATTTTTTCGATTTTCAAGGTCACTTTACGTACACTGCAACAAAAAATATTGTTCGGCATATGGGCGGAAACGTTTTTTTTCCGACGAATGTGCATGACACTTTCGCCTTCGGTTCGGGCTGCAACTCGCACATTCCTGGAAAAAACTTTTACGACCTTGTTTCGGAAACTATTATTCTGATGAATTAAAACATTCACGTTTAATCTACCATCTAAAATTGAATTTATGTTTCAGTGTACGTTTAATGCGGTTTTACACACTTTTAACATTTTTTTAAAACGCATTTTACCCACACCTGAAGCATAAAATAATGTTCGACACATGTGCAAAAATGTTTGTTTCCCGAATTCACCGGAATGACCACATTCGGGACGAAATTAGTCGATTCCGCCAGGGCGTCTACGAGCATGCGCACTTCGGTTCCATTACTCCCTTGTGAAGGAAAGTGTGACATCAGAGGGAGCAATGAGCGTGGAAGAGGGGGCATTCCAGTGAATTAATAAACTTTTAGTTTTGGTATTTTTCGGTCTAATAAAAAATTAACAATCAATTTTTTTAACTAGAATCAGAATTAAATTTTAAGGAGGGAATAAACTATTTAATTTAGGGAAAAAAATTTTGAAAAAGTGTTTTAGAAGTAAATCATTATAATGAAAACAAATTGTATTTAAAAAAATTGTAACGAAATTATACGTTTCGAGCCAGGTATAGGTCCTTTTTTATTAAAAAGGAAAAAAACAACGTCAATATAAGATTCGAAAAGTCTAATCTACCCGAAGTCTACAATGTCTTTACTTAAAACAAAAATTCAGTTACATTAATTTAAATACCCTTCTGTCCATATTAACTACTTTCATTTATACTCGGTAACACAAACACATAAACCATCGTTAAATTCATGTATTCTCCGGCATTTAGTATAAATATAAACAGTTTGGCATAACTTTTTCACATTCAATACTGAAGAGGACCTATACCTACGTCGAAACGTATAATTTCGTTACAATTTTTTTAAACCCAATTTGTTTTCATTATAATGATTTACTTTTAAGACACTTTTTCAACATTTTTTTCCCTAAATTAAATAGTTTATTCCCTCCTTAAAATTTAATTCTGATTCTGCTTAAAAAAATTTATTGTTAATTTTTTATTAGACCGAAAAATACCAAAACTAAAAGTTTATTAATTTATATTTCGAACGGTCGATCATTATTATCATGTATTATTTCAGTGAAGTCGGAAAAAAAACAGCGTACGCCTCACGGAAAGAAAGCGCACGACCCTCGTGGAGGGGGGCTGCTGTCAATGCGCTCGTGGAGCTAACCCCCACTCAAAATCGCGCACCTTCTTCCCTTGAAGATAATATATTTTTTGAACGACACGCACACACTTGCATCACATACACACAAACACGTGTAAAAGAACATTTACGTTTATTCATTTATAAAATAAATACAGACATGTGTAATTACATTTTTCACGTTTTTGTATATTTACCATGCTTAAAATTGCAGAAATTACGTAAGTCTGTTGTCAGCAGGTATTACGAATATCTGTGGTGTGACATCTCCTGAAACGGTACACATTTTTGTTATTTGTTACTATTATAGATCGTTTTAAAAGCCTGGTAAAATTATTCAATACACACCTCAATTCAGTAACATTGTTGTTTTTCTCTCTTAATATTGCAATTCTTTGGTAGAATATGATTCCTAGGTATTGTTCGAAATAGACATGCCTGATTATGATGATGTTTCGTCACTGGAATGGGTATGGCACCGTCCAAAATAGATGATAAAAATATGGGTGTGTATGCAATGCATCGATGTTTTATAATGAAATGGCATCGTTTTTATGTACTCGCATCGGAACTTAATCGCTCTCTTATAATCCAGATATAACAAGGAGATATGATAATCGGGAATAATTAGCAAAGAATGTGCGAATATTGCGATGTACAAAATAAAGGAATGTTTGATTAAGGAACATAGATAACAGTGTTGTCCAATTCGGCATGTTACGATAATTTAACATTGCTTTCCCACGCAGTGATAAAAAAGGCATTTAGAAGTATTCAAAATTTCAATGCATCTGAAGTCAAATTTTTGTCCCACAAAATATACTACACTGCATTACAATGTATTCAAAGATTACATACCTTTCAATGCATCTGAATGAAATGTTACGGCCCCGAAAATATACTAAAATGTATTAAAAGGGCTTCAAAATTGGAATGCTTTTTAACGCATTGTAGTGCAGCAGTCCAGTAGCGGTAAATTTTATTAGGACCTGGCCAAAATATAAAGAAAAAAAATACCCCAAAACACAGAAGGTATTTAATTTCAATTGGAAGCTCCCTATAATTATTGTTACTTGCAGTTTTTACGGGGTTACGGCGACTTTGGCCTTTGCGGCGACTCTCGCCTTTTCGCGACATAGTAACACAGAATAATCGGTCTGTGACCCTGTCCGCGAGGGATATAATATATATCTTGTTACGTTTATTTAAATTTATTTCTTTCCTACATAGTATCCAAATGAATTTCATAGAAATAATCATATCATGTAATTCAAAGAAATCTCATTTGTCTCGGGCAATTCTCATGGATGCTTCAACACTTGTCTGTGCTATATAAGAGACAAATATAACCGTCATCATTTCACATATTATGTATTACCAACTCGTAACAGACAAAGTTTATGAGCATATCTTTCACATACTGAACAAATAATTTGTTCATTTCCTTGGCTACCGAAGCAGTAAATACATACACTGCCCATAGGATCGGATGTACGAATAAGGAAGTCAGCTACACTATTTGTTATGCATTACAGCAATTTATGTAATGCATAACAAATAAACCACAATTGAATGAATCACGCTGAATGGGTCTGTTTTGAACGCAGGTGATTACTTTCCAATCCTTATAACACAAATTGTTACTCTTGTACTTCAGGCAGTCTTGTAAATACTTTCTGAAAGCCGTTATTGCGCGTCATCCACTTTCACCTTGGGTCATCGGATCTAGTTGCATGATCGTTTCATTTTCTATATCAAGAACTAACAAACACCTCTGTCGGTGTGTCGGAGCAGTGCGTAATAAAGATATCAAATCAAACACCAATGTCCCCCATAACAATAACGTAAAAATACTGTCTTAGTAAACTCAATCTTAACATTAAAAATTATCCATTCGCTTGATTTTTTTCAATCGCAATGGTCTCCAATCATAAAAGTTGTTTGTTCAGTGAGTATGAAACTCACATCTTTACAGAACTTCGTCTTATTAACTATCATAAAACTATTTATTACGTAACCATCAATCCAACTGAGTCCTGCTAATGTCAGGTATTGCGAAGACCACAAAGAGCAGTTTACCCACAATTTCATTAGTCACATCGTATGAGTATTGCGCGACTGGATAATCATGCCCAATATTTTGCATATAATAATCGGTCGTACGTAAATCAATGTTTCCGAGATTGGTAGCAACTTTACATGTTTGTTGTTTTTTCTCATTTCTTTTTTTCTGAGCTTCCATTATGTAATTTGGTTTTCTAATCTCCATGTTTCTCTTATGTCTTCTATCGATTATTTCCGGAATAATACAATTTTCTTAAAACTTGGTTAAATTTGGTTCCATTTGACTAGACCAAAATGCGTCATCTCGGTCGATTCTAATTACTTTCATTTGAATTGGAGTCCAAACAATGAACATGCAGAATTTATTGTCAACTATGTGCATTTGGCCTTGCATTTGATAATAGTACGAGTGATTCTTTTTAACTGTCTTTACATTTTAAAAAACGCAATGTAATTGACCAACTTATTTTGCAATTGAGTGATCAACTGTCAAATTACGTGATGTGTACGGTCATTTAATTTCTATAATACCGTCATTACCTACTAAACTATCTGGCGTAGCTGCTAAAAATGGAATGGTTTTATCTATAAATATTCCACATTCAGTTACCTTTTCGTCGCTGTGCTTTGCAAATTGTTTCTGTACCTTTCTTTCGTTCACTTTTCCGTACTCAATTGCCTTTCCGTATTGTATGGATGGATAAATAATTTGTTTTACCAAGTTGGCACAAGAAGAGCTTTCCCGTAACTTGCAAACACGACCAAAATCAGACGCCGTTAATAATTTTCGGCGCATTACGTGCCATAATTCGCACTCGCTTTCTTTTCTTGTTTGAATTTCAATTTGTGTTTTATTGTTTTGCCAATGCTGCAGCTGCTCCTTAAAAATTGTTTGTTGAGCACTATACTATTCCTCACTTAGATCTGGGGCTTGACAAAAAGAACCGTAATGTTAATTTTTTTTGTTTCCGTGTCTTCTTTGCTTTAACAACTTTTCTTTTATCTCTAAAAATCTTCCGCATGTTTGCTTATACTCTGTTCGCAGTATTACACACTTTTCTTCGTTTTTCTAATATTTTCACGATTTTCGTTTCCCGTTTTTTCATAGCTTTAATAACGCTTGTCGTACATTGCTGAAAATTGAAATGGATAACCGCACCAAGACATCTCAGCTGATTAGACCCTTTCAGGCCCCAATTTATTCGTTTTCCTTATTGCAGTTATTTGTTTGCAGTTATTTTATTTGCAGTTTCCTTGTTGCAAGTTATTGCACGATTCTGCTATGTTTTTTATTACAGCCTTTTAGCAAACTTCCACAATGTTGGGTTACACGAGTAAAACACTCTTCAAATTCTCCAAAAAACCCTTTACTTTCCATCTCCGGTACATAATTAATTTCATCTTCTTTAACTTTACCCGTGCAAAAATACGTTTAGCAATATTTGTGTTCACCAAAGATGTGGTGCGGAATATTCAAAACATCTTTGCGCAGTGGGTTGATTTTAGTTTTATCATCGACATTTTCTTTCAGTCTGGAATCGACTGCTTTTGTTACAGCATTTCGAATTCGTGAAATCTTGCTTTCAATAATTGTACGCCACTTTCCTAAGCGGATCCTTCCTTTCCCGACTTGCTTCAATTTTTTTACACAAGTTTCTAAGAAGATAATTAAAGCATTCGATTTTTTTAACTGGTATGTCAGGATAAGGATCATATTGCTGAATACTTTTAAATACATTGCTGTCGCTATCAGCATCTAGGAATTTGTATATAAGACTGTGCTGTTCAATGCTGCATTTGAAACCTTCGACAATGACATCGGCTTTCATAGCTGATGAGCTCTTATTATTGTTCCAGTTTTTATAGTATGTATGAGCCTTAGAAACTTGGTTTCTCTGTTCAGCTCTGGAGCAGACGAAGCAATATTTGTTACGTACACCAACGTATAAAACTTGTGTACTGTAATATCCAATAATTACTACCGCTCCCGAATTGGAATTGAATTTACCTCCAAAACTCCGCTGCAACCAAATGCCGTCTGCAACAACTTTAGGGCACGGGATACCATTTCTTACATCACCGCGTTCGAGGGCCAAACGAACTTCCAATTGTCCAGCCTTAGACATGGACTCTTCTGCTGCTTTAATGTACGAGGCATGTACAGCTTCATGATAGCGTTGTTCCTGCCATGTATGGAATATTCATCGCTGCACACAGCTCCTCTAACTGGTAAAACCCAATTCCAGTATTAATAGTACCAGCAACTACTGCATCATTTATGTCCATGTACTTGATATCGTAGTTTATTCGTATATGAACATCTTGCACAAGTAAACATCATTTGCGACTTCAGTCTTCTTTGTCTATCTTTGACAAAATGCAAGTCTTCAAATTTACACAGGCCATCTTTAGAGTGTTTGTCAAAAAGTGTATGCAGCTGTTGAATTGTATGGTTAAAATCGACGATGCTTCTTTTCCATTCGCATTCTTTGTTTGGATCAGTATTAAGAGGCAACCTTCTTTGAAACTGCTTTTACTGCATGCATTTCATTTATAAACGGTGGAGTGCTTTCATGAAGCATGCTTCCATAATTGCAGTCAATTGTCCAAAACATCGCAGATCGATTTATCTGTAGATTGCAGAAACATTTATTTCTCTATTTGTCCGATCCGGTTCTTGGTTACCGTTGTGATATTGTCGTCAATATCGAAAGGAGTTAGAGTACCATCATCTTGGAAAATGGCTATTAATTCTTGCACACTATTGGACCTAAGATTATTGGACTTAAAATTTGTATACGTATCTGTACCTTCAAGAACCTCGACAAGTTCTCTGTATTCATCTGTACATTGAAGACAATGGCTACTAATTCTTCTACACTATTGGACCTAACATTATTGAAACCCAGCCGCAGAATATCTGTCCGGTAATTTACATCTAGTATATGGAAATTTGCCAAATTTATAAGAAACGAAGCAAGATACGCAAAAAATGTATTAAACCTTTTTTGTTGAAAAATTCGGGCTCTACAAAAAAGGTTCAATGCATTTTTTGCGTATATTGCTAGATATTCTGCGGCTGGGTGTACATACCATTTTTATCAGTTTGAGTACCTTGAAGAGCGTCTAGAAGTTCTTGTTCGGTCAATTTATCAGGATTGTAAGAATGCGTATCATCTACTCCGCCAAAAAGAGATAACATACTTTACTCTACGGCAATATCAATACTTACATCATTTTCTGATGTCAACATTTCTAAACATTCTTGTAGTCTCAATGGAGTTACATCATGACATGTGTCACTTAGTATTCCAAAAATTTGTAAATTCGTTTCAACCTGGCAAAAAATATCTTTCCTCTCATGTCGAATCTGGCGTCGCCTGCAAGTTATCATAAATAATTAGCTTTGTATCTCGGTAATCTTGGATAAACATTTTCATATATAATACTACTAGATCTTCAAAATTATCGAGTATTTCCCGATAGATTCTCTAGAAAGAAATGAAGGAATCAGTTTTTCAGGTTACAATAATCACGAGCCCGAAGCAACGAAACGAACGCGAAGAGCAGTATCTTTTTGCAGGGATCTGAAATAGGCATGGTCTTTTTACTGTACCCCCTATTTCGTCGCAAACATCGGTGCTTTACGTAAAATGTTTACAATGTTAACAAGTATTATTATTTTTCAGATGGCGCCCCGTCTCAAAACAAAACAAATACAATTTATGAAACTTAGTAAATCACAAAGAGGATTTCGCTATTGATGCAGAGTGTCACTTTTTTGTGATCCCACGGTAAAGGTGCATACGACGGAATAGAGATTACAGTCAAAAGTCATACCTATTTTTCCTCCCTGTAAAAAGATTTTGCTCTTCTACCGACGAGACCAAAACGATTGTACGAAAAGGCAAGGCGATTTCCAAAAAATCCTTTTCTGCCTTTTTTAACCCATTAAATCCTGAATGGGCATTTCTTCAATACAGTTTTCGAGAGTTGAATTTTTTCACTTTTCAAAATGCTTAAATTTTGAAAATTCCTCTAAAAGTCTAAAAAAATTTCAGCGCATTGTTTGATGATTTGTAAGAACTTTTTGTTCAACAACATTATTTTTTTAAAGTTTATCATTTTGAAATAAAAAATTCATGAACTTTTCGCCGATTTTTTCGTGTTTGTGCTGCCATTTTGGATGCTTTAGCCTTTATTTTCAAAACATTACTATGCACATTGTAAAGTTCACGTCTCAAGGCCACGATTTCTTTACTTCGAACAGAAATTCTTTAATGATATCAATGAGAAAAAACGAGATGAAGAAAAAACAATTTGAAAAATCCATGTTTTTTTTCAAACAACCGTGCAGTTTTTCACAGTTGCATTTTTTAAAACATCTAATGAAAGATTCTGAAAGCTTAGTTAATTTTACGTCAGATACAACCAGTTGAAAATTATGTAGGTCACTTTTTAACACAAAATTCAACGCTCGAAAACTGTAGTGAAAAATGTCCATTCAGGACTTAATGGGTTATTAAAGAGCACGGGAGTCACTGAAGAAGATTAGAAACAGTATTTTTAAATACAAAAACGATTCAAGAAACTCGTTCGTTTCATTGTTGTCCGCCCAAAGAAGATAACATATTATTGTGCACAATGTTTTACGATCAAGAGGAAGCCGTCACTATTGAGCCGATGAAAATAAAAGATATTGAAATGATGAAGTAAAGGGCGCTTTATTGACAAAATCGCATTCAGTCCACAAAATTAATAATAACTTTGGATGAAGTAAAGATACGAATTGTTGTGACAGAAATTTTCGCGTGAAATACGGAACAGAAAACAGTTAAAAAAAACAGTTTCTTCGCTGGCGACTAAGATTTGTTAAGGGGAGGCCTCATTTTTCCCGAAGAATTCAGTAGTGCTGAAAAAAAGTGTTAACAATTTTTTTTAGCCATACATTTTAGCTCCAACGAAAATTGGTGTCTTTAAATAATGCTACTACATGTTTCTAAATTTATGTAAAATTTAAAAAAATTGTGGGGAACATAAAAACATATTTTCTTAATAATTACGCATGGATTATAAAAAATAACATTTAAAAAAAAAATCAACTTTTGTATGGAACAAAACAATTTTTGTAAGAGTCAGTAAATATATTTACTTTTTTATTCTAGTACCAGTGAATTCCCTGTTAAAAATAACTGTAGAAATTATTTTTCCGCCTCCTGTATATTACCGCGAAAAAAAATTGTTTTTTTTCGGAAAAAAGGTTCTACATTTTTCTAAATTAATGTAAAAATTCCAAAAAATTATGGTGAACATAAGAACACATTTTCGAAATAGTTACGTATGGATTTTAAAAAATTCCATTTTTTTTCGAAAAAAAAACTTTTTATTCGAGCACCACTGAATTGCACGTAAAAAATTAGTAAAGAAATAATTTTTTTTCAAAGCAATTTAATATAGGTAAAATCGTACCGATGTCTCCCCTTGCTAGACCGACCCCGTCGATAAGGTCAATTCCAGACCTGAAATATTGAAATTAAATAGAAACTAGATGAACTTTCAAGACCAAAAATATTTTAGGGCGCTTTTACGCGTTTTTTATGAATGTACGCCAAATTTCAGCGACATCGATCTAGAACCGGCCGAGAATTTGCAAGAATAAAATTCAAATTACCTTTTTATAAGTTGTATTTTTATTCTTGCCAATTCTCGCCCTACGGTCTTGAAAGTACATCTAATTTATATAAAATTTAATATTTTAGGCTCGGCATTGACGTTATCGATCCAGCAGCTTTAGCTTCCCCTCAACCTAATGCTATACATAAGATTTTTATTTATGATTATACTAAGTATTTTTATTATACATTAGAGCTCCTCTTAAGTTACACACTTTAGTCTGGCAATATGGCGGGCCTCCCCTTAAGCTATATTTAATAAAATTTAATTCCAACGGTTTTGCAATATAATTTTCTGGTGTTTGTGAGTTACGTTGTTAACACAATGGCTGTGCGACCTAACGTTAAACAGAACGTGTGATTACGAAACGCATCAGGCATTATAACCTAGAAACATATAACTTAGTGGGAGGAAAATATATAACGTAAGAGGAGCATCCCAACAAACGAAAAAGTATACGAAAAATCTGTGTACGATTCAATACGAAATAAGTCTGTTTCTTTCCCATTCTTTCAGTTACGAATGCGAGTGTATACGATATTATACGCGATACATAAACGCACATAACCTCAAAGAAACGATTACTTTGGATTATCGAATGATTTAAACTCAAAACTAGAAAACAGAACATTTCTTCGAAAATTATTAAATACGGAAAACGATATAATCAACTCTTCGATTAAATTAACAGAATTTAAAGCTATTCTAACCCGCAACAAATCAATTTTTGTAATGCGTTAAATGCGGTATCGTATAAGATCGAATCAGTTCTGGTATTACAGGTCGTATAAAATAGTATAAATTCGAAAAAGTATCTCGAATAATCAATACGCGAATGGAAAGAAACAGAATGCAAAATATCAATTCCGTATACTTTTTCGTTGATTGGGATATAATATAAGGGAAGGTAACTTGAGGGGAGATCTACAGTATGGTGTGTGAGAATAGAGGGCTCAATATTGGTGAAAAAAATATGGATACTACGATATATCGAGGTTTAAAATATCAGTAGTATAGCTGGGGCAGCGCATGATTCGTTTCCGCCGCCGCGATCAGGCGTCGCCACAGTCGCGACGCTGTTGCTGCGGTCGGGTTGGAGTGGGTGGTAGATTTGAGGACTGCTTCGCAAACTGATTTGTGGACTAATTTGCGGACTGAGTCGCGGACTGACTCGCGGGCCGATTCGCGGATTGATTCGCATTTTTTGTTTGCTGTTTAGACTCTCTCATTGGGAAATGTGACCGTCACTAATGAGGTCATTAAGATGACGCAAGGACTTCGTGGACGGTCCATATCTTTTTTTGATGAATTGAAAGCGTAGATTTCCATTAGTCTAAATACCAGTTTGAACGTGTCTAGCCCAATCCCGTATATCGACGACTTACTTTTAAAATCTTATACAAATTTTAAAAACCTCTTACTCGTTAGTGATGCAATTACGGCTTTGACTTCTCCCTTGCCATGTTGTAAGTTCAAATTCACCTTTCAGAATTTTCTCTCGTCGGGGAAATCTATCCTTCAATATGACAGTCGTCTTGACAAGCCGTTAGCGTAACTCAATGATCTCCAATAGTGACGAAACCGCTGAGTCACTTCACACAAAACTGCTAAGACCATTTTAAAATTAATTTAGAAAAGCCTCTAAGCAATTCTCAACGCGTTAAAAAAACCTGACGTCGACCCCCCGATGTACGGGACCTGGCGGCTACGACAGGTCCGTTTATCCTGCCTATCCATTACAAAATTTGTTCCATCTAGCATGTATATTTCCATTTTCTCGTTTCGTGACATAACGTTTCTAAATCCTTCTGGACCTACATATTTTAAACACAGATTTTCATTTATAAGGTGGAAAGTCTCGTTTTCGTCTCTCCTCCTATTGAAAACCGTTATCATTTCCACCATCGCAACGCCTCGAATGTAAAACCCATTAATCATTACGTGGATCATCGACCCTTTCATAAATATTTATTTTTTTTGTACAATATCATGCAGGAAGGAAGATGAAGAAAATACAGAAGATGTATTTAATGAATTTTATTTTTCACATTCATATTCATACATTACATTAATTTTTTTTACAATATTGTTATACATAAGAATATAAAATAGCTATCACAAAAAATTTATATTTTCAATATCGTCAACTAATGCATCGCTTTTAATTTGACAACTGATGTAGTCTTTAATCATAGGCGGTTCACCATCTATCGTATCATAGCTTGATTCGCAATGTTTATAACATCGTCGACATTCACGTATTTCAGGATGCATTTGCATAGTAAGTGGCAAGCAGGTCCATGCTTCTTCAATTTGTCGTTCAGCAAACATGCAGATGAAATCGATCGGTATACATTCTATATCTTTTGTTTTCATCATTGCGAGACGTTTCACTTCGTAATAACTCCTTAATGAACGTTGAAGAGATGCAGGCTGTTCAAGTAGATTTTCTAGTACCCAATTTGTAAGTATTTGTTCATTTTCTTTAGTGCAAGTTCCGTTAATCGTATGACTTTTACATTTCTCCGACAATTCATATTGCTGCTGTTGCTTCAGTTTTGTCAGAGATGGGCAGTCCAAAACGTCGAGATCAATAATATTTTCAGCGTTTAATATATCTTCCAACCAACATTTTTTATTGACTTCTTTTACATAAATTTTGTTGGCACATTTAACGATATCCTCCAATGTCTCGTTTATAGCATCAAAGGGAACGTCACCAGATTGCCATGGTAAGCCGTGGTAATTATATTAACCAGTTATTCACTCTTTTATAGTGTAACGGTAACCACACCCATTGATATGGCGCTTTAAACACACAAGTCTCAATTTCACCGACGAAAATATTCATTATAGACATTTCCTTCGGTATGAAGCCACTACTAGGCCCGCGGTATCCCTGCACGTCTCCAATGTATTCCATTTCGTATGATACTGATTCACTAGCAATTAAAGTATAACTATATTTTATTCATTCATTAGAGCATGCTCAATAATGGCTAACCCCCTCTCAAACCAACTTCTTTACATTTCCACTTATGGGATTATATTCTACAATACGATTATGTAAAATTAAACAGTAAGCAGAAGTGTTTGCAGGAAAAATTTCGTCTGATTCAAATTCAAGCCGCACATCGACTGGTGCGTTTTAAAGCTTCATTCTGCTTAGAGCAATCAATAATGATTAATGGAGCTTTCTCTAAAAATATTGATTTATTTAATATAGGTTTACCATTAACATTTTTATTATAATAACTAGCTTGAAAATTGATATACATATCGTATAATAAAGAAAAATGATTATTTGCAATATCAAGATTTAAATTACCATACGGATAATATTTTGAATTCAAAAATACTTTAACATTACTAATGTTACAGTGATCAAACACGCTAGCATTTTTCGCCTTGTCATTTTTTCGTGCTGTTTGGAAGCCGATAATAACATATCGTGGCTTTTCTAGTTATGTCGCTGTTTTCACGGACCACACGTGGGATGATGTTACCGGTAATAGCGGATATTCATAAAGTTCCCATGTACGGAAACTTAAAGATATGCAAGGATCTTTTTCAATGAAACGTAACAGCTGTATCTATATAACACTTTGAACATTATTACTTGGTGACATTGACATTTTAGCAGCCGCAATAATGCTGTTCAATGATATTGTTTGCTTTTTTGACGCTTTTTTCTTCTTTTTCAGTCCCGTGTCTAATTTACTTTTTAGTTTCATTGTGATTACAACACCCCAAGCTGCCGCCTTTTCTGCAATGCTTGCATCTTTTGCTAAAACTCGCTTCCAAGCCTGCTCCGCTAATATTCGATCGTCCTCGCTTCTACCGGTGGGATTTTCACGAGTTTTGGAATAAGCAATGTCGTGTTCCTTGGATGCCTTATCTAACGGATTTATCCCTGAGTCCCCTCTTGCTAATCGTTGCTGTAATTTTGTACCAGGCCCGCAATACTGATAACCCACTGATATATATGATATGGATAGGCGATACCCATGCTTTGGCTCGTTAGATCGTGGCACAGGAAGATATTTGGTAAAGTCGAAGAGGGGGATACCGGAAAAAACCGAGTGCGCGCGACCAGTTCCGAAGGTGAATACCGAGAAAAAGGAGCAAACGTTGATTAACTTACAATCTAATTGTAAAATATCATTAAAATATAATTGTGCAACCCCAAAAATAATTATTGCTTTAATTAACAAGAAAAATAGTAATTAACATATGTAATGAAAAGATAAAATAGGTACGTTGCAAGAAAACCTGTATTCTCCACTTTTCGTCTTGTAAAAATAATTAATTAGTGTAACGACATATAATGGTTTTTAAATAAAAATCTAGTTTCTGGAATGATGTCTTTTTAAACAATATTACTATTATGATAGAAATTTGTCATATATTCTGTAATTTTTTTTTATAATTAACGTAAGGCGTACTGTAAACATGTCACATTGGAAACTATAATTATGTTAATCTGTCTACGTATATCGTAGCGAAGCAGAGCTCTTTTTTATACTAAAAAGTCACACTTGATCGGATCGGCTTCGGGAACTATACCCCCTCCATTTCATACCAAATGCCTTCCAGCGGAAACCTTCAAATTGTCCCACGTTTTGACTCCCTATAGCCTATCCATATCATATATATCAGTGTGATAACCGGGTATATGAAGTTCTACCGGTAATTTATTAATTAAAGAATTGACCAATCCTTTCCCACTCTTTATCCGTTTTTTCTTCTTGTTTTTACCCACATATGTAATTATTTTAAGATGTGCATCATTCAAGTAACAAACAGTTATTGACTGACATTACATATAAAGGCGCTACTTATACTTTTATGATCAGTTATTATCAAAATGCGATTTCATAAACAACCAACAAAAATCCCAATCATCAATTTTAATGATTTAACATCGTCTGTACAAAATAATGCAACTAATCATAAACGACATGGGCAGTTGCTGCCAAATAGTATATGTGCACTTTTCTGTGGCCCGTCTAATTGCGGAAAAACAAATACACTACTCAGTCTAATCATCGATCAGAATGGATTAAAGTTTGAAAATATATATGTACATTCGAAATCGTTAAAGCAACCGAAATTTCAATTTTTACCAAACTTACTCGATTCTGTGGAGGGTATAGGATACTTTCCTTTTCACGATAATGAACAGGTAGTACCACCCGCCGAGGCCAGGCCAAACTCTATTATTATATTTGATGATGTTGCTTGCGAAAAGCAAGATAACATTAGATCCTTCTTTTGTATGGGTAGACATAATTACGTTGATTGCTTTTATCTCAGTCAAACGTACACTCGTATACAATCGCAAGCACTAATCTGAACTTTGCGTATATTTTTTTTTGTTTTATTTAAGAGAATCTGAAAATCTTAGTATAATTCTCAATGATTTCTAACCTTTAACTAATATCTCTTCAGCTCGAACCCGTATATATACAAAAAAAAATATGCTAAGGAAATGCAACGAAAATCTAATTTATCTTAAGTAAATCCTGCTTCCAACTATTCATGCATTATTCGTTCCATCATATTAGTCTTAAAGTATTATATCTCCTTTGTCGATCCAGGTATTATGCTTGTTTTCAAAGCCCAACCATTTAACAAACGCTTTAGAACCTTTTTGACGTAACATTTTTTCAATTAGGTAAACATCCGGATTTTTAGTACGTTGCAGTTCAAATTTGTAGAATCCACCTGATACTCGGTTTCCAGCATTGTCTGCCAGTAAATATGTTACTGCACTCGTTTTCTTAACTTTTGCTATTGAAAATATTTCAGTCGTCCAATTTGGTGTATATCCCTTTTCAAATATGTGACGCGTTCTGAAGAAAGGGACCTAAGCATCCGAACGGCAATTATAAGGAGAGGGAAAAGAAGAGGCAAGACTGCGGCGCAGTGTTTCCGATATTCTCTTACTCTCTTTCTGTACACTACTAACTCGAGTTAGGAAGATATGCTGAAAATTTCAGCGCAAAATATTGAAAATTGAGCCGTTGGTAGCATATCTTTTCCCTCTCCTGCACAATTATCGTTCGGACGCTTAGGTCCCTTTCTTCAGAACGTGTCACATATATGTTTGAATTTACTAATACGAACTTGTTGACCCACTTTAAAATTTGGATGAATCTTTTCGTTCACAATTACATTATACACACGTTCCAATAATTCTTTTTCATTGCCTTTATTAACATCTTCCGTCTTCATTTTAATAGTACGATGTGTGATATTGTTATAATCATTAACTAAGTCTGGTAAGATATGGAGCTATTGATAATTACCATGAAGGCTAAACTATGGCCACATTTTATTTTTCAAAGTACGATTAAAGCGTTCGCTAATTTATGCTTTTAGATTACTGTATGTAGAATATAAATTGATGTCATGTTTTTTCAATGTTCAGTTTATTGGGATTCTATTTTGGTACATTTGATACATTTGATATGTTCGAAGCTTGATTCGGCAACACATAAAAGCTGGGTGTTAAGTCTAGGATCACAAAAGGAATATCCAAAATTTTCTGAATTAAAAGATTTTATTCACGCGCGAGTACATGGATTATTAGCAATCTCACCCAACTAGCATGATGTTTCTGGATCAAATTCCGAATCGAAGCATCCGTCAAAAGCTTCGCAAAAATCGAAAAATACGGTGCAGTCTCATGCTACGACATCTACACACAAATCTTGTCCTATTTGCTATGCTGAACATACTTTATATTCATGCAAATGGTTTAAAAATTTAAGTGTCTCGAAACGCGTTGTTTTTGTGCAGCCACACAAACTTTGTTTTAATTGCCTCGGTTCGCATCATGCGACGACTTGTATGAGCATGCACGTGTGCTATGTTTGTAGCCGTAAACACCACACCTTGTTGCACCGCGAGCAGCCTTAGGACATGACTGTTTCCGCTGCTTCCACTTATCGAACTTCTGCGACTCCGTCGATAGTAGAAGGACATGGCAGGGATAATAATAATATTATTATTACTCATTTCACAGCAAATCAAGCCATCAAATCACACGATATTTTGCTTGCTATGACAATCGTTCGGGTGCATGCAAAAAACGGATACGTCTTGCGATTTCGGGCACTCCTCGATCAAGGGTCCACCTGGACATTTATTTCTGAAAGTGCTGTCAATGCACTTTATCCACCTCTCACACGCGTGTCAACTGTTATTAGCGGGGTAGGTGGGATTTTGGACGGCTCAATTACACGAGCTGCTGACATTACGATATCTCCTTTACAAGTTCACATCCCCAAATTTCACAGCCATGCTCTTGTCGTCAAAACTTTGACATCCTACGTGCCATCAACGGCATAATGTATATCACATTGTCCCCATTTGGCTGATCGCAATCTCGCTGATCCTGACCCTTCCAGTCCAGATCCTATTTATATTATTATCGGCTCAGATTTCTATGGGTCCTTGCTTTTGGATGGATTGATTAAGGGTTCATCCTCGCAACCAGTCGCACAAAATACTGCACTCGGTTTGATCCTGTCCGGATGGAGTAACCCTTCTGGCACCCCACATCCCAACTCCCAAATTACCCTTGCCCACCATTGTATTAGCAATGATTCGTTGAGTCTTAATTTAAGGAAATTTTGGGAAGTAGAGGATATCTCGTCTCCCGTAACCTTATCAGAGAATGATAAAGTGGCTGAGTGTCACTTTAGAGAGACAGACTCACTTATGGATGATGGAAGATATGTAGTCCGTCTCCCTTTTCGTTCAGCTCCCTCGATCAATATTGGCGAGTCCTGAAACTCTGCCATAAGAGCCTTGAAACTTTCTGAAAAACGCCTCTCACGCACACCAGAAGATGCAGCAGCATATTCTGCTTTTATGCGTGACTACGTAAACCAGTTGCACATGACCCGCATTTCGGGGCATTCCCTAACCTCTCGTAGAGTGTACTTGCCTCACCATGGCCTCAAAAAGGAAATCAGCTCTACAACCAGGCTGCGTGTGGTCTTTAATGCATCCCACAAAACCTCTAATTCAACATCGCTAAATGATCATTTGCTAACCGGTCCTAAACTGCAGGCAGATCTGAGAGCCGTGCTGCTGCGTTGGCGAACATTCAAGTTTGTCTATTGCGCAGACTCGCTCAGATGTACCGACAAATTTCGATTGACCCTCGCGACTGCGACTACCAGAGGATTGTTTGGGGATCTGGTTTGGATGAGCCGATTTCTGATTACCGATTGAACACGGTTACATTTGAAAATACGAGCGTGATAAAGCAGGTCGATCAGGATCACGGACATACCTATCCGGAGGCATCTGACGTACTACAATGTTGTCTTTACTTCGTCAACCTCCATTTCCGCATCCCGGATGGAAAAGTTTGCCTTTCCGCTTCCTCGAGCCTCCCACCGCACCTGTCGTGCCCGACAGCGTCACCGCCAAGAGCCGTTCCGTTCGGGGTTCGTACCCTTCATACCCGTGTGACTAGGGGTGCGACCCCTATTGCGATGTATCTACCGACTTTAATAAATGTAAGCATATAATCTATCACTATAATCGACGATTCATTCTCCCTTCCCGCAGTTAATTCTGCCCGCCGTAACCTTGGACATACCGACTGAGCGAGGCACGACGGACAGACGTCGACGGACGGAAAGCGGACCGTTACATGGCGCCCGAACAGGGATCTGATTACACAGTGAACCGTAAGTGGAGAACAGGTGTACTGTTGTGCGCGTTCACCAGTGCCGACTGCGGAAGGGGATGGACCTAACCAGTGGAGACGTTCGTCGATTTACGAAGCGTGAATTGGAAGAACGCCTGCGAGCCCGTGAACTTGACGACCAAGGCAGTATTCACGATCTGCGACGCCTCCTTCATTCCTGGATTAAAGCGACTTTACCAGAAACGCTGAAATTGGAAGACCGAACCAAAGGTGGATCCAGTTCAGACGAATCCATGGAATCAGCCGAAGAGGTGCACCCGGAGTCACCGACACCCATCACCGTCACAACTGGAATTGGACAGACTATGGCCTCTACATCAATGATACCACCGAGTAATACTTCAGTCGACTGGAACCCGCCGCCAGGGCAGTCGATGCCACCTCCGGCTCATCGCGTATCAGACCGACTAGCGCCGCATACCGCTATCGAACAAATTCGACGCTGGAGCGCGTCAAGGAGCTACGAGATGCCTACGGAATTACCGACGGCCAGCTTCTTGCTGGACTTCCAGAGTTAATCCGAGGGGAGCCTCTTCTCTGGTACAGGAACAATCGCGACCAGTGCGGAAACTGGGCCGAATTTGTAGCAGACATAGTGCAGTGGTACGAGGACCCGAATGTGCGCGGACAGTGGGAACGGGCAGTGCGTGATCGCGTGCAACGTGTGACTGAGCCTTTCCAGTCTTACTGCAACGAACTTCAGACGCTTATGCGTCGTGCCGGCGCCTTCACGCCGAATGAGCAGGTGCAGCGCATATACCCAAATATGCGCCCCTGCTACAAACTGTATATACACGATCCGAATATCCTTACCGTGCGGGAATTATGCCGCTTGGCTTCCGAGTTTGAGGAAATCAAACGGGCCGAGGAGTGAGAGACACGAAGTGTGCGAACCGCGGAGACTATAGTGCGCCGTAATGTGCCACGGATCAATAGAATAGCACCTCGGGAGCGCGAGGCTTCTCCTTCGATAGTGCAAGTTACGACCGCGTGGGACCGTGACGGCCAGTGTTGGCGATGTGGCCAACGAGGGCATAATCGTCGCGAATGCAGTAATCCGCGTAAACTTTTTTGCTCGCGATGCGGACGTGATGGTGTTTTCTCGCGGGAATGTCAGTGCGCGTCGGGAAACGAGAATCGGGTCGACGGACCGCCGCGCCCCCCGACCCGCCAACCAAACCAGACCCGCGGCCGCAACTGAAGGTGAAGATACATAGCCGGAAGTATACAGTGCTACTTGACACCGGCGCTGTCGAGTCATATATTAGCGAGGAGGTCGCGAACCACTGCCAGCAACGAGGACAGCGTTTACAACCCGCCGTTAAACGTGCGCAATTGGCAAATGGCGAAAGCGTTCGACTACCTGGCGTAATGCAGACAGTGCTACAATTCGGCCAGAAACTAGTACGGCACGACTCTGCTATCCTTCCTGGCCTGAAGAATGACCTCATCATTGGGATGGATCTCATGGGACAGCTAGGTGTACAAATGTATGTCCCAGACGCCTTATGGGAAGATGCCAACACACCGATCGGAGCGGTCACCAGAGCGACACGCTAGAGTCCGATGTTCGTTTCCTCTCCCCACCGCGAATACGCATCCGCCAGCCGTCCACATCTTTCGAACATCAAATGGACGTTACCTGCCCCGCGCCTACGCGCCGATTCCCTCCCCTTGGCTCGCTTGTGTTGCGCAGCCCTCACCAATATTCCTCCTTCTTTGTCGGACTTATGCAGCCTTCGCTGCGTCCTCCTCACTATCTCCCCCTCTTCTCTTACATGCACCCATGCACGTTCGGCGACATGAATAGCCGCCACCTTTTCGTGCCCGAGCATACAGTCGTCCCTCATCCAATCTCCACGGCATACGGGAACTGCCATAATCCGATGGCTGTCGTCACTCCACCAGAAGTTTTCATAAAAAGAGAGGATATCGCGTACGTTTCTCTCCAGGACACGGAAATCCCCGCCGTCCCTTGTCGTCGCTTTGAGACGTTTCCATATGCTCTCTCTCTCTCTTACTTATTAGGGAATATAATTACTCCTTCTTACTCCCTTATGACGACAAGTCTCGTTACGTCACACCCCCACCCTTCTTTGTACAACCGGCACACCTTTCGTAATTTCGTCCGGTATCGCTGTCCTTTTTCGGCAGCATGCCCGTCTGGTATTGCCTTCCTTATCCTCCTTAGCCATGATGCTCTACGCCTATGGAAAATTGGCAACACCGTGCCAGTGGGCAACACGAACCTTGAAGATTTCGGCAATTACTTCGACACATTCCGTCCGGCGATCTCCAAGCGTGCGGTATACCTGTAGAACGTTTCCGATCCCGTCTATCAATTAGACAATTTAGTTTACGATTCCCAAAAGTGCGGTCCCCAACGATTGTTCGCGAAAATTGTGGCGAATTCCCCTATTTTGTTTGCGTTTAGCCCCAAATAGTGTGTGAGTGTGAGCTGCGGAAATTGGATCCTGCAGAGTTTTCGGCGAATTAGAAGTCTGGACTCTGCAGTACTTACAAGGACAGTTCATTTCTCGTGAGTGCCGCCGCCTACCTAAATTTTTGTGCCCCCTTTTCTTTTCGCTTCATTCTAGCATAACCGGTCATATCTTAAGAAATTTTCCCTTCGCGTGGTTTTCGAACTCGCCGCCCTTTGTGTGTTTCTACCGTCCGTTTGTCGCGCCCCAAATTAATGTACAGTCCCCTTTATTTTCGAGAAATATAAATTACAGTTGGTTGCATAGATTTTGGAATTTGAGTAATTCTTTTAACCTCTTTTACCCATCCGAAAATTCGGGTTACAAATGGCGTCCCTGGTGGGAACCATATTTTGAGTTGTGTTGCGTTATTCTATTAAATTTTTTATCTGCCCTTTCCATTTAGGAAAAGGGTTACAAATGGCATCCCTGGTGGGAAAATCAAATTAGATTTCCCAAAAATAATTTTTGCGAAGTTTCTATTGGGAAAATTCGCCGGTTATCGCGTGAGTGTCGTTTCCGATATTTCCAATTTCAGACGTTCGGTTTTATCGCATGTCTCCCTTTAATTCCTTAGAATTAAGTTCTCTTAGATTTAAGTATCTTAATATATATTGCATTATTTTGTTCCCTTTGTTCCTGCCTTCCTTCTCAGACCTGTTGTCCTTTTCATTTGGAGCATTCCAAAAGTGTCCCTAGGAAAAAGTAAAAAAATTGTTAATTCACAATCAACAGTTTTAACTTAACGGTTGAGCTTTCTTTCGAAAAAGTACATTGGCCAGTCACCATTGAAATTGACGGTTGCATTTTTGAAATCAAAATAACTGCAACCTAAGTTGTTTATAATTTAGTTCGCCGCCCTTCAGCTTCCCCAAAGCCCCTTTGTTTATATCGGACAAGAATAGTTAATTAACGTTCCATTTTTAAATTTAATTTATGCCTCTAAATTGGAGTACAGTTTTATTTTCTTTTTTTTAAAGTGGATTTTGAATTTAGATCGCAGGGTTTCTTTGGAATTTCAGTTCAAAATTTTAAACCCTTGGATTTCGGTTTAAAACTATTTGCAAATTCGTTTTGATTTGCTTTTCCCCCGTTTTTCGAAAATTAAGCCTAACGACAGGCTTACTTATCCCTCCCCCTTCCCCCCGGACCAGGTTACGCAATAATAAGGCGTTAATTGATTACAATATCCCAGTTAGAGGATTAAGGATTATCCAGATTCTATAAATTTAATTAATTTATTATATTGATGCTAATTAATCCATTTATTTTGCTTAAGTCCACAGGTGCCAGTGGTAACGTGATAAATTTAAATTTCGTTCCCAGGGAAACGACCTGTGGAATTGTCGTTTGATTTTTCGAAAGTGATTTCGGTTCCACGTAGTTTTCGGTTGCGTTTTCGGGATTCCGGAATTACGGTTATTACTTTCAGTTTCCGATTTTGGTTTTTTATTTAGATTCTTTTTAGATTTCGAGTTTAGAATCCCAGTTCGCGTTCAAAGTCAAATTCCCAATTTTATTTTTAGTAAGTTGCGATTTCCCTCTCCTTCCATTACCACGTGCATTCATTTTTGATTTTGCGATATTTTTGAATATCGAAATATTTAGAATAGTTTTTGCGTGTGTGCATATCGGTAATTTTGTACCGGTTAACGGATCGTAATCTTAAGGTCCGATAATTTTTCCTTGCTCGCGTGCAAATTTTGTTTTCTCTCTCTCTCTCCCTCGTCAATATCGGCATGATGGAAACCCCCTTCTATGTTAGCAGTTCCACGCCGCCGGTCGTACCCACTATAGTAGTCGTGACGTCTACAGACAATTCCCCTATCAAGACGACGTCATTATCCGTTGGCGCTATTACCACGAGTGTGCAGCAACTCCCGCGCAGTTCTGCGCGATTCGAACCGAAGTCGGCAGTCTCGTCGACATTCCCGAATTGATCGACCGGAGCGATTGCGCCGAAATTATGATTTCGGATTTCGTGGACGATCTACGGGACCGTCTAACGCGACGCACGGTGCTCCAGCGATTCCCCAACACCAATGTCGAATGGAATCCTTCGGTGGACGAACGGAGTGATCACCTGCCCTTCACCCTATCGGAAGCTATAAGTTGCCCCATTATCGAACATTGATTGAGAAAATCCCTTAATATCGCGTTTCCACCTCGCAGGGATCCGCCTTGAATGGATCCATCGAATAGCCGCACGCGAAGTTTCGTTTTGCCGACCCCCTCCCAATCTCCCAATATGCAAGGTGCATATTCTCGGCACCCAATCTCCTATGGATATTCGGTCGCCTTCTCAGTCCCGAATCTCCATTCGCTTTTCGATTCGGCGAGTTCACTTATGAATTTCGCCGGCCCCCAATATATTGCGTGCCCTTTGTAAATGCGTAACAACCTCCCTTCCGAATACCCTCTTAATTCCCCTCTCGGGTTAAATACTAAGTTCACCGTAAAACCCCCTGAAAATAGTCCTTTCGACGACCGTAATGCCCCGTCGGTCGGATATGATCGAGTTCACAGCTCAACCACTCCTGTTACCGGATTCGGTTCGGATAAGTTCCGGACGTGCAATATGGATCCACTTTCCCTCGCAGAAGAAGGTCTTCTCGATTCAGGATCGAAACAAAATCGAGACGATTTTAATTTTCGATCACGTGACAGCTCTCCCTCTAAAACACCCTACCTCTCCTGTCCGTTAGTATATATCCCCGCATCTCGTCAATCGCATAATTCCCCTTTTCACTCGATTAAAATTAAACCGTATCGTCAGCTACCTAACAGTTCCTACCCTCCAACTCCGAAATCGCGCTACTATCAATCTTCTACACGGAATAGGTCCCGCTGAGTTCGCCGAGAAAACCCTAAGCACGATGTTGCTCACCTAGAAAGGGTTATTCGGCAGGAGAAAATTGGCCGACCCCCTCCCGCGGATTCTCATACCGCTCCCTTCGCGTTATTAGGCAAGAAACGTAAAAATGCGACAGAGAACATGTCAGACGCGAATTCCGTCACCGCGCCTATTCCGAGAACGTCAAATCGTCAAGCTGCCCCTTCGTTTTATTCTCCCAAGACTGACTTGATGCCGTTAATGAGCGTGAAATTAGATAACCTCCCGCGGTCAGTACCCCGTAGGAAAAATTTAAAAAATTTACTATCCCAATTCTTATGCTTTCCTTAATTAGATTAACATTTTTGGATTCTCTTAGATTTCTCAACTGCTCCCTTGAGTTGGCATCGTATTTATCGAAAGATGACAAAAGAATATTAAAAGCACATTTTCAAAAATTAATTTCGTTTATTAACTCTTAAGGGCGTTTTCCCTTACAACTATATACATGAAATGAACGTCTTGGACGAGCCATACCTTCCTTCTCGCGGTAATTTTTACAATAAATTTAATGATTGTGAAGTGAGTGTTGATGATTATGTGTATGCAACGAATGTCTGGAAAACGTTTAATTATGAGACGTTGGGCGAGTACTCGGATCTGTACTTAAAAACCGCCGTTTTATTGCTCGCAGATGTATTTGAACATTTTCGAACAACACTATTCAAATCGCACGGTTTGGATCCAGCACATTTCTTCACTCTACCGGGATATAGGTGGAGTTGTACCTTATTACATACACGGGTGGAATTGAAATTGTTAAAAGATATAGATATGGTCATGTTCATCGAGCGGGCGATAAGGGGAGGTCTTTCACAGTGCTCAAACAGATACGCGAAGGCAAATATAGTATATGGGCAATTCTCTTATTAGTTCGAACTTTCGCGAACTCGACATTATTTATTCGGTTACTTCATTTTCGTTCATATATTAAGGGAAAATTAGGTTATAAATGTCACATAGATTATGTAAATAAAAAAATGGACTAAGCTAAATATTTGTAGGACAAATCTGCATATAATACACAAATAAAATTGAGAAATTTGCAGCGTGACTCTCTTATTTTTTTTTAATTTTTACTTTGCCAAATTTGGTGCGTCGATTGTTTATGTTTGAAGTGGTAACGAAATGGTAGAATTTGGAGCACTAAATCGAATGCAAAATGTTATAAGTATGTGCTTTCAGTAGAAACGAAGTTATACAGAGTCAAAGTGGCGTGACTCCTTTTTTCAAATTCTGATATTCATAGCCATTATAGTGTGATGTGGCCAGTGCGTACCGAAACTGCTTAAGAGGCAAATTTAACAGTATTCTAGAGAAAAAAAACAATAATTCTGGACGTGGTAGAATGGTGTGCTTTCATTAGAAAGTAGTTAAAATATAACTTATTTAAAAAATAACGAAACGTGCAACAAACTGAAAATGAATATTTTTTATTGACACATCGTCTGAAATCAGAAAATTTAGTCAAATACATGTGGGCTCTATTGTTTAATATACTATTGAATTATATTTCTCACGCCCAAATTATTTATTTGTTCTTTAAAAAGTCACAGAGCGAAAAAAAAACTGAAAAATTCAAGAAATTAAAAAATTGAAAATTAAGCGTGCATTTTCCATTTAAATTCATTTTTAACGAATCTGTTCATGCAAAACATTCAAAATAAATTGTAGTGTATTAAAATAAGTGCTAAATACTCAACATTATAATCCTAGACTATAATAATATATACAAAGTTTATGCTTGTTAATGGTTTATTCTTTACATAATAATTAATTTTGCATAATATATAAAATGTCACATGAAAAAATTTACGTTTAAAAACTTATACTATGTATAAAGTTAACCTGGTTCCTAATTATAAAAAAAAATTACTATGATAAAAAGAACAGTATACAAGACAAATGTTATATAATCTCGTATGTGAAATAAATATTTTGTTGTAACTTGACTTCATTGGTTTGTTTATTTATTATTACACCATGATTCATTACTTATCTTACGACAATAAGTCGACTGTTACGGAAAAAAAACGTTAAAAAAAAGTTACACGTTTGGTGCGTTGCTTTAAACTGTTCACCCCGATGGATCATGTATTCGAATAGTTAAAGGAACGTATACTAAACATTTCAGACATGTGCTCAAAATTTACAAAAAAAAAATTTTGTTCATTAAAAAATTCGAAGTTTGTGAGAATTGCCCATATGCCTGATTATGACCCGTCAAAAGAGCCAAAATATTTAATGTACTTTGATATTAATAATTTGAATGGTTGAGCCATGTGTCAAGCATTACCAACCGGTGGTTTCCAATGGATTGACAATGTCGATTTCGAAATTGTTGCCGATGATTCAGAAGTCGGCTATATTCTCGAAGTCAGTCTTTCTTATCCGCACGCTATCCATGACGAGCAGAAAGATTTACCACTATGTCCCGAACGAGCTATTCCACTTTTTCTAAACAGCCTAAATTATTGGCTACGTTGAATGACAAACATATATATGTAATTCATTATCGGCACTTGAAACAAGCGATCGCCCACGGTATTGTTGTGAATGAGGTACATCGCATTCTGCAATTCCAACAATCCCCTTGGGTGAAACCATACATCGATTTAAATACCGAATTGCGTACAGCCGCGTCGAATGATTTTACGAAAAATCTCTATAAATTGATGAATAATGCGGTATTCGGAAAGACGATGGAAAATGTACGGAATCGCGTTGATGTAAACATTAAATCTAAATGGAAAGGAAGATACGGTGTGGAAGCTTTAATATCGAAACCAAATTTTGATCGAATAGTGATATTCGGTGCAGACTTGATCACTATAGAATTAAAAAAGTTGGAGTTTGTAATTGATAAGCCAATATATGTCCATATGGCTATTTTAGACATATCGAAAACAAAATTATGCGAATTTCACTATGATTACGTAATATAATAATAATAATAATAATAATAAACGTCTTTATTGGTCACGTAAAGAGAGTACATTATTCCTTTACAATGCCAAGGGGCGAATCACAGCTTTTACGAAGCTGCTTTGCAGACTGACCCATATCTACGTTTAAGGAAAACGCGAAACTATTGTATACCGATACCGATAGTCTTATTTATGAATTTAAATGTAGCGATATTTACAAGTGTATGAAACGTGACATAAATAGATTTGATACAAGTGATTACGAGAAAAATAATGTGTACGGAATTCCTCTTGTTAATACAAAATTATTGGGGATAATGAAGGATGAGTGTGCGGGTAAGATAATGACCGAGTTTGTCGGACTCAGGTCAAAAATGTATGCGATACGTGTGTTAGGTACGAGCGAAAGGGGTGAAAGAGGTAGTTGTCAAGAAAACCATCACTTTTGACGACTACCTACACTGTCTAGAAAATAAATGTGAACAAGAGCGCAGGCAGTAACTGATTTGAGTGAAACATCACAACGTGTATACTGTCTGTGAATTGACAATCGCGCTGAGTCCGCACGATGATAAACGTTACTTAACATGCAACTGTACCGACACTTTATTTGTGGAATGTCAATACTTTTTGTCGAATGTGAATACTTTTTCGTAAATTGTCAATATTCTTTCGTAATATGTTAATACTCTTTGTCAAAATGTCAATACTTCTCGTCGAATCTCACTACTTTTTCGTAAAATGTCAACACTCTTTCGTAAAATGTAAATACTTTTACGACCATTTAATTAAAGCATTTACTGCAATATTTATCCTTTGAAGTCTATGAATGGTAAGATGACTGTATACGCATGTAAATACGTGACATTATAGCGGGGAAAGGAAGATACAATTCTCATATGACACATGAGAGTGAGTGAAAATGAGGCGAACTCTGTAGAACTATTACGTTATTTTGGGAAGGAATCGCATCTGGATAACGATTGTGAACAAACGTTTCCAGATTGTGCTCATGAGCAATTTCGTTTATTATATATTTACTATTTGATGATTGATATAGATGTTAGAATGATTACGTATGCTAGCAAAATCTGGTAACCAAATTGCTCCACCGGTAAATGTTTGCTTCATTCTATTCAAATAAAGAGCATCGGGTACAGTGAAAGACTGGAAAGGAGTAGATATTAATAAATTACGACGGCAATTTATTTTATCAAATTAAACTTATTTATTTATTTATTTACATTCCTTGATTGACATATATAATTTATTTTCATATTTGCACATATTCATCCATTTCGATAATACTGCAATGGCCCCAGGGTAAAGTGTCGTTACAGTTGCGTGTTAAGTAACGTTTATCATCGTACGACTACCTACACTGTCTAGAAAATAAATGTGAACAAGAGCGCAGGCAGTAACTGATTTGAGTGAAACATCACAACGTGTATACTGTCTGTGAATTGAAAATCGCGCTGAGTCCGCACGATGATAAACGTTACTTAACACGCAACTGTAACGACACTTTACCCTGGGGCCATTGCAGTATTATCGAAATGGATGAATATGTGCAAATATGAAAATAAATTATATATGTCAATCAAGGAATGTAAATAAATAAATAAATAAGTTTAATTTGATAAAATAAATTGCCGTCGTAATTTATTAATATCTACTCCTTTCCAGTCTTTCACTGTACCCGATGCTCTTTATTTGAATAGAATGAAGCAAACATTTACCGGTGGAGCAATTTGGTTACCAGATTTTGCTAGCATACGTAATCATTCTAACATCTATATCAATCATCAAATAGTAAATATATAATAAACGAAATTGCTCATGAGCACAATCTGGAAACGTTTGTTCACAATCGTTATGCAGATGCGATTCCTTCCCAAAATAACGTAATAGTTCTACAGAGTTCGCCTCATTTTCACTCACTCTCATGTGTCATATGAGAATTGTATCTTCCTTTCCCCGCTATAATGTCACGTATTTACATGCGTATACAGTCATCTTACCATTCATAGACTTCAAAGGATAAATATTGCAGTAAATGCTTTAATTAAATGGTCGTAAAAGTATTTACATTTTACGAAAGAGTGTTGACATTTTACGAAAAAGTAGTGAGATTCGACGAGAAGTATTGACATTTTGACAAAGAGTATTAACATATTACGAAAGAATATTGACAATTTACGAAAAAGTATTCACATTCGACAAAAAGTATTGACATTCCACAAATAAAGTGTCGGTACAGTTGCATGTTAAGTAACGTTTATCATCGTGCGGACTCAGCGCGATTTTCGATTCGCAGACAGTATACACGTTGTGATGTTTCACTCAAATCAGTTGCTGCCTGCGCTCTTGTTCACATTTATTTTCTAGACAGTGTAGGTAGTCGTAAAAAGTGATGGTTTTCTTGACAACTACCTCTTTCACCCCTTTCGCTCGTACCTAACACACGTATCGCATACATTTTTGACCTGAGTCCGACAAACTCGGTCATTATCTTACCCGCACACTCATCCTTCATTATCCCCAATAATTTTGTATTAACAAGAGGAATTCCGTACACATTATTTTTCTCGTAATCACTTGTATCAAATCTATTTATGTCACGTTTCATACACTTGTAAATATCGCTACATTTAAATTCATAAATAAGACTATCGGTATCGGTATACAATATTTTCGCGTTTTCCTTAAACGTAGATATTACGTAATCACCGTGAAATTCGTATAATTTTGTTTTCGATATGTCTATAATAGCCATACCGACATATATCGGATTATCAATTACAACCTCCAACTTTTTTAACTCTATTGCGATCAAGTCTGCACCGAATATCACTATTCGATCAAAATTTGGTTTCGATATTAAAGCTTCCACACCCTCTCTTCCTTTCCATTTAGATTTAATGTTTACATCAACGCGATTCCGTACATTTTCCATCGTCTTTCCGAATACCGCATTATTCATCAATTTATAGAGATTTTTCGTAAAATCATTCGACGCGGCTGTAACAACGTCTCACAATTAAACGGTTTCGATACATTCGTTGCATGCACATAATCATCAACATTCACTTCACAATCATTAAATTTATTGTAAAATCTACCACGAGAAGGAAGGTATGGCTCGTCCATGACGCTCATTTCATGTATATAGTTGTAAGGGAAAACGCCCTTACGAGTTAATAAACGAAATTCATTTTCATTGTGAAAATGTGCTTTTAATATTCGTTTGCCATCATTCGATAATTACGATGCCAACTTTTCGAGGGAGTAGTTCAGAAATCTAAGGGAGTCCAAAAATGTTAATCTAATTTTAGTGTCCTTCACAAATTTGATTATAGAAATATATTTTCCCATATTGCATGGAATCATTTTAACGTATCCTTCGAACGAGTTAGAAACGTTCCGTATCAGAAAATATGCGTCGTAGCCGCATAAATTATGAAATATTATCGGTATGTTAGAACTACATTTATATTTTAAATTGCAGCTGTAGTGAGCTGCGCTCCGAAATTGACCGGTCAGGTGATCATGTTCCCGGACTTTGGCATTGTTGGCGGTGAATGTATCGACACAGATATGGCATGTAGTTGTCTTATGGAAAGCTGTCCAATCAGCCCCGCTCAAAAGCATCGGTTTAATAACTTGCAAGATTTTACGATTTTATTTATATATTTATCTATTATATTGTTTTAGCATTTGATGTGAATTTGAATATGTGAAAATTAAACATTTTTGCATTTTCTAAACGGAATAAAAATATTGAATAAAACATATATTAGAGTTTTATATGAGAAAATAACGGAAATCGTACCTCATTAACTTCTAGTGGCATCCCGTGTAGCTGCGCCGCAAACCACGAAGCAGCGTCGGACCCCCGGTGACAGCGGTATCTGGACATTGAAGGATCATGGTTACAATGAAAATAGTAGCCTACACTGTTAATCTTATGCTCTTCGTTGGCTGATTTTAAAGCTGTCTCAGATTCCACTTTTCCGAGGAGGCATTCGGAGTCGGCATAAACAATGAAAGGCACTTGAATCATACAATGGAAACTTATAAATTTTAGTTTCCCTGTTTGTTCAGGAAGCTTGACCGCACAATTATTGATTTTTCCACACTCGAGTTTATGTGTGGCGAGTTTTTCTTCATTGTGAAAATAGTGAAGATAGCGATTGCAGATATGTTTCTCTCCATGGCGTTCGCTACACTGTTTTCCTACTAATCATGGTAAATATTGTATCCATCAGTAATGATAATTACGACAGTAATGATAGTTGCGGTCTTTATCATCTTCCTCGACTTCATCCAACACAAAAGACGAAGAGGGTCGATGGGCTTCTTTCTGACTCTCTGTCACGAGAAGCAGGTTGACGTGACGATCTCTTTCACTTTTAGTCAAGTGCACAGGTAGCACATTTTTCTTCTTGTCGGCCATGATAAATACATTCACCGAGATATTATTCAAATTCTCAAACTTCCTTACGTCCTTTAGCGCCCCCGGAAAATTTATTCCGTCAAAGTTGCGGTGTAGTTTGTAATCCGGGTACGAATATAATTGATCTGAATTTTTTCTAACGGGAAATAATGCGGAAATTATTGCCCAGGCGAAGCAATCGTTATTAAACGACTTCACATTTATTACGGCCTGTTTATTCTTGACCCAAAGCGGCAAATCAATGTACGAACCGGCACGCATGGGGTTATATTTGCAGATTTGAATTTACTAGTCGTGAATTCCCGTCAGCGCTCATCCAGAGTCGCGCATTTCAAATTCTTCGAGCGAGGAAAGAATTGGTGCCTTTACTCTTTCCTCATACCACTCATTTAAATTGGTAGTCTCGCACAATTGTTCGTATTCATTTTGAAAGTATTTGTCTTCCTCTTTATCGATGAGTGCAAACTCACCACAAAACACTGCACACGCTTTTGCACTATTATGCTCTACGATCGCAGCACTGACAGTTTTGAGGGTTTTCTCCTTAGCGGCATCGAAAAACTTTAGCGGATCCAAATATTTTAGATTTACCACCAGTCCAGTCTTTACGCGGTTTTTGAAAACCGAATCGACTTCAACGTGGCTGATGTCACCTCGGGATCCTCGTCCTTTCCTGGCGAAGAGTCTCTGTTTTCCGTCTCCTGTAAGGTGATTTCGCGACTGATAGCAGATTCCACATGCCGTTTACTTCCAACGTCTATCTTTGCCAGTAGTTGCCCTCGCATACGCGCGAAAGCCTCATCTGGGCGAAGAGCTCGTAAAATTAATTCGGAGACGCGTCATCTTCGCGAGTGTGATACTTGTTTTTCACCGCCTTCTCTAGGGTTAAGATAATTTTCTTTGTCGCTTCCATGTTTTCTGTCTTTTTTTTAACTTCTCCACAATCATAAGAGGAGATGAGGCAACACCGGTTACTCGAGACAAACAGTTAAAATATATGCATTTGACAAATTTTGTATCTCTACTCCTGGGACTATTTGCCTACATTAAGTAGGCGGAGTTATCCAATTTCGGTGGAGAGGGATAATTTGTCAGGTGATTTTCATGGAAATCAGTTGACACTCATATTCATACGCTTGTGAAATAAGTGATAAATCGTACACGTTGAAACTCAAGAAAGGGCCGGTGACCGAAAAATAGAAAAGCGTTGAAACTTGCATGCCGTCATTTAACATTTGGGAAAAGTCAAGGCGACTAGTGGTTGCGGGACATACAGATTAAGAACGTAACCGATAGACACAGAAGGAAATAGTAGCTGCGGGCTTCAGGGATAGAAAGATATAGTGAATAAGTACAGCTATAAAGGGAAAGCATGTTTAAACGTGAAAAGAAGTAAAAGAGTCAAACATTTTGGATAATGTTATAATGGAAAGTAAAAGGAATAAATAAAACACTTATAACTAGAAATACATATACAATTATGTATACAAAGTGTGGAAAAGAATTAATTAATAATAATTATTAGAATGCATAGGCAGTGTAAAGTGTAAAATAATAGCTCAATTAAATCGCTGGGATATAAATATTACATGAATAGTATTGTAAGATGTACAGAGAAATAGAAATGATTTTTTTAACAAAGAGTATAATATTATTTACAATTAATATAAGACGTAAGAAAGACAAAGAATACTTGTTTATAAATCATTTTTTATATAAAAAGGAGTACTGCGTTAAACATTTTAAAGTAAGCATATACCTCTTCTATATATTACCCCCCCCCCTTCTTTACCCGTTAACATTTCACTCTTTCACCCCGTGACTTTCATATCACCACCCGGGAATCACCCCCCCCCCCTTCTTTACCCGTTAACATTTCACTCTTTCACCCCGTGACTTTCATATCACCACCCGGGAATCACCCCCCCCCCCCCTCCTGTTACCCTGTCGGAATACACCTATCGGAAATCTTCTTATCACTATTTGCGAATGAGTTGGCGTGATGGTTGTGCGGGCTAAGGCGTCAGTCTTATTCCGCCCGAACTGAACGTCGCGAAGGTTCCGAGTTCGAATCCCCGTCTGTGCAATTTTCTCTGCTTATGTCCAGTGTGGAATAACCGGGGAACTTTGCTGGGCGAAGGTACGAATTGGGGACCACTGCCGACCCCCGTCGGCAGTTATCGGTACCGTCAGAGTCTTATCCGCGATCGGTACGTCGTGGGTCTTATCTCGGATAAAGATGAGATAAGCCCCGCGTCGTACTCGCTAAGGCACAGACCGCCGAATCTGCTGGTGGTACCGATATTGGGGCAGGGGGGACTGGCTCTGGGTGGGTGTAGTGTGTGCCTATAGTTCTGTCTTGTACTGTCTGTCTCTGTCCTGTACCTCTCCACCCGAGAGCCGACCCGCAAACAGACATATTCGTCATTAACGCGGGGGAAAATTTCCTGTCCTTTGTCCTTTGTCCTTTTGTCCTATTGGCGAATGTCCCTACCCTTCACCCTCACTACTTAACCTCTTCAACTTCCGCAAGCTTTTCCCACCAGCATCTAACCACAGCAAGTTCCTCCTCCTTCCAAAAATTCTCTTATCGCCCACCTCTTTTCACCTACCCCACCCGATCCGCGAGCATCTTATCCCATTACACTCAAATCTTCCACCCCCCCCCAGCGGGTCTTTACCCCTTTTTCCTCGCGATTTTCTTTACACGCACCTCCACTTCATCTACGTGAATTTATTCCTTTCACCTCTGTGAGATCATCCCACCATTATCTCACGACAGCGAGCTCTCTCGCTTTCCGCGACTTTCCAATCTGCACGAGTGTGTATGTGCGCGTGTGTAGCACGCGTAAGACCGATGGGACACACGGACATGCACTGCCACATTTACCAGGCCGTCTGCCCATAGAACCCTACTAACGTATCTACTTACGTGTAGTACGCGTATAGGATCAGTATATTTTATTATTTTCCTTCTCCCAGTGTGTTGCTTACTATTCAAAATTCAACTACAAACAGGTTAGTAAATATCTTGCAAACAACTTCTGCCATTTATTTCATCGCACAAATAGTTGCAGAATGATTTTTCATTACGCAGAGTAATGCATGATAATAACATATTGCATCTATATAGATTAGAGATAATACGAGTATTGATGTTTAACGGCAACAATTAAAAACAAGGGGTTATATGTGAAACAAGGAGATGATAAAAATAATAATAATAATAAAAAATTAATTGAAAAGTTTTTTTTTTTTAAATAGGGGGGGGGGGAGGTTATATATTAAAACATAAAAAAGCTAATAATGAATTAAAAGGGGAAATTTAGCTTGACGTTTCGACCCGTGTTTGGGTCATCTTCAGAATAAAATTTTGAATGTTTCGGGTGCCGTATTTATAGGTAGTAGGAGAACAAAATAAACAACGAGAAAGTAAACAGAATACATGAACGGCATTTAAATGAAAACAACAAAATAAAATTTAAGAAATTAATTTAATAGCGAATTATAAATATCCGGTAGATAGGATTTTTCAAATCTAATGTTGACAGTGTTTTCTTCTTTTTTAATGAAAAAATTTTCCATATGGCACCTTTTTCTCCAGTTCTTTTCTCTAGCAAGTATCTTGGTGTTATCATAGTCGAAATCATGTCCTGTCTCGTTTCTATGATGCGTTAGACCAGTATGTTGTTCTTTGTTTGATGTTAAAAACTTTCTTTTGTGTTCTTTAAGTCGCACTTCCAAAGGTCTGTATGTTTGGCCTATGTACGATTTGTTGCAGTGTGCACAAGGTATTTCGTAGATAACATCCCGTTGTTTTTTTGTTGGTAAAATGTCTTTTCCCGGCTTTATTCTAGCGATATTAGTATTGAAGGGGGTGGATAAAATTCTGATATTATTATTTTTGAAAATTCTTGCAATTTTTTCACTTAAACCTTTTATGTACGGACAACTAATTGTTTTAGAGAAATCATTATTCGAATTGTTATTGTTATTATTTTGGTTGAAATTTAATATATTTATTCTCTTATTAATGCATTGGTTTACCATGAGAGGAGGATAGCCGTTTTCATATAAAATTTGTTTAATTAAGTTTAAATTTTTTTCATGGAATTCAGCCGAGGAAAGTTTTAACGCACGGTCAATTAGGCCATAAATCATGCCTGTTTTGTATGATAGAGGGTGTGCTGAACGATAATGAATGTATCTACCAGACCAAGTAGGTTTGTGGAACCAATCTAGTTTGATTCCACCATCGGGCATCACTATAATTTTGACATCTAAGTAATTGATCTCATGTTTGCTTTCCAATTCGAAAGTAAACTTTAATCTATTATTTATATTATCAAAATTATTGAATTCGTTTGAGATGTTAGTTTCAGAGCCTTCTGGAACACAAGTCAAGATGTCAGCGTATCGGTAGAAAAAAGGTGGTTTGAAATCTAATTTGTTTCAGATTTTTTCAGTGGCATGCTCGAGTACGAGGTTTGCGAGAACCGGGGATAGCGGCGATCCCATGGGCATACCAAAAGTTTGTTTATAAACAGAACTTCCAAATTTAAAATACGTAGAATCCAAACAAATCAATATTGCCATAATAAAATCATTTTGATCTAATTTGGTAAAATTTTTAATTTTGTTCCATTTATTCTGAATACTTTCGATAATTAGAGAGTTGGAGATGTTTGTAAACATTGAGACAACATCAAAAGAAATCAATTTGTATTTCTTTGGTATTTTTACACCTTTGATCTGTTCGACGAAGGACCAAGTATCTTTTATATTTGATTTTTTATCTAGAACGTTATGCACGATATTGGATAAAAATTTGGCTAGTTTGTACGCCGGACCATCTATGGTGGAGACAATGACACGTAATGGGTTTCCGTCTTTGTGTATCTTCGGAAGTCCGTATGCTCTAGGTGTGGTGGCATTACGTACAGTTAATGATTTGAGAGTTTTATCATCGATTAACTTTCTACTATTCCAAATTTTTAACATTTCGTTGATTTCTTTGGTGATGGTGGCCGTGTATTCAAACTTCGATCTTTCATACGTGGTCGAATCAGATAGAATTTCGTTCATTTTTAGATTATAATCGGATTTGCTCATAGCAACAGTTACATTTCCCTTATCGGCTCTGGTAAGGAAAATATCCGGATTATCTTTTAAGAAAGAATTTACAGTCTTTTGGTGGTTGTTGGATTTGTTGGTATTTAAAAATTGTGTACGTATTTTAAATTTGGAAGTTCTGTTTATAAACAAACTTTTGGTATGCCCATGGGATCGCCGCTATCCCCGGTTCTCTACCGATACGCTGACATCTTGACTTGTGTTCCAGAAGGCTCTGAAACTAACATCTCAAACGAATTCAATAATTTTGATAATATAAATAATAGATTAAAGTTTACTTTCGAATTGGAAAGCAAACATGAGATCAATTACTTAGATGTCAAAATTATAGTGATGCCCGATGGTGGAATCAAACTAGATTGGTTCCACAAACCTACTTGGTCTGGTAGATACATTCATTATCGTTCAGCACACCCTCTATCATACAAAACAGGCATGATTTATGGCCTAATTGACCGTGCGTTAAAACTTTCCTCGGCTGAATTCCATGAAAAAAATTTAAACTTAATTAAACAAATTTTATATGAAAACGGCTATCCTCCTCTCATGGTAAACCAATGCATTAATAAGAGAATAAATATATTAAATTTCAACCAAAATAATAACAATAACAATTCGAATAATGATTTCTCTAAAACAATTAGTTGTCCGTACATAAAAGGTTTAAGTGAAAAAATTGCAAGAATTTTCAAAAATAATAATATCAGAATTTTATCCACCCCCTTCAATACTAATATCGCTAGAATAAAGCCGGGAAAAGACATTTTACCAACAAAAAAACAACGGGATGTTATCTACGAAATACCTTGTGCACACTGCAACAAATCGTACATAGGCCAAACATACAGACCTTTGGAAGTGCGACTTAAAGAACACAAAAGAAACTTTTTAACATCAAACAAAGAACAACATACTGGTCTAACGCATCATAGAAACGAGACAGGACATGATTTCGACTATGATAACACCAAGATACTTAGATAGAAACGAGACAGGACATGATTTCGACTATGATAACACCAAGCTAGAGAAAAGAACTGGAGAAAAAGGTGCCATATGGAAAATTTTTTCATTAAAAAAGAAGAAAACACTGTCAACATTAGATTTGAAAAATCCTATCTACCGGATATTTATAATTCGCTATTAAATTAATTTCTTAAATTTTATTTTGTTATTTTCATTTAAATGCCGTTCATGTATTCTGTTTACTTTCTCGTTGTTTATTTTGTTCTCCTACTACCTATAAATACGGCACCCGAAACATTCAAAATTTTATTCTGAAGATGACCCAAACACGGGTCGAAACGTCAAGCTAAATTTCCCCTTTTAATTCATTATTAGCTTTTTTATGTTTTAATATATAACCTCCCCCCCCCCCCTATTTAAAAAAAAATAAACTTTTCAATTAATTTTTTATTATTATTATTATTTTTATCATCTCCTTGTTTCACATATAACCCCTTGTTTTTAATTGTTGCCGTTAAACATCAATACTCGTATTATCTCTAATTATTAAAAGCGGCCGAGAAACTGTATTGTTTAAAAATCTATATAGATTACGCAGAAAAATAATGTGATAACGGTTATATGCTTGAAAATCTGTATTAATAGTCTGCAACTATTTGTGCGATGAAATAAATAGCATAAATTTATTGGGGATATATACTATCGTATTTTTGTAGTTTAATTTTTAACAGTAATCTACCCACTCAGAGAACAAAATAGTAAAATGTACTAATCCTAGATAGGATAACTATTCGACTAGTCGAAATTACTTTTGCTTGTAGTTGACGCATAGACCAAGTAACTTTGGCAGCTTTGTATAAACTGTAACTTTTAACAACGTATCTACTTACAGGTGGTACACGTATGGGATCATTATACTTTTTTACTATTTTCCATCACCCAGTTATTTTTAAAAGCGATGACACATTTTCTTATAAAAATTAGATACAATATGTTTATTGTTTGGTGCGATTAATTATTTTATTCCTATGACTGCCTACTGTCGTGTATTTTACTTATAATATGTTTGTATTGTTTCAGCGTCACCCGAGGGGCCCCAGGGTCCGAGGAGGGAAGTGGGTGCGGGAGAGACAGGAGGCGGCGAGTCATCGTCAATACATGAACGATGTGGCCAGGTTTTTTAGAAGTGCCTGGAGAATGCCCCCGGGGACCCAGACCTCATTATGAGAAAAAAAAATAAAAAATACATCTATCCCCCATTGGAGGGTTGGGGGAGGAAAAAAGGCCAAATGTATATCTATATATACTGTATACAGATCATTCTAGCACATTTGGCACCCCCCCCCCATTTGTCAATTGATTCCCTGTATATATTTATTGAATATGCGTTCGCGTGTGTGCGTGTGCGTGTGCGTGTGAGTGTGCATGCGCGCGCGCGTGCGTGTTTGGATGAATGCGTGTGGTTGCATTGTTCAGAATTTCCGCATTTCTCCGTAGTGAGGCTGCTTTCCGGGTATGGTCTTCAAAGGTACGTATTTGTAGGTTAGTCGTTTGATGGAAAAAAAGGACCGTTTGATCCTCATTTTTTTTTAAACAAAATAACATCTGACATGCGACTTTTTGTTCAAAAAATGTCGTTGTGCAGACCGAGTGTCCGATGACAGAAAAAAAATAAGTTCGACAAAAAAAAATTATTTGTTCGCATACGCCATAATATAAAGTGGAAAAAAACAAAAACAGTTTGATCCTCAATTTTTGCGAAAAATCTCTCCTCTTTGCCATCTGTCGTGAAATACGATATTTTAAAAAAATTGTCGCAAATTTTCTGAATTGTACAGACCGATTATCTGGTGTCGAAAACAAAGTTAGGAAAACTGAATAATAGAAATATTGAGCAAATTACATCTAATTTGTTCGCATAGACCACAACATCAAGTTTAATTTATTCAAAAAAACGGAACAGTTTTCGACGCATGTGCGCTTTACTTTGCCAATTATTTTACTTTACGCACCGAAAAGTTGTGCAAAATAGTACTTTTCGGACCTAGGCTATGAAGTTCAATTTTACGGACCGGCTACGCCGGTCCTCAGACGCACAATCTCCAAACCGAGGTCGTAAAATTTTACGGCCGAGGAGCGAACACTACTTTTTGATATACTGTTCGCAAAAGTAGGCACTTTACCGACTGTTTTAAGGCCGTAAAGTGCAGAGATCAATCCGTAAAATCACACTTTACGCACTAAAAGGAGTCCGTAAATTGTCTACTTTACGGACACGTGTATCAAAAGAGTTATTCTGCAATGAATTGACTATAAGTTTTCTCGCTTTTTATCCTCCGACAATGAATAAGTAACCCTTCAAAAATCGATTGTATAACTTACCGTATCTCACCATCTACAGTTCTCGATGTGTTACTTTCAAAAAAGCATCCATATTTTTTAAAAATCGTGCGATTTTCGCAGCTGGAAAACAAAGTTTCGAAAACCAAAACACCGAAAGGCTAAAATTTCGATATTGCGTGAGTCTAACGTATTTTAATTTGTTTTCTTTTTGCCAAATTTTAAAAGACAAAGGGAAGAAAATCACGTTCGCGCCATGTTATGTGGAAATTTTGGCGTCGGTGTGTCGATTTTGGGAATTTTGTTCCCCGGCCACTTTCACAAATGCATGCATTTTTCGTAACGACAACGCACGCCCAGTCGCCTGCACTCTCGTACGGAAGCAGAGAGAGAGAGAGAGAGAGAGATAGAGAGAGAGAGAGAGAGAGAGAGAGAGAGAGAGAGAGAGAGAGAGGGGGGGGGGCGAGTGTCTATCTATTCCGAGCTAGTGAGATAGTCTCGAAGCGTGAGTGAGCGGAGCAACCTAAAAAGAGAAGGTCTTATGTCGATCGCCTGAAGTTAGACAAAGAAATGGCCGCTGTGAAACTTTGATGCTTTATTTTTCCTATGTATAAGCTAACAATCTTTTCTACACTACTTTAATCGCTATTCCTCGATACGAGAAACCGATTTCTGCAAAAAAATCGAGAAAATCGCCAATTTCACGGCGCAAAGTTTTCTCGTTTTTTCCCTTGCCTCTGACATCACAGGCGGGACCGCCTTGGTACGCTCGAAGGCCTAAACAAAATCACAATTATCAATTTGGCCCTGCGATCTGTATAGTATAGATCTAATCCTTAATCTCTCCTGTTCATTTGAATGTATAATAGATTTTTCTTACGAGGTCCAAAAAATCTAAATTTTTCCGACTGCTCCTGAAATTGGATTCGGAGGGTACTGCACTCATCTCTATTTTAGTTTAATTCAAATTAACCTACCGAAATTTAAATGTACACGGCTTTATTTTATATTAGTTGTTAAGTTTAGGAAATTATGTAATTAAATCATAGAAAACAGTAGTTAATGTTTGAACTACAGTTTATTTTTGAATCTACCGCAGTTTGTTATTTCCGCATTCCTCAATGTATAAGTTACTAGTTCAGTTACATGCTGTTATATGCTTATTTATAAGAAATGTATATCACTAAATCCTAGTATTATCTATGTATCTACTTAGTTGGTTAGCCAGAGAGGTGAACTCATCAAGCCAAAGTGAATAAATAAAGAAATAAATAAATAAAAACTCCGCGATTGGCGTTAATCCGAAAATTCCTCAAGAACCTTGGTTTGTTTGTCACACTAACAGTTAGGATTAATCACAGTTATCTATTCGGCCCTGCGATCTGCATGGTATTGTTGCGTCTTCGTAACCATTGTATTTCCAAATACATTTTTATCTCTAGCTCGCCCTAGCAAGCTGGACCGAAAGAGAACAGCCGACACCTGAGTTATTAAACATTAGTAATAGTTACCGGAGTTAAGACGCGGCGCTCTATGACTTATTTCTCGTATCAAATCCAGAATTGAAAGTCATACAGTGCAATACTATAGATCCTCTTCCAAACGTTCGAGATAATGCATGCGTGTACCTAATCCTTCGCTTGGCGCATATGCATGTAGCCGCCTTACCTCCATCGCATTTCACGTATAAGCGCTAAACAAACAAACTCTCGATTTCCTCAGCGAAAAGAACGGTCGAATTCCAGGTGCGTTTTTATCTCTATCTTGCCCTAGGCAGACTAGAAACGGAGGAATGACCAACATCTAAATGAACGAATACCGGCGATAACAACCGTCGAGAAGGTACAGCGTTTAACAAACACAACATTCAAAATTGTAGGAGATGAGACTGCCGTCCTTTGCAGTCATTCGAGATAAAGTATGCGTGAGCTTAGTCGTTCGCTATGTATGTATCCCCTTTGCTAGGAAATTAGAATTCGACATAACGAGATGCTACCGAAATTACGAACAATGATCCCATTCTCCCTCTCCATCCCTTTCGATATAGATTCCTACACTAGTCCTTATCGAAATACATATGAAAGTGGGGAGAGGATATAAATATTACCCACTAGACCAAGAGGCGGTAGTAATTATCTATAGGCAATCAGGGAACCAGTCAACGAGACACCCACAGTCGGTCAGCAAGATTCGAGTCCGTGCGAGAATCGAAAAATCTCCAAGTTAAATTTTTCGAGAAGTTCGGGTACCGGTTCGCATGGTGGATAATTAAAAGTGTCAATGGATCCAGAGGAACATCGGCTCTGTTTCCTTGGCGCCACACATCCGTTCCACCGCTTCAATTTAATTTGGATAACAGATCTTTGGAGACACCTATCACCGAACTGTAGGCCCCGAGCTCTACCACATCGAACCCGGAAATCTAGAGGAACACCGGCTCTCTTTCGTTGGCGCTGCACATCCGTTACACCATTTCGATTTGATTTGGATACCATCCGGTAAAGTGAGTTTATTATAATTTTTCTTAATTTCTATTTCCTTATTATAAAACCTACCTCCTTGCCTTTAAGTAATTTGTGTGTCCCTTCATAACCTGCCTCCTAATAAACCCTTTTTTTCTTCCTCTCCAATTTCCTTATTTCCTCTCCTATCACACACACATTTTAATCTATCGGTGGCAGTAACTCCGAGGAAGGTGATTCAATCAAAAAACGTTTCAGACAAAAGTTGTAGGGATTGATGGTGGTTATCGAACAGTGAGCTTGACCTTGACCTTGAGGTCAAATTTGAAGTTTATTTCAGGATGAAATCCCGATTTTTAAATGGAAACCCTATTTTTTTATTTCGGATATCGAAAGAGCGGAAAATTTCACGTTCAAATATGTCCTTGACCTTGAGGTCAAATTTGACGGTTATTTCAAGATCAAATCGCGATTTTTAAAGGGAAAGCCTAATTTTTTCATTTTAAATATGGAAAGAGCGGAAAATATTACCCACACATTAATAGACCATTGTCTCTGAAACTCTTGATGTCGCGTCCAATGAGGATTGAAATCAGAGTAATAGTGACAATTGTGTCTATTAAGTCCGCCTCGGTTTCCAAAGGTTGCTTCGTCACTGAAAAGTATTTGCTCAAGAAGCGCTGCATTTGCCTGGATCTGATTTTGTATCCAGTTGCAAAATTATACACGGAGAGGAAAATCGACTTGTTCGAGCTTGTGGAGGAGGACTATACTATAAGGTTGGAAGCTATTATTTTTGAGGATACGGTTTGCTGTCGACTTCGGAATTCCGTGCTGCCTTTCGATCAGCCTGGTCGAAATATGAGGATTGATAGCTGCAGCACCCACAACAGCGATTGACACATCTTCAGTAGGACCCGATTTCGAACGCACCCTTCGTAAATTACCTTGCCTGGCTCTCTCGCATCGAGTGCGTATCGTCGTTCTAGTAGGATGACGCCTTTGCGGAAAGGATATAGCGAGATAAAAAGGACAAAACTGCCCCACCTGCATTTTTATATTGAATTGGCCATTCGAAAGGACATATTTAATCACCCCTTTAGCCAAATTTTCAACCCCCTAGGTGGTAGTACGTTGCTCCTATCGTAAAAAACGTGTTTTTTAGAAAAAAAATTCTCTTGCCCCGATGTTTGATCCAAATAATTTGAAAAAATTCGTGAACGCGTGTTTTCGAGTGAGAAAATATCCTGATTTTTTTCAGATTTTTTGGGTCTAAACCGGAGCCACAAAAAATTCTTGAATTTTTCAATGATATTTTAGGTTATGAAGGTCGTGTTTGGCCAACTTCTAAATAAGAATTTTTTGTGTTCTTTTTCCCGTACTTTCGAACGATGATGTTAGAATTACCATTTTCAAACCGGAACATACTCAAAATTTGAAAAAAATACGATTTTTTTCGTATTTTTCCTACTTTATTGGTACATAACATCAAAATTATATAGTTCAATAGATATTAGAACATCTAAAAATACTCCAAGACTTTCTTTCACATCTAATCAGTTTTTAGAATCAAGTATTACTTTTCTGTCGCTGCAAAAGTCCTTTTTCAACCAGGTTTAGGTGTAGGAATACTTCATATTATTGGAATGATATTAATCATTATAATTAATGCTAAAAATAACTAAATATTTCTGATAGTAATTAAGATAACGTTTATCAAAAAGTTATAAATATGTTCATTTTTTCCTGAAAATAGTAAAATAATGATTTATTACGTGACAAAATTTCATCAATTAACAATTATAAGATTTTTTTAACCATTTAACTAGAAAATGATTAATCTTCGTCCCTATTGTCGTCAATAACTGGATCAATGTCTTTTCTAGAAAATAAATCCGTGCGAATTGTCGCTGGTGGTCTAATAATTTTTTATTTGTATCTAGCATTACTAAGATAATATATGACTGCTCCAATGTGAGAACAGGAACCTACAGTTCGTAATCCATTGGCACAATCGCAAGCGTGTCGTAGAATACCGCTGTATCCTATTGAATTAGATTTGTACTCGACATAGCATTTATAGGTCTTACTATTTATATGTCTGGACCTTATTAATAATTTAATAGGGTTTGGTTTCATGTAAATATACTTCAAATTGATATTATCACTCTCGTTCATTAACTCTGCTAGATGAGAGATGGCTTGGCCTAATTGATAGGTACAAAAAAAGTATTTTGAGTTCCCTTTCAGTCATCTCCGGAAAGTCCGTGATTTCTTCAGATGCTAGCTTGGTGGTAGTAGTGGGTCGTCTGAACCGTCTGGCTGCCTCAGATCTTGAAGCCAAAGTATTCTCAGTTTAATTTGAATATAACATCCTTTCGATGATTATATCTTGCAACCCATCGTTATTTTTATCGCTATTCAAACGCTTTCCGAAACGGTTGTTATGAAAACATGCGATTATACAATATGAACCAGCTTTTGGTAAGTTTGTTATCCCACTGCTGATGAAGAAGCTGATATTTTTGTTTCTTAGGGAACGGCTTCTACTACCCATCTCAATTTCTCAACATATCGAAATTCATTAGATAATATTGTTGTCAAGTTGGGCCTTTTTCCTTTCAAGGCGGGCATGCGAATCTTAAAACCAAGACTTTCTAAATATATCACGTCCCTAAAACCTCTATCCACAATACAAACTTGTGACAGAATCTCGCTCCGACGATTCGTACCATTACCTTCCGGTCGACATGCTGTCTTTGTTTTCACCTATGTGTATACGTCCTTACGTTAAAACCAAAGACAGCAGATGACCTGAAGGAACGAAGCATTGCAGTTGGGTGTGCACCCAAATTGTTCGATTCTTACCCGTTCGAGCTTCGATCGATTGCAAACTAGGTTGGTAAGCGTGTCCCTAGGACTCCCTAGGACCTTGCTCAGTTCAACTGAATACATATTGAACTGAAGTTACAGACAACGATTGTGACAAAGATTAACAACATCCTAGTTAGATGTTAAAACTCTTAAAAGTATTAATTGATGTAATTGTGTCACGTAATAAATCAATATTTTACTATTTTCATGAAACAATGAACATATTTATAACTTTTTGATAAACGTTATCTTAATTACTATCAGAAATATTTAGTTATTTTTAGCATTAATTATAATGATTAATATCATTCCAATAATATGAAGTATTCCTATACCTAAATCTGGTTGAAAAAGGACTTTTGCAGCGACAACAACGTATTACTTGATTCTAAAAACTGTTTAGACGTAACAGAAAGTCTTCGAGTATTTTTGGGTGCTCTAATACCTATTGAACTATATAATTTTGAGGTTATGTATCAATAAATTGGGAATAATGCGAAAAATCGTTTTTTTTTTCAAATTTTAAGTATGTTCCGGTTTGAAAATTGTAATTCTAATATCGGCATTGGAAAGTACGGGAAAAGTACACTAAAAATTATTATTTAGAAGTTGGCCAAATATGACCTCCATAACCTAAAATATCATAGAAAAATTCAAGAATTTGTTGTGGGTCCGGTTTAGATCCGAAAAATCTAACAAAAATCCGGGTGTTTTCTCACTCGAAAACAGACGTTCATGAATTTTGTCAGATTATTTGGATCAAACAGCAGAGCAAGAATTTTTTTTTCTAAAAAACACGTTTTTTACGATAGGAGCAAACTACTACCACGTAGGGGGCTGAAAATTTGACTAAAGGGGTTTTTATATGTGACCTTTCGAATGAGCAATTCAAAAGAAAAATCAAGGCGGGGGCAGTTTCGACCTTCTTATCCCGCTGTAGCCTTTCTCAGAATAGAGACGTGCTGCTAACGTATAATTGTTTCCCTTCCCAAAAAACAAAAATCATGTCCACTATTTCGGTCGGTAAGTAGTCACTCATTGCTATACACTACACCAGTCGAAATAAATAAAAAGTACACCTCTTTCAAAAGAACAAATGCTAATGTCGAGTAATCAATAACAATAAAGATGATAAAAATAATTTAAAAAATAAATGAATAGCGAAAGAAATCGGATCGACCAACAATTTTAGAAAAATAACTTTAGAATGTTATCACCTGTGTTCACCTGTACTTTTCAAACCCGTATAAAATGCGTGTGGGAGATAATCAAGAAATAAACACTCATGACTATTACCTATAAGATTCAAAATAACACAGGTCAACATTTGATCTATGCGTGAACGCGGGGAGTGCATAGGTGCTAGTAAGGTTTTTGGGGTCGCCGATTATGATGAGAGGGTCGGTTAAGTCCCATCAGGCCAAGTTCAAGGTCATTTGAAGGTCAAATGGAGAAAAAACCGTCGGAAAAATCTGAAAGAATTCATGAATAGGTTTTTGTGCTCCATCGATCCGAATCCGTCTTTATCTTACAATTTGGATCTATGGGTAGAGGTCATTCCAGGTTATTTTTGGAGTTTTCGGGGAAAAACATGTTAAATACGATTCAAGAAATCTGAAAAAATTCATACAAATGTTATAGAGGTCAGCAAATCGGAATGTGAGGTCTGTTAACCCCCATAAGGCCAGGTTCAAGGAAATATTAAAGTAAAATAGAAAAAAAAAAAAAATGTTTTTTTTGCATAGATTCTTAAATAACCTTTAAATTAGACCACAAGTTCAAGGTAAAGGACACATTGGAACGTGGAATTCTCCGCTCTATTGATCTCAAAATTAAAAACAAATAGGGTCTCCTTTTACAAATCGCGATTTGATCCTGAAATAACCTTCAAATTAGGCCTCCATGACAAGATCAAGGTAAAGGATATATTGGAACGTTAAATTTTCCATTTTTCTGATAACCGAAATAAGAAATAGGGTTTCCATTTAAAAATCGGAGTTTCAAACTGAAATAACCTTTAAATTTGACCTCAAGGTCAAGGTCAAGGAAAAGGACAAATTGGATCATTGCTCGTCATTTGCATCTCTCTGTAGACATCATCAATGAAAAAAAGGCCTCAGAACAGTTACGACAGATAAACGCTAATTTACCTGATTTTTTATCTTATGGGGGTCTTATGGGAATGCTCCATGGATTTAAAATTTTTTTAAATACGATCATAACTCGTCTGTTACATCTCTCTGTGGACATCATCAATAACAAAATGAACCTCAGAAAAGTTACGTCCGTTAAGGGACAATTAACGTCAATTTTTACCTTATGGGGTTTGTAGGGGAATGTTCTATGGGTTTTAAATTTTGTTAAATACGATCATAAATCGTCTTTTGCATCTCACCGCAGACATATCATCAATAAAAATAAGAGCCTCAGAAAAGTTACGGCAGCTAAGCGCTAATTTACGTGATTTTTTATTTAATGGGGGTCTATGGGATCGTTCCATGGATTTGAAATTTTTTTAAATACGATCATATCTCGTCTTATGCATCTCTCTGTAGACGTCATCAAATAAGAGAACGAACCACAGAAAAGTTACGGCAGTTAAGCGCTAATTTACGTGATGTTTTACGTTATGGGGGTCATATGGGAAAGTTACATGGATTTAAAATTTTATTAAATACGATCACAATTCGTCTTTTGCATCTCTCTGTAGATATCATTAATAAAAAAAAGGCATCAGAAAAGTTACGGCAGTTCAGCGCTAATTTACGTGATTTTTGATCTAATGAGGGTCTTAGGGGAACGTTCCATGCATTTAAAATTTTTCTGGATACGATCATAATTCGTCTTTTGCATCTCTGTAACGATATAATTAATAAATAAAGGAGCCTCAGAAAAGATACCGCAGTTAACCGCTAATTTACGAGACTTTTGACCTAATGGGGGTCTTATTGTAACGTTCCATGGATTTAAAATTTTTTTTAATACGGTCATATCTCGTCTTTTGCATCTCTCTGTAGACATCATCAATAAAAAATGAACCTCAGAAAAGTTACGGCAGTTAAGCTCTAATTTACCTCAATTTTAACCTCCTGGGGTTTATATGGGTATGTTCCATGAGTTTTAAATTTTCTTAAATACGATCATAATTCGTCTTTTGCATCTATCTGTATATAAGATCAATAAAAAAAAGACATCAGAAAAGTTACGGCAGTTCAGCGCTAATTTACGTGATTTTTTACGTTATGGGGGTCATATGGGAACGTTCCATGGGTTTCAAATTTTGTTAACTGCGATCATAACTCGTCTTTTGCATCTCTCAGTAGATATTATCAATAAAAAAAAGTAATCAGAAAAGTTACGACAGATAAACGCTAATTTACGTGATCTTTGACCTTATCGTGGTATTAAGGGAACGTTCCTTGGATTTGAAATTTTATTAAATAAGATCATAATTTGTCTTTTACATCTCTCTGTAGACATCATCAATAAAAAAAAGGCATCATAAAAATTACGACAAATACACGCTAATTTACGTGATATTTGAAATTATGGGGTTGATATGGGAACGTTCCATGGGTTTCAAATTTTGTTAAATACGATCATTATTCGTCTTTTGCATCTCTCTGTAAATATTATCAATAAAAAAAAGGCAGCAGAAAAATTACGACAAATACATGCGAATTTACGTGATTTTTGAAATTATGGGGTTCATATGGGAACGTTCCATGGGTTTCAAATTTTTTTAAATAGATCACAATTCGTCTTTTGCATCTCTCTGTAGATATCATTAATAAAAAAAAGGCATCAGAAAAGTTACGGCAGTTCAGCGCTAATTTACGTGATTTTTGATCTAATGAGGGTCTTAGGGGAACGTTCCATGCATTTAAAATTTTTCTGGATACGATCATAATTCGTCTTTTGCATCTCTGTAACGATATAATTAATAAATAAAGGAGCCTCAGAAAAGATTTTTGAAATTATGGGGTTCATATGGGAACGTTCCATGGGTTTCAAATTTTGTTGAATGCGATTATAACTCGTCTTTTGCATCACTCTGTAGACATCATCAATAAAAAAACGAACCTTAGAAAAGTTACGGCAGGTAAGCGATAATTTACCTCTATTTCCATCTCATGTGGTTTATATGGGTACGTTCCACAGGTTTTAAATTTTGTTAAATACGATCATAATCCGTCTCTTGAATGTCTCTAACGATATCATCCATAAATATAAGAGCCTCAGAAAAGTTACGGCAGTTAAGCGCTAATTTACCTCAATTTTCACCTCATGGAGTTTATATAGGTACGATGCATGGATTTTAAATTTTGTTAAATAAGATCATAATTCGTCTTTTGCATCTCTCTGTAGATATTATCAATAAAAAAACGATCCTCAGAAAAGTTACGTTAGTTAAGCGCTAATTTACCTCCATTTTCACCTCATGGGGTTTATATAGGTACGTTCCATGGGTTTTAAATTTTGTTAAATACGATCATAATTCGTCTTTTGCATCTCTCTGTATATAACATCAATAAAAAAAAAGACATCAGAAAAGTTACGGCAGTTCAGCGCTAATTTACGTGATTTTTTACGTTATGGGGATCATATAGGAACTTTCCATGGATTTCAAATTTTGTTAAATACGATCATAATTCCACTTTTGCATCTCTTCGTAGACATCATCGAGGAAAAAAAGGTATCAGAAAAGTTACGACAGATAAACGCTAATTTACGTGATCTTTGACCTTATGGTGGTATTAAGGGAACGTTCCATGCATTTTCAATTTTTTTAAATACGATCACATCTCGTCTTTTGGATCTCTCTGTAGACATCATCAATAAAAAAACAAACCCAGAAAAGTCACGGCAGTTAAGCGCTAATTTACCTCAATTTTCACCCCATGGGGTTTGTCTGGGTATGTTCCATGGGTTTTCAATTTTGTTGAATACGATCATAATTCGTCTTTTGCATTGTTACGTCCAGCGTCGAACACAACGGAGTACAAATAAAAGAAAGAAGTTTTTAAAATTTATAATTCGTCCCTCTTACCTTGGGACGACCGGGATGGTGGAGAAATGGTGAAATAAAATATACAATTATTATTATTATTATTACAATTTATATTTTAAGTACATTACTAAATATTGGAAGATAGTATGATTTTTGGGAAAGGAAACTAGGGAATAATCGATTTGGGGTTCAATTAATTAACAAAAAAAAACGTGGTTAGATAGATACTTTAAAGTTGGTACCTTTACGAGGAAGCATCCAACTTCAAGTATTTGTTTCTAATCAAAAAAAAGAGAAATAAGAAAAGAAAATCCTTTTTGTTTCAATACCTCGAGGTTGGTACCTTGACGACGAAGCGTCCAACCTCAAGCCTTTGAAAATAGGATTAGTTTTAAAGAAAAAAAATCGAATGAATCGAAAAAGTCTTTAATAAGACAACAAAATTAAGAATAGAACAAATCTTTAATTCAATACCTCGAGGTTGGTACCTTGACGACGAAGCGTCCAACCTCAAGCCTTTGAATTAATTTAGAAGAATTTTGTTTAAATAATTAATTTAATACTCGAAGTTGGTACCTTAACTTGAAGCATCCAACCTCAAGTTTTTAAATTAATTTGGATTAAGGAAAAGGGAAAAACAAAAGGAATTATCCTGGAAATCAAAAATGGTAAACAAGATTGTATAATTATAAAGAAAAGATAAAAATAAAACGAAACTTACTTCAAACTGTCGACTATCGGACTAACTTTTAAGTAAACTTTTAACTCAACCTGTTAACTGAAACTTTTGAACTGAACCTTTTAACTGAAACCTTTTGAACTGAACCTTTTAACTGAAACCTTTGAACTGACTGTTGAAAATAGGTTTTCCTAAATCGTCACCTCGGTTAGAGCTCTAGGACTTCTCCCTCTCTATGCTCATGAGATGAGAGTCAAAAATTGTCTATGTCAAGATTGGACGATAGAGGAAAAGGGGCAGGGCTTATGCCCGGAAAAGTGGGGAAAAGTGGATATGATGTATACTATCTTCCCTTACAATATAATATTATAAACTTATATCTAAACGCAATAATAACAATTAGTAGTTAACATACAATAATAATATTACGCGGATTACATATTCGCAATTGATGATATATACATCGCGCAATACTCCGATTACTTATTACTTATAATCATAATTAATACCGTTAAAAAGGTATTAAATTGAATAAGATATACTTCTAAACTTATTGATATAAATCTAATTGTACGCTGACAATGAATTTTATTAGTAACGCTTCTATAATTAATGGTTAATTGATTATAATAGTTGCAATGGTAATTGTTAGTATTACTAAGAGGACGTTACGTCATTCGGGACAAAAATTATTTAGTCTTTTTTTTCCACGCGTGTTCGACAACAGGAAGTGATCTATAGGTATAAGATATTTTTAAGTTTATTATGGGATAATGCTCCGGCCATTGGCTACGGCGGATCGTGTGATCGAAAACTGATTTATGAATAATCATAAATTTACACGAAACTCGAGAGGGTTCGCGGCATTTCTACTATGATGATGCTCGGCCGCATGTTGTAAGAAGCTTATCTTCTGGTTGTCGAATGTGGGAAAATAGTACATTTCCCTTTTTTTTTTATTTTATTAGTAACAGCTGTGCAAGCTAGAGAAAGATGAAACGGTGGGAAAACTAATTTTTGTTAGAACTAAAAACGTCCCACGTTACACCTCCCCCCTTTAAAATTGATTTCGGGTGAAAAGATTCTCAAGAAATCAATTCAAATATACAAAAGTTAAGATATACTTAACAAATACCATTGTTGGAACTTGAATGCTTAAACGTATATATATAATCAAAATATTTTACAATTAAAATTTTCTTAGGTATATTCGGAAAGTATTTGTCTTTGTTCGGTCATTTTGGTAAACATTCGCTCATAAGAAACAAATTTAGAATCGCACTTAAATTACACTGATTAGTTCTTATAAAAGTTCATAACTGTCTTATTTCTTAATTTATAGTCACTTTAACTCACTAAACTCACTTTACGATAGTCCATAGCGTCTTTGTTCTACAGGTGCAGTAGCAGATGATGGTAGTATAGTTATCTCTTGCAATTGTTCATTGGGATACAAGGATTCTATTTCTCCTCTTTGGACCAATTCTGCAGAGTTGGAAGAGGTAGTTGGTGGGGTATCAGACCGTGGGCGCAGATGTAGCAGAGCGTTGGTCATGGAATCCATAATGGCGCCTAATAAATAAAACGACCAACCAAATACTCTTTGTAGGGCGAAAAAATGTATGCCCGTGTCGATTAGGAACTTTAGGACCTTCAGTATCATGACAATACCTAAAATACCAGCACTGAATGTGCCAAAATTGCTGAGTCCTAACCACATCCGACTCCAAGTTGATTCCGCAATTCTTCGAAGAGTTTCAGTGTCCAATAATCCTCCTATTGACAGTCCAGCTGAATTATCACCTTCCCCTTTCACGGTGCGTACTAAGTGGTTCACAATGGCCGGTTGCTCAAAAGGACTCATTATGTAATCTCTTAATCGTTCTAAATCTTCCGAAGTGTATATTCTTTGGCGAGCGAGATTTCCAGGGCTCTGATATTTCCACGTGTCTCTAGATTGCGGAGACATGATGTGTGGGGCTCGACTTTCAACTAACGTTGGGAATACCTTGAACCACATCCCTTCTAGTTGAAACATCTGTGGTAATACATTGTTGCAAGGCACTTCATACCCTACGGATTTTAGAATATGAGTTCGTGGAGTGCGAAACATTAAAGTTTCTCCCTTATACACTGGTAACTCATTATAACACTTTTCTGTCGTAGCGCGTCTAACTTCGACGCATTTAATGAGTCTGATGACTTCTCCGGTGGTTATTGCCATGTATCCTGGCCCCCTTTTATAGGTGTAGGCAAACTCCTCAGGTTTAATGATTGCAAGTGCTTGAGCGTTCCTTAGAAGATCTTGTTCCAGAGCACAACGGTGCAGCAAGATGTCTCGGTAAACATTAGTCACTTGAGTTTTTACGTGTTTTTCAACATATATAAATTTACTATTTACATATGCGAAAAGATCCATGTCATGAGTTCGCGGTGGAGCAGGAGAGTTAAAGAATCGTTCCTTTTGTCCTTCTAAGATGAACAATTTAGGATGCTCCGTTTTTATTATATTATAACCACATAGTGTTTTTGAACCACCCACTGCTAGTGCGAAGGTGAGATCTTGACTGATAACGGTGTATATGGTTTCCGCAAAAGTATTGGACACGTCCACCAGTTTAGAGGCGGGACCCTGATATAAAACTCCATATCGATTGAATTTACAAGAGTCCATGGGAATGTTGTCCCAAAATGCTGTGCTTCCAAAAGAGTCTAAACACATTCCACGATCAATAGGACATCGAGTGCCAGTGTTCAATATCACTTGATTTGACTGCAGATGCGTTTGAGCATCGTAATCAGAGAGGGTGATTTTAACCCGAGCTTGCATGATGACATCGTCCCAAGAACCGTATGGATCGGTATAATGAGTACCCTGGCATTTCGCGTCGAAACCGACCCGTCCTGCGAGACCAGTGCTGAATCCAGTAGTACCATTTTTCTTCAGTCCGTCCAAGATGGTGGAACCAAAGACGAGACGTCCACTTTCATGCATTCGGTTCCATTCTTCACGACTGACATCTTTCACGTATTCAACGATACCCTGGGCTACGGCGGAACTGTGACTGTGCATCCCGCAGTGAGTGACTTCACGAAATACGTCAATTCTACAAGTTCTGATGTGGACGTTACCATAGTTGAGGACTTGTAGTAATTGTATATAGACGGCAGTTTTATCCACCCGGGGTTCAGGTATATCGCAGTCTCCAATTTGAGTCAACGATATTACCGTCATGTTAGCGTTGGGTGTGCCACAGTCGTATGCGACGAGACCTTCAACACCGGTAAAAATTATGGCGAAGACCGATAGATACCACAAAAATGACCGATACATTTTTCGTTAATTTCCTTTCCTTAGCTTCCGCAGTGGATTATTTATATCCTGAAAAAGTAATCTTACGATGAATATTTTAGGAAAAGATAAAACTAAACAACAAGAAATTGGTGAATATGAATGTGTGTATATCGTTGAAATTTTTGTTTGTCAATTTTCGCGAGCAACATATATAATAACATTAATAGTAGTCATATTGTTTTACTAATAAGTTCGTTACAGAATAAGTTTTATTTCAAGGATATATAAAAATTCATTAGGTTTGATACTTCGGGATTGGCTCCTTCGTGAGTGCCCAATCCCGAACAACTAATTAATTGATTTTACGATACTCATTATTTTGACGTATTTCAATAATATAGCAACAATAATAATGGACTATATAATATAATAATAATAATAATAATAATTGATCATGTTCTTTGGTGATTCTATATTTGACATTATTGAATTTGTGAATTGGAAGGTATTTATATATATTCGCAAATAACAGCGCGATTGTATTTGTATATGCGTCATTATTCGGTTCGAGAAAATTCGGAAAGTGCGAATAAGAAAACAAGAGCGATTGCGATTTAGTTTAATCTTAAACAATTACTCGGACGGTATGTTTGTATTTTATAATTGCACCGTCATCACATTTTGAAATTGGTGTTCGCACATGCACAATTATTAGATTAAATATATAATAATAATAATAATGTTCGATATAAATATATAAAAAAAAAAAAGAAAAAGTTTGCTTTCATTTTAGCAACTTGCTGCATAAAGGACAGTATTTGCAGGCGCAAATCTTTTTGAGAGCTACTATATTGAACCCGCATTCCGCACAAAAGTTCGATGTGGTGATGCGTGCGCGAAATTCCGTAGTTGAAGAACGACTTGAGTGTGATAAGTCGCTTGTAGATTTCTCTATTACGCGCCGCACCTTCTGGTAGTTTTTCCTGGCCTTAGATTTCCGATGCGTTGCTGATGAATTTCCTTCGGATTCCAACGCACTTCCGTTGACACTTCCAACGTCAACCGAAGGGGATACTAATAACGTGGTTACAGGAATCTCTTTTGAAATCTCCGATGTGTTAGCGATTCCTTCTTCTGTCGCCTTTGTCTCGATTATATCTGGAATACACGGTTCTGGATCTGGTAATGCGGCTGCTTCTCCCATTGTGCTGGCAGTCTCCCAAGCTTCTTCTTGTGGAGGCGGTGGCAACCTAGGTGGTGAAGGAGCTCGTGGTTCCCTTCTTTTACGGTAAATTGGATCATTGAGATCCACGTAGATGGCGGCTCGCGTGGATTTTCGCAAGTCCCCGCGAGTAGGTAAAGTTGGATCCTCCACCGTATCATTGTACGCAGGTATCGAACCTACTTGTGTACGTTTGGGTATTGCTCCAGTATTGCGATTCCATCCTTTTTCTCGCGATGATCTCCGATTTTCCTTATGGATCCTATTATTTGGGCGTTCTTGTCCACAACCATTTCCAGAGGTGAGTGCCTCAGGGTACGGAGGCTCCATCCTTGGACCGTAGAAGTCCAACAACATTTCGTTGAAAACATCGTCATTATGCGCAGGTTTCCCTTCCACCTGGTATTTGGCGGATTGCTGTTTTTTCCAAGTCTCCCTTATTTTTGGACGATATGATTGGCTTTCGGAGTCCCCATATAAGTCGGCGAGCACGCGGTCTCTCTCCATTACCTGGTGGTTCCGCATCAGTCCGAGTTTCTCGCGGACTCCTTCTTTTCGGGCTGCTGGCCCCTTTCCCTTCAAATGGGGAATTCTCCATTTGTGGAGCTGGGCATCCAAACGCGAAGCCGCAGGTTCATCTCCTCCCGCATATATACGTGCTTCGTTGCTTGGCATTTTTGCAAATAGTTTACTGTCCTTTCTTTTTATAATTGGCCAACCTATATTAACATCGACAAAAATTACATTAGAGAAATTATTAATTATGACGGAGTCTTAAATCTGACTCCTTATGGTAGTAGGGATAAGACGATCCATCGAGACGATCTTTTCCTTCCTCCCAATTCGTATTTTAACATTTTTATCATTAAATACTTCTAAGATACGGTAAGGTCCTTCTTGCAAATCGCCTAGTTTACCAGACTTTAGACCCCTTCTTAAAAATACGTAGTTCCCTGCGATAAAATCGACAGGGTGAAGTCTTCGATCGTAATAGATCTTGGACTTCTCTTTCACGGCTTGTAGATAATCGCGTGCGTCATGGTGTAGGGCATCTAATCGAACTAACAATTTTATCAAGTAATTATCATAAGTTTCAATCCGTTCATGTCGAGGAAGTGATCGACTTGAAGGAATTATAGGGTTTTTTCCGTAAACTAACTCGAATGGCGTTTTCTTTGTACCTTCGTGAACATTGGAATTATAAGAGAACATTGCAAATTCTACCCAGTTATCCCATTCGCTATCTTTATTTGCAAATTGACGCAAGTACTCTACGAGAGTTGTGTGGGATCTTTCTAACGAACCATTAGTTTGGGGGTGAAATGCAGTGGTTTTTAATTGACGAATACGAAGTCGTTTAGCTAATAATTTGATTAATTTGGACAAGAAATTCGAGCCTTGGTCGGTTAGAACTATTTTGGGGGGTCCAAATACGCATATTAAACGTTTCAAAAATGCGTCTGCGACGGTAGAAGCTGTTGCATCAGGTAATGGGACTCCGATGAAATATTTTGTCAGTAGACATTGCATCGTGAGAATCCATCGATTTCCGCCTTCTGTCGGCGGTAGAGGTCCAACCAGATCGAGAGCTACCTTTTCAAAAGCTGTGCCTGGAGTATCCGTAATAGCCATTGGCATTCGTGTTTTGACGCGAGTAATTTTTTTTAATTTGCACTGTAGGCACTGTTCAATGTAAGCTTGAACGTCTTCTTTCATGTTTTCCCATTGATAATTAAATCTTAATAAACTATACGTTTTATTCACGCCCTTGTGTCCTCCTACTATCGAATTATGTGCTTCCTTAATGAGATCAAAACGCTGAGACATAGGGGGTTGTTTCACAAATCCTAAACATATCTATATCTTAGTGTCGATGGAGCGCAATCGATTTACCAATATATCTTGCATCTTATTCCAAAGGGTAGGATCTGAGAAATCGATACGCGGAATACTTAAACTTTGAATTTCATATAAGTGTAACAATTCTTTTAGCTGTTTACTACATACATTTAATATTGCAAAGACTTTACTTATATTGATTCCGGTCGATATCTGCGGTAAATAAATCCCGAAATAGTGCTTACTTCCAATTTTCAATGATTTAACTGTACCAACTGTATTGGGACCAAAATCAGTTAAATTCCGTTTCTTTCCATAGTCTTCTGTATCAGTTCCAATAGGTTTTCCATTTTCATCGAAGAAAAATACGCAATTATCCTTTCGCATTATTAAATTGTCACGAGTTTCAAAAATATTTCTTCCCGATAGTAGTTTCTCGATGGGATTTCGTTCATCTTCTTCGTCACTTGCTGGCTCGGAATGACATTCAACTTCGTCACTAACATCATCGTCTGGACAATCAACTTGATCGGTGTTATAGCCAGAGAGAATGTTTTCTTCTGTAGATGATGTTTCTAAGAGAGCATCATCTTGGATATTGGATGATGCTTCGATAGATTAAGTCTCAAAGGTTTGAGACATAGGTGATTCGAAAAATGGATTTTCATTAGTTACTATATTGTCTGATGAGGCTGGAGTTTCATGAGGTGAATCTACTGTTGGTTGTAATGTGTTCCTTTCGAGCTTTTTCGTTTTCTTCTGTTCTTTTCGTATTAGTTGCTTCCGATATTGCTGTCCTTCAATGGTAGGTTTTGAGATTCGTTGCGAACGTCTAGTTGGTGGTTCATGGGTTAGCTTGTGAATTATGCCATTCCCATAATAATTATCTTCTGCGACAAGGGATTGTTTTGAATCTGTATTGACTTCAATTGGCAAATTGGTAGAATTCTCGAAGGTATTTGTATTCGCAGGGTTGCGTGATAGGGCATCAGCATTCGCATTCTTCTTTCCTGCTTTATAAACGATATCAAAATCATGCTCTTCCAATTTTAAACGCCATCGTGTAAGTCTCGACGTAGGGTCCTTTGAAGTCCTCATCCATACTAATGGTTGATGATCTGTGACGATAGTGAATTTTTGTCCGTACAAGTATGGTCTAAAATGTTGGACACAAAATATAATAGCTAACGCTTCCTTCTCATAAGTTGAATAATTCCTCTCGGCTGCATTCAATATTTTTGATACATAGGCACATGGTCGATCTGATCCTATTGGCCCTTGACTTAAAATTCCGCCTATTGCATAGCCACTTGCATCTGTAGTGACTACGAAAGGTTTTTCAAAATCCGGATATTGTAATACCGGTTCTTCCCATAGTTTTCGACGGAGAGTGTCGAACGCGGATTGTTGCAATTCGGTCCATTCGAATTCTCGATCTTTTTCTAACAATTTAGACAGTGGTTTTGATATTTTAGCGTATTTATCGATGAATCTGCGATAGTATCCAGTTAAACCTAAGAATTCTCGTATTCCCTTGACGTTCTTAGGTTGCGGGAACTTTTCGACTGCTTCGAGTTTTTTAGGATCTGGTTTCAATCCGTCTTGTGTAATGAGATGTCCGAGATAGGTGACTTCGAGCCTCAAAAACTCGCACTTGTCAGCTTGTAGTTGAAGGTTTGCTTCACGTAACCGATGTATTAAATTAAGAAATTTCTTGCGATGTTCTGTCAAAGTTTTTGCGTATATCACTACGTCGTCCAAGTATACGAACAGCTCTATTCCTTGTAATCCGGATAATACTACATTCATTAAGTTCATAAAAGTAGCAGGAGCATTCTTGAGTCCGAATGGCATTCTGGCAAATTCCCAGTGTCCATGATCCGTGGAGAATGCGGTTTTGTGTTGGTCCTTTTTACTCATAGGAATTTGATGAAATCCTGAGGCAAGGTCAAAAATGGAGAAGTATTGTGCTCCTCCCAATTGATCCAGTATTTCGGAAATGTTTGGCAACGGGTACGCATTTCCAATCGTTTTCTCGTTTAGTGCCCTGAAGTCCAGTACCAATCTCCAGCGTTTATTTCCTTGACTGTCTTCTTTCTTAGGGACAATCCAAATAGGCGTGTTATAAGGTGATTGTGACGGTTGAATAATATTATTAGTTAATAACTCTTCTACTTGTCGATTTATTTCTCCTCGCAAATTTCTTGGGAAACGATACTGACGTTTATAAATGGTTTCTTCGTCACTAGTACGGATTTCATGTTGTGTGATGTGCGTGGATTGCAGTTGTTCTCCCGGGATATAGAATCTGTCTGCACTTTCTTTTAATAACAGATCTACTTCTTCTCGCTCTTCAACATTCAAATGATCTAAGCGCAATAATTCCTTGATTTTTTTATATCTTGAATCTTCTTGAATGCTGTATATCTTAGAGGGGTGTATTTTCAATCTGGACAATTTTCTGCGACGAGTGATACGTTTCTGTTCAACCAATTCTGTTTGTGTTGGTTGAGTTTCCTGAACTTCTTGTAATTCTACTTCAGTAGGTGAATATGGATATGGTTTATCTGTTGTGTTAACTATCGGCACATAAGCTTTGCCATCGTGGTTTTCTGTTAACCCATTTCCCATAAATATTCCTTCGGGTAATTTTAAAAGTGGCATATATCCACATGTGATTTTAGTATTTTTGACGTGAACATATACAATTTGTCGGGAACGCGGAGATATAACAAAAACTGGAGGGTGTGAATAGAATGGACACTTATTTTCGCTAACTTCTAAAAGTTGTTCTTCCCAATTAATCTTTGCCTTATATTTTGATAAGAATGAAGTTCCTAATAGGCCATCTTGATATATGGGAAAATCATCGGGTACTACATGAAAATCGACGCGATTACCTAAAATATTCATAGTGACGCTCCCCATGGTAGGTACCAATTGTGGAGATATTCCTAATAGTTGTAAAATATGAGTTTTGTCGATTGTTTCTTTATCTATAAATCTCTGTTTAATTATACAAGGTCCAGCTCCCGAATCTATAAGAAACAATGTAGGATCAGGACAATTTAATTGAACGGAAGGCGATTCGCGTTCTATAGTTAATTTGACTGATCGTATGGTTCCTCTTCTATGGCATATTGCATCATTCGTATTGGAGCACGATTTAATGGTTGAAATTGAACTGCCTCCCGATGTGGGAGGCTCCGGAAGTTTCCCGATTTCTGAATATTATTGGAAGCTTGACGATTTCGTGCGAAACAGAATTCAACGGTATGACCTGCCTTTTTACAGAAACTGCAAATTTCTCTTATCGATTCTTGCTGTTTGGGAATTTGGAAGCATCGGGCTGCAGTATGCCCGGTTCGATTGCAGTATTGACAGCGTGGGGCCTGTTGTTCTTTTATTCGCGGGCAATCTCTAGCGGTATGACCTCGCTGGGTACAATATTGACAAGGCATACTATTTCGACAATCTTGCAGAGTGTGTCCTGTTTTACCGCATCCTTGACAATTCGGTTGAACTACCCGAACGGGAGCTCTGTACTGACAATCTCGTGCCACGTGTCCCGTTCTACGACAAAGATCGCATATTTGGGTTCCCGATCTGTTGCGACATTCCCTGGTTGTATGCCCAGATTTGTTACAATATTGACACCTTTGTCCTTTAGGGCGACAATCTCGTGCGAGGTGTCCGGTTCGATCGCATAATTGGCATCTTGAACGATTTTCCGTGTCTTCTCGTTTTTCACATGTTTTTGCCGTATGTTGGGTACTGTCACATAATTGGCATCGTTTGGGTTCTTTAGATAATAAAGGACACTCTAACGTTGCGTGTACGGTGCTTTTGCAAATATCGCAATTCGTAAGTGGAGAATTCTGTTGTATGATTAATCGTTTACGATTCTCTAACTGAATTTCGATTTTAATTGCTTCCGGTCCGGCTAAATTTAAATCTACTCGTTCCGTCATTCGATTATTAATTTCGGGGTGTAATCCTAATACAAAAGCCTTACAACAGGCAACTTCAAGTTCTTTAATTTTTTCGTCTGACAAATCTATGTTTGACCCTTGCTTATACGCTTCTTTTAGACGGTATCCGATTGCTCGGGCACGATTAAAGTAACTTGCGGCACGTTCAGAACCCCCTTGACATAACAGGGCTAATTCACCATACACTTCTAGCGTAGAAGTGTGGGAACCATGAATCCCTTTTAAAACAATTAACATCTCGGATATAGTATCGGGGTCCTTGCCAAGCATAGTACGATATGCTTCACCTTTTAATCTGGCAAGAGTCAGTTTAGTAAGTGCGCGCTCTGCTGCGTCGGGGATCATTTTTAAGGCGTTATTACAAGCTGTCGCGAATTCCGTATATGTATATCCGTCCCTAGACCCGGAAAATATGGGTATTGTATCAGCTGCATCGCGGACACTTAAATATTGATTACTTGCCATCTCGGAGGTGATCAAATCGTATTTAATAGTAGATGCCGAAAAAAGGGAAAATGAAGACTGGTTTAAATTGTCTAAGTCTTGACTGGAATTATTCGGTTGATTTCCGAATGGAGCTGGTTCTATAACAGATTCAAGAACCGAATCCAGGTTAGGCTCGAAAAACGCAGGTTTCGTAGGGGAATATAATAAAGTTTTAGTTGCTTGAAATGGATCTATAGAATTTAGGTTCCGCTGATTCACAATAGGTAAACCCTCTACTAACGCGTTTTTTCTTTCTTCTTCGCTAAGAGTTTTGTATTTATTGCGAGTGAGTTTACCGTCTTCACTCATTTATTGCGATTAAAAGGAAAAATGGCTATACTCGTAGTGGGCATACCGATTTCTCGAAAAAGCGTAATTAGGCGGTTTCGCGTTTATTATTGTAAAAGCGGTAAAAACAAGAAAACAAAAACTTTTTAAACTCTTTAAATATTCTTTTATTATTTTTCGCTCATTTTAAACGGCGACTTCGCTCTATTTGGCGGCTTCGCTCTGTGGCGGCTTCGCGTTTATTTATTTTAAACGCGGTAAAAACAAGAAACTCTTTTATTTTTAACACTTTTGAAACAATCTTTTATTATCTTTCGCTCGTTTTGTCCGGCGACTTCGCTCTATTTGGCGGCTTCGCTCTCTGGCGGCTTCGCGTTTATTTTTTTAAACGCGGTAAAAACAAGAAAACAAAAACTTTTTTAAACACTTTAAAACATTTTTTTATTATTCATCTTCGCTCTATTTGGCGGCTTCGCTCTCTGGCGGCTTCGCGTTTATTATTTTACGCGGTAAAAAAACAAGAAACTTTTTTAAACTCTTTAAATATTTTTTTATTATTTTTCGCTCGTTTTATACGGCGACTTCGCTCTTTTTGGCGGCTTCGCTCTGTGGCGGCTTCGCGTTTATTTATTTTAAACGCGGTAAAAACAAGAAACTCTTTTATTTTTAACACTTTTGAAACAATCTTTTATTATCTTTCGCTCGTTTTGTACGGCGACTTCGCTCTATTTGGCGGCTTCGCTCTCTGGCGGCTTCGCGTTTATTTTTTTTTTAACGCGGTAAAAAACAAGAAAACAAAATCTTTTTTTAAACACTTTGAGACATTTTTTTATTATTCATCTTCGCTCTATTTGGCGGCTTCGCTCTCTGGCGGCTTCGCGTTTAATATTTTACGCGGAAAAAAAACAAGAAACTTTTTTAAACTCTTAAAATATTCTTTTATTATTTTTCGCTCGTTTTACACGGCGACTTCGCTCTATTTGGCGGCTTCGCTCTGTGGCGGCTTCGCGTTTATTTATTTTAAACGCGGTAAAAACAAGAAAACAAAAACTTTTTTAAACACTTTGAAACATTTTTTTATTATTCGTCTTCGCTCTATTTGGCGGCTTCGCTCTCTGGCGACTTCGCGTTTAATATTTTACGCGGTAAAAAACAAGAAACTTTTTTAAACTCTTTAAAATATTTTTTATATTCGCTCGTTTTGCACGGCGACTTCGCTCTCTGGCGGCTTCGCGGTTTTTTATTTTACGCTGTAAAAAAAAACACTTCTTTTTAATCGTTGAAAATTGATTTCTGCTCAACACTGTCAAATACAAAAACTTTTTAGAATTTAATAGAGAGTAAAACGACCTTGCCTTCTAAAAAAAAAGAAAATTTATGGTCCGCATTGGTTAAAACGGAATTCGAAAAGGACTTATGCCCGCGGTATTCGAAACACGTAAACGATATCAAAATTTATTTTCACTGTTTTTTATTTATTTTAGGTTATTTGCGACTTTTCGTTTTTTTTTCTTTGTTAAAACACGAGTAATTTTTATTGAGTAATGTGACTGAAAATAAAATAGTTTACATTTATTAAGGGGTTATTTTACTTTGTTTCTCTGGTTCTTATGTTTTACTATTTTTTTTTGGTTTTTGGTTATAACTACACTATCTCATTATGGGATTTTCACAACACTTTTTGTTCATTTTATATTCGTTTTGCTGAAAGAAAAATTTCATTAGTACAATAAATATATTATTTCACAATCTCTCTATCCCAATCCTACCGACTGCGCCAAAAATTATGTCCTCTGTTACGTCCAGCGTCGAACACAAAGTTTTTTAAATTTATAATTCGTCCCTCTTACCTTGGGACGACCGGGATGGTGGAGAAATGGTGAAATAAAATATACAATTATTATTATTATTATTACAATTTATATTTTAAGTACATTACTAAATATTGGAAGATAGTATGATTTTTGGGAAAGGAAACTAGGGAATAATCGATTTGGGGTTCAATTAATTAACAAAAAAAAAAGTGGTTAGATAGATACTTTAAAGTTGGTACCTTTACGAGGAAGCATCCAACTTCAAGTATTTGTTTCTAATCAAAAAAAAGAGAAATAAGAAAAGAAAATCCTTTTTGTTTCAATACCTCGAGGTTGGTACCTTGACGACGAAGCGTCCAACCTCAAGCCTTTGAAAATAGGATTAGTTTTAAAGAAAAAAAATCGAATGAATCGAAAAAGTCTTTAATAAGACAACAAAATTAAGAATAGAACAAATCTTTAATTCAATACCTCGAGGTTGGTACCTTGACGACGAAGCGTCCAACCTCAAGCCTTTGAATTAATTTAGAAGAATTTTGTTTAAATAATTAATTTAATACTCGAAGTTGGTACCTTAACTTCAAGCATCCAACCTCAAGTTTTTAAATTAATTTGGATTAAGAAAAGGGAAAAACAAAAGGAATTATCCTGGAAATCAAAAATGGTAAACAAGATTGTATAATTATAAAGAAAAGATAAAAATAAAACGAAACTTACTTCAAACTGTCGCGACAGTGTTTAACGGTTAGAACGTTGACGTCAAATATGTTTCGACAATTTTCCTGTCGATTAAAAAATACAAATTTTTTTTTAAAATACTCTGGAGGGATTGTACTTTGGAAGGTAGCTGCTATTGGAAGGTCACAAACGACCATAACCTCAAAATTGTACTCTCTATGTAAAACATAGGTTTTGGTAACCACTAAATTTGTTCGAGTGACAAGAAATGAATGATTTGTGCTTTAGGAATACATGATTATGTGCAGTTGAGTTACATTTAAGTAGAAATTATGCATATATGCATATATATATATATATATATATATATATATATATATATATATATATATATATATATACAGGGTGATCCAAAAGTCCCGGAACAGCAAAATATCTCAGCGAGAGGACATTTTCGGGAAAAATGTTTTAGACAAAAGTTTTAGGATTTTTCACGGGCTATTTAATGGTAGCATAGAATTTGACCTTGAACATGACCTTGAAGGTTATTTCAAAGTTAAGTTTATTTTTTTTAATGCGAACCTCTATTTTTTTCATGGTTTCGGAAAAAGCGGGAAATTTTACGTCCGATTATGATATGAACGATATTTTGGTCAAGGTCATTTAAAGGTGAAACTTGAAAGTCCCGGAACGGGGAAATATCTCAGAGGGAGTTCATTTTCTGTGAAAATGTTAAAGATAAGAGTTTAAGGATTTTCTGCTATCGATCTAATGGTGATATTAATTTTGACCTTCACTATTATTTTGAAGGTCATTTCAAGGTCAAGTTCAATTTTTCAAATGGGAACCACTATTTTTTTGAGCGGAAAGGCTTACGTCAGAACACGACTTCACTTCACGACTTTCACAGAAAATAGACTCCCGCTGAGATATTTCGCAGTTCCGGAACTTTTAAGTTTCACCTTGAAATGACCTTGACCAAAATATCGTTCATAATATATGCGTGCGTGCGTGTGTGTGTGTGTGTGTGTGTGTGTGTGTGTGTGTGTGTGTGTGTGTGTGTGTGTGTGTGTGTGTGTGTGTGTGTGTGTGTGTGTGTGTGTGTGTGTGTGTGTGTGTGTGTGTGTGTGTGTGTGTGTGTGTGTGTGTGTGTGTGTGTGTGTGTCTGTGTGTGTGTGTAGGGTGGCCGTTACTTTGGTCATTTTTGAATTTCTTCGGTCTCACCCCCGAAAAGTGTTCATGTTTATGAAAAAAAATATCAGATAAAATTTGGATCAATTCGACCAGATCAACACGAGCCACCCGAGGATTAAATGTAACATTGTTTTTAAATGGGGAAAAGAGGTCTCTTAGTTTTTTTTCACGTAACTTCGACCCGTTGAGTCTTATTTCTTTTTAAATTGACATATTTCACTTACAGGGGTTCTTGGATAACAGAATACGCCAAAAATGTTTTTTTTTTTAATTTTAAACCAACACCCGATTATCTTAGAAGATACGCATTTATTGAAAAAATGCTTGACACAAAAGTTGCACGGTTGAAAGAGGGTCAATCAAGGTTATTTTAAGGGCAATTATGCAAGTACTGAACAAACTGTAACATCTTTGACTATTTTGTAGCGCTCTCGATCTAGGCTGAAAAAATATGTAATAAAAGATAATGGTTTCGTTAGGAAAAATTGAAGGTAAACTTCACGTGACCAACGCGTGACTATTGACAGTCAAACGCATGACATTTTACATTTCCCAAGATCATTAAACAGTGTTTTATAAATCTTGCGATTCCTCCAATGTGTGTGCAGTAATCCAAGTTTCTTTTTCGTAATTGCTGTATATTACGTCATTAGCCAGTACTGTATCGGTGACTGTTACCGATTCTTACCGCGGGGAGGTAGACGTATATCAAGAATCATGTTTTTTTTAATTGATTTTTTTTTTTATTATTTTTTTTAATTTTTTTTCTGGTTTTATTGATTTTTTTTGATTTTTTGATTTTATTGATTTTTTTGGATTTTCTGATTTTATAGATTTTTTCACTGTTGAAGATCAGGAATTTAAGAAACTAGCATTTCTTCAGCTTCGGGGGAAAGCTCAATGAATTTCTTTTCTAATTTGAGGCTCAACGATGTTAGTACTGGATCAGAATACATTAGTAGGTAATGTATTATGTCTTCATTAGTGTTTTGGCGTGAAGACATGCGACTATTGGATGCCCGAGCTTTGCGGAAAATTTTGTTCGTTGCCTCTTGTGCCTCTTCTGACAACCATCCTATCGGAACACGAAAACAGTCAATTATCTTGCTACCATGACATAGTACTTTATGCACAGAAGGAGCCATTTTGTACCAAGGATATACCGCTACGCACAATTCCGCTGTTTCGTTACAGTACTTTTCAAATTGCGGAACATTGACAGGTTTACCACACGTCAGAACTTGCAGAATGTTATGGAAGCGTTTTATTATGTTGACGTCTAATCCTGTGACCTCCGCAACCGAGTCTGCTTGGGCAAAAAATGAACGAGCGACATTGCCTGTATTGCTTGTCCCAAACCCTTGTTTGACTATATCCACATAAATATTTATTTTCCTTAGGGATTCTTGAACTCTACGTTTTGTGATCTTTTGAGTTTCTTTATCAATTGGCAACTTCACCTCGGGTTTTTTAACGTCCATGTTGTACGCAATATGTAAAAGGTATTCCATGAAACGAATCCAGCAATGCAACGTGGATAAACCATATTCGTAATACTCATGATACCACTTAGTTGTTTTTATGTAATCTAGATTGTTCATGAGTTTAGGCCCGACTTTGCAAATATTGCAACTCCTAGTAGATCTTTGATCCGTAAAGAAATTGCAGACTTTGCCGTCAATCATCGTGCAGTGTAAGTGAAATTTAATGTCATACGTCGAATTCGCCATTTCAAAGGAATATGTCTCTACTTTCTCTAACAGTTTTTTATAGCGATCATATAATTTTTTAGCCAGAGATTCAGTTTCCTTGACAAATTGAAAACGAACTGGTCTACAGTAGCGAACTGAGGACGGAGTTGGATTAGTCCAAATGATTGATGATTTGCATTTCAGTTGCAGAGGGACGAATGAAACCGTAAAAACAGCTGCATCTCGACTTGCACGAGTTACATTATTATCACAATTTGCAGCCTTTTTAGGTTCTGCTCCTTTTGGAGGATTACCGTTAACATATGAGTCAACCCCGCCTTCTTCTTCTTCGAAGCTGTCACCATCACTGTGTTCTTGAGAGCCATTATGCATTCTTCCTTCACTCCAATTCTGCCTCGTTGTCTGTTGACCACCAGCACCATCCATGCCCCATTTCCCAATGAGAGTTAAAGTTTCACTACCAATTTCAGATACTTTATCATCACCAACAACCAAAAGTATTCTCTTAGCAGTGTGCACTAATAAAGATATAAAATGCACACTTGCTTTTGTTTCAGAAATTGTGATATGTTCTGGATAGCAATCTGCTTTAGCTCTTTGCAAATGGTGATAAGGTGGGAAATGGCCTGAATCACTAAACAATGAATGATGTTTTCTTGCCATCTCATACATTCTTTTACTATATCCTACATCCATATACATTGCAAGAACTCTGTTTAAGTCGACGGCATTTTCTTCCTCGCTAATATCAACCTCCATTGTATCATCCATGTTTCGTAGTTCCTCTTTTTCTTTTAATTTTAATGCTTTCTGCAATTCTTCCTTACTGTGAGTAGAAGCTAAGTCTCCAATTCGTCTTTGCTTCGTTCGTAAAGATGAGTTATCATAGGTTAGCCGTGGACGACCTTTTTTGAGGGAGTTACGATCTGTGATTATGGCAGCATCAGTGCTAGTAGTAGCAATTTGGCTGGTACAAAGGTCGACCTCAAAAAGTCTTTTCAAATAATTGTCGTATTTTTGTTTAAAATAATCTTTACGTCTTTTGACTTGTTGCCACATTTTATTGTACTGTGGTAAGAAATTATTGAGAATTTTATGCGAGATCATAGCGTATTGCTGATCTGAAAACGTAGTACATCTACGTATTTCATTCATCACAGCTTCAACTTTTTGATTATTCGAAGTCGCACCTGCATTCCATATCATGTCACAAATTATGAAATTTTCGACACTATACTTCATTTTAAATTTAAAAATAAAAATAAAATACAGAAATAATTTGAAACTATAAACCAAGTAAAATGCAACGAATCAAGTATATAGAATGAAAAAATACCTGAATGTAACTGACGGATTTTATTAAGCAAATAGTAGACACGCAATTTCATACATTTCTGCCAAGAATATTTTAAAAAAGTGGGTAGTCATGTTCGTTCCTCCCATCCTCTTAATATTGAAACGGAATGCGGTTCTACTTTCGTATTCGCTTCCACCTAGCGGACGCGGACGAAGGCCAAATTATATATTCGAAGAGATCATGTGTTTCTTTCTATTGTACTGTTTTAAAGTAGCATATGTACTTTCAAACTCCTTAAAAATGTTAGTCAGCGTTGTAGTTGTGAATGTTTAGAAATTTATCCACATAAGGTAAAATAACGGTGTGAAATGATTAAATAATTAATAGAATAAGTTTAAAAAATACGTAAGGAATGCATTTATAGTCGTAATACTGTAAATCATAAAACGATTCTCATTATATTTCGTTTGGAATGTTGAAACGTATGTCAGTTTACTGTTTATATCATTTGATGCAGACAAATTGTTAAGCAAGAGTTCTTAAATAGTTGAAATCAGATTAAGTTTAAAAATATTGTTGTAGAAAAATAATGAAGGTCCGAAAACTATTGCAAATGTGCTCTATCTATTTCCCTTGGGAAAATAACGAAAAATAACCAATTACTTGTAGAAATTTTATGCTAAATAAAATAAATACATAATTTTTTAGGATCAATTTGTTTTTATTCTTCGTGTTTTTTCACGAAACGTGTCATAATAAATGAAATACATATATACGATGTGATTCCGATAGTTGAACCTACCCTACTGAAAATGTTCGTAATATCATATGATAAATCATATGAGATTTTTAAAATATCAGACGATCCGGAAAACTTTTTATGTGATTTCTCATGTAATTATAAGAAATAATAATAATATGAGAAAATGAATTACAATCATCTGGATTCCTCTAAGATATTAAAGAAATTATAAAAATCTCTTATGATTTATCATATATGATTTTACGGAAATTTTCACCAGGGTAAATAATATGGCACTCAATTCTGTCAAAAGCAATGGCTCCAACAATGTAACTGAGATATGAAGTAAGTTACAGCAAAATATTATAAATTACAAATAAATAGCAGAATTTATATTGATTGATTTATGTATAATTGATTGCATAACGCATTAACATATTTACATATATGCGAATCTAGGCAATTATTTTGAAACTAAATGAAATATAATATTAACGAAAATAGTATTAACAATAGAATGAAATTTTGAGTGAGACTGAAGTCTTCATAGAGTGGATATTTTGGTACTTTTGTCACAGAGTGAATTATGATTTTGAACTTTTTGAAATAAGTTTTCACTCGTGAGAGAGAGGAGGTTCGCCAATAAGGAATGAAAATTCACTCTTTCATAAGAGTATTTCAATTTAAATGATATATATATATATATATATATACACACATATATATTTCTAAATTTACCAACTTTTGTGGAGGAATTTTACAAAATATATCTGGCATTATCACAATTACCAACTAACATTTTACCTATACATTTTTGCATTTTATATGCATGGGTCATTCTCTCAATAAGTACAAATTACGTCTTTAAAAAATATTTTCAATCAAATGATTAAAGCGAATAAAAGTGGTGCTAACCATACCCAATGAGAACATGGTTGTTTCATATACGTATATCAGAGGTATAAAAACGGTGTACGTATTCGGCATATACGTTTTCGAGATATACGTCTATACAACGGTAGTTTAAAATACGTCTAAGATTAACGTTTTTTTCTAATTATTTGCGTTTAGAAAAATTGCATAAAGTTAAATAACGTAATGCAAAAAATGTAAAAAATTAAAAAAAGGATATTTTAATATTTTTAATGTTTTTGTACTAAACGTATATATACGACTGTAATACTTTTAAGATTAACGTTTACAGCGCGTTTAAAAAATGGCATATTATTATGACGTTTTATAGACTGTCATCGAAACGAGAATTATACGTAACTTATAAACGTGTTATATCCCAGAATTATACTATAAATTAAACATCTATTGAACTATCGAGTTCTTATTATGTATTATAGCAGTTAAGATTATTCAATATTTACTTGATTCTTGAAAATAGATTTCACAAAATATTGTATTGTGTATGTATTTTTCACCATTAAAACAATTTTGTATGGCAATCTAAACTTCACTCTGTTAATACAGTAAAATTTGATTTTTTATTAGTAAATGATAAATATTATTGATTATTCTTACAAAAATCTTTTATTTGAATTAATGCCTACAAATCCTATTTACTATTTGATTATATAATTAATTATTTTGAAAGCAATAACTGTTTGAATAAGATTTGCTTTGTGAACGGTTACAGAGTGCAGTTTTTCCACCATGTGAACATGGAGTAGAAAATTAGGGTTTCCATCTATAATTTTCAATTTACACTTTCAATAACCTTCAAATTTGACTCCAAAGTCAAAAGCAAGGTCAAGATTGATCGACCCCTTTAAACCCTGCGATTTTTGTCTCAGATATGTTTTTACTTTTCGCATACCATAAAATGTATTAATGTTTAAACGTTTTGAATTTGAATATTTGTCACAGGAAATCGTTACCTTTGCATGACTAGACATCTAAACCTGAAATTCTCCGCTCTTATCATATCCAGAGTAAAAAAGTACGGTTTCCGTTTAAAAATTTCGTTTCGCCCTTGAAATAACCTTGATTGACCCTCTTTCAACCGTGTAACTTTTGTGTCAAGCATTTTTTCAATAAATGCGTATCTTCGAAGATAATCAGGTGTTGGTTTAAAATTAAAAAAAAAACATTTTTGGCGTATTCTGTTATCCAAGAACCCCTGTAAGTGAAATATGTCAATTTAAAAAGAAATAAGACTCAACGGGTCGAAGTTACGTGAAAAAAAACTAAGAGACCTCTTTTCCCCATTTAAAAACAATGTTACATTTAATCCTCGGGTGGCTCGTGTTGATCTGGTCGAATTGATCCAAATTTTATCTGATATTTTTTTTCATAAACATGAACACTTTTCGGGGGTGAGACCGAAGAAATTCAAAAATGACCAAAGTAACGGCCACCCTACACACACACACAGACACACACACACACACACACACACACACACACACACACACACACACACACACACACACACACACACACACACACACACACACACACACACACACACACACACACACACACACAATAACACACACATCTACGCACGCACCCCACGCACGCACGCATATATTATGAACGATATTTTGGTCAAGGTCATTTCAAGGTGAAACTTAAAAGTTCCGGAACTGCGAAATACCTCAGCGGGAGTCTATTTTCTGTGAAAGTCGTGAAGTGAAGTCGTGTTCTGACGTAAGCCTTTCCGCTCAAAAAAAATAGTGGTTTCCATTTGAAAAATTGAACTTGACCTTGAAATGACCTTCAAAATAATAGTGAAGGTCAAAATTAATATCACCATTAGATCGATAGCAGAAAATCCTTAAACTCTTATCTTTAACATTTTCACAGAAAATGAACTCCCTCTGAGATATTTCCCCGTTCCGGGACTTTCAAGTTTCACCTTTAAATGACCTTGACCAAAATATCGTTCATATCATAATCGGACGTAAAATTTCCCGCTTTTTCCGAAACCATGAAAAAAATAGAGGTTCGCATTAAAAAAAATAAACTTAACTTTGAAATAACCTTCAAGGTCATGTTCAAGGTCAAATTCTATGCTACCATTAAATAGCCCGTGAAAAATCCTAAAACTTTTGTCTAAAACATTTTTCCCGAAAATGTCCTCTCGCTGAGATATTTTGCTGTTCCGGGACTTTTGGATCACCCTGTATATATATATGCATATATGCATAATTTCTACTTAAATGTAACTCAACTGCACATAATCATGTATTCCTAAAGCACAAATCATTCATTTCTTGTCACTCGAACAAATTTAGTGGTTACCAAAACCTATGTTTTACATAGAGAGTACAATTTTGAGGTTATGGTCGTTTGTGACCTTCCAATAGCAGCTACCTTCCAAAGTACAATCCCTCCAGAGTATTTTAAAAAAAAATTTGTATTTTTTAATCGACAGGAAAATTGTCGAAACATTTTTGACGTCAACGTTCTAACCGTTAAACACTGTGATGTCGTCTCTCGGACTGTCGACTATCGGACTAACTTTTAAGTAAACTTTTAACTCAACCTGTTAACTGAAACTTTTGAACTGAACCTTTTAACTGAAACCTTTTGAACTGAACCTTTTAACTGAAACCTTTGAACTGACTGTTGAAAATAGGTTTTCCTAAATCGTCACCTCGGTTAGAGCTCTAGGACTTCTCCCTCTCTATGCTCATGAGATGAGAGTCAAAAATTGTCTATGTCAAGATTGGACGATAGAGGAAAAGGGGCAGGGCTTATGCCCGGAAAAGTGGGGAAAAGTGGATATGATGTATACTATCTTCCCTTACAATATAATATTATAAACTTATATCTAAACGCAATAATAACAATTAGTAGTTAACATACAATAATAATATTACGCGGATTACATATTCGCAATTGATGATATATACATCGCGCAATACTCCGATTACTTATTACTTATAATCATAATTAATACCGTTAAAAAGGTATTAAATTGAATAAGATATACTTCTAAACTTATTGATATAAATCTAATTGTACGCTGACAATGAATTTTATTAGTAACGCTTCTATAATTAATGGTTAATTGATTATAATAGTTGCAATGGTAATTGTTAGTATTACTAAGAGGACGTGACGTCATTCGGGACAAAAATTATTTAGTCTTTTTATTTTTCCACACGTGTTCGATAACAGGAAGTGTTCTATTGGTATAAGATATTTTTAAGTTTATTATGGGATAATGCTCCGGCCGTTGGCTACGGCGGATCGTGTGATCGAAAACTGATTTATGAATAATCATAAATTTACACGAAACTCGAGAGGGTTCGCGGCATTTCTACTATGATGATGCTCGGCCGCATGTTGTAAGAAGCTTATCTTCTGGTTGTCGAATGTGGGAAAATAGTACATTTCCTTTTTTTTTTATTTTATTAGTAACAGCTGTGCAAGCTGGAGAAAGATGAAACGGTGGGAAAACTAATTTTTGTTAGAACTAAAAACGTCCCACGTTACAGCATGTCTCTAACGATATCATCAATAAAAATAAGAGCCTCAGAAAAGATACCGCAGTTAACCGCTAATTTACGAGACTTTTGACCTAATTGGGGTCTTATTGTAACGTTCCATGGATTTAAAATTTTTTTAAATACGATCATATCTCGTCTTTTGTATCTCTCTGTAGACATCATCAATAAAAAAATGAACCTCAGAAAAGTTACGGCAGTTAAGCGCTAATTTACCTCAATTTTAACCTCCTGGGGTTTATATGGGTATGTTCCATGGGTTTTAAATTTTCTTAAATACGATCATAATTCGTCTTTTGCATCTCTCTGTATATAACATCAATAAAAAAAAAGACATCAGAAAAGTTACGGCAGTTCAGCGCTAATTTACGTGATTTTTTACGTTATGGGGATCATATGGGAACGTTCCATGGATTTCAAATTTTGTTAAATACGATCATAATTCCACTTTTGCATCTCTTCGTAGACATCATCGATGAAAAAAAAGGTATCAGAAAATTTACGACAGATAAACGCTAATTTACGTGATCTTTGACCTTATGGTGGTATTAAGGGAACGTTCCATGCATTTTCAATTTTTTTAAATACGATCACATCTCGTCTTTTGCATCTCTATGTAGACATCATCAATAGAAAAACAAACCCAGAAAGGTTACGGCAGTTAAGCGCTAATTTACCTCAATTTTCACTCCATGGGGTTTGTCTGGGTTTGTTCCATGGGTTTTCAATTTTGTTGAATACGATCATAATTCGTCTTTTGCATGTCTATAACGATATCATCAATAAAAATAAGAACCTCAGAAAAGATACCGCAGTTAACCGCTAATTTACGAGACTTTTGACCTAATGGGGGTCTTATTGTAACGTTCCATGGATTTAAAATTTTTTTAAATACGATCATATCTCGTCTTTTGCATCTCTCTGTAGACATCATCAATAAAAAAATGAACCTCAGAAAAGTTACGGCAGTTAAGCTCTAATTTACCTCAATTTTAACCTCCTGGGGTTTATATGGGTATGTTCCATGGGTTTTAAATTTTCTTAAATACGATCATAATTCGTCTTTTGCATCTCTCTGTATATAACATCAATAAAAAAATAGACATCAGAAAAGTTACGGCAGTTCAGCGCTAATTTACGTGATTTTTTACGTTATGGGGATCATATAGGAACGTTCCATGGATTTCAAATTTTGTTAAATACGATCATAATTCCACATTTGCATCTCTTCGTAGACATCATCGAGGAAATAAAGGTATCAGAAAAGTTACGACAGATAAACGCTACTTTACGTGATATTTGACCTTTTGGTGGTATTAAGGGAACGTTCCATGCATTTTCAATTTTTTTAAATACGATCACATCTCGTCTTTTGCATCTCTATGTAGACATCATCAATAAAAAAACGAACCTCAGAAAAGTTACGTTAGTTAAGCGATAATCTATCTCAATTTTCACCTCGTGGAGTTTATGTGGTTACGTTACGATCATAATTCCACTTTTGCATCTCTTCGTAGACATCATCGATGAAAAAAAAGGTATCAGAAAAGTTACGACAGATAAACGCTAATTTACGTGATCTTTGACCTTATGGTGGTATTAAGGGAACGTTCCATGCATTTTCAATTTTTTAAAATACGATCACATCTCGTCTTTTGCATCTCTATGTAGACATCATCAATAGAAAAACAAACCCAGAAAGGTTACGGCAGTTAAGCGCTAATTTACCTCAATTTTCACTCCATGGGGTTTGTCTGGGTTTGTTCCATGGGTTTTCAATTTTGTTGAATACGATCATAATTCGTCTTTTGCATCACTCTGTAGACATCATCAATAAAAAAACGAACCTCAGAAAAGTTACGTTAGTTAAGCGATAATCTATCTCAATTTTCACCTCATGGGGTTTATGTGGGTACGTTCCATGGGTTTTTAATTTTGTTAAATTCGATCATTATCCGTCTTTTGCATCTCTCTGTAAATATTATCAATAAACAAAAGGCAGCAGAAAAATTACGACAAATCACGCGACTTTACGTGATTTTTGAAATTATGGGGTTCATATGGGAACGTTCCATGGGTTTCAAATTTTTTTAAATAGATCACAATTCGTCTTTTGCATCACTCCGTAGACATCATCGAGGAAAAAAAAGATATCAGAAAAGTTACGACAGATAAACGCTAATTTACGTGATCTTTGACCTTATGGTGGTATTAAGGGAACGTTCGATGCATTTTCAATTTTTTTAAATACGATCACATCTCGTCTTTTGCCTCTCTATGTAGACATCATCAATAAAAAAACAAACCCAGAACAGTCACGGCAGTTAAGCGCTAATTTACCTCAATTTTCACCCCATGGGATTTGTCTGGGTATGTTCCATGGGTTTTCAATTTTGTTGAATACGATCATAATTCGTCTTTTGCATGTCTCTAACGATATCATCAATAAAAATAAGAGCCTCAGAAAAGATACCGCAGTTAACCGCTAATTTACGAGACTTTTGACCTAATTGGGGTTTTATTGTAACGTTCCATGGATTTAAAATTTTTTTAAATACGATCATATCTTGTCTTTTGTATCTCTCTGTAGACATCATCAATAAAAAAATGAACCTCAGAAAAGTTACGACAGTTTAGCGCTAATTTACCTCAATTTTAACCTCCTGGGGTTTATATGGGTATGTTCCATGTGTTTTAAATTTTCTTAAATACGATCATAATTCGTCTTTTGCATCACTCTGTATATAACATCAATAAAAAAAAGACATAAGAAAAGTTACGGCAGTTCAGCGCTAATTTACGTGATTTTTTACGTTGTGGGGATCATATAGGAACGTTCCATGGATTTCAAATTTTGTTAAATACGATCATAATTCCACTTTTGCATCTCTTCGTAGACATCATCGATGAAAAAAAAGGTATCAGAAAAGTTACGACAGATAAACGCTAATTTACGTGATCTTTGCCCTTATGGTGGTATTAAGGGAACGTTCCATGCGTTTTCAATTTTTTTAAATACGATCACATCTCGTCTTTTGCATCTCTCTGTAGACATTTTGCATCATCAATAAAAAAACGAACCCAGAAAAGTTACGGCAGTTAAGCGCTAATTTACCTCAATTTTCACCCCATGGGGTTTGTCTGGGTATGTTCCATGGGTTTTCAATTTTGTTGAATACGATAATAATTGGTCTTTTGCATGTCTATAACGATATCATCAATAAAAATAAGAACCTCAGAAAAGATACCGCAGTTAACCGCTAATTTACGAGACTTTTGACCTAATGGGGGTCTTATTGTAACGTTCCATGGATTTAAAATTTTTTTAAATACGATCATATCTCGTCTTTTGCATCTCTCTGTAGACATCATCAATAAAAAAATGAACCTCAGAAAAGTTACGGCAGTTAAGCTCTAATTTACCTCAATTTTAACCTCCTGGGGTTTATATGGGTATGTTCCATGGGTTTTAAATTTTCTTAAATACGATCATAATTCGTCTTTTGCATCTCTCTGTATATAACATCAATAAAAAAAAAGACATCAGAAAAGTTACGGCAGTTCAGCGCTAATTTACGTGATTTTTTACGTTATGGGGATCATATAGGAACGTTCCATGGATTTCAAATTTTGTTAAATACGATCATAATTCCACATTTGCATCTCTTCGTAGACATCATCAAGGAAATAAAGGTATCAGAAAAGTTACGACAGATAAACGCTACTTTACGTGATCTTTGACCTTTTGGTGGTATTAAGGGAACGTTCCATGCATTTTCAATTTTTTTAAATACGATCACATCTCGTCTTTTGCATCTCTATGTAGACATCATCAATAAAAAAACGAACCTCAGAAAAGTTACGTTAGTTAAGCGATAATCTATCTCAATTTTCACCTCGTGGAGTTTATGTGGTTACGTTACGATCATAATTCCACTTTTGCATCTCTTCGTAGACATCATCGATGAAAAAAAAGGTATCAGAAAAGTTACGACAGATAAACGCTAATTTACGTGATCTTTGACTTTATGGTGGTATTAAGGGAACGTTCCATGCATTTTCAATTTTTTAAAATACGATTACATCTCGTCTTTTGCATCTCTCTGTAGACATCATTAATAAAAAAACAAACCCAGAAAAGTTACGGCAGTTAAGCGCTAATTTACCTCAATTTTCGCCTCATGGGGTTTATGTGGGTACGTTCCATGGGTTTTTAATTTTGTTAAATACGATCATTATTCGTCTTTTGCATCTCTCTGTAAATATTATCAATAAACAAAAGGCAGCAAAAAATTACGACAAATACACGCGAATTTACGTGACTTTGAAAATTATGTGGTTCATATGGTAACGTTCCATGGGTTTCAAATTTTTTTAAATAGATCACAATTCGTCTTTTGCAACACTCCGTAGACATCAGCAATAAAAAAAAGGCATCAGAAAAGTTACGGCAGTTAAGCGCTAATTTACCTCCATTTTCACCTCATGGGGTTTATATAGGTACGTTCCATGGGTTTTAAATTTTGTTAAATACGATCATAATTCGTCTTTTGCATCTCTCTGTATATAACATCAATAAAAAAAAAGACATCATAAAAGTTACGGCAGTTCAGCGCTAATTTACGAGACTTTTGACCTAATGGGGGTCTTATTGTAACGTTCCATGGATTTAAAATTTTTTTAAATACGATCATATCTCGTCTTTTGCATCTCTCTGTAGACATCATCAAAAAAAAAATGAACCTCAGAAAAGTTACGGCAGTTAAGCGCTAATTTACCTCAATTTTAACCTCCTGGGGTTTTTATGGGTATGTACCATGCTTTTTAAATTTTCTTAAATACGATCATAATTCGTCTTTTGCGTCTATCTGTATATAACATCAATAAAAAAAAAGACATCAGAAAAGTTACGGCAGTTCAGCGCTAATTTACGTGATTTTTTACGTTATGGGGATCATATAGGAACGTTCCATGGATTTCAAATTTTGTTAAATACGACCATAATTCCACTTTTGCATCTCTTCGTAGACATCATCGATGAAAAAAAAGGTATCAGAAAAGTTACGACAGATAAACGCTAATTAACGAGATCTTTGACTTTATGGTGGTATTAAGGGAACGTTCCATGCATTTTCAATTTTTTTAAATACGATCACATCTCGTCTTTTGCATCTCTCTGTAGACATCATCAATAAAAAACGAACCTCAGAAAAGTTACGTTAGTTAAGCAATAATCTATCCCAATTTTCGGGTTTTTAACTTTGTTAAATACGATCATTATTCGTCTTTTGCATCTCTCTGTAAATATTATCAATAAACAAAAGGCAGCAGAAAAATTACGACAAATACACGCGAATTTACGTGATTTTTGAAATTATGGGGTTCATATGGGAACGTTCCATGGGTTTCTAATTTTGTTGAATGCGATTATAACTCGTCTTTTGCATCACTCTGTAGACATCATCAATAAAAAAACAAACCCAGAAAAGTTACTGCAGTTAAGCGCTAATTTACCTCAATTTTCACCCCATGGGATTTGTCTGGGTATGTTCCATGGGTTTTCAATTTTGTTGAATACGATCATAATTCGTCTTTTGCATGTCTCTAACGATATCATCAATAAAAATAAGAGCCTCAGAAAAGATACCACAGTTAACCGCTAATTTACCAGACTTTTGACCTAATGGGGGTATTATTGGAACGTTCCATTGATTTAAAATTTTTTTAAATACGATCATATCTCGTCTTTTGCATCTCTTTGTAGACATCATCAATAAAAAAATAAACCTCAGAAAAGTTACGGCAGTTAAGCGCTAATTTACCTCAATTTTAACCTCCTGGGGTTTATATGGGTATGTTCCATGGGTTTTAAATTTTCTTAAATACGATCATAATTCGTCTTTTGCATCTCTGTAACAGTATCATTATCAAAGAAAAGAGTCTCAGTGAAGTTACGGCAGTTAAGCGATAATTTTCCTCAATTTTCACTTTATGGGGTTCTAATGGGAACGTTGGTTGGGTGGTCAATTTTTTTAAACACGACCATAATTCGACTTTTGCATTTATGTAATGATATCATCAATAAAAACAGGGCCACAGAAGAGTTGCGACATGGGGGTCTTATGGGAACGTTCCATGGGTTTCAAATGTTGTTAAATACGATCATAATTCGTCTAATGCATCCTCGGTAGTCATCATGAATAATAAAAAAGGCATCAGAAAAGTTACGGAAGTTAGGCGCTAATTTACGTCATTTTCACTTTATGGGGTTTATATGGGTACGTGCCATGAGTTTTACATTTTTTTTAAATACCATCCTAATTCGTCTTTTGCATTTATCTAATGATATCATCAATAAAAAAGGGCCTCAGACGAGATACTAAAGATAAATGCTAATTTACGTGATTTTTTACTGCAGTGGGGTCTTATGGGAACTTTCCATGTTTTTTAAATTTTGTTAATTACGATCATAATTCGTCTTCTGCATCTCTCTGTAGATATCATAGATCAAAAAACGAGCCTCAGAAAAGTTACGGCAGTTAAGCGCTAATTTACCTCAATTTTCACCTCATGGGGTCATATGGGAACGTTCCATGCGTTTTAAATTTTTTTAAATACGATCATATCTCGTCTTTTGCATCTCTCTGTAGACATCATCAATAAAAAAATGAACCTGAGAAAAGTTACGGCAGTTAAGCGCTAATTTACCTCAATTTTAACCTCCTGGGGTTTATATGGGTATGTTCTATGGGTTTTAAATTTTCTTAAATACGATCATAATTCGTCTTTTGAATGTCTCGAACGTTATCATCAATAAAAATATGAGCTTCAGATAAGTTACGGCAGTTAAGCGATAATTTACGTGATTTTTGACGTTTCTTTTTATTCGCGCGTTACGTTTATCAAGAAACGTATCAAAATTTAATGGTGTCAGAAGTGGAATCCACAAGTGTTTGAATCATAAATCGTGGTCTCATTCGCGCGGAGTACCTTACTACTTACTACCTTACTTATATACATCGGCGGTTGTAGCTACGGAGGCTGCATCGAAGTATGCAACCGAAGTTCGCGATAGTTTAATTAAATTACTAGAGGAAAAATGTTTACAACAATTTATAGTCGGATTAAGGGGAGTCATGGAGTTTAGGGTACAGATGGAGAAACCAAAGACCCTAACCGAGGCTACAGAGATCGCGAACAGGCTAGCGGCATTACACTTCGCCAAAGATAATTCCGATGAAACTCGAGCGGGCCAACGGGAACGTTACAGGATGCCTGCGTCGGCCCGAGTCGTTGGCGCCGAGAACGCGTATCCCCGCGAGAATAACTTCGTACACTATGATGAACATTACAGGATGCCTGCATCGGCCCGAGTCGTTAGCGCCGAGAACGCATATCCCCGCGACGATTACCTCGTACCCTACGGTGAACTATGCAGGTACTGTGATGGACTGGGTCACAGCGAATCAAACTGCGAAACTAGAAAATACAACGAGACCCAATGTAGTTTTTGTAAACGCTTCGGGCATATTCGAGATAAATGTATGATTTTAAATCGAGAGTCGAAACGAGCCCAACAGCGGTATGTAAATTACGCCTCCTCCACGCCGAACTCTTCGCAAAACACTCGCAAATGGCAACGTAATCCGAACGAGAGCAATCGTGATAACGGGGCGCGCAAACAACAACAGTTCAAACGGGAAGGGCCGCGAAGCAATCCTACCAACTCGAATTATCGAATTGAAAGCAACGGTTGGCAAAATAAGAGGAAAAATGGGCCAGCATCGCCACCGAAACATTTAAACTCTCAAAGCGCTCGGACCGCGACTGGAGTACCGAGCGACCCTCAGAACCAGTCGAAAAATCAAGTAAGATTATTGAAAATCCAAGAGCAAAAATCCGTGTCGGAACTGTTGAATTCATTAGCTGCCCGAGATTAAGATTCGCGAGCGCCGATCTGCACGACATGGAGGGTACTTTTCTCATCGACTCGGGCGCGGAAATTAATGTAGTTAAACTTTCAAAATTGCGCCGCGATATGTATCCGGACCCAACCATAAAGTACGACCTTAGTGGTATCGGCGAAGGGCTAATATCCACATACCGGTGTGCGAAAATCAAGTTCATCGGCTTGATAATTGAGGCACAAATTGTACTAGATGATTTCCCCATTTCCGAAGACGGGATACTGGGAGATCCATTCTTATGCAAACATTCGGTTAGAATAGGTTACGGGAACGAAATTTTCGAAATCGGAAAAAATAAATTGCCGTTTGCGGATAGGAATGTAATCGAGCTCCCTCCACTTTGCAGAAAGGTAATTCGTGTTAAGGTCGGAAACAAGGTTGAACTCGGATTGCTACCCAAAATGGATACGGTCGATGGAGTGTACATTGGTAATGCGCTCGTCCGAAATCGCGAAGGGTACGCATATACGATAGCAGCAAATACTAACGAGCAGTCGGTCACGATGAAGGTACCGACGGTGGATCTCGAGGCATGTGATATTGCGAGCGTCGACGGATTTGGGAACTATGCCTTGGCCGGCGAAAAGGACGGGAAGACCAAGACGTTGGAAAGCATTGAAATCGACACCACGGAGAAAGATAACGGCCGAGCGGGACAAGTGTTGTCACTCATGGACTTGAGTCCCTTGTCCCAAGAGGAGGAAGACCACGTGCGCGCACTCGTTAGCAGACATGCGCGGAGATTTCATCTACCGGGTGAACAGCTAGGTGCGACTACATTGTTCTCTCACCGAATACATACGGTAGATGACGTGCCGATCAGAGCCAAACGTTGTCGCCACCCTCCTGCTATAAAGCAGGAGATGCAACGTTTAGTGGCGGAGCAATTGAAGGCCGGTATTGTACGTCCGTCAACATCACCATATGATTCGCCCGCCTGGGTCGTGCCGAAGAAGTGCGGTCCGGACGGAGAAAAGGGGTGGAGGCTCGTTATCGATTTCCGTGAACTTAACGAGAAAACGATCGGCGATGCCTACCCGATACGCAATATTGCAGATATTCTCGATCAATTGGGACAAGCCTCGTATTTTACGACGCTTGACTTAAAATCGGGATTCAACCAGATCAAAATGGTTGAGCGAGACGCCCATAAAACGGCGTTCTCCAAGCCTTATGCACATCTCGAGTACACTCGGATGCCCATGGGCATAAAGAATGGACCGAGTTCGTTCCAGCGTCTGATGGACCTTGTGTTGACCGGATTACAAGGGACAGAAATACTGGTATACCTAGACGACATAGTCGTCTACGCCAAAAATCTCGAAGAACACGGTAAGAAATTTGACCGACTTATGAAACGTTTAGCTAACGCCAACCTATCTTTAGAGCCCCAAAAGTGCAACTTTTTGCGAAAGGAGGCCACTTATCTCGGTCATCTGATTTCTGAAAATACGGTTAAACCAGATCCGCGAAAAATTCAAGCAGTGGCAGAATTTCCACGGCCCAAAAATGCTAAAAAATTAAACAGTTTTTGGGTCTTGTCGGATATTATCGGCGTTTCGTGCAGACCTTTTCGAAAATTGCCCATCCCTTGAATAATTTGCTTAAGAAAACTGTTCCGTTTGTTTGGACGGAAGAACAAACTGAGGCTTTCGAAATATTGAAATCAAATCTTTGTTCAGACCCTATTTTACAGCTACCTGATTTTTCACGACCATTTCTCGTAACTACTGACGCTTCAGAGTATGCATTAGGAGCGATTCTTTCGCAAGGCGAGGTGTGTAAAGACCAGCCGGTAGCTTACGCCTCTAGGAGCTTAAAGGGTGCAGAAATTAGATACTCCACAGGCGACAAAGAAATGCTCGCTGCAGTATTCGCAGTGGAGCAATTTCGACCATACTTATATGGTCGGAAATTCACGATCGTTAGTGATCATGAACCCCTAAAGTATCTTAAAACGATGAAAGATATGACACTTCGTCTTCATCGTTTTGCCTAAAGCTAGAGGACTACGACTACGGAGTGGCCCATAAGCCCGGAAAGTGCAATGTGAACGCCGATGCGCTGTCGCGTAATCCAACAGACGGTAGTTGTGAGGAAAGGGCCAGTCGCGACGAGAAAGCCGAATCGCCAGAAGCTCGAAAAATGCTTCCTTTAAGAAAACGAAAACCTATCGAGCGTGGATCTAAGAGGTTGAAAAGATTTCACCAATACGAGACGCGGAAACGCTCGGAATCCAGTTCGGGTAACCCCACGGAACGGAAAAGGCGACGCCATAAAGACAGAACCACGAACCCCGTCGACACAAATGGAGCATCCACACATCGGACGGAATTACCTAGTCGCAAGATAAAAGGCTCATCGGTAAGCAAATATTGGACATGGGAAACACATGATGCTAGGGCACAAACCAGTCCCAAACAGGTCATTGAAACCATAAGGACAGGCTCTGGCAGGAACTATAAGAGGGAGGACACCTCAAATTCGCCGATACGGCCAACCGCGAAAAAAGTCGCGAATTCCCATTCTCCGACTACTGTAGCCGATAAACCACGACTAGAGTCAACGGTAATCATGGATACTGAATCCACGGCCGATGATTGTAAGGAGCCTCCGAAGTTCGTACGAGGTCTTGGTGACTTCCTTTATAATCGAGATCATGATTATAGAACACGTTGGGAAGACAGGATGGGTTCCTGGCCACCCAGGGACGTCATACCTGGAACGGACGAAAATGTGTCTGGTGTCGCTCGTATGAGTGGTACCGAAGAGGAAAATGTAAATTCCCCACACACAAGGGGTGACACTATAAATCCCTCTACAGAAATTGGTGAAATTTTGGAAAAACTTCCGAAACGCCGATATATCGTTGATGTGCGGGGGGTCAGTGACGATCCATTGGAAAGCGATTTGGAGTATTCGGGTAGAGTAGAGAAGAATGGTCGAGAGGGAAAAACGTACACGCCGAAGCCCAAGATTAAAGAGCGCGATGAACAAGGCGAACCCGTGTTAAACGTTGCGAAGGGTACAAGTAATCGCATGCAACACTGTAGAACTGTAGGAACAACGGAGAGTCGGATTGCGCAACGAGCTCCACGGACGAAAAAGGCATCGAAGCAAAGAAGAGTGGACACATGGATGCGACAGATCGCCGAGGCGCGGAGTACGCAACACATCCCAGTCCTCTCCGTGCCAGCGAAGGAGCCCCCACTCCACATCGGCGGGAGGGAAAGAGTAGGCAAGCACCCGAGAGATGCGACGGTACTATACGTACTGTAGATACATACGGGTCGAGCGACGAAAGAAGTTTACTCTCTTCGGATCCAAATGCATCGCACGACCAACTTCGAGAGACTGAAGTAAAATGCATTCCCCCTCCCATCGATGAAGAGAGGGAGGAAAGTAGTGGAGCGAATATCGTAGATGATACGCATGAACCAGGTGGTTCGCCCTCCCCCCCGACCGAACGAGTACATCGGAAACAGAGAGTCCTAGAAAATCTCCGTTATTGAATTATCAAATGAAGGAACATTGCGCGGAACCTTTTGCACTGTTGAGCAGGGACGAGGATGTCGTAAAGGATGGCAATTGCCTATTTGACTCCCTAATAAAGGTCCACGATTTGAAAATAACACCAGGAGAATTACGAAAACTTCTTGCTATGACAGGACGTTTCAACGAAATTGCCGGACCCGAAAGGGCACGGAAAATTTTATTGTCCCCGTATGAATACGGAGATGATAACCACGTAAGGTTATTTGCATTGCACTTTAAAGTAAATATCTGTGTCCATTATGACGACGACTCGATAAGGACGAGATATTTTCATGTCAAAGTTACGGATACTACGAAATGGCACCACTTACATTTTAAAAATACATACTACACCCCATATAGGAAACTACTAGATTCGGAAATGCACGAGTCGCCCAACGAAATCATTGCCATCGGACAATCGTCTGATAACGGGAGTGACCTTAGTGACTCAGAATGTCCCGAAAACTGCAAGCTCTCGAGCACCTCTACTGAGGATTCGTCGGATAACAAAAGCCACTTTGGCGATTCTGAAGATCCCGAAAATCCAACCTCTTCCAGCGAGACTGATGAAGAGCAGGAGTCACACGGTTCTGAGGTTCAAGACGCGTCTATCCCGGAAATAGGCGAACCCATTTTGGAATTCTCGGATCGGTATTTGACTAGCGAGAAGGGGAATATTGCGTACTTCACCACGGCTGACTGCAAATTGGACAGTGAGATCGGGTGATTACTTAGGGAGAAATCGTTAGTAAATTCCGAGAAATTTATACAATGCAATCCGACCATTGGCGAAGTTGTAGTGACCAAGGTTGGGAAATACTCGATGTTTGCACTAATGGTAAAAAGGACTATAGATGAAAGAGCGTTGTAGTGTGTCATTACATCCTGTGTTAAGGATCTAAACAAAAAATTGTTGGAATCAGGTGTCAGCACGATACACTTGGGATATGATTTCAATATAATTCCGAAGCAAACGTAGTATACGATTGCAGAAGCCCTTAGGGTGCACATAAAGCGGGAGGTGACGATAGTAATTTTCAAAAATTCGTTCGTTGTACCATCCGCTCCCGAACGATATGCATTAATAAAAGAATGCCACGGTTCCGCGGCAGGAGACCATAAGGGTATACAAAAGACCTATTTCCGTCTAACCGAACCCATTATTGGCGGAACATGAAGAATGACGTAACTATAGTCGTGAATCGGTGTAGCATATGCCAGAAAGGAAAACCTCTCAGGGCTAAGGTCCGACTGCCAATGATTATCACGGACACATCAGCGGAAGCATTTGACAAGGTGGCACTGGACGTTTGGGGACCCACGAAAATATCCGAGGATGGAAATCCTTCTCACGATACAAGACCTACTGACCATATATTCGGTAGCAGTGCCTTTATCAGAGGTCACCGGGTTATCCACCGCAAGGGCTTTCGCATCAAACTTTATCTGCAAATTTGGTGCGCCTAGATCAATATTGACGGACCAATTTTATGTCGAGCGTTTTCAAGAAGCTCGCCAAGGTTTTCAAAATACAAGTCTTCTTTACGTCTGCTTACCACCCAAAGTCCAACGGAAGCATAGAGCGAAGCCACCATGTTCTCGCTGAGTACCTAAGGTGTTGTGTTAAACGCCGAAAGGAATGGGATAAATGGATTCCTCATGCGATGTTCGCCTATAATACGAGTAAATATACCCCACACGAGTTGGTATTCGGCAAACTGGCACGTTTACCATCTAGCACTCCTCCCAGTGATGGAATATTGACCTATTTGGATTATGTAGATGGGCTTAAGAAGGATTTGGAAGAGATCCAGACATTCGCAGTATTAAATCTTAATCAAGCGAAGCAAAGGGCGAAAATTTATCACGACCGCAAACAAAACGTTAAGCATTTCCAGGTAGGCGAGTGCGCGATGTTCATGAAGGAGCCTCGAAACAATAAATTGGACGATACATTCGTAGGCCCATACGAAATTGTAGAAATTGTAGGATCTCGAAATGTAAAACTGCAGATTAACGAAACCCGGACGAAAATAGTCCACATGGACAAATTAAAGAAAGGATACGATCCCTTGATTTTTAGTGAAGATCAGAACTCGTCATCCGTATCCGCGGATTCGGACTATAGGTCGGTTGAGAGGAACGCAGGGAAGAGTGAGTTATCGCTCTCCTCTTTGTGAGGTGCTTCGTAAATCGCGCGCGGGCTCCCCACCTTGGACGGGCAAGCCGGAGAAAAGAAGGAGAGAAGTTATCGCACATAAGAGACAATGCGCGAAAATAAAGAATATTCAATTTAAACAACTACGATGTAGTAAAGCGACCATAAATTAAATATCATATCAAATCAAATATTATATCTCAGAGCATAAGGAATTTCGGAAATCGCTATGATGTATTAAAGCCTGGTATAGGAAATTATGCCCAATATTAAAGGTTCATACTTGTCGGTTCATACTTGTCGGTCCATTCGTGTGTTAGCATGCACGCGTTTTAATTTCCTATACTGTAAACTCGTCGCATTGCATGCTTAGATACGCGCCTCATGATCGGATTTCGAAACCCATATCGCCGACTGTACATAACGAAACGCATTTCCTCAAAGATAAAACACGGAGCCTAATTTCGAAGTTACAGGGTAAACTATTCCGAGTAATATATAATTTGGCAATTGGCAGGTCGGATGGGAGGAATTCAAATTTCTCTCCGTCCGTAAAGTTTGGAGAATATGGCGCGACTGGCCTGTGATGGTCCTAGGAGAATTCGGGAAATAGATTAAACGAAAAACTCTAGTTCCAGGGATCCAACTGCAAAATATTCGAACGTCAGGATTGAAGAGAATCCAGGTCTATACTCTAAAAATATCGGACCTATGCGGTTGACACACACGGAATGGCGATTAGTCTCCAGAATTCCACTACATGCCTACTTTGAAAAGATAGATGATTTCTACGCTAGTCTTAAGATTGTAGAGGAATGTTGTAGGGAACTCCAGGTGTGTACTCTAAGCGAAAGGATACGTGAATCCCGGGCGATACTCTACGAAGTAGTAAAGAAGAACGAAAATCTCTTAGAGATCTTGGCAGGGCACGAGGGACGACGCAAGAGGTGTCATCGACGCGATCGGAAAAATAAGTAAAATTTTATTTGGAACGGCACTGGAAGAAGAAATCGAGGATCTTCAGCAACAGATGGATATGGCGAATGGCAGAATTTCAGAAACTGCTACGCTAGTAGCCGAGCAGACAAGGTTAATTGCGGTCGAATTCGCAGAGATACGTCAGGAAATGCTAACCATCAATAAAACATTGAATGGGTTAGAAAAAACGCAAATATTGATACAATCACTAGCGGAACAATCCTTGCGAAACGAAAAACTAAACCACATCATGTCTGTAATCGCTACAGAAGTACAGAGATATGCAATAGAGGCGGATCAGTTGATGAACGCTGTATTATTCGCAAAAGCTGGACAAATTCACCCCGAATTTGTCTCACTCAAGAATTTAACCAACCACAACAAGGATATTACCGAGCTTACACCAGAATGTGAATTCCCTATCCCGATTGCACGGTTGACCTTGGACTCGTTACTGGAGATCTCGACGATGAAGATCGCATACTGGAACGCTACCCTGGTATAAATACTATACATCCCCCTCGTGTCTCACCTAAGATTTACCATATACGAGCACAGATCGGTGCCGATAGCCCAGGCACTTGCAAATCATACGAGATCAGCGTTTATAGTACCGTCAGCCAAATACTCTGCTTTGGCGAACGACAGAGATAAATACGTTCGATTATCTGCAGAAGCATATCGTCAGTGTAAGAAGGCTAACGACCTCTATGTATGCCACGGCGATTTACCGTTATACGAGCTAGACAATGATAGCAATTGTGAAGTACGAATGATGGCCGAATTGATCTTCCAAGATTTTGGCAATTGTGACATAGAATACGTCGACAGAAGACGGCATTCTGGCTTAAACTTCGCACTATGAACCGTTGGCTATACTCGGTTACCAAACTGGAACCATTGAGGATTATTTGCAGTAATGAAGTAATCACTACCCTAATGTTAAACGGAACGGGTTTGATCGAACTAACGCCAAATTGCAAGGCACAGACGGGGAAAACAACGCTAGTCGCCTCAAGAATGATATCAGAAATATTTATGGAATACCACGGACCAGGACTTCTCAACATAACGAAGCTGTTGATCAAGGGTTCAGTGGAAGCAACGGATATCGGCGAAATCCTCAAAACAGAAGAGGCCAAGTCAATTTCATCAGATGTGACCAGTGACTTCGAGACAAGTATTAAGTTCAGCGAACTCATGAATAGGGCCGTGACATCGCAAAGACCCGGAAGATACACGCGCGGATGAATGTGACGAAAGGAGCAACTGTGTACGGATTACCATCTTTAACGATAGTAATCATAGCCGCGGGTCTCTACTGGTGTATACGTCGGAGATATTGGGTTCTTTTTAAGCCTTTTCTTTTTCTTTGTGTCATATAATAGAAACACTAATGTAATGCAAATAGAAGAACAAAACCCGGCAGGGGGGCCCTCATCAGAATCACAACTACACGAATCACGAAGTGATATTAACACTTCCAAGATGAGCGCCTCCCCGGGAGGCAGTTTAGAATTAAGGAAAGCATAAATTGTAAGTTTTGACCTGACTATTTTAAGTGTACTCTGCCGGCACTCGACTAGTTTAATAGGTAACGCGTAGGTCCGAATCCCAACTTATTGTTTAGACAGTGTTATGTATGTATTAACATTATATTGTTAAATTATGTTGTACAGTCTTCAAACGAATGTACTAAAATACTAATAGAACGTCCCAGCATCCACGCGTAATTTAAGTACACGTACTAACCAACTGCACACACATTTTCGCGGTAGAGTTAAGTTATTTCTGACCGATGTTCGATCTTTTTTTTCTCATTTTCGGCGGAGGACCGCCGGTTTTCAAAGGGGGGAAGTGGTACGATCGTACAATCATAACGATCGATTATGGGTACATTATGATATAAAGTATACGCGAGAATTATAAGAAACGAGACTCTCCATATCCGGTCTCGCACAAAGGTGTGAAATCGGATAATTATCGAGTTATACTTGAACATTTTAATTAAAACAATAGCTAAGCGTTTCCTCGGTGGGAACCTGCAAACGTTAGCAAATTGCACGGCGACGGACGAGAGTTTGGGACGACAAAAAAGTTGTTCTCAGCGGGTTCCCAGGAAGGAAACATGTGGACGTCAGCAGGAAGGCCCGGCGACTTGGGGTCTTCGTCGATGGATTCTGCGACCGGTATATATATAAATTAGCCATCGAACGTCGGGGAGGACAGATTTTTGACGGAACTCTGACCTGGAACGTCGCGATCTTAAGTCTGAGGCCCGGGCTCGGGACTTATAGCGCGTACAATCGGAACCACTGGACGGATGCTGGGCGCGTCGAGAAAATAAACTAAAAACAATTATTCGCGCGCTCGTTTCTTTTTATTCGCGCGTTACGTTTATCAAGAAAAGTAACAGTCATCAATAAAAAAACGAACTTACCTAAATTTTAACCTCATGGGGGTCATATGGGACCGTTCCATGGGTATCAAATTTTGTTAACTAGGATCATAATTCGTCTTTTACATGTCTCTAACGATGTCATCAATAACAATGAGAGCATCAGAAAATTTACGACAGTTAAGCGCTAATTTACGTGATTTTTTACGTTATGGGGGTCATATGGAAATGTTCCGTGGGTTTTAAATTTTGTTGAATGCGATCATAACTCGTCTTTTGCATCTCTCTGTAGACATCATCAATAAAAAAAGGGCATCGGAAAAGTTACGGCAGTTAAGCGATAATTTACGTGATTTTTGACCTAATGGGGGTCTTATGGGAACGTTCCATGAATTTAAAATTTTTTGAAATACGATCATATCTCGTCTTATGCATCTCTCTGTAGACGTCATCAAATAAGAAAACGAACCTCAGAAAAGTTACGGCAGTTCAGCGCTAATTTACCTAAATTTTCACCTCGTGGGGGTCATATGGGCACGTTCCATGGGTTTCAAATTTTTTTAAAAAAGATCATAATTCGTTTTTTGCATCTCTCTGTAGATATTATCATTAAAAAGCGGCATCAGAAAAGTGACGGCACTTAAGCGCTAATTTTCGTGATTTTTGACATTATGGGGGTCATATGGGAACGTTCCATGGGCTTCAAATTTTGATAAATAGATCACAATTCGTCTTCTGCATCTCTCTGTAGATATTATCAATAAAAAAAATGGGATCAGAAAAGTTACGGAAGTTAAGCCCTAATTTACGTGATTTTTTACGTTATGGGGGTCATATGGGAACGTTCCATGGGTTTCAAATTTTGTTAAATAAGATCATAATTCGTCTTTTGCATCACTCTGTAGATATTATCAATAAGCAAAAGGGCATCAGAAAAGTTACGGAAGTTTAGCGCTAATTTACGTGATTTTTTACGTTATGGGGGTCATATTGGAACGTTCCATGGGTTTTAAATTTTGTTAAATGCGATCATAACTCGTCTTTTGCATCCCTCTGTAGACATCATCAATAAAAAAACGAACCTTAGAAAAGTTACGGCAGGTAAGCGATAATTTACCTCTATTTTCATCTCATGTGGTTTATATGGGTACGTTCCACAGGTTTTAAATTTTGTTAAATACGATCATAATCCGTCTCTTGAATGTCTCTAACGATATCATCCATAAATATAAGAGCCTCAGAAAAGTTACGGCAGTTAAGCGCTAATTTACCTCAATTTTCACCTCATGGAGTTTATATAGGTACGATGCATGGATTTTAAATTTTGTTAAATAAGATCATAATTCGTCTTTTGCATCTCTCTGTAGATATTATCAATAAAAATAAGAGCCTCAGAAAAGTTACGGCAGTTAAGCGCTAATTTACGTGATTTTTGACATAATGGGGGTCTTATGGGAACGTTCCTTGGATTTGAAATTTTATTAAATAAGATCATAATTTGTCTTTTACATCTCTCTGTAGACATCATCAATAAAAAAAAGGCATCATAAAAATTACGACAAACACAGGCTAATTTAGGTGATTTTGTACGTTATGGGGGTCATATGGGAACGTTCCATGGGTTTCAAATTTTGTTAACTGCGATCATAACTCGTCTTTTGCATCTCTCAGTAGATATTATCAATAAAAAAAAGGCATCAGAAAAGTTACGGCAGTTAAGCGCTAATTTCCGTGATTTTTGACCTAATGGGGGTCTTATGGGAACGTTCCATGGATTTAAAATTTTTTTAAATACGATCAGATCTCGTTTTTTGCATCTCTCTGTAGATGTCATCAATAAAAAAACGAACCTCAGAAAAGTTACGGCAGTTAAGCACTAATTTACCTCAATTTTCACCACATGGTGGTCATATGGGAACATTCCATGGATTTTAAATTTGGTTAAATAAGATCATAATTCGTCTTTTGCATCTCTCTGTAGATATTATCCATAAAAACGGAACCTCCGAAAAGTTACGGCAGTTGACCGCTAATTTACGAGATTTTTTACGTTATGGCGGTCATATGGGAACGTTCCATGCGTTTCAGATATTGTTAAATAGATCACAATTCGTCTTTTGCATCTCTCTGCAGACATCATTAATAAAAGAACGAACCTCAGAAAAGTTACGGCAGTTGAGCGCTAATTTACGAGATTTTTTACGTTATGGCGGTCATATGGGAAGGTTCCATGGGTTTCAAATTTTGATTAATACGATCATAATTCGTCTTTTGCATCTCTTTGTAGATATCATCAATAAAAAAAGGACCTCAGAAAAGTTACGGCAGTTAAGCGCTACTTTACCTCAATTTTCACCTCATGGAGTTTATATGGGTACGATACATGGGTTTTAGATTTTGTTAAATACGATCATAATCCATCTTTTACATGTCTCTAACGATATCATCATTGAAAATAAGAGCCTCGGAAATGTTACAGCAGTTAAGCGCTAATTTACGTAATTTTTGACACAATGGGGATGTTATGGGAACGTTCAATAGGTTTCAAATTTTTTTAAATACGATCATATCTCTTCTTTTGCATCTCTCTGTAGACGTCATCAATAAAAAAACGAACCTCAGAAAAGTTACGGCAGTTAAGCGATAATTTACGTGATTTTTTACGTTATGGGGGTCATATGGGAACGTTCCATGGGTTTTAAATTTTGTGAAATGCGATCATAACTCGTCTTTTGCATCCCTCTGTAGATGTCATCAATAAAAAAACGAACCTCAGAAAAGTTACGGCAGGTAAGCGCTAATTTCCGTAATTTTTGACCTAATGGGGGTCTTATGGGAACGTTACCTGGATTTTAAATTTGGTTAAATAAGATCATAATTCGTCTTATGGATCTCTCTGTAGATATTATCAATAAAAACCGAACCTCAGAAAAGTTACGGCAGTTGACCGCTAATTTACGAGATTTTTTACGTTATGGCGGTCATATGGGAACGTTCCATGGGTTTCAAATTTTTTTAAATACGATCATATCTCGTCTTTTGCATCTCTCTGTAGACATCATCAATAAAAAAACGAACCTCAGAAAAGTTACGGCAGTTAAGCACTAATTTACCTCATATTTCACCTCATGTGGTTTATATGGTTACGTTACATGGGTTTTAAATTTTGTTAAATACGATCTTAATTCGTCTTTTGTATCTCTCTGTAGACATCATCAATAAAAAAAAGGCATCATAAAAATTACGACAAATCCACGCTAATTTACGTGATTTTGTATGTTATGGGGGTCATATGGGAACGTTCCATGGATTTTAAATTTGGTTAAATAAGATCATAATTCGTCTTTTGCATCTCTCTGTAGATATTATCCATAAAAACTGAACCTCCGAAAAGTTACGGCAGTTGACCGCTAATTTACGAGATTTTTTACGTTATGGCGGTCATATGGGAACGTTCCATGCGTTTCAAATATTGTTAAATAGTGTAATGATTCGTTTTAGTACAATTTCCCGGCTAGAGTCAATTGTACTCACCAAAAACATTATCATGAATTAAAACGCTCGATTAGAGTTTACAACATTAATTTACTTTTCAAAAAAATTTAATTTAGGGAACCAATAATTAATTATCGAGGCATTTACTTATCAGAAATCAAGATTCATAAAAGAAACATTATTATTCATTTAAATTTAATACAAAGAATTTACATTTTTCACAATAAAAAAATTAGAACCGAGAGAAAGAGAAATGGACGCTAGGCGTAAAAGAAACCTGATTTATATTGACGCGATCTTCACAAATTCGTCTTCAGAAGATCTTTTTTGTAGCCATTGAGTTTCCACGTGGATGAGATGGCCCCGAGCCTCTTTCACATGACGTCATTTCCTTTTCATTATTCGCATGATGATCTTGTATGGCTCCTACTTTGCCGAGGAGCAAAGTGAGCTTCTCAGGGCCCCGCACTGGGCTCTCCTCGGTTCGTGCTTTTGAAACGATGAACGCCTTCGTCCGGTTCACTTCTCAACTTTGAGCAAGAGAGCGTCACCCGAGGGATTCCTTGTAGAAAGTGTCTTCCTCAACGAAAGTAGAGTCAAAATGAATCTCTCCACATGGCGTGCTCTTCCTCTCCCCTCTTTTCAACCGTGTCCGTATTCCTAAATTCCCTATCGCGTATAACAGCACAGCTTAGAAAATTACTGAGTCGCCTCTATCCACCAATGAAAAGAGAGTACGCTTTACGTGTCCTCTTTCTGATACATCGCCAGCGCTTCTGCCCATTCTCTTCCCTGTACAATTACTCGCGTTCTCTTTCTCTTCACATTCAGTCGCGGTCATCATATAAACGCATCGTTACAATCATCCCCCAAAATTTGTGCGCAATGACAATTCACTTTGAAAACAAATTTTCAACAAACTATTATATTAAGTATAAAAACATCATTCCTTCAATTCCTACAAAAAACCTCTGTAGCACACCTTATCAATTCACATCGTTCACTTGCTCCTTTGCAAACTAATCTGATCGGTACTTCTTTAAGTTGAACCGATTATAGGTTCCTACAATCTTTGTGGAGTCACGAACATCCACTAGTACAAAAGCATTCGTACCTAAATCCTTACTTATCCTATACGGACCTTCATACAAATAAAAGAATTTTTGAATAGTTCGTTCAAGAGCATTGGATTGATGGGGCACCCGCAATAACACTAAATCCCCTTCGTTGAGTTTAACACAGGAAACGTTATTTTGTTTTAACTTTCGTTTAGCAATACTACGTCTGTTATTTTCTCGAGCCATAGTCACAAAATATTCCTTCGTCAAATTATGGTCATTTGGAAAATTAATGATCTTACAAATATCATCCTTTATCGGAATTCCGAAATGCACCTCCCTAGGGGCACAACCCGTACTAGAATGCGTGGTTAAATTCATAACGGTTTCGATTTGGGATACAAATTCTGCCCATCGCGTATGCTTTGACGCACATAAAGTACGGAACATCCGGCCTAACTCCCGCATAATCCGTTCCGTTGGATTTGATTGTGGATGACGAATTGAACTATACAAAGCTCTGATACCTTCATTTTTTAACGACGCTTGCCAGATTTTTGCCGTAAATTGACTACCGTGATCTCCCAATATGGCCTTCGGTTTCCCATACATCGGAATATATTTATTCAAAATAACGTTTACGCTCGCTCGAGCCGTAGCCTTTTTTAAGGGAAACAAGCAAACGCATTTTGAAAACACATCCAGAAGCACAAGGATAAATTGGACTCCTCCGCGACCTGCTGGTAAAGGTCCATAAAAATCGGCGGTGACCAACTCATTTGGGACATCAGCGGATACCGAATAATATTCCCCTTCCATCTTTCTATTCGAAAATTTAACGCGCTGGCAAAGGTCACAAGTTCGTACAAATCTCTTAACGTCTGCATTCATCCCCCGCCAAAAATAAAACCTTTTAAGATAGCTGTATGTTTTATAAGTACCTTGATGACCTAATTTTATATGAATCATCTCGCAAGCCTGTTTGCACAAAGAACGGGGTAACACTATTCTCCACTGTTTATCAGATCGATTCATATTGAATAAGATGCCGTCATGAATTTGAAAGTTCTCCAGACCTTCGTCAGATTTACATTTTTCAACTAATCGGACTATATTGGCATCACATTCCTGCAATTGTGACAACCTTTTCATTTTCTTTGCCCACTCTTTATCTTCTTTGAGCAAGCATGCTATGACTAACCCATCAAAACCTTTATCCTGCATTTGTTGACCTATGTATCCGTTCAGCGACGATATAATTAATGTATCTGATTTTTCGGTTTCAAACTTACGACTTGGGTTACGACTGAAGAAGTCGGCAACTATATTGTCGACGCCTTTACAATATTCAACGGAAAAGCTATACTGAGAAAGAAGCAGACTCCATCTAGTCAATCGTGCATTACAATAAACAGTCGAGTTAAGGAATGTCAGACATTTGTGGTCGGTTACGATCACAAATGGTACACCCATCAAATACACTCGTAACTTGGTTATTGAATACACGATTGCCAGGAGCTCCTTCTCAGTCGTGGTATATGACATTTCGGCTTCCGACAAACATCTGCTCACAATTGATATTACCCCAAGGTAACCGTCTTCCATTTTTTGATATAATATACCACTTATTCCGTGGTCGCTCGCATCTGTTTGCACGCTGTAAGGTACACCAGGGATTATCTGTTTTAATTCAATAGTTTTGGCGAAATTTTGTTTTAGTTTTTGAAAGGCTGCGTCTTGCTCCTTCGTCCACTCCCATTTTACATTCTTTTTAAGTAATCTTCTCAAAGGGTCAATATAATTAGAATGATTGAGGCTAAACTGCCGATAATAATTGCATACCCCCATGAACTTTTGCAACTCCTTCTGATTTTTTGGAGATGCGAATGACGTTATAACTTCCAATTTTTCTGAATTCGGCCGTATACCGGTTGAAGTTAAATTGAACCCTAAAAATTTGACGCAGTCTTTGAAAAACTCGCACTTCTCTAGTTTAATCGTAAAATTAAAGCTTAATAATCTATCAAACGTTTTACGTAGTAAATCCAAATGGTCATCAAAAGTCGAAGAACTGAATAAAATGTCATCGATATACATTGATAAGTTCGCCATGTCTCCCAATGCATTGGACAGTGCACGGATGAAGCCACTTCCCGCCGTCTTCAGACCAAACGGAACTCGTCTGAAGTGATACATTCGGTTTTCATACAAAAACGCGGTGTATTTTCTGGATTCCTCTTCAAGTTCCACTTGCTAGTAACCCGAAGTTAGGTCCAGTTTAGAGAAGAACTTCATACCGTGATGTCTTTGTAGCAATTCGTTGATCAAAGGGGGCGATTCATGATCATCGACCACATATTTATTCAGATAGCGTGCGTCTAAACATATGCGCACTTGACCATCGGATTTTTTAACTATTCTCAAAGGATTCATAAATGGGCTATTGGAGCGTTCAATCACACCTTCTTTTAACATTTCCTGCAGGGTTTGAGATACAGCTGGTCTTAAAGAAAAGGGGACCGGATACGTAGTTTTAATTATGGGCTTCTCGCTTGTCAAGCTAATTTTATGTTTGTACCCCTTAGCGCATCCTAATTTACTCGTAAACAAGTCTCGATATTCAAACAAAAGGCTTAAAAATCTTTTCCTTTCGAACACAGCTTCCCCAATTGAAAAGGCTAACATTACTTGCTTCTTTATATGTGTTGACTTTTTTCCCACCGCTGTGGTTACACAAACATTACTTAATGGCAGTTCCTCAATTTCACTTTGGGCCAATAATGTTTTATAAAAATTCTCCGATATGCAGGTAATCTGGCTGCCACTATCAATCAGACCTAAAATTTGCAGTCCATTTATCTGCAACTTCACATGAATGCATTGGGCGAACTTATTAGATTTTTTATTAGATCGGAGTGTATCGTCCATCAATCCAGCCTCAAGTTGCTCAATAAAGTCGTAAAAGCGACACGTGGAGGGACCGCGATTATTCGTGCCGCTTACGCTTTTAAATTTTGGTCGTAATTAGCATGTCTATTAGAATTTACGTTCGAATCAACTACCCTATTGGAATTTAATTGAATATTTGGTGGCGGGCAAGATGTATCCGGCATCTGAATTTCATGACTTCTATTACAAACTCGTCTGCGAGAAATATAACTATTCCCCGACCTATTTGCAGAAATATAACCATTACGTCGGTAAGGGCGATTCCTATCATTTTGTTCCGATTGAATATTAATTCTGTTAATTCTCCGTAAATTATTTTCTCGATTCCCCTGATTAGAATTTCGAGATTCTCTTTCTTGTCGGTTCATATCTAAATTGTTGAGAGTTTGCACAATATTTTCCCTCTTGTGATAATCTACCGCTGCCAAGTGGTCTCGAATCCATATTGGATATTGTTGGGTCACGATATAATTTATTTCATAATCAAGCATCAAAGGTACAAAACATGTCGCTTCCTTCAATTGACTATAAAAATATTCCGAATAGGATATGGATGAGGAATATTTACGCGCGAGCCACGCATTTTTTATCTTTGCACGAACGGGTACGGGATAGAACTCGTCAGAAAATGCACTTCGAAATTCGTCAAAAGTTTTAAAAGAATTGTTCAAATCATACCACGCACGCGCACGACCCTGCAATCCATACTCAAGCACTAATAATATTTGTTTATCATTTAATTGTTTAATTTTTTGAAAGCGTTTTAATTCATCCAAAAACAGCATTGGATTCGTCTGAATTTCATTAGAAAAGGTCGGCATTTTAATATCAATAACATCTTTCATAACATTAATTCCGGTCAGTAAATTATTTGCTGTTCTATCATTTTGCAAAGGAGCTTGTACACTTTCATTTCTATAACGCTCTCGCATATTTTGTATTTCATTCTCTTTGTTTGCTAATTCCGCACGCAAACGCTCTATTTCCAAATTTTGATTTTGTGTTATCAAATTAGTTTGTTGAGCCGCCGATAACAAATTTCGGTCCTCTTCCATAATCGGCATGTTTATGTGTTCTTTATGACTTCTTGTAAAATTCAAATTAGTGAACCTTTGTTTACATACGCGACCTGATCTCGAAATAAATGACGTATTCATATAATAAATATATTCTTTATTTTAAAATAATATCAAAATTAAAGGTAAACAGTATTCCGGCTTCTTTGACTTTTCCAAAATATTTATCGTTAATTATTTCATGAAATATATAAAAATTATACACAATTTCAGATCATTACCAAAAGGGGTAATTTTGAAAATGAATCACAATTACAATAAATCTAATCAAATAACGTTCGTATATTATTTTAGAATACCTTTAATTTTTTCAAATTTAATGTTTTATTTTATAAAAAATATGGTTAATAATTATTGGTTCACTATCAAAGGACAATATTTCACTTCATAATAGTTTTGGAAGTGTAAATTATATTTATCGAGTCAATTTAAAATTGATGATCTTCACTTGTAAACATGCCGATTTTGAATTTGAAATCAATGGGTAGACACATACTGGGCTCTCCTCGGTTCGTGCTTTTGAAACGATGAACGCCTCCGTCCGGTTCACTTCTCAACTTGGAGCAAGAGAGCGTCACCCGAGGGATTCCTTGTAGAAAGTGTCTTCCTCAACGAAAGTAGAGTCAAAATGAATCTCTCCACATGGCGTGCTCTTCCTCTCCCCTCTTTTCAACCGCGTCCGTATTCCTAAATTCCCTATCGCGGATAACAGCACAGCTTAGAAAATTACTGAGTCGCCTCTATCCACCAATGAAAAGAGAGTACGCTTTACGTGTCCTCTTTCTGATACATCGCCAGCGCTTCTGCCCATTCTCTTCCCTGTACAATTACTCGCGTTCTCTTTCTCTTCACATTCAGTCGCGGTCATCATATAAACGCATCGTTACAATAGATCACAATTCGTCTTTTGCATCTCTCTGCAGACATCATTAATAAAAAAACGAACCTCAGAAAAGTTACGGCAGTTGAGCGCTAATTTACGAGATTTTTTACGTTATGGCGGTCATATGGGAAGGTTCCATGGGTTTCAAATTTTGATTAATACGATCATAATTCGTCTTTTGCATCTCTTTGTAGATATGATCAATAAAAAAAGGGCCTCAGAAAAGTTACTGCAGTTAAGCGCTAATTTACCTCAATTTTCACCTCATGGAGTTTATATGGGTACGATCCATGGGTTTTAGATTTTGGTAAATACGATCATAATTCGTCTTTTGCATCTCTTTGTAGATATCATCAATAAAAAAAGGGCCTCAGAAAAGTTACAGCAGTTAAGCGCTACTTTACCTCAATTTTCACCTCATGGAGTTTATATGGGTACGATCCATGGGTTTTAGATTTTGTTAAATACGATCATAATCCATCTTTTACATGTCTCTAACGATATCATCATTGAAAATAAGAGCCTCGGAAATGTTACAGCAGTTAAGCACTAATTTACGTGATTTTTGACACAATGGGGATGTTATGGGAACGTTCAATAGGTTTCAAATTTTTTTAAATACGATCATATCTCGTCTTTTGCATCTCTCTGTAGACGTCATCAATAAAAAAACGAACCTCAGAAAAGTTACGGCAGTTAAGCGATAATTTACGTGATTTTTTACGTTATGGGGGTCATATGGGAACGTTCCATGGGTTTTAAATTTTGTGAAATGCGATCATAACTCGTCTTTTGCATCCCTCTGTAGATGTCATCAATAAAAAAACGAACCTCAGAAAAGTTACGGCAGTTAAGCGATAATTTACCTAAATTTTCACCTCATGGGGTTTGTATGGGTACGTTCCATGGGATTTAAATTTTGTTAAATGCGATCATAATTCGTCTTTTGAATGTCTCTAACGATATCAACAATAAAAATAAGAGCCTCAGAAAAGTTACGACAGTTAAGCGCTAATTTACGTGATTTTTGACATAATGGGGTCTTGTGGGAACGTTCCTTGGATTTGAAATTTTATTAAATAAGATCATAATTTGTCTTTTACATCTCTCTGTAGACATCATCAATAAAAAAAGGCATCATAAAAATTACGACAAATACACGCTAATTTACGTGATTTGGTACGTTATGGGGGTCATATGGGAACGTTCCATGGGTTTCAAATTTTGTTAACTGCGATCATAACTCGTCTTTTGCATCTCTCAGTAGATATTATCAATAAAAAAAGGCATCAGAAAAGTTACGGAAGTTAAGCGCTAATTTACGTGATTTTTTACGTTATGGGGGTCATATGGGAACGTTCCATGGGTTTCAAATTTTGTTAAATACGATCATAATTCGTCTTTTGCATCCCTCTGTAGACATCATCAATAAAAAAACGAACCTTAGAAAAGTTACGGCAGTTAAGCGATAATTTACCTCTATTTTCACCTCATGGAGTTTATATAGGTACGATCCATGGGTTTTAAATTTTGTTAAATATGATCATAATTCGTCTTTTGCATCTCTCTGTAGATATTTTCAATAAAAATAAGAGCCTCAGAAAAGTTACGGCAGTTGACCGCTAATTTACGAGATTTTTTACGTTATGGCGGTCATATGGGAACGTTCCATGGGTTTCAAATTTTTTTAAATACGATCATATCTCGTCTTTTGCATCTCTCTGTAGACATCATCAATAAAAAAACGAACCTCAGAAAAGTTACGGCAGTTAAGCACTAATTTACCTCGATTTTCACCTCATGGGGTTCATATGAGAACGTTCCATGGGTTTCAAATTTTGTTAAATACGATCATAATTCGTCTTTTGCATCCCTCTGTAGATATCATCAATAAAAAAAAGGGCATAAGAAAAGTTGCGGCAGTTAAGCGCTAATTTACCTCAATTTTCACCTCATGTGGTTTATATGGTTTCGTTACATGGGTTTTAAATTTTGTTAAATACGATCATAATTCGTCTTTTAAATGTCTCTAACGATATCATCAATAAAAATAAGAGCCTCAGAAAAGTTACGGCAGTTAAGCGCTAATTTACGTGATTTTTGACCTAATGGGGGTTGTTACTAACGAGTGCACCGAGGGACTGAAATAAATCTCACGACCAAATTATAAAACCGGCTTTATTCTCGATTTAAGAAACACTAACGATTCACGTGTGACCGATCCGAAAGCTCTTTCGATTCTGACCCGAGTCGACGACGCGCAGCTTGGGACGACTTGTTAAAAAATTGAAGATCGTTGCCCGGCAACGTCGCCGCGAAATATTCAAATTCTGAAGCCTATACATGTTACTTGTAATTACATATATACTTCTCTACGAGGGTAAATCTGTCTCTTTTCCTCCAAGAGGCAGTCTGTCCTTCACGTCAGTAAGTTCATCACTTCATCCTCTGAGAGGGAATTTCGTGATTGTCATCCTCCAAGAAGGCAAGGCAGGATTTTCATCCCCCAAGAAAACAAGGCAGGATTTTCATCCCCCAAGCAAACAAGGCAGGATTTTCATCTCCCAAGAAAGCAAGGCAAGATTTTCATCCCCCAAGAAAACAAGGCAGGACTTTCGTCCCCCAAGAATACAAGGCAGGACTTTCTTCCCCCAAGAAAACAAGGCAGGACTTTCGTCCCCCAAGAATACAAGGCAGGACTTTCATCCCCCAAGAGAACAAGGCAGGACTTTCGTCCTCCAAGAATACAAGGCAGGACTTTCGTCCCCCAAGAAAACAAGGCAGGATTTTCATCCCCCAAGAATGCAAGTCAACGTCCAAGTGTCGAATCGTTGTTAGTCTACGAGTGTTTGTCGTATTTAATTATTCATCGCAAGCTACGCATGTTCGACTTACATTAATTACATTTAACGTACTACTTTATCGACGAATCGTTACCATTTGTGAAGAGCCCGTACAAAAGGACCTATAGGCACCCTTCTTGCGTCTGCAGCCGACTTCATTTGAGGAGTACTCCCATTCGGTGCGCAATGGTGTGGGAAAACTGCAGAAAAACCCACACCGAGTACCGCAAATAATTAGAACTAATTCTGTCCGTAACATATCTCCCCCTTGTAAGAGGTTTTGGACTCTTAACTTAACATTTATTAAATATAATTCGGCAACGTCACAATTTAGATTTATTTTGAACAGTACTCCAAGGTACTATATCTAAGAAAACATAGAATTACTGATCAACTCATAATCACAAAACGAATATAATATAATAAGACTATCAATCTCATAAACATCGAACGTTACAGTTACTCCAGATTATGTATCTTATACTAACGACGCTTATTACAAAACTTTTATGTTGCATAAACAACTCGGAAAACAACAGTCGCGTCGCAAATTTGGCGATTTCATGACAAAGGTATCTTGCTTTGCAAACCAAATCAGTTTTGCTACTGATCTTAAACGCACCCCTTTTTCGGTACCCACACTTACAACACGAACCGTACCGTCTTTTCCAGGAAAAACCTTTCCAACGACCCCTTTTTTCCAAGAATTTCGCGGCATCCCGTCGTCCACGATCAGGACCATGTCACCGACTACAAAATTATTTGCCTCCTGTAACCACTTAGGTCTCGGCATAATCATAGGGAGATATTCTCGTATCCAGCGTTTCCAAAACGCATCTGCCAAGGATTGTGAATATCTCCACTGCCGGCGAATGCACTTTTCCCTAATCTCGTACTGCGGCAACGCAAGTTGTCCAGACGATTTCCCAAAAAGAAAGTGATTCGGAGTTAGTGCCTGTTGATCTCGAGGATCGGGCGAAACATGCGTTAAAGGTCTGGAATTTACAATATGCTCAACTTCAGCCAGAACTGTCAGTAACGTCTCTTCCCGTGGGATCTGTTCGGTAAGTATCGTTTTGAGGGTAGACTTCACGGATCTAACCAATCTCTCCCAAGCTCCCCCCATATGTGGTGATAACGGAGGGATGAAATGCCACTTGGTACGCTCATTCGCGGCAAACCTGTTCAGTTCGTTTTTATCGAGAGCTAACACGGCCTCTTTTAATTCGACATCTGCACCCCTAAAGTTTTTTCCTTTATCGGAATATATCGCGATTGGTTGCCCACGTCGAGCCGCCATCCTACGAATCGCCATAATAGCCGAGTCTGTATTTAAAGTATGGGCAAGCTCAAGATGTACAACTCGTACCGTCAGACACGGAAATATCACGCCCCATCTCTTTTCTCTTCTTCTACCGATTTTGACCAATACTGGTCCGAAATAATCAACGCCACAGTGGCTAAACGGACGTATCGAGTGTGACAATCTAGACCTATGAAGCGGCGCTATTTGCGGCGGTAGAGGTTTAGAACGAAATATTTTACAGACCGTACATTTAGCTACCACCGAGCGTACTACAACTCGTAATTTTGTCACCCAGTATAACCGCCTGACTTCGTTTACGACTGTTTCGTGCCACCCGTGACCCAGTTTTTCATGAAAATGTTTCACCAAAAGCCTTATTTCGGGATGTGATCCATCTACTATCGCGGGATCTTTACCACACCCGGGTACGTCAGCTCGATTAATCCGTCCCTTCCCACGTAAAATTCCATCCGAATCAAGATACGGAACCAGTTTCAAAATTTTACTCCGATTGCTTATTTTTCGACCTTCTTTTGAATCTATTATTTCATGCGAAAAACAATCCGCTTGTATTCCGCGTATCCGAAGTTCTTCGGCCCTTTGCATATGGTTGGCGGAGATTCGACAATTAGTGCTACCTTTCCAACGGTCTACGGCGACAAGAAACATGGCAGAAGCTCGTAAGAGTCTTCGCCAAGAGGAAAAGCGTTTAGCATCGGGCATTGGTAATGACGGACGCGATCTGTTTGATGTTATGGTAAAAGTTTTACGCAATTCTTTTTTTGTCGCGTCTGTACTCGTTTTATTTATTGTAGAAGGACACACCGGCCACGCGGACTCATCTGAGTGCAAAAAATCAGGACCATTTAGCTATCGATCGCGAACCTCATTATTAAATGGTAACCTTTTCGTCGCAAGATCCGCTGGATTCAAACCCGAGGCACCCATTTCCACTCCGAAGTGGATGTCAATTCGTCGATTTCGGCGAGTCGGTGCGAAACAAATGTCTGGAAAGTACGTGCGTCGGATTTTATCCAGGACAAGACGGTTACCGAATCAGTCCAAAATACGCGTTTCGATACTTCGAATTCATTGTCGCTAAGAATCGTATGGGCCATTCTACTTCCCATTAATGCAGCTTGCAATTCTAATCGCGGAATCGAAATCGGCTTTAACGGGGCTACCCTCGATTTTCCTAATACGAAAGAGGTCTTAGTCGCGTTTGTTTCGAACCGCCAATAACCTACCGAAGAATACGCATTTGTACCGGCGTCGCAAAAGATATGTAGTTCGATTTTACGTTTATCGCTGCATGAGCTCAAATACCACCGCGGAACCGAAACGTTACATACATTTTTTAAATCGGCTATCCATTCCATCCAGTATTCATGCTCTTCCTCGCGTATGGGATCGTCCCAACCTTCTGAACTGATCCATATTTTTTGCATTAGAATTTTTGACCGTATTATTAGAGGTGCAAGAAAACCGATCGGATCGAACACCGACATAATCACGCAGAGAAATTCACGTTTCGTAGGTTTCCTACTTCCGTTCGCGATATCTTCAGGAACTAAATCGTCTCTGATATCAAATTGAAAAATATCCGATTTCGTTTCCCATCTAAGTCCCAGAACCCTTTCTTTACACGTGAGAATTTTAGCAGTTTCGATCAATCGCGCAGCTGACCGTTCAATTTTCGGAATTGAATTTATTACCCGGTCGTCATTGGTAGTCCAGTCGTGCATCGCCAATCCGCCATCGCGATTTATTTCCCGAATTTGTGCAATATTGGACACGGCTTCTCTCCAATCGTCGCAACTGTCGAGTAAGTCGTCCATGTACGTTTGTTTTTTAATTCTTTCCGACGCAGTAGGGAAAACAGAAAAAAATGCGCTCGCGTTTTCATTTTTAACAAATAAGGCGCTACATGGGGACGACTTTGAACCGAATAGTAACGTTGACATTCTGTAAACGTCCGGCTCTTTGCTCCGATTCATTTCACGCCACAAAAAACGTTGCGAGTCCCTATCTTCGACTTCAAGTTTTACCCGAAGAAACATATCGTGTAAGTCGCCCTTGTAGCCGATTTTACCCTGTCTGAAACGTATCAAAATTCCTAACAAGGATTGTAGAAGATCAGGACCCGCGAGTAAACATTCGTTGAGGCTTACGCCACCGGCTTTAGCCGCCGCGTCAAAAACCAATCGGATTTTTCCCGGTTTATTTTTATTTACCGCACCAAATTGTGGCAAATACCATACACGCTGATCGATCAAATTTGGGTAGGCAACTTTTTCAGCGTAACCTAAACGTATGAGTCGCGATCGAGTTTCGCTTCAATATTTTTTAAACGATTCATCGCAAGAGATCTGTTATCCGGAAAGTCTATTTCGTCACTTTTCCATAATAACCCTGTTTCCCACGTATTTTCAACTTTTCGCGTTATCGCTCGTAGAATTTTATTAGCGCGAGATTCTTCCGAGAGGACTTTCAACGAACTACTTACACCGAGAGCATCCATTTGGAAAGATTCGCGGACAAGTTGATGTAGGATTTCGTCAAATTGTGATTTCGATTTCGAAAAACTCCGTATTAAGAAAGCTTCCCTATTCATTTTTACGAAATTCTAACCCGACGTATTGCCATGAATAACCCACCCTAGTCTAGTTTTGGTGGCACACGGTTCATCCCTTTTTCCCTCGCGAGTTTCCAATGAAATCAACTACTTTGCGTTATCTTGTCCGATAAGAATATCCGGGGTAGCTCCAGAATAATACTTTACATTAATTCCCTGCAAATGAGAAAAACTAGCTGTTAATTCTTTTTTAAGGGATTGCTTTGGGAGAGACAGGTTATGTATCGTATGAACTCCGATTAGCGAATGACTGCCATCGCTTCCAGCGATATTAAAATTAACCCTTTCGCTACTGGTACATAAGGTTATGTCAGGATTAATTCCTGTCAATGACAGAGGAATAATGGAACCATGAGCTCCGATCGCTCGAGCTACTTTGTACTTACCAACGAAATCGTCGACCCGTCATCGAGAAATGCAAAGGTGTCATACGGCAATGACGAACCATAACCACAAATAGTTACGGGTATTATTTTCAGTAAAAATGTATCCACGCCTAGTCATGAAACCGCCTTATTTTTATTTAATATTACATGTTCAACCGCAGTTATTTTCGGACGTTTCGCATTTTTCGCACTTTTATGTGACGAATTAATATGACTGATGTCATATAAATATTTATAATATTAACAGATATATAATTAGATATATATTTATATTAATAAATTATTATTATTATTATTATTATTATTTATTTATTATGCATTCACAATTAAGTATTACATAGTTGACTTCCTTTTACATTATTTCACTTACATTTATCTTACATACTAGATACCTCACTCATCACTTTCCATCCTTCTCCCTCTCACACTTCACTCTCCTTCTCTCTCTCTTCACTCTCCTTCTTCTCTCTCTCTCTCTCTTCACTCTCCTTCTTCTCTCTCTCTCTCTTCCATTCTATTCTCTCTCACTTTCTGTACTTGCGTCATCCATACATATCCTCTCCCATCCCCGTTCAACACATCAATCCTTCGCTCCGATCCCACCTCCTTATTCATACATTCTTTAACATGCTGTAGTGTTTCATTTTCTACACTACATATTCTACACCTTCTTTCTTCTTCCTTTAACCAGTACATATTACCTTTTAACTCATTTCCACATCTCCATCTGGCAACCATTTGTATTTTCTTTCCATCCCCTCTACCTTTATAGTTCGTCATGTATTTTGGAATTCCGACCACTTTTTCGTATCCCTCACACGATTTGGACCCTCTCACTTTTTCTCCTTTTTCCTGCTCATCCACTTCTTTGTCCGTATACCTTAATCTTTCCCATTTAGAGTCTCCTTCCTCTCTTATCGCCTCCTCACTTCTTCCACATCTCCACAAATATTTTCTCCTTTCTATACTTTCCTTTGCCCATTCCTTTTCTGGTCTGTCTATCTCATCCATCCTCTTCTCTTCTACGCACATTTTTGCAATGTCCCCCATTTCTCCCTTCTCCATCCTCTCTTCAAACTGTCCTGCTCTCCTCCCCGTATCGACTCTGATTTTTTCTCTTTTCATTTCTTCTCTAACAATATAACCGGCCGTATTTTTATTTAACCCCAGTATCCATCGTCCGTATTTCTCTTGTAACTGTTCTATTTTTTCCCTTTCTCTATAACCCCAAATTTCCACTCCGTACATCATTATTCCCTTAACAATACTATCAAATAATTTCCATCTCCACTTTAAATCTTCTTTGAATTTTCTCTCCCCATACCCCCACACCCATCCCATTGCTATTCTTGCTTTCCTTACCCTTTCTTTAACATGTTCCTCGTCATCGTTATTGCTTTTCATAATGTACCCTACATAACTAATTCTTTTTACTTCTTCTATCTTTTATTTCCCCACCACCAGTTTCTTTTTTCCCTCTTCCTCCATCCTTTTTTAAAACTATCACTTTTTTTTTTCTCCGCGCTTAATTCCAATTTCTTTTCTCTCAGGTATTTTTTCAATCCCAAAATTATCCCTCTCAGTCCTTCTTCATTTTCCGCCACCACTACTATATCGTCTGCGTATTCTAATGACCAAATTTTCTCTTTTCTAACTTTTACCCCTCCAGGCCCTTTTCTTAACCTATCTCCTATGTCTGCGATGTAAATATTAAACAGCGTTGGACTTAGTGGGCATCCTTGTCTTACTCCCGTTGTTACCCTAAATTCTTTTGTTTCCTTGTTCCCTACTTTCACTCTACATCTCGTTTCCTCATATATCTCTTTGACCCTATCTACTAGTTCCTCCGATATTCCTCTTTTTTCCATCATCTCCCATAATACGTCTCTGTCTAATTTATCAAATGCCGCTTTTAGATCTACAAACATTGCCCATATCTTTCTATTCTGACCTAATCGTCCGGAGATGATATGTTTCAGAATTTTTATATTCTGAATGGTCCCCCTTTTTTGTCTAAATCCTGCCTGAGTCTTACTCCACCCCTCCTTTCCATCCAGCTCCTGTACTATCCTTTTATTAAGTATACTCGCATACATTTTGTAAGCCGTACTAGTTAAGGTTACCCCTCTGTAATTATTTACCACATTTCTTTCCCCTTTCTTCCAAATCGGTACCACTGTTCCAATCCTCCAATCTTCTGGAAAACCCTCCCCTCTCCACACTTTTTTCAAGACCTCCGCCACTTTCTTCCATACCTTTCCGCCCCCGGCTATCCATGCTTCATTCTTTATCCCATCTGCTCCCGCTGCTTTACCTCTTTTCAATGCTCTAATTTCCCTTTCAACTTCATCATATGTAATTTCATTTCTCTCCCTTATACTTCTTTCCTTTCTCTCTTCCATCTTGTCTGTCATTTCTCCGTTTAGCAATACCATAAAATATTCTTCCCATTGTTCAATCCTTATTTCCTGGCTTACTCCCTCTCTTCTTTTTCTTCCCTTATTAATAAATTTCCAGGCCTGTTCTTCTGTTCTTATTTTTTCTATTTCCTTTTCTTCCTCTTTCTGATACTCCTCCTTCTTTCTTTTACATGTCGACCTATATCTGCCCCTTTTTTCCATGTATTTCTTATATGTTTCTTCGCATTCATCTTTTCTGTGCTTTCTTCTTTCCTTGTATGCCTCTCGCTTACTCTTTGTGCATTCTTCATCCCACCACGGTACCCATCCTAGTCCTTTCCTCCTCCCTTTTCTTTTTTCTGGTACCGCCTCTTTTATTGCTGCCACTAGCTCTTCCCATTCTGCCTTCGTCTCTGTCTCTTCCCATATTATTTTGTTCATTTTTTCTCTATATACTTTCTCCCCTTCTTTTGACCAATTTTGTACCTTCCCTTCTCCTTCATCTTCATTCTTCTCCTCTCTATTCCATCTACCTTTTATTTTTATTTCTACAGGAAAATGATCCGAGTCTATTCTACTCCCGACTTTCATACTATGTATTTTGTCCCATGTCTCCTAGTTCGTCATGCCGTAATCAATTACTGATCTTTTTCCCCCCGCCTCATAAGTCCATTCCCCCTCTTCATCTCCTTCTTTCTCTCCATTCATTACCATCCATCCTCTTTCTTCTATCAGTTTCATTAACTCTTTTCCTTCCTCATTAATCTTCGCATCTTTTGAATTTCTCCTATCTACCCTTTCTCCCACTCGTTCTCCTTCCGTCCCTCCCCTTCTTCCAATCCTCGCATTAAAATCCCCAACTATTATCAAATTTTTCTCCTGATTCTCTATTACCATTTCATTTAATTCTTCTAATGTCTTACTTTTCCCCTCTCTATTATAAATTGTATATATTTCCCACCCTTCCTCCTGAATCTTAATTCTTCTTTTCTGTATCCCCTCCATATTGTCTTCCTCTTTCCTCTTAACCGTTTCTAATTCTTCTCTCATCCCTGTTATTATCCCTCCCATAGCTCTTCCTTTTTTCTTCACTTTTCTTGCCTTTTGATATCTCCATTTCCATTCATTGGGCAGCTTTTGTTTCAACCCTTCCCAATCTTTCTCTTCTATCCATGTTTCCGTCAGCCCTATCACGTCAAATTTCAAAATGTACTTCCAAAAATCTTCTTTTTTATTTTTTAATCCTGCTATATTCCAACACAATAATTTTACCTCCTCAATTTCTTTATGTTTTCTTCCATTTTCCGTTTTATCTTGTTTTTTATCTTTTCTTTGCTTGTTTCTTTTTTCTCTCTCCATCAATTTATTCGTGTCTCTTTTACTCTTCGGTATTTTTAGTTTTTTATCCTCGTCCCCAAAAAAACCCGCTCCTTCACATTTTCTCCACTTTCATCCAGCACATATTCTTTCCCATTCATCAAATAATAAATTTATTATTAATATATAATTAATTGGTTATTCTTTTAAAACTTATTTTATAAGCAATTAGTCATAATTAATATGACTGATATCATATAAATATTTATAATATTAACAGATATATAATTAGATATATATTTATACCAATAAATTTATTAATTAATGCATTTATTATTAATGTAATTATATATATATAAATATTTATTTTTTATTAAAAAAAAAAATATAATCATACAATTAATTAATATATTAATAATATTTAACAGGATCGGAATTTATAAATAAATTTAGATGAAAAATTAAAATTTTTAATTTATATAAAAATAAGGCTTTATTTTTAGGAATTTTTTAATAAAAATTCTTTTAGTGTACATAATAAATATTAAAAACAATTGTTTTAATATAAAAATCTGATTAATTTTTATTTAGAATAATTTTTTATTAAAATTTATTTTATTGAAAATTTGATTAAATTTTATAATTCAAATAAATTTGAGTAAATTAAACTAATCAATTAATTTATTCGTAATTCAAATAAATTTGAGTAAATTAAACTAATCAATTAATTTATTCGTAATTTAAATTTAATATATATGGGGCATTCTTTGTCAACTGGGCCATCTCTCCTCCCCAAAATTCATTTGCACTAAAAAAATCGTACCAGGGCTTAAAATTTAACTTAACATGTCTACTTTTGTTTCCCAAGTGGCAGGAAGCAAAATTCAAAATGGCGGACTGGGGGCGACGTCTAGAATGAAAAAATTCCACAAAATTCATTGTATATCTTATATAAATAATGATAACATCATGCATTAAAAATTTTTTCATGAGCACAAATTGTGCGTTCATGTACGTACTTTACACACCGTTACTGTTTTCTAACAATTCAAAATGGCGGACCCAATATGGCCGACCGAAATGAAATAATTCGCTTGATTCAGATGAAACTCGGTTGTAGGGGGGTTTTTGAGGTCGCTGATTCCGAATCTGAAGTTAAAAATTGGATATTCAAAATGGTGAACCCAATATGGCTGACCAAAATGAAAAAATTCGCTTGATTCAGACGAAACTCGGTTGTAGGGGGGTTTTTGAGGTCGCTGATTCCGAATCTGAAATTAAAAGTTGGACATTCAAAATGGTGAACCCAACATGGACGTAGTAAAGAATAATAAAATGAAAAAATGTCTCTGTGTTTAACCAGGGTTGACACTGTCATCACATTTAAATGGTGAAGCCTATATTACTTTTTTCATTTTTTCATTTTTTTGTTTTTTTTTAGGGCCAGAGTTTGATCATTTAACAACGAAATCGAATGCAGTTTTTGGATTCGCGGAAAAGGTAAAGCGCCGTTAAATCGAGCTTTCTCTTGGCTTTATCGTGAGATGTCTTGTTATAAAAAAAGATGGAAATTGTTTAAAATATGGTCACACATTATTTGTTGCAAACAATCTTTGTATGTACTTATTGTTGTTTCCGACTTTAGCGTCAATGTACTAAGACTAATAGCGTGTAACATCAATTTACCATTTTGATGAATCGAGCAAACCCATACACAATGCGATCCCTGAGATCCCGCAAGAATACATTGCTTCGGGCGCGATTGTTCCAATTTACTGAAACTTATCTTGATACCCGCATAAGAATATTTAAACTGTAAAAAAGTTCTCTAATGTCTGCGAATAATAGACGTTTTTGCATCTTGTAACTGGCACGTACGTGTTTTTCTTATTCATTGCAAATTTTTACATTTTTCCATAATTACAAAACTTTTTGAAAGTAATTTCGTTTATTTCTTGCCTCTGCAATTAAAATGTACATTATGATAATAAGAACGGTTCAGTTAGCCCGCGTTGAACGTTAAGCGTTTCTATCAAGCAAAGTAAGTCGCGGCTAATATAAGGCCCAGGTGCCAGGCTGTGTTCTTGTAGAAACATCGAACCCGCTGAGTGTACTGTGATACGTCTATTACTTTCATATTCATATTAAAAGAAATTTTGTTATTTTTATATTGTAAGTTGTATGACACTTATTCGTTAACTATAGATACAAAACGATTAATGTGCTATCGTGTACAATAAAACAATTTGTACCAAGTAGCGGAAACTTCCTAGCTCGCTAACACTCGCTCGGATTACAATGTTAGTTTCAAACGTTTTATAATGATAAAATAACAAATACTCAAACAAATTAAAAATAAAATTATTAAAATTACAAATCTATTATTAACTTATACAATACCAACCCTTTCATTCACCTCATTAATTTCACTTATACCAACTCTTTCACTCACCCCAATCATTTCACTGACCCCAACTCTTTCACTGACTCCAACCTTTTCACTTACACCAACCGTATCATTCACTTATACCATACCAACCCTTTCACACACCCCATTAATTTCACTCATACCAACCCTTTCACGTATACCAACCCTATCATTCACCCCAATCATTTCACCGACCCCAACCCTTTTACTTATAGTAGATAGATATGGCTGATGTTCGAAATGTGCACGGTGACAGATGTTGCAATCCGTATAATCGAGATATGCATAAAGGTAAAGATTTGTGATCATTGTCAAAAACATTGCGTAGTAAATTTCCTAGTTTTCCAGTAAGTTGTAAAATTTGTTGGGAATGCCGTCGAATGAAAGTTCCACATCTTGAGGGAGAAATAAACGAAATGCTAGAGCAATCTTTTGACACATCAAATAATATGGATGAAGACGATGATAGTTCGCGTACCAGTACTAGTTGCGTTACGCTACGATCACAACGAGATATTGAATTTGAAGATATGTTGGATGGGTTAAAACAAAAGTTTTCTTCTTTAAATGCTAACGATCCAGAGCGACTTGCGATTCTCACTATTTTGCCGTCAATGTGGAGTGCTAGAAAAATTGCTCGTGAATTTGGTTGTTCAAGACAAATCGCTGGAAAAGCAAAATCATTAAAAGAATCAAAAGGCGTTTTACCTTCTACCACAGCAAAACAGGGTAAAACTATACCGAAAGAAACTGTTGAGGTAGTAAGAAGGTTCTATGAAAGTGACTCCAACAGTAGAATAATGCCAGGAGTAAAAGATGTGGTTTCAGTTAAAATTGACGGTGAGCGTTCTTTGATGCAAAAACGTCTGTTATTCGCGGACTTAAGAGGACTTTTCTCACAGTTTAAAGATTCTTATGCAGATATGAAGATAAGTTTCAGTAAATTTGCACAATTGCGCCCGAAGCAATGTATTCTTGCGGGATCTCGGGGAACGCATTGTGTATGCGTTTGTACGATTCATCAAAATTGTAAATTGATGTTAGACGCTATTAATGAGCAGAATTTGACGCTAAAGTCGGAAACAACAATAAGTACATACAAAGATTGTTTGCAACAAATGATGTGTGAACAATCGACAGCAGCGTGTCATCGCGATGAATGTACAAAGTGCCCAAGATCTGCCGAGTTGTCTGAAAATTTGTTACAAATTTTGCTACGTAACAATATCAGTAATGTACAATTTAGTACATGGACATCCACTGACAGATCAACCTTAATTACAAATTTGCATCCATCTGCAGATTTTGTAAAGGAATTAGTCGATAAGCTAACAGTATTGAAACCACATTCATTCATTTCAAAACAGCAGGCTGAATATTTTCAAAATCGTAAAAATGGCTTACGTGAGAATGAAGTTCTCGTTACATTAGATTTTTCAGAAAATTATAAATACGTCGCACAAGACGCATCGCAGGCTTTTCATTTCAATAATGACCAGTGCACTGTATTTCCAGTGGTATATTATTATAAAGAAGAAAATGAGATACACCATCGGAGTTTAATCTTTTTATCAGACAGTACTCAGCATGACACTGCCGCTGTTTATACCATTCAGAGCATTCTGATCCCTGAATTGAAGAAATGCCTGAATGTGAAGAAGGTAATTTACTTCAGCGACGGTGCTAAGCAGCACTTTAAAAATAAGTTTGCTGTAAGCAATTTAATACACCACAAGCGTGATTTTGGGATTCCAGTTGAATGGCATTTTCACGCACAATTTTTGCTCATGAAAAAATTTTTAATGCATGATGGTATCATTATTTATATAAGATATACAATGAATTTTGTGGAATTTTTTCATTCTAGACGTCGCCACCAGTCCGCCATTTTGAATTTTGCTTCCTGCCACTTGGGAAACAAAAGTAGATATGTTAAGTTAAATTTTAAGCCCTGGAACGATTCTTTTAGTGCAAATGAATTTTGGGGAGGGTAGATGGCCCAGTTGATAAAGAATGCCCCATATATATATATATATATATATATATATATATATATATATATATATATATATATATAAGAATTAAACTTATTCAAAAAATATCAAAAATTGTTATGCATAATACATTAATATATTAATTCGGTTCGGGAAATTCGTTTTGGACGGTAAGTGGTGCTGACGTGTTTCGTTTCGCTCCGCATTTAAGTCTATATTTTTGTTCCTAAATTTCTTTTTTGGGAGTTGTAATTGCAGTGACATCTCTCCGGAGCGGCTCGGATTGTGTTTGCTGTAAGCTGTTAAGTGTCCGAGTCATCATTCCGGAAAAAAAATCGAAATTTTCGTTCCACATCACATTCATTGAAGTGACAGTTGACCCATACCTTGCACACCGGCTCTCGTGGTGACGTCACGTATCGGGATAAGCATCGACGGGCCAATCACCGGATTACCCGTGCCGAAAATTATAAAGAAAATCCAAATGCTTGGACAACCACTTATTCCATACAACGGCAAGCTGTACCAATACTCCCGAGGAATTTGGACATTATTCATCAATGAGGTCGTATGCATTTCTATTCTGCATCTCGCAGCTGTCAACGAAGCATCAATTTTTGGGTAACAGTGGGATTTTCGTCGGGCTTCCAAGAACTTTCCGAAGTGCTTCGCTCGCTTATCGGTGTGCTCGTTCTTTACACGTGTGAGGCCCACCACATGTACAAGGCGCTCAAGCCGCGCGCTTTCGAAGTCTGGTTTCGCGCATGCACCATCTAGAGCTTCTCCCAGCCGCGAAAATTCTGCGCTCACCACGGATTCTTTTGGCTAATATCAGACGGCAGCACCTCTCGGGTTAGCGATTTTCGGCATATGTCGGACATACCTGCCGACCAGTCGCAATTATCCGTCACGCCCGTCAACTCTCCCATTGTCGGGAAGGCGGTGCAGCCCTGTCCGCTCCTTCGACCGCCAACTCTGTTGGGTCGCCCCTCTACGGCATCAAAGTGGCACGCGCATAGAACGTACAGTTGTAGTTCCCTGGAGGAATTTGGCTTTATTAAGCGTAAGCGCGACTGTCAGGCAGCCGACGCCGTTTCGTTCTCTGCTCACTCGACCAGGCGACGCAAACTTTCGCCGGGACCCGCAGATTTTTTAAACGATCCGACACCCACCATGGAGACTATCCCAGCATCGCAAGCTGCTTTTGACTCCATGAAAAAGTCACTATTATCGGCAATCAAGGAGTCGGAGCAGAACATAACGATCAATGTCTCGAAGGCTTTGCAACCCGGGATAGACGAATGTGCCAGAGAAATCGCGGCCGTTCAGACTGCACTCGTCGACATCCGAACCGACTTTTCCTCCCGCATTGTCACTCTTGAAGAGAGAATAGAAAAGCAGGAAAATACAATAAAAACAATGGCTGCTAAGATGGAGGCGCAGGAGAAAATGCTAAGGAGGAAAAACTTAATTTTAACTGGCTTTCAACCTGGTCCAGCTCCGCTAAAGTTGGAAATTCAAAATTTTTTATCCGCGAAGTTTTCCCTGACAGGTTCAGTTCTCTCGGCGAGAACGTTACGCACAAACCCTTTAATTATCTTAGTTGAATTATCTGCAGAGGAAGATAAATTTTTAATTTTATCTTTAAAAAAAACCACCCTTAAAAATTCGCGGGTATTTATTAATTCGGACTGCACCGACAAAGAGCGCTTTATGGCCTTGAAGGCCAGGGAAGCTCGCCGGGCTGCCATTGCTGCAGGCGCTTCTTTCAGGCAAAAAGACAATACGATTGCCGTAAATAATGTCTGGCGGAGATGGTCCGAAGCTGACCAGGATTTCACAACTAACTGCGCCGGACCAATTCGTGTCAGAAGCCATTCGTCGGATGCTCGCCCGCCAAACGACGACCGGGGCTCGTCTGTCGCAGGTCAGCGCCTCTCTCCGTCTCCGGTTGTGATGGATACCGGCTTCTCTGAGCAAGTCTTCAATTCAAATTTTTAATTTACCCCCGACAGTCGCAGCGAAGTCTTACTACGCCGAAGCCCAGCATTGCGAGATCGACCACTCTACGCGCTACCGCGAACGCTAAGCGATCTCCAGATCTCTTAAAAATTGTTTTTTGGAATTCCCGCGGTTTTACTAATTCAAAGAATAGCGTTTTTCTCTCGCCTTTTAAAATTGTAAATTGCTCCGAAACGTGGTTGGATCGAGCTACTGATGTCGACGGTTTAGTTCCCGGGCATTCAGGAGTTTTTTCTCCAGCTACCCGCCATAGCAACTTCGGTCGCTGTAGCGGAGGGCTCTTATCCACCATTCATTCAGATTTCTCTTTTACCGAACTTGTAATGGCTCCCAACTGGATATTTTATCATCTTAAAACCCTCCCGATTAATGTAATAACTGGCTCTTTTTACTTTTCACCCAATTCTGACTTAATTTCCCAGCTTCATTCTCTTCAAACAGTTATAGATTCGTTGAATGCTCGGTATCCGGACTGTATTTTTGTTCTGGGTGGCGATTTCAATTGTCGGGTAGGCACGACAGACCCTTTTAATGATTTCGCACAAATTTTCGAAGGATCAGCAATCTGCAAGTCGAGAAGGTTACACGATGAACTCTGTTCGAGTCGCGGCTCCCTTCTGTACGAGTTTATGCAAATAAATAATTTTATACTGTTAAATGGACGTTGTCCGGGCGATCGCCCAGCACACTTTACTTTCCTTGGACAGAGAGGATTCAGCGTCGTTGATCTCGTGTGGGTTTCGGACATTCACTTGTCATTCATTGCTGATCTACAAACGGATGTTGACCTCCACGGTTCGGATCACCTCCCAGTAATTTTATCCCTTTTTTTGTATTCTGCGAACTCTGTTTCGAAGGCCTACGAGGCTCCGTCGGAACGCCGAGTTAAAATAAGATTTTCGTTGCCGAATGATGGGTTGCCTGATTTTGACAGTCTCCTAAATGCATGTCATAATTTATCTCCGTTGACGGATACTGAATGTCCAGACGTGGAATACGAGCGTTTTGTCACGGCCATCCGCGTAGCGGCGTCGCGGGCAGGTATGATTTCGAGAACCGTTTTTTGTAACTCGCAAAAGCATTTTGATGGCTCGAAGGCCTGGTTTGATGGAGAATGTGTCTCTGCAAGGAGAGTTTTCCGCCACTTTCTCTACCAGTTGCGAAAGAAGGCGTATAGTTCAATTTCGACTCTTCTTTTTAAAACTGCAAAAAAACAATATCAAGATGTTTTGAAAAGGAAAAAGCGCAGTTATATCTCCACGATCTCTGAAAGGTTCGCGGCGGCTCGTAACTCGGCGGACTTTTGGAACGCGTGCCGTCAATTTCGAAAAAAGCCCGCCCCGGGTGCGTGGGTCTCTGAGGAAGCCTGGGGGGCATACTTTGCGGAGATTCCCCCCCCCCCCCCCCCCCCCCGAAGTTTGTTCCCCGCAAACTTTTTATGGCACATTCGACCCTAGCCTGGACTCTCCGATCACCCTGGCCGAGCTTGAAGATAGCATCAGAGTGCTGAGGGTGGGAAAGGCCATTGGTCCCGATGAGCTACCGGCCGAACTTTTCAAATTTTTAAACGGCCCATGGCTTTCCCGCCTCCTCCACCTTTTCAACCGTATTTTTTCCGCAGAGGCGTTCCCCACGGGCTGGACCCTAGCTACGGTTTTTCCTTTATTCAAAAAAGGTACGCGTGACGATCCTGCGAATTACCGGCTAATTGCGATAACCAACGCGGTGTCCAAAATTTTTTCACAAATACTTTGTAAACGGCTCTCCGAATGGGCTTCCGCAAGAGATTTGTTACCCGAGGAACAGGCCGGGTTTCGGACTGGGAGGAGCGCAGAGGACAATATCTTCTCGCTCCTCGCTACAATTCAGATATCGTTTAGACGACCCAAGTCAAATATTTTAGGTCTGTTTGTTGACTTTAAAAGAGCCTTCGATTCTGTCCCCCACGCACTTCTCTGGCGGAAGCTCTTAGGATTAGGCGTCAGCGCTAAGTTTATAAGAGTGCTTTGTGCTCTCTACCAGTCGGCTGCGGTGCGCTTACAATCGGACACTTCCGTCTTGCCTGAATTTAAAGTCACGAGAGGGGTTCTTCAAGGAGAATTCTCAGCCCCCTTCTCTTCATTCTATACTTGTCGGACATTGTAAGATTCTTTCGTGCGGGAGACGCGCGTGGAGTGGACGTTTCGCCCACTCAGGACCTAATGATGCTGCTGTACGCCGATGACCTGACTATCTTCGCGTACTCTCCAGCGGACCTGCGCAGAAAACTAGTTCTGCTCGCACAATATTGTCAGGAGAACCTCCTTACAGTCAACACAGACGAAACGAAGATTGTTTGTTTTAGAAGGGCTGGTCAGCTGGATTCGCACTCTAGACTGTTCCACTACAGAGATGGTCCGGTCAGAGTCGTGCCCAGCTACAGGTATCTGGGTGTCCTATTCGCCTCCTCGGCGCGCGGCCTCCGACCCACAGAGGATGCTGTGAGGCGTACAAACGCTGCGTCAGCCGCGGTTACGTCGTTAATTTTGACGACAAAAATGGATACATGGAAGGCTTTTTTCACTTTGTACAACTCCATGATATTGTCAGTCCTTCTATATGCGGCACCGTGTTGGGCTCTCCGATATTTGGACAGTCTGGAATCCGTGCAGATCGGCTTCTTTAAGAAGCTTTTTAGCTTGCCGAGGAACACCCCGGCCTACATCGTCCGTCTTGAATTTGGCATACCGCCCATCTCGGTTGAAATCTGCTCTAGAGCAATCAAATGGGTGGCTAAAACGCTTAGGCTGCCGGATTGCAGACTTCCCAAATTATTACTTTTGCGTTTAAGAGAATTGGCAGCAGCTGTTTCGTCAGACGTAACCTTCAACTGGACCCTTCAGCTGAAGGCAGTCCTTGACAGCGCAGGGGGGAGCGTATTATGGGACAACTTTGATGCCGATTTCTGGGAGCGAATGGGACCGTCGGTGGTTGCTAGGTTTGCCGAGTCCTGCAGGAGGAACGATTTGAGGTCCTACTTCTCATCTGATTCTTTTCAACTACCGATTTACCGTCTTCCTGCGGACTCCGCTTACACTCTGTATCCTGCTCGTTCACCCCTGCGCTGCCTAAAAGTTAGGATGCAATTAAGACTAGCGACTGTTCACTCACGTTCCTTTATGATTGCCGGACAACGCCACCTATATGATCCGACCTCGTCGTGCTCTCTCTGCAACTACAACGTGCAAGAAACGCTGCTGCACATTCTAACAGAATGTCCTCTGCTCGAGCCTCTTAGAGCAGAATCTGCTAGGAGGTTAAATCAATGGCCGCTGCACCCAGCTGGGGTCCTGCACTCACTAATTTGCGCTAACGACAACCAATCCGCGTCTTTATTATACAAATTTGTAGAAGCGAATTTCCGGAGGAGAGCTGTTCTCCTCGGCGAGTAATCTAAGTAGATATCTGTGCTGTCTTTTATTGCATCAGTTTGTGCCTGTATGCAGTTGTTATTTTATCTGTAAGTCAGCGCAGTTCCACCCGTATGCCAGTCTATTTTTACCTGTATGCCGATTTATTTTTTTGCCTGTATGTCGGTCTAATTGTATATGTATGGCGGTTTATTTTTTTTTAATGTATGCCGGTTTATTATATTAATGTACGCTTTTTGCCCCACGCTCTGTAATCCGATAACCTCGGAACTCCCTCTCACTGGGCTCTGTATCCCCTAATTATGAGAGAAATATATTATCTATCTATCTATCTATATATAAAGGTAGACTAATTTTAAGTCAATAAACTCATAATTTATAAATAAATAATTTTTCTTTATAAATAAAATGCCTGATTAAAGGGTTATCTTGATAGGATAAATTATATAATTTAAAATTATTTTTATGATTATTTAATTTATAAAATTAAATTTTTTTATAATATATTTAATTATTCCAATGTTATTATTAATTATATTATTATCAATTACATTAAATTCAATTTTTATTTTATGATTTTTTATAGAAATAAATATATTAATATTTTTATTTTTAATTATATTTGATGAATTTATTTTATATGAATTTATTATTAAATATTTTTTGATTCAAAGAATTTGTTCATTAATATTATTATATTTTATAATTATAAATTTTAATTTATATAAAGATTTATTTATAATAATTATAATCATTTTTTTATTTATAAAATTAGGAATATTTCTATTTTATAAATGATTTATTCAATTAATAAATTATTTAAATTGAATAATTTAAATATATTATTATTATTATTATTATTAAATTTATTATTTTCCTTAATTAATGGATTAAATTTATCAAATTTAAAATTATTAATAGGATTTTCTTCAATAATACAAATAAGTTGAATAATTTTAATTATATATTTTAGAAATTATTTATTTTATTTTTATTATTTAATTTATTGTTTAATTTCAATAATAATAATAATAATATTTAATAATTTTAATATATTATATATTTATAATAATATATTAAATTTTAATATAAAATTTTTAATAATACTAATATTATTATCATTAATAGGATTACCACCAATGATAGGATTTATTTTAAAATAATTTTTTTTTTATGAAATTATTATATATATAAATTTTATTCTTTTATTAGACTTCCGGTTGACAGCGGTGAGTGGAAAAACGTGTTTTTCATAAGAGCGAGAAACTGTAAGTTTTTGAGAGTTTTTACTCAAATATCTGACATTTTCTGTCACTGAGAGAAACGTCAGGAGACGGTCACCCATTTTCGACTAACTCTAAAGAAAGCAGTAAGCTTAAAAGTGAGTAATTTGTGTCGAAAGGGTGTACCCTGGCTAACCTCGTAATAGGTTTTGGCGAGACGACCAAATTCCACGTGGCAGCTGTGAACGGAAAACACCGAATCGAACGGCGAACGGAAAACACCGAATAGCGAAATTGCGCGATCTTCGACGATAACGGCAGATACGAGAGACCTGCGAGTTGCGAGGAGCTACCTAGAATGACACGTTTCGAAATATTGGGTGGCGCTGTATACAATAAATTAATTGCTTACTACGATAACACGTGAGTATATTTAATGAGTGGTATACAGAAGGGGGAAAACAGAGAAGGACGTGTAGAGAGAGAAGAGAGGAAAGTTGACAGTGTGGATAGTGAAACTGTAGAATCAGTGCTGAGTTTACCGGAGAAAACGGCAGAAAGAAAGGTAGGGAGGTGGGTGAAACAATTGGGGGGAGTAGTGGATTGGAAGGATCGGTAAGTGAGACCGAAGGAGGAAAGAAGAAGAAAGGTAGAAAAACAAACGTGGAGAGGTTGGGCAGGGAAAGGGGAAGTAGTGTTGGCAGTTCGTCCCGCGTAAGTTCGTGGCTGCTGAAAAGAGAGCGAAGTTTGTCAGGAGGAAACGAAAAATCCGAGGAAAACGAAAAACAAGAAGCGAAGCGAACGAAGGAGGGTAGAGGGAATCCCACCATATATGAGAGAATAGAAAGAGGACGGAAGGGAAGAAAATACAAACGATATCAAGATGGAGATGTGGAAATGAGACAAGGGGTAACAGGTATTGGATGAAAGAAGAGGAAAGAAAGTGTAGGCTGTGTGGGGAAGAAAGAGAGTGTATGAGACATCTTCGGGTGTGTAAAAAATTGGTAGGAGAGAATGAGATAAGAATGGATGTATTAAATGAAGACGGGAGAGGGTACAAGTGGATAGAAAAAGTAGAAAAAATGCGAGAGATACAAAGAGAGAATGAGAGAGAGGGGAAGTAAAATGGAATGTAGCGTAGAATGAACATCGAAATGGTAAAATGTAAATAGAATTGTGCCGGTGAGGCAAGAGGGGTATTGACAGATGTAATTAGCGAGCGAAATAAAGTAAATGACGGGGAGAGGGAAAGAGAGAGAGAGGGAGTGAGCAACGAATGGAAGGACAGAGAGAGGGAGAGAGAGAGATAGCAGCAGAATGGAAATGTAAATCTTAGATTGAAAGCGAGAGAATGAAATTAGATGTAGAAATGTAGTGTGAGAGTTGTAAACATAAAGTTTGTAAATAGTGCAAAGGTGATCGGAAGCCATGTAAGCACAAAATTGTGGATACATTAAATAAATATATAAATATATATATATATAGATATATAAATTTTATTATTATATTTTTTTTTTTTTTTTTTTTTGCGATGGTTAAAAAAAAGGGAAAATCTGCACACAGACCATCAGTTGGTATCTTCCCGACCGAGGTCGAGCCGATAACCCACCGGTGAGACGGGTTCCACCAACGGCTTCAGGCCGGGATGGGAGAGGATAAATCCAGACACATCCAGGACATTAGCAGCTGGGGCGACCGCCTAAACCCTCCCATCCATGGCCCAGGGTTACATGCAAAAAGATGCAAGCAACACAAGGACATGGATGAGTAATATCCATCGTTACCAGCGGCAGATGTTGTTGTGGTAAAGCCACCCAGGAACATCCGTAAGGACTCTCATATCCAGGTGGCGCCGCTTTACGACTCCCTCGAGGGACCTCCGATCTACAACAAACAACCAAAATAAATAAAACCCGATGTTAAAGAGAGGACCTACGACCAGCCCCTCTAGTCCCCGGATTCTTACTGCCCGACATTATTGGGCAGTGCTCTCCGCGATCTTCTTCCGGCGCAAGACTGCTTCTACAAAAGCAGCCACCTGCGCCCACGACCGCTCCGACTGCAGCATCAGGCCGATGATGTTGTCCGGTCCGACACCACCTACGCTTTCTTCCAGCTCTTGACGCAGCCCCCTCCACGTTTCGCATACGAAGAACGTGTGGAGGGCATCGTTTCGGGGGGAGCCACAATGGGCACATGCCGGCTCCGGTACTTTCCCCATTTTGTGGAGATAGGCCCGGAACAGGCCGTGCCCAGTGAGGAATTGGGTGAGATAGTAATTATATATAATTACGGGGACGGCCGACCCACGCATCGATCCAAGGTATGAGCCGCGCGGTCCACCGACCCCACGTCCCTGCCTCGCACCGGGATTGCCAAACACGGAGGGATTCCTTCCTCGCACTCCTCGCTGCTTCAGCACGTCCGAGCGTTTCTCTTCTTTGGTAGATGAGCTTGCGCTCCTGCGCTTGGAGGTCAATGGGGATGACCCCCGCAACCACCAGCGCCGCCGACTCCGAGACCGTGCGGTAGGAGCACGCGATGCGGAGAGCTCCCCTCCGCTGCACCGCGGCGAGACGCTTCCGATACCTCTCAAACCGCAGTGCGTCGGCCCAGACTTCAGCACCGTAGAGCATAATGGATTCCGCGACTCGCATAAGCAGACGCCGCTTGCAGGGTCTTGGTCCTCTTATGTTGGCCATGACTCGGCAAAGCGACGCCGTTACAGCGGCCGCTTTGTCCGCCGCTCCACGGATCTGATCCCAGAAGGTTAGCTTGTTATCTAGCATCACCCCCAGGTACTTGATGGAACGTTTTGTCTGGACCATCGCGTCACCCACTCTCATCGAGCGGATCAGATCCACTCGTTTCTTCGTCAGCAGCACCTCCTGTTCCTCCAGCCAAGGAGATACGCGGCGCATCACCTGATTGAGCTTCATCTGAGCCTTCTCGATATCTCTTGCGACGACAACGATCAGGACATCATCCGCATATCCAATCAGGGAAGTGTCCTCGGGCAGGTCTAGGCGCAGGATACCGTCATACGAGTAATGGTTACCGCGCTCCGTCGACCTGGCAGCAGCCACGGCCTCCGAGATCGCACCCACTGTCGACCTCCCCGTCCTGAAACCGTGCTGACTGTCGGCGAGTCCGCCGGCAGACGCCACGGCCCCCTGAAGGCGAGGTCGCAGCAGAATCTCGAAGAGTTTTCCGGCAGCATCGAACATACAGAGAGGCCTGTATGCCGATGGGGAATTCGCCGGCCCTTTGCCCTTGCTTATCAGCACCAGTCGCGCAGTCTTCCAGCGGGTGGGGAAAATTCCCGCTTTCAGGCACGAATTGTACATGCCAAGCAAGAGCTCCGGGTAGCCCTCAGTGACTGCTTTCAACACTTCCGTTGGGAGTCCATCCGGACCCGGTGCCTTCTTGTTTTTCATCGTACGTATCGCTCTCTCCAGTTCCTCTTCTGTAAAGAGCAGTACGTCCGGGTCCTCCGGATACTCCGGGCGATCCGGTCGTTTAGGATGTGTGGGAAAAAGGGTATCGACAATGTAGTCGACCGTGTCCGCGTCCTTGGGCGCACCCATAGAGTACACCCCGAGTTTTCGAGACACAATCTTATATCCTAATCCCCACGGATCATTATCAAGATCCTCGCCCAGCTTCTCCCAACATTTGCGTTGACTGGACCTGATGGCCCGTCGGAGCTGTCTCTTGGCGTTGATGTAATTCTCCTGCTCGAGGTTATCTGCGCCATCACCTCTTCTGGCGCGCAGGGCGCATCGCCGTAGCTTCATGCATTCACGCCTGAGCTCGGCGATCTCGCTCGTCCACCAATAAGCAGAGTCTTTGACTCTGGGCTTCTTCTTTGGCACCGCTTCCTTGCAGGCACGATGAATGAGGCGCATTGTGACATCAGTCACGGCCTCGGCCCGTTCGGAAGCGGTTAAGCGATCTGGGATCCGTCCCAAGGCCGGCCGGCCGCGTTCAATGACGAGGGCAAGCTTCTTTTCGTCGATCTTGTTGACATTCCACAAGGGGGGGGGGGCGATGCGCATCATTACATGTGACCGGAGTAACACCACGAACGCGGAACGTGATGTACTGGTAATCGCTGGCCGTGAAATCCTCGATCACCCGCCAGGCATGTATGTGCGCAGACAGATTTTCCGAGGACAGGGAGATATCGGGTATGGTCTCCCTGTACCCTAGCCTCCTGAAAGTGGTGACCCGACCTGTGTTAAGTACCACCAGGCCCAGCCTGGAGGCCGTGTCCAGAACCCGGTTTCCCCTCGAGTCCGGGTTCTCCGCCCCCCACTCGAGTGCTTTCGCATTAAAATCCCCTGCCACTACCGACCGGCCTCCCATTTGTCTAATAGCGTCTTCCAGTCCATCAAGTTTGGTCTGAAAGGCGCCAATGGCCTCGTTTGGGGTGAAGTAGCAGCTGACATATGTCACGCCTCCACTCATCACCCAAACGAAGCCATCTCCAGATCCATGGCCCGTGATATGTAATTTTCGGGGGTCCGGAATCCATATCGCCGCCGTACCCAGTGTGTCCTCATACCACCCTGCTCCTTCCCTGCGCCGGTATTGCTCACTGATTATGGCCATATCAGTTTGTTTCTCGGCACACATCTGGGTCAGGATGTCATGAGCGACCCTGCTCCTGTTGATGTTGCACTGGACAGTACGCGTCATTGTTTAGCCTTTGCAAGGACGTCGCGGAATGTCTTGCAGGCACTCGAACCCGAGATGTGATTCTTCTCCGTGGGGCAAAGGAAACACATAGGGGCGGACATACAACTCGCCGACACGTGTCCCTCCGTCTCACATCTGAAGCACTGAGTGCTCCTGTCCGGTCCCTCGCAGTTTCGAACGATATGTCCAAAGGCGAGGCACCGGAAGCACCTCACGACTACCTTGCGCTGACGTATTCTGCAGTTGTTGATTAGTCCTAATCGGATCGTTCTCAATTGCAGAAACCTCAGTGCGGTCTCCTCCTCCAGCGCAACAACGGCCATACATTGCTGCCTGCTGTTGGGTTTCGAGACCGACACCGTAAGCGCTCCGCTATATTTATCCAGTGCTGGAAGAGCTAGGAGAGCCCCCCTGATTTCCTCAGCAGTGATGCAGCAATCCAAGTCCCTGATCTCCAGGGTAATCCCTGGAGTCAGTTCCCTGACCCTGCCGATGTCACCAACTGCTTTCTGAAGAGCGACAGTGAGGCTTCTCCTATTTTCGGATGACGTGTTCACAAGCTCAAGGAGCACCTCTCCCGAGCGTGTTTGGCGCAGGCTGCGCACTGACACGCCGAAGCTCTCAGGTTTGACATTATATATGGCCCTGACAGTCTCGGCGTATGTTTTGCCGTCCGCCGGTTTCAGCGCGATGGCATCGGGTCGGCCGCGCTTATTTTTCTTCTTCTTTTTGTTGTACTTGGCCTTCTTTGCCTTTTTTTCGTGAACATCGGCCTTCCCACCATTCTGTTGTTTAGGTGGGTTGTTGATCACGACTGCCGGTGCCCGCTCCCTCCGTCGTACCACCCTCCATCTCCCATCCTCTTCCGGGGTGCTGTTATCCCCGGTCGCGCCCGCGCATTTTTTAATTACGGGCGCCATCTGGGGAGGAGTGGGGCTGGTCGCCGCCCTCTTCTGAGCCATCCTCTCCGTCCGTGCTGGTGGCTCGCTGATGTTGTTGCGTTTCGGAAGTTTTGTAATCCTACGTCTAGCCACCAACGTCACCCGCCTAGTCTCCTCGAGAGATTCCAGCATATCCTCAAGCTTCGGCAGACCATTCTTTACCGTGGAGCTGATGTTCTTCTGCGTCTTTGTGGCAGCCAGCATCTGCTTTATCAGCTGTCGCATCTCCGCAAAATTCCCATCAGCTCGCTTTTCGGCCTCTAAAATAGTTTGCCGAAGCTTCACCAGTTCTTCGGTGTATGCTGTTTCACTTGTAGCATTTACATCCCCCGCGACCAAGTGGTCAACCACGGGGGTGCTGCGGTCGCATGATGACGACGGCTGAGAGCCCGCTTGCTCGCCCTCAGACGCCGGAACTGGGGTAACCCTCCCCTGCTCCGTAAACATTTCTCCTCGTACGGTTGTGCTGTCCATTTTTCAATTTTATAAGTGTGGGGGTAATAGAATCGTCAATTAGAACACCGCCCCCGCTGTGACCCCTCGCGCAGCGGCAGCGGATTAGTCATCCATAAAAGATGGCCGTAACGTCAATGAAGTCCGAGAAAGAAAAATACCCAGGTGGTTGGACCAAAACCCACCTGGGGGGCTGCTTCTTAGTTTTTCCTCGGCTATCTCCCAGAGCCTGTCCAAGGCTTACTCCTACCATTCGGCAGTGGTAAGCCCCGGCAAGAGATGTCACTACCCATCCACTCTGGAGACCCCGGCTCGGCGGAGGTTCGGTCTTCAAACCGTGACTCCCCCGAGTCGTAGGTCTCCTCACACGCATCTGGTTGACCGTCTATAGGTTCTAAACCCCATTCCCCAGGGAGAGCCCGTTTATAGGGACCCCTTTCACACATTTCTGTGACACTCAAGGCACCCCAAGAAGGCCGAGAATAAAGCCTCCCCACCAACTGCAAGGTCCAGCAGCCCCTAGGGGAGGAATCAGCCTATTTATATATATTAATTATTATATATATAAATACATTTAATAAGATCATTATTAGCATTAATTTTTTATATACGAATTTTTATTTATATAAATATTGAATATAATTTAATATTAAAATTAATTTTTAAATTTAATAAAATTAATTTCAATAAATTATTTATATATATATATATGAATGTTAATATTTTTAATATTATTAATATTAGAATTATTTATATTAAATTAAAATTTTACGTTAATTAAACTATTAATCTTCAAAATTAAAATTATTTTTTAAAATAAGTTTTAAATATAAATTATATTAATTTTAAATTTGCAATTTAATATTTTATTAAATTATAAAACTTTGATAAATAAAATTTTTAATATAAATTATTTAAATAAATGATTTATACCAACAAATCATAAAGATATTGGAATATTATTTATTTATTTATTTACTATTTATTAACGGGCAGATTCGCCCTTGAAATATACATAAATTATTGAGACATAACAACTATACATCGAGATAAGATACACAAGAAACAAACAATAGCGCATACAAACTACGTTATATTTTTTTTTATTTATTATATTTTATTTTTGGAATATGATCAGGAATATTAGGATTATCATTAAGAATTTTAATTCGATTAGAATTAAGAATTCCTGGTTCATTAATTAATAATGATCAAATTTATAATTCTATTGTTACTTACATGCTTTTGTAATAACTTTTTTTTTGTTATACCAGTAATATTAGGAGGATTTGGTAATTGATTAATTCCAATTATATTATCATCTCCTGATATAGCTTTGCCACGAATAAATAATATAAGATTTTGATTATTAATTCCAAGAATTATATTATTAATATTAAGAATAATTATAGGAATAGGGTCAGGTACTGGGTGAACAGTTTATCCTCCATTATCAGCAAATAGGAACGTTACCACGTACGCCGAACCGCTCGGTCGTGTTTCTATTACCTCTGACTTTTGTTTCCTAAATCTTTGTATGGATCGGCACTAGTCTAAATTGAAATTGGTGAATTGATGTCCATTAAAGACTTCACTTTTTTGGCGATGGTAAAAGTGGTTTATTCTCGTTAGAAAGTGTTTTTTGTAAAATTCATTTTTCAAATTTGTTTGCTGGAGAAATCGAAGCGGCCACATTGTGAAAATTCTGCAATAATAAACTCTTTACGCAGGCGTGAAATAAGCATATCTATTACGGCGTCTTATTTGTGTTAGTGCGTTGGATCATTGTAGTGAAAAACAACAACCGTTTAAGTAAACACTATCAAATGTGACGCGTACAGTTTACGAATCTTTCGTTCTATATGCTCTCTCTTTCTCTGTCTGCACGCATACTTTCCATGGAGTCGTCTTTTGACATATACCTATGTATAATATATTCTTATAATTGAAGTGCGTGTGTGCTCTTTTCTACGCTTTGTTTTATAGGACATTATTAATCTAAATTTGTTTCTCGTCTCATTTTTTGGTTTACTATTTTACAAATTTCTAGCTTTATAAAAATGATTAGAAGTAATACAATATGTGCGCTATGTAAAAAGGTTTTCTCTGGTAATTCAAGGCCAGTTGAATGCAACAATTGCTTACTGCCTTTCCACACACACTGTTCCAAGAGTTTTGTTACAGTTAAGAGCAACGATGGTGTCACTTCAAAAATTTGTGAACAGTGTAGAGGTGTACTGGGAACAACAGTTCAAGATGTGAGGTCGGGCAATGACTCGGGTATATCGTCATCCGAAAAAGATTTAATAAATTTTGCTTTTACACCCGGTACTTCTCTACCCAGTACCTCTGTAGCTGCATTGGTTACACAATCTCCAATACAGATGCACGATCCATCTACCGATGCTATCTTAATGAAACTTGAAGCTATGAGCTCTAACGTAAATGGTCTTGTTACCCAAGTAAATAGTCTCACTACAAATCTTGGCAATTTTCAAACGAATACTAGTGAAGTACTCATGAATGTCACGAATCAAATATCAATACTCAATGAAAGGGTTGCTCCATTGGATCAATTGCCATGTTTGATGAAGCAGGTTGATACTGTAGAGGAAGAAATTCAGTCACTTAAAATAAATCAACGGTCCTTGCGGAACCTGTTAAATTCGCAAACCTCCAAAGAGAGCACTATCGACCAGGTGACTGCTGAAAAAATAAAACAATTAGAAGAACAAAATCAAACATCATCATCAGCGGAGTTGATTACGGAGTTGCCACTGACTACGGGAAAATTACTTTTGCAATTCTGAAGGCGGTTCGCCCTTCTATTATTTTGCATGATATCATTTCTGTGAGACAGATAGTATCTAAACATGTACAAAATTCTTCGGAGCAATCATCCACAGCTAGCACCATAGGACAAGTCGATGAGGATATGGATCAATTTTTATCAAGGAATATAAACTCTGGTGCAGCAGAAAAGAAAAGATCACCATCTATTTTGGTAACACTAAACTCGCCTGCTCTTGCAAAATCGATTATCCAGGCAAAAATCAAAATGAGAAAACTCCACTCATTTAGTCTTGATGAGGAGTTACTTATTCAAGCAGGTTGTACAGTGCCATTGACATCTTCTCTAATAAACATAAACGAGTTTCTCGAAGGCACAGACTGGGAACTTAAAAAGGAAGTGTTGCAGAAATCCAAGCGGGAAGAAAATAAATTCACATTTTTCATACGAAATGGTCAGATTTACATAAAACGCAAGAAAGAAGATACACCACTTCTCATCACAACTAAGGAAGATCTTAATTCTTTTTTATATTCAACATAAATGCACTCCAATCTGCCCCTCAAGTACATATTAAACATAAATCGCATCACACTCCTATTTGTTCTACAATACATCCTTCCCAGAGTTGCTTCTCTTCTCTTCAATCATCTCATCTTAAGTTATCTCAAAATCTCTATTCTGCGCATAATAAAAAAAGAATAATCGATGACCTCAGAGTTTGCCATCTAAATGTTAATTCGTTAAGAGCTCTTATTGAGATGTTCAAATTCTACTTGGCTGCAAAACCGCACTTCCACGTCATAGCTGTCACTGAAACAAAACTTGATGAGCATATCGACAGTTCATTGGTAAGTCTTCCAAATTATATTCTCCTCAGACACGATCGAAACATTCATGGTGGGGACGTTGCAATTTTCATACATGCATCTCTCACTGTAAAACACCTCTGCTCTTCAAACGCAGTGTGGAGGGGCCAGCCTGGTATTCCTGAATATATTTTTTGTGAGGTATCGTGTTCAGGAGGAAATCCAATTTTTGTAGCTGTGGTTTATAGGCCACCACATGCTCCTTCCATTAAAGGTAATGACTTTATCGACAAACTATTAAACTGTATGCATGGATATGCTTCCAAGATCATTCTTGGAGATTTCAATGCAAATCAGTTTTCGAACTCTGCAGACGCCATATTTATTCGAAATTTTATTGATGAAAATTCATTGCAACTGATCCCGCTCGATCTTTCCAAGACTGATATAACCAACAACTATGTTAAAAGATTCTCTAAAACGGATGTACCTTTTTCTGATGGACATGACCTCATATCTGCTACTCTTTCCATACCAGTACCAACAGTTGACCAAACATCATTTTCCTTTCGTGACTACAAGCATATAGATTTATCAGGTTTTCTCCGCTACCTAAATTCTTGTGACTGGACTCTACTCGATGACATTAGCTCTGTTACCACTCTAGAAGCATCTATAGACTTGCTATACTCAAATCTACATAAAGCAATGGAACTTTTTATTCCACTAAAAACAGTAAATCCTTCAAAAAACAGGCATCCTTGGTTCACTACTCTCCATCGTAATTTAATTAGTGACAGAGATAGACTTTATAGACGTTTTCGACGTACAAGACATCCCTTTGACTTGAATAACTATAGAAATGCCAGAGATATTGCTCACTCAGCAATCAAGACTGCTCGTCTTGATTTCTATTATCATAAACTAAGCGACTTGACTGATCCATCTCTGGTGTGGAAAGAGCTTCGTCATTTGGGCATATGTCCAGGTCCTGATGATGCGCCTGACCGATTTACAGTGGAACAGCTAAATAAATATTTTTCGAAAGTCTCTTACGACCCACACACTCCATCTGTCTCTCACTACTTGTCAACACTTCCACTGAATGGATCAAATCAGAAATTCAAATTAAAAAATATTTCAATCTCTGACGTTACATTAGCAATAAAAAGCTTTAGTTCACAGTCCAGAGTAGTTGATGCTGTTCCGCAGTGTGTTGTTCAGGCGGCATTACCAGCGATTGGCAAATACTTATGTAACATCTTCAATTCCTCTATAGACAAATCCTACTTCCCTTCAATGTGGAAAAAGTCACTGATTAAATCCTTAAGTAAGGTAAGAGTGCCTAAAAGTCTTTGTGACTACAGACCAATCTCTCTTCTTCGCTTTCTCTCTAAAGTATTGGAAAAACTGGTCTTTTGTCAACTCTTTGATTATATTAAATTGAATGGCCTTATGGACGAGTATCAGTCTGGGTTTCGTACTGGTTACAGTCCCTAAACTGCTCTCCTTAAATTGACGGATGACATTAGAAGAGGCATTGATCGAAATAGAGTAACTCTTCTTCTGTTGTTTGATTTTAGTAAAGCTTTTGACAAAGTTTGTCATGTTACTCTTCTTCGGAAACTTGCAACAATGGGACTCTCAAAAAACACCTTGTACTGGCTGGGTTCTTATCTCTCAGGTAGAACCCAGACAGTCTTGGGAAAGAACGGAACCAAATCGAATTTCAGGCAACTAAATACAGGTGTTCCACAAGGATCTGTACTTGGTCCACTGTTATTCTCTCTCTACATAAATGAGTAGCGGCCGACCGCCAGCGCGTCATGTGTGCCACGGCGATGCGCGCAAGGACACGACCAACATTAAACATTCATTACTTTTAAACTATTAATGCAATCGATATGAAACTTTCCACAAAATTTGTTCATACCTTAATGAACAACTTTCTCGCTAAAAGTTTTCGGATGCTTGAAATTCGCTCGATAAACGAAGCGCCTGAACGTATAAAAACACAAATTTCGCAGTTCTGCATTAAAAAATTAATAACTTTTTTATTTATTAAGATATATCACTTTTTCTTAGTGCACTAGATCTGGGAAATTATAATGAACAATTTTATTTTTTTTCGTTTCAAAATTCTCAAAATTGACTGAGTTATAGCGAGTTGAAATAGAATGTATGTGCGAACCGGCCACGCAGTAACTAGTGCTGCGTAGACAGGACTCAGTCGTGTTTCTTCCTTTCCGTGTAGGAATGCGTAGATGTTACTTTGCAACCTGCCTTACATACAAGATTTTGGTCACTACTACTCCTAATTACTTGGCGAGACTCTTCACAACGTATGTTTCAAACAGGCCAATAAGAGGTGAGGTACAGGCTTTGGTCATTCCCAAATTCACTACAGAATCTTTGAGGTCATCATTCCATATCGCCGCATCCTATATTTGGAATTTCCTACTTACCACCATCCGCAACTCACCTTCATTTTCCATATTCAAAAATAAAGCATTTTTTTTTTTTTTTTTCTAATCTTGACGGCAGAATAAAATTAAGAGACAAAGAAATAATAAATTGAAAAAACTGTCATACTATTTTGTAATATCATATAGCTCTTCTCAACTACTATATACAAATCTCATATTGTTATAACTCATGTAATTATTATAAGAAATATCTTATACTTAATATTGTACAATAAAATGTACACAAATAAATACTTATCAAATCAAATCAAAATCAAGAATTATATTTCATAATGATTTATTAGTAGATTTTACTATTTTTTCATTACATGTTGCAGGAATTTCTTCAATTATAGGATCAATCAATTTTATTTCAACAATTATAAATATACGATCTAAAAAAATAAATATAAATATAATAAGATTATTTGTATGTTCAATTTTTTTAACAACAATTTTATTATTATTATCATTACCTGTATTTGCTGGTGCTATTACAATATTATTATTTGATCGTAATTTAAATACTTTATATTTTGATCCTTCAGGTGGAGGAGATCCAATTTTATATCAACATTTAATTTGATTTTTTGGTCATCCTGAAGTTTATATTATAATTTTACCAGGATTTGGTTTAATTTCTCATATAATTTTAAATGAAAGAATAAAAAAAGGAATATTAGGAATAATTTATGCTATAATTTCAATTGGATTTTTAGGATTTATTGTATGAGCTCATCATATATTTACTGTTGGTATAGATATTGATACTCGAGCTTATTTTACATCAGTTACAATAATTATTGCTATTCCAACAGGAATTAAAGTTTTTAGATGATTATCAACATTTAATGGAGTAAAATTAAAATTTAATATATCAATTTATTGATCATTAGGATTTGTATTTACTTTAGGGGGATTAACAGGTATTATTTTATCAAATTCATCAATTGTTTGTTTGTTTGTTACTTTATTAATGGCACAGGATTAACTCCCTTTAGCCAACCATGTTGTATACATAATATTGTTTACAGTATTAGTAAATTAAATAAATTAAAGTAAATAATGAGGTAAAATAAAAATTAAAAAAAAAATATAAGTGAGAGCGGCTTAACTTAAAATTAGAAAGACGTTATTAATAATTTTGTATGAGCGCCGTATATGAAACGAACAATAAGTTTCAACAACTAATTAATAAATTGAAGCGCGGATACATAAAAATACGAAACTTCAATCGACTGTAGCATACGCGATTTAACGTACCGATAGCACATTGCGGCCGGACTTGTCAGCTTCCAATAAATATTCAAAAAATCTGCTCTTAAAGGAGTATAGTGTAGCACTTGCTGCAATATTATGAGGAAGTGAATTCCACAGTCTACTGGAGGTAATGATAAAGGAATTCGCAAAAACAGAAGTACGATGGACAGGAAGTCGTAATACAGCCCCCCCAGGCCGGAGCTCACGGGACACAATATCACGGCGCCAGACGTAGCGTTGGTAAAGGTAATGTGGTTGTTTTTTTTTGATAAGCTGATAGGTCAGGCAACCGATAACAAATATTCTGCGGTTTGCAGCAGTTAGCCATCCGAGTTTACGCCGATAACAGGTTATGTGTTCGAACTTCCGGACCCGGTAAATAAAGCGTATACAAGCATTAAACATTCGTTCGATTTTAAGTTTTTGGATGGTATCAACAGCATTGTAGATCGCAGCACAGTAATCGAAGTAAGGAAGAACCAATGATGTTATCAGTTGGCGTCGCAGTTTTTCGGATAGGGCATTCTGACTAGAATATAGCTGCCGTAACGTACCATACACTTTACGGGACATTTGAACAATGTGTTCTCGCCAAGACAATGTTGAGTTGAAATAAAGTCCAAGATATTTTACAGTGACAGTCCAAGTCAAAGATTGTCCAAGAATAGCAATTTGAGGGAGAGCATTGCGGTCTATTTGGTTAATGTTACGTGAGCCGCCAATTATCATGGCCTTAGTTTTATTAACATTAATAATGAGGTTGTTCCTAGCAGCCCAGTCAGCGAACAGTTGCACATCCGATGTAATTCTCTGCACTCCTAATTCAATTTGATCAGGGCGGCATTTTAGGAAAATTTGCGTATCATCTGCGAATATAGCGTGCCTTGAGTGCTGAAACATAGAGGGCAAGTCGTTGATGAACATCGAGAAGAGAAGAGGACCAAGAACCGAGCCTTGGGGTACTCCAGCTCTCACTGGTAACCATGACGATGTAATTCCGTTAGGCCCACTAACCGCCTGGAGACGTCCTCCGAGATACGATGCGAACCATCTGATCACAGAGTTGGAAAAACCAGCATCACTCATCTTTTTGAGCAGAAGGACATGGTCAACCATGTCAAACGCTTTGCTGAAGTCAAAAAGCACCAAAATAACGATCATACCGGCCTCGATTGCAGAGCGAATTTCCTCTGTGACGAACAGTAGGGCAGTCTGAGTGCTATGATATTTACGGAATCCCGATTGGAATGGGTCAAACCAGTTATGACCGTTTAGAAATTTGATAACCTGCTCGTAGACAATTCGTTCTAAGATTTTTGAGGGCGTACACAGAATCGAGATCAGTCGGTAATCCGAAGGACCAGTAGGCGATTTTACTTTTTTGATGGGTGTCAACAGGGCATGTTTCCATAACAAAGGAAAATACGATATCTGTAGAGACTGATTAAGTAAATGCAGCAAGTAGGGGAAAATTGCCGGTAAGCATTTCAACAGAAACGAGCGTGAGAGTTCATCGACGCCTTTAGCATCGGATGAAATGCGCATAAGATGTCGACGCAATACCTCCGGTGTAATGTAGTCAAAAAATAGTGTATTTTCCGAGAAGCCTGGATGAAAAATAAGCGAGGTGAGATCAATGGTCTCTACATCTATTGAGTGTTGGGATAGAGATGTAGAAAAAACATTAATTTCACCTACAGTACAGCATAATGGTTCTACATTATTTTTGGTTTTAGCAAAGCCCATTCTGCGTAGCTCCCTCCATAGTCTTTTCGGGTCGGATATTCCCATAAGTCTAGAGGCATAGTAGTTGTCTTTCGTCGCAGATAATATTTGCCTGTACGTCTTCCGGTATGAAATTAACCGTGCCTTTATCTCGGGGTCACGCGTACGTCTGGCTGCTGATATCAGCGAATAATAGCAGACTCGCATCCTACGTAGCTCTTCAGAAAACCAGGGGACACGTAGTACTTTAGGCCGAAAGGAATGTAAAGGAGCGTGAGCATCAAGTACATTTTTAAGTGTATGACTAAAGAGATTGCATGACTCATCAATATCCGGGAAAGACAGAAAAGCTGACCAATCTGTGTTATCAATATCAGCCAACAAATTATTTACATTAATCCGATTATAGTTTCTGCAGGTGATAGTGTCCGTAGTTTCCATTTGTACTTTAATGCTATATTCAATAGATATTAACTCATGGCCAGAAACAAAAGGAACAACCATTTGATGTTGACAGGTTACCTTAGCGGAGTCAAATACCAAGCAGTGGTCGATCCATGTACTAGAGGAAGAGCTATGATGCGTCGAAGCAAAAGGAAGAATGGAAAGACCACTATTTGTGGCAAACTCACGAAGATGCGATGTGGCCGAGTTAGTTTTATTTAAGTCTATGTTCAGATCTCCAAATATTATGACGTCTTCGTATGCGTGGCTGTATCTTATTAGCGAATCTTCAAAATTAGTAAAATAAGATGTTGCAGGAGCTCTATAGATGACAGATAGTAATATTTTTGAGCTGTGGTTTACCTTTAAATCTATGAGCATAAATTCTGGTTCATTTAAGACATATTTAGATGTTGATAGGACAGTAGGTCTTAAAGAACTATGAATATATGCGGCGACACCACCTCCGCGCTTCCCGTGTCTATCATTTCTGAATAACACATAATTTTTTAGGGTAAACTGTTTATCTAAATGAAGTGTATTAAACCATGTTTCGGTCAGCAGTATAACATGAAAGAAATTACTTGTAAAAAATTCGGTGAATTCAGAAAACTTATTGATGGAACCTAAAGATTGCACATTTATGTGGCAAAGTTTAATGTTATTATTATTATAGTTATGTGAAATGACAGACGCAGGCAAATTAAAAAGATTAGCAACAGAATGACAGTCACGCGCGTCACTTATCTTACAATCACAAACTTATCACAACAAAATCTTAGCTATGTCTGCTTCAGCCAGAATTTCTATAGCAGGTTCACCATTCGCCGGACGATAGTGGACAATTCCATTATATATGTAACATCTTTTAGCAGGAACCCCACGTACAGCAGCTTTGGCTTTTCTTAGTAAATCTCTTGTTTCAGGAGGCAGGTGTTCATTAATAAAAATCGGCTGTTTTTTTAGGGTACCATCGATCATAGTGGAATCAAGGTTGCGGTGGTTCCTGGCCTGTACAACAAAAGCAGATCTCAATCGGGTAGAAGTTAGTTTGGCGAGAATGGAAAATGGCCTTGATGGTGCTTCACTCGTAGAGGTTGATGCACGGGGAGCATTATGCGTTACCGGTTTAAGTCTATATACAGATAGTATATCCTTAGGATCCAGCGCAAGTTTTAAGACTTCCGAGATTTTGACAATACTGGTCCGCATATCTTCATTGTCCCGTTCCGGTAATCCCGATATCACCAACTCGCAGTTTCGACCCTCATAGCCAGCTATGGCACGAGATTTATCTAAGTCTCTACGCACAGATGTTGTTTCGACGATGTAAGTGTCTAATTTGGCCTCTAATTCATCAACCCTGGTCGATAAATTCAAGACCTTATCTAATTTATCGTTTAGTATGGTGCAACTTCGTTTGAACTCCATGTAGAAGGTTTGGAGATCGATGAATGGATCTACAGGAGTATCTAGATTTGCACATTGCAATGGAGACATCTCGGATACACTTGAGTCGACTGACGATGTACTGCCTGACCGTGGGAAGCGCGGAGGGCGTAGTACATTGTCTGCTCCCTTTCGTTTTCTACCTCTGTTAGTGAGGCAACAAATATATAGCCCTTCATCGGTTTTGGTACCTGTGTCAGGCCAGCATTCGTTATGGCACAAACTTTTGCATACAATGCATTTTATAAAGGCGCTGACCGTAATATGTTTATTACAAAAAAAACAGGTCTCAGACATATTAGATAATTAATAAAAAACAATGAATAACAAATGCAGTATTGTCTATGAGACGTGCTAATTAAGCGGGTGAAACTGCAGAGTTCACAAATGTCGTACGCTAGTAGCTGTGATACCAACACATATACTCATGCACAGTAACCTACGCGCGTAACAATAATCAGGAGCACAGTGAATACACACGTAGTAGTAATCACGATAGAGGGGCACGTGAACCGTACGCGCCTCTAGCAGCGCGCAGCACACAAGTAGTGGGTATGCAAATACCTCCCACTTTATAGAGCGCAATCGAAAAATATACTCGTTTGGCCAAAGCTGTGTGAGTGATGTCACGTGATATCGATATAGTATAGAGCTATATATGTGACACAATGATTTATGCTGCTACGATTTGGCGCACGCCGAATATATGCCAAATTTCGAGACTTACTAATTATTCATGAATAATAGAGAAAATTAGTAAGTCCTGTTCTTTTTTCAGCGGCAACTTGTGTAGAGCGTTAGCAACTTACAATTTGCAGCTTACAATTAACCGTGTAGACAGCTGAAGAACGAGATCTGCCAGGGCGTAGGTGCGCTGTTTGTAGGAACTTAACGGTCACGTGGTTCAAACTCTGGTGTTGACAGCTGATACTCCAACGGTTGTAAACTATTCGATGAATATACAAAATTTCGTTTTGCTCCAGAATAAGGGCTCAGATTACAAAAAGCACAAAACAGGATCCACCCAAGCCGCTCTGGAGATATGCCACTAAAAATTGAACTCCCACAAGCCGTATAAGTACAACAGATTTGCCAAGAATTAAGGAGCTAGAAAAATGCGACTGCACGACTCACCGCTCACACGTGACACAATTGATATTATTTTACATGATACATATTATATAGTAGCTCATTTTCATTATGTATTATCAATAGGTGCAGTATTTGCAATTTTTGGTAGATTTATTAATTGATATCCATTAATTATTGGATTAATATTAAATAAAAAATTTTTAAAAGTTCAATTTTTTTTTAATATTTATTGGAGTAAATTTAACATTTTTTCCTCAACATTTTTTAGGATTAAGAGGTATACCTCGACGTTATTCTGATTATCCAGATTTATATTTATGTTGACATTTAATTTCTTCAATAGGTTCATTAATATCATTGATTAGAGTAACATTATTTTTATTTTTAATTTATGAATTATTATATTATAAACGTTTATTTATTTATAAAATATTTAAAAATCATATTGAATGATTAAATTTTTATCCTTCAGATAATCATTTATATATGGAAATTCCAATTATTTATTAAAAATTTTATTTCATATTGATCACAAATATATTTACAAAATAGATATTCTTCAATTATAAAAAATATATTATTTTTTCATGATTATTTAATAATATATTATAATAATTATAATATATATATATATATATATATATATATATATATATATATATATTTAATTTATAATAAATTTAATAATTTAAATTTATTAGATAATCAAATAATTGAATTTATTTGAACTTTAATTCCTATATTATTATTATTAGTTATTGCTATTCCATCATTAAAAATTTTATATTTAACTGATGAAATTATTTTACCAAAATAACTTTAAAAATTTTAGCTTATCAATGATATTGAAGATTTGAATATAATGATTATAATTTATTATTTGATTCATTTATAATTAATAAAAATAATTTTCGTTCATTAAGAGTTGATAATAATTTAATTATTCCAATAAAATTAATAATTCGATTATTAATTTCATCAATAGATGTAATTCATTCATTTACTATTCCTTCATTAGGAATTAAAATTGATGGATTTCCAGGACGATTAAATCAAATTATAATATATATTAATCGTTCTGGAAATTTTTATGGTCAATGTTCAGAAATTTGTGGAATTAATCATAGATTTATACCTATTATTATTGAATCAGTAAATTTAAAAAATTTTATTAATGGAATAAAATTAAATTTAAAAATTAGTTAATATATAACTTAAATATGTCAAATTTAAATAATTTAAAAAAAATATTTTTCAATAAATAACTTAAATTTAAAGTATTAATTTTTTAAATTAATTATAATATTAAAATATTTTTATTGATATACCTCAAATAAGACCATTAAATTGATTTTATATACATATATATATATATATATATATATAATTTTATTATTTATAATTATTATAATTATTGTTTTTTTTTATTATAAACCAATATTAAATATAAAATTTTTTAAAATAAATAAATTTATAATTAAATGATATTAAATTTATTTTCAATTTTTTATCCATCAACAAGAATAAATTTTTCATTAAATTGAATTAGAATAATTTATGTTTGTTTGTTTGTTTGTTTATTAATTTTAAGCCCTGGATAAAACCAATAGGTTCGTTTCCTTGGGGCTGCGAGATACATTAAGGCGTACATAAGAAAAATTTCTGTAGTGATACATAATTAGGTATAATTAATTATATAAGAAAAGGCGCTTATTTGTAACTTAGCTTAAATTAAGATATCTAAAGAACGGCTAATTTATAATTTGCAGCAGAGATCTATCGGAATTAAGGTTTTCTTGTTTCAACAAGTAATCGTAAAGTGCAGTCTTAAAAGTATGTGACGACATGATGTCTTTAATATCTGCAGGAAAGGTATTCCATAGACGCGAAGATATTACTGCAAAAGACTTTTGATACTTGCTTGTTTGCGCAAATGGTACATACAATACATCACGCGGGGTTCTTGTTGAACGATTAGCAACAGTGTCTCGCTGTGTGAATAAATTAAGTAAGTACAGAGGTTGCCGATTCTGAAATAGCCGGTGTACTACCGATCCCACGAAATAAAGTCTACGGTATTTTACCGTAAGCCATCCAAGTTCATGTCGGTATGGGGACACATGACAATCATACTTTAAATTAAAAATGAATCGTACACAAGAATTTAACAGGGTCTGCAGCTTCTTATTTAACATTTGAGATACATCAGTATACGAAACGCAACAATAGTCAAAGTGTGGGAGTATCAACGATGTTACGAGTTTAATTCGTAGCCTTCTGGAGAGCAGGTTCTTATTTTGTTTGAGTCGATATAAGGTGCAATTTACTCGTCGGGAAATTTCTCTAATATTTGATCGCCAAGATAATGTGGAGTCAAGCGTGACTCCAAGATTACGCACTTCACTAACAAAAGGTACTACTACACCGTCGGCTATTATTTCAGGATAATGAAGAGGATTGAAGGCTCTGATATGACCAACTGATCCAATTAGGATGGCTTTTGTTTTTAATGAATTCAGTGTCAATCCATTTCTTTTAGACCAATCAAATATTGATCGAACATCATCATTAATCTGCCGAATAGCAGTGCTTAAATTTGAGAGTTTGCATCTAAGTAGTAATTGCAAATCATCCGCATAAAGCAGATGCAATGCATTTTTGATGACCTCTGATACATCATTTATGAATAGCAAGAAGAGTAGTGGACCAAGAATTGATCCTTGTGGCACACCTGCAAGAACTTCTCGCCATGACGAATATTCATCAGTTGAGGTGGCCACAGATTGAACACGGTTAGTCAAGTATGATGCAAACCATCGTATGACTGATGAGGACATGCCTAGCGACTTTAATTTAAATAATAAAAGAATCACATCAACTGTGTCGAAAGCGTTCGAGAAGTCAAACAGCACAACAATCGTTACCATTTGATTTTCTATGCCTTCTCTAATGTAATCAGTAGCTTTAATGAGCACGCTTTGGGTGCTGAAATTTTGTCTAAAACCGGATTGCATGGGACTTAGGAGATTGTAAAACTTTAAGTATTCAGTCATCTACTCGAAAACTATCCTCTCCAATAACTTTGCTAGGACACAAAGGATAGCAATGGGTCTGAAATCAGATAGTGAGTTGGGATGGGGGATTTTATTGATAGGAATAACACGCACTTTTTTCCATTGTGTGGGAAAAATAGGGGATGAAAGCGAAGATGTAAGTAAGTCTAGTAGAAAAGAACCAATAACAGGCAATGACATTCTGACAGTTGAGATATCAAGTCCATCTGTACCTTTTGCATCAGACTTAATAGCAGCTAGACACCGTTCAATACAGGCAATATCGATTTGCTTGAAAAAGAAACAGTTTGGACCATCAACATTATCAAACATGTCAGCAGGTAGATTCCTTACCGGTTCTTCTCTACCAGAGTTAGAAATAAACACAAAAAAATTATTCAGATCACCACAAGTACCCGGAAATTTGCAAGGCACCGCTTGACTCTTCACTATACCTTGGCGTCTTAATTCTTTCCAGATATTTTGAAGCAGAACTAAATCTTTTAGCCGGGAAAAACTGTGTTTCTCTTGCGCTCGAGATACACGTCTACGAACAAGTCTACGAAGGTGTATATAGTCTGCAAATAGTATTGGATCATTCCATCTTTTGCACTTATTATACAAATTTTTACGCTGTTTCATTAGTGACTTAATTTCAGGTGTTAGCCATGGTGCTGCACGTCTACGAAAATTAAAGTTTTGAATAGGAGCATGAGCGTCAAGGTTTGACAATATCGCATCAGTTAGAAAGGCCTGCTTAGCATCGACCGAGAGTAACCCTGAGAAATTGTCCAACTCGACATTAGATAAATCACGTAAAAACAAGTTAGCATCAAAATTTTTTAAATTTCTGGCATTAAATGTAACTTTCGTGTCACGAGAAACCCTTATCTGATATTCAATTTATATTAGATCATGGTTGGATACAGCTGGGCCTTCCCACTGACGCGAAGAAATAATTTTGTCAACATCATCAACCAGACAATGGTCAATCCATGACGCAGTCTCCGATGTTTGATGTGTTGGGCCAAAAGGGACGATGTGTGAGTTCAGACCTATCGCAAATTCATGCAAATGCTTGCTCTTGGGAGTTTCATTTAAAAGGTTAATGTTTAAATCTCCAATAATAATAACATTAGTATAGAGATGCAACAGCTTTAGTACTTCTCCCTCAACTTCACGTAGCATTACAGCTTTAGGCGGATGGTATACAGATAGTAATAAAAGTGGAGGAGAGTCGCCGTAAGTTATTTCCAAAATTAAGAAATCAGTAGAATGGTCTGGTATACGATTAAAGCGGAATTGGGATGAAGAACAAAGAATTTTGGCATTCAAATAATTATGTACATAGACTCCTACTCCCCCACCCCTTTTACCTTCTCGATCGCATCGACACAGAGTATAGTTTTCTAATTTAACGGTATCGCTATCTACCAGAGGATGAAGCCAGGACTCCGATATACAGATAACGTGGTAAATATTTACTCTAAAAAACTCCCGAAGTACCGGCATCCGACCTCTAGCTCTAAGCGATTGAGCATTGATGTGACAGACTCTAAGAAAAGGCGATGAAAGCAAGGTTTCTTGACTAGTCGACGTGGATACAGTTAGTGGCGTAGATGATGTTGGTGTTGAAGAAACTGAAGCAGATGTCTTGGAAGTACCTAATTCCTCCACGTAAAGTTGGTGTCATTTCAATAACTGAGCAAGATCTTCAGACCTAATGGTTGTCGGTACTGCTGTATTTGGACAATGTTCCATGATTACGGGACCTCGACGCTTTACTTGAAAACCACGTCCTTTGACTTTCTGTCTTACTATGGTAAGCAATTTGTAAACATCTTGCGGGAGGAAGTCATTAATGTAAACTTCCGAAGAGATGTACTTAGAATCAATCAGAAGTGACCCTTTCTGACGCTTTGCTTGTAATATTTCGTTACGCAGTTTGGGTTCACTTAATTCCACAAATATCTTGCGAAAATTACGAGTCGATGACATGTTCGCACGTGATTGATTTGATTGCATCTTCACAGTCATTCGATGTGCCCTCACTATATTTTCTGAATTGAGTACCCTAATGCAACAGTGATTCCAATTATAATTTCTGGTATATTTTCATCGTCGTGCTCTGGAATTCCATCGATGGTTAACTCACAGCTGTGTGAGCTTATGTATTAATATTTTTACCAAATTTATTTTGATTAATACCATCACGATATATTATATTTATTTTAATAATTATAAAATTTTTATTTAATGAATTTAAAGTTTTAATAATAAAAAAAATAAATTATATAAATTTATTTATATATATTTCATTATTTTTTATAATTTTATTAAATAATTTTATAGGAATATTTCCATATATTTTTACATCAAGAAGACAAATATTAATATCTTTAAGATATTCATTATCATTATGAATTATATATACAGGGTGGCCGATTTATCTGAAGACATCCAAATACCTCGAGAACTATGCACAGAATCAAAAAAGTTGTCGGATGAAAGTTGTTCGACACAAAGGGGGGCATCCAGGGGGCAAATAGGGACAATTTGATCCCTTTATGAAAATTTAATATTAAAAATTCTAATATTAGAATCCAATAAATTTAATTTAAATAATAATAATTTTATATTTATGAATAAGTTCAATATTAATTGTAAAAGTTTGTATAAAATTTAAATTTTCTTTACGAATATTATAATGAAAAATAATTTATTTAAAATTTTAATTAATTCTTTAATTAAATTACCTACACCTATTAATATTTCCTTTTTTTTTGTATATTAATTAACGGGCGGAATCGCCCTTTTTACTTAATTGTTTTTGCCGTATTATGAGTCGTATGATTTTGCGAGAGCTGCAGATCGACTTAGAAAGATGGCGCCATACTTCACATTTGTGTATGAAATGTAGGACTGCAGAAACCTACACCAAGTACAGCAGCGGTCTTGAGTCGATTTCCGCCAGATAAACAATACTTTCGAAACGTAAACACAAACAACGCGGCTCGTCTTACCAACAGCGAGTTGCTGCTTGGAAACGAAATCGAAAATTTGTTCCCCAAACGGGGATCGAACTCACGACCTACGACTTCGTAGTCCAGTGCGTTAACCGCCTGAGCCACGAAGCCGATCCGAATTTGATGAAATTTTGGATCATTATTAGGTTTATGTATAATTATTCAAATTTTATCAGGAATCATTCCATTATTGTGCAAATATTTATATTTCATTTAATAGAATTATTCATATTATAAATGATATTAATTATGGATGAATAATTCGTTTAATTCATATAAATGGAGCTTCAATATTTTTTTTTATTTATATATATATTCATATTTTTCGTGGAATTTATATTAAAGTTAAAATATATTAATCTGTAATTAATGTTTAACCGCTATTGCTGGCACATTTTTAATTATTACTACATAAATTACTAAATATAATTAACATTAATATTTTAATATTTTATATTAAATAAAAAAAAATTTTTATAAATAATTTTATATATATTTTAATCATAATAATTAATAAAAAATTTAAAATTAAAATTTTTATTTGAATTTATATATTTTGTATACATATAAATATCTAATAATTGTAAATAATTTATTTTTATGAAACTAAAATTTATTTTAAATAAAAATATTTTAATACTAAAATAAAATTTAATCAGATTTTTATACTAAAATAAAATTTAATCAGATTTGTATTCAAAAATAAAATTTAATCAAAAATGATTCTAAATAAAAATTAATCAGATTTTTATTCAAAAATAAATTTTAATAAAAAATCATTCTAAATAAAATTTAATCAGATTTTTATACTAAAATAAAATTTAATCAGACTTTTATACTAAAATAAAAATTAATCAGATTTTTATTTTAAAATAAATTTTCTTAAAAAATCATTCTAAATATAAATTAATCAGATTTTATCTTTAAATATATATCTTCCGTATAACGTGATTTTTCACCTAATGGGGGTCTTATGGGAACGTTCCATGGGTTTTAAATTTAGTTAAATGCGATCATAACTCGTCTTTTGCATCTCTCTGTAGACATCATCAATAAAAAAACGAACCTCAGAAAAGTTACGGCAGTTAAGCGATAATTTACCTAAATTTTCAACTCATGGGGTTTATATGGGTACGTTCCATGGGTTTTAAATTTTGTTAAATACGATCATATCTCGGCTTTTGCATCTCTCTGTAGATATCACCAATTAAAAAAAGGCATCAGAATAGTTACGACAGATAAATGCTAATTTACGTAATTTTTTACTTTATTGGGGTCATATGGAAACGTTCCATTGGTTTTAAATTTAGTTAAATGCGATCATAACTCGTCTTTTGCATCTCTCTGTAGACATTATCAATAAAAAAAAATGAACCTCAGAAAAGTTGCGGCAGTTAAGCGTTAATTTACGTGATTTTTGACCTAATGGGGGTCATATGGTAACGTTACATGGGTTTTAAATTTTGTTATATACGATCATAATACGTCTTTTACATGTCTCTAACGATATCATCAATAAAAATAAGAGCATCAGAAAAGTTACGGCAGTTAAGCGCTAATTTACGTGATTTTTGACCTAATGGGGGTCTTATGGGAACGTTCCTTGGTTTTGAAATTTTATTAAATAAGATCATAATTTGTCTTTTGCATCTCTCTGTAGATATTATCAATAAAAATAAAAGCCTCCGAAAAGTTACGGCAGTTAAGCGCTAATTCACGTGTTTTTTTACGTTATGGGGGTCATATGGGAACATTCCATTGGTTTCAAATTTTGTTAAATACGATCATAATTCATCTTTTGCATCTCTCTATAGACATCATCAATAAAAAAAACGAACCTCAGAAAAGTTACGGCAGTTAAGCGATAATTTACCTCAATTTTTACATCATGTGGTTTATATGGGTACGTTCCATGGGTTTTAAATTTTGTTAAATACGATAATAATTCGTCTTTTGAATGTCTCTAGCGAAATCATCAATAAAAATACGAGCCTCAGAAAAGTTACGGCAGTTAAGCGCTAATTTACGTGATTTTGTACGATATGGGGGTCATATGGGTACGTTCCATAGGTTTCAAATTTTGTTAAATAGATCACAATTCGTATTTTGCATCTCTCTGTAGATATCATCAATAAAAAAAGGGCCTAAGAAAAGTTACGGCAGTTAAGCGCTAATTTACCTCAATTTTCACCTCATGGAGTTTATATGGGTACGTTCCGTGGGTTTTAAATTTTATTAAATACGATCATATCTCGGCTTTTGCATCTCTTTGTAGATATCACCAATAAAAAAAAGGCATTAGAATAGTTACGACAGATAAATGCTAATTTACGTGATTTTTTACTTTATTGGGGTCATATGGGAACGTTCCATGGGTTTTCAATTTAGTTAAATGAGATCAGAACTCGTCTTTTGCATCACTCTTTAGACATCATCAATAAAAAAAACGAACCTCACAAAAGTTACGGCAGTTAAGCGCTAATTTACCACTATTTTCTCCTCATGGGGTTTATATGGTTACGTTACATGGGTTTTAAAGTTTGTTAAATAGATCACAATTCGTATTTAGCAACTCTCTGTAGATATCATCAATAAAAAAAGGGCCTAAGAAAAGTTACGGCAGTTAAGCGCTAATTTACCGCAATTTTCACCTCAAGGAATTTATATGGGTACCTTCCGTGGGTTTTAAATTTTATTAAATACGATCATAATTCGTCTTTTAAATGTCTCTCACGATATCATCAATAAAAATAAGAGCCTCAGAAAAGTTACGGCAGTTAAGCGCTAATTTACGTGATTTTTGACCTAATGGGGGTCTTATGGGTACGTTCCATGGGTTTCAAATTTTTTTAAATACGATCAAATCTGGTCTTTTGCATCTCTCTGTAGACGTCATCAATAAAAAAACGAACCTCAGAAAAGTTACGACAGTTAAGTGCTAATTTACGTGATTTTTGACATTATGGGGGTCATATGGGAACGTTCAATGTGTTTCAAATTTTGTTAAACAGATCACAATTCGTCTTTTGCATCTCTCTGTAGATATTATCAATAAAAAAACGGCGTCAGAAATGTTACGGAAGTTAAGCGCTAATTTACGTGATTTTTGACAATATAGGGTTCATATGGGAACGTTCAATGTGTTTCAAATTTTGTTAAATAGATCACAATTCGTCTTTTGCATCTCTCTGTAGATATTATCAATAAAAAAACGGCGTCAGAAAAGTTACGGAAGTTCGCTAATTTTCCTCAATTTTCACCTCATGGAGTTTATATGGGTACCTTCCATGGGTTTTAAATTTTGTTAAATACGATCATAATTCGTCTTTTACATGTCTCTAACGATGTCAGCAATAAAAATAAGAGCATCAGAAAAGTTACGGCAGTTAAGCTCTAATTTACGTGATTTTTCACCTAATCGGGGTCTTATGGGAACGTTCCATGGGTTTTAAATTTAGTTAAATGCGATCATAACTCGTCTTTTGCATCTCTCTGCAGACATCATCAATAAAAAAACGAACCTCAGAAAAGTTACGGCAGTTAAGCGATAATTTAACTAAATTTTCAACTCATGGGGTTTATATGGGTACGTTCCATGGGTTTTAAATTTTGTTAAATACGATCATATCTCGGCTTTTGCATCTCTCTGTAGATATCACCAATTAAAAAAAGGCATCAGAATAGTTACGACAGATAAATGCTAATTTACGTAATTTTTTACTTTATTGGGATCATATGGAAACGTTCCATTGGTTTTAAATTTAGTTAAATGCGATCATAACTCGTCTTTTGCATCTCTCTGTAGACATTATCAATAAAAAAAAATGAACCTCAGAAAAGTTGCGGCAGTTAAGCGTTAATTTACGTGATTTTTGACCTAATGGGGGTCATATGGTAACGTTACATGGGTTTTAAATTTTGTTATATACGATCATAATACGTCTTTTACATGTCTCTAACGATATCATCAATAAAAATAAGAGCATCAGAAAAGTTACGGCAGTTAAGCGCTAATTTACGTGATTTTTGACCTAATGGGGGTCTTATGGGAACGTTCCTTGGTTTTGAAATTTTATTAAATAAGATAATAATTTGTCTTTTGCATCTCTCTGTAGATATTATCAATAAAAATAAAAGCCTCCGAAAAATTACGGCAGTTAAGCGCTAATTCACGTGTTTTTTACGTTATGGGGGTCATATGGGAACATTCCATTGGTTTCAAATTTTGTTAAATACGATCATAATTCATCTTTTGCATCTCTCTATAGACATCATCAATAAAAAAAACGAACCTCAGAAAAGTTACGGCAGTTAAGCGATAATTTACCTCAATTTTTACATCATGTGGTTTATATGGGTACGTTCCATGGGTTTTAAATTTTGTTAAATACGATAATAATTCGTCTTTTGAATGTCTCTAACGAAATCATCAATAAAAATACGAGCCTCAGAAAAGTTACGGCAGTTAAGCGCTAATTTACGTGATTTTGTACGATATGGGGGTCATATGGGTACGTTCCATGGGTTTCAAATTTTGTTAAATAGATCACAATTCGTATTTTGCATCTCTCTGTAGATATCATCAATAAAAAAAGGGCCTAAGAAAAGTTACGGCAGTTAAGCGCTAATTTACCTCAATTTTCACCTCATGGGGTTTATATGGTTACGTTACATGGGTTTTAAAGTTTGTTAAATAGATCATAATTCGTATTTTGCATCTCTCTGTAGATATCATCAATAAAAAAAGGGCCTAAGAAAAGTTACGGCAGTTAAGCGCTAATTTACCTCAATTTTCACCTCATGGAGTTTATATGGGTACGTTTCGTGGGTTTTAAATTTTATTAAATACGATCATATCTCGGCTTTTGCATCTCTCTGTAGATATCACCAATAAAAAAAAGGCATCAGAATAGTTACGACAGATAAATGCTAATTTACGTGATTTTTTACTTTATTGGGGTCATATGGGAACGTTCCATGGGTTTTAAATTTAGTTAAATGCGATCATAACTCGTCTTTTGCATCTCTCTGTAGACATTATCAATAAAAAAATTAACCTCAGAAAAGTTACGGCAGTTAAGCGTTAATTTACGTGATTTTTGACCTGATGGGGGTCATATGGGAACGTTACATGGGTTTTAAATTTTGTTAAATAGATCACAATTCGTCTTTTGAATATCTCTAACGATATCATCAATAAAAATAAGAGCCTCAGAAAATTTACTACAGTTAAGCGCTAATTTACGTGATTTTTGACATTATGGGGGTCATATGGGAACGTTCAATGTGTTTCAAATTTTGTTAAACAGATCACAATTCGTCTTTTGCATCTCTCTGTAGATATTATCAATAAAAAAACGGCGTCAGAAAAGTTACGGAAGTCAAGCGCTAATTTACGTGATTTTTGACAATATAGGGTTCATATGGGAACGTTCAATGTGTTTCAAATTTTGTTAAATGGATCACAATTCGTCTTTTGCATCTCTCTGTAGATATTATCAATAAAAAAAGGGCCTCAGAAAAGTTACGGCAGTTCGCTAAATTACCTCAATTTTCACCTCATGGAGTTTATATGGGTACCTTCCATGGGTTTTAAATTTTGTTAAATACGATCATAATTCGTCTTTTACATGTCTCTAACGATGTCATCAATAAAAATCAGAGCATCAGAAAAGTTACGGCAGTTAAGCTCTAATTTACGTGATTTTTCACCTAATCGGGGTCTTATGGGAACGTTCCATGGGTTTTAAATTTAGTTAAATGCGATCATAACTCGTCTTTTGCATCTCTCTGTAGACATCATCAATAAAAAAACGAACCTCAGAAAAGTTACGGCAGTTAAGCGATAATTTAACTAAATTTTCAACTCACGGGGTTTATATGGGTACGTTCCATGGGTTTTAAATTTTGTTAAATACGATCATATCTCGGCTTTTGCATCTCTCTGTAGATATCACCAATTAAAAAAAGGCATCAGAATAGTTACGACAGATAAATGCTAATTTACGTAATTTTTTACTTTATTGGGGTCATATGGAAACGTTCCATTGGTTTTAAATTTAGTTAAATGCGATCATAACTCGTCTTTTGCATCTCTCTGTAGACATTATCAATAAAAAAAAATGAACCTCAGAAAAGTTGCGGCAGTTAAGCGTTAATTTACGTGATTTTTGACCTAATGGGGGTCATATGGTAACGTTACATGGGTTTTAAATTTTGTTATATACGATCATAATACGTCTTTTACATGTCTCTAACGATATCATCAATAAAAATAAGAGCATCAGAAAAGTTACGGCAGTTAAGCGCTAATTTACGTGATTTTTGACCTAATGGGGGTCTTATGGGAACGTTCCTTGGTTTTGAAATTTTATTAAATAAGATCATAATTTGTCTTTTGCATCTCTCTGTAGATATTATCAATAAAAATAAAAGCCTCCGAAAAGTTACGGCAGTTAAGCGCTAATTCACGTGTTTTTTTACGTTATGGGGGTCATATGGGAACATTCCATTGGTTTCAAATTTTGTTAAATACGATCATAATTCATCTTTTGCATCTCTCTATAGACATCATCAATAAAAAAAACGAACCTCAGAAAAGTTACGGCAGTTAAGCGATAATTTACCTCAATTTTTACATCATGTGGTTTATATGGGTACGTTCCATGGGTTTTAAATTTTGTTAAATACGATAATAATTCGTCTTTTGAATGTCTCTAACGAAATCATCAATAAAAATACGAGCCTCAGAAAAGTTACGGCAGTTAAGCGCTAATTTACGTGATTTTGTACGATATGGGGGTCATATGGGTACGTTCCATGGGTTTCAAATTTTGTTAAATAGATCACAATTCGTATTTTGCATCTCTCTGTAGATATCATCAATAAAAAAAGGGCCTAAGAAAAGTTACGGCAGTTAAGCGCTAATTTACCTCAATTTTCACCTCATGGGGTTTATATGGTTACGTTACATGGGTTTTAAAGTTTGTTAAATAGATCACAATTCGTATTTTGCATCTCTCTGTAGATATCATCAATAAAAAAAGGGCCTAAGAAAAGTTACGGCAGTTAAGCGCTAATTTACCTCAATTTTCACCTCATGGAGTTTATATGGGTACGTTCCGTGGGTTTTAAATTTTATTAAATACGATCATATCTCGGCTTTTGCATCTCTCTGTAGATATCACCAATAAAAAAAAGGCATCAGAATAGTTACGACAGATAAATGCTAATTTACGTGATTTTTTACTTTATTGGGGTCATATGGGAACGTTCCATGGGTTTTCAATTTAGTTAAATGAGATCAGAACTCGTCTTTTGCATCACTCTTTAGACATCATCAATAAATAAACGAACCTCAGAAAAGTTACGGCAGTTAAGCGCTAATTTACCACTATTTTCTCCTCATGGGGTTTATATGGTTACGTTACATGGGTTTTAAAGTTTGTTAAATAGATCACAATTCGTATTTAGCAACTCTCTGTAGATATCATCAATAAAAAAAGGGCCTAAGAAAAGTTACGGCAGTTAAGCGCTAATTTACCGCAATTTTCACCTCATGGAATTTAAATGGGTACCTTCCGTGGGTTTTAAATTTTATTAAATACGATCATAATTCGTCTTTTACATGTCTCTAACGATATCATCAATAAAAATAAGAGCATCAGAAAAGTTACGGCAGTTAAGCGCTAATTTACGTGATTTTTGACAATATAGGGTTCAGATGCGAACGTTCAATGTGTTTCAAATTTTGTTAAATAGATCATAATTCGTCTTTTGAATGTCTCTAACGATATCATCAATAAAAATAAGAGCCTCAGAAAATTTACGACAGTTAAGCGCTAATTTACGTGATTTTTGACCTAATGGGGGTCTTATGCGAACGTTCCATGGATTTAAAATTTTTTTAAATACGATCATATCTCGTCTTATGCATCTCTCTGTAGACGTCATCAAATAAGAAAACGAACATCAGAAAAGTTACGGCAGTTATATGCGCTAATTTACCTCAATTTTCACCTCATGGGGATTATATGGGTACGTTCCATGGTTTTTAAATGTTGTTAAATACGATCATATCTCGGCTTTTGCATCTCTCTGTAGATATCATCAATAAAAAAAGGGCCTAAGAAAAGTTACGGCAGTTAAGCGCTAATTTACCTCAATTTTCACCTCATGGAGTTTATATGGGTACGTTTCGTGGGTTTTAAATTTTATTAAATACGATCATATCTCGGCTTTTGCATCTCTCTGTAGATATCACCAATAAAAAAAAGGCATCAGAATAGTTACGACAGATAAATGCTAATTTACGTGATTTTTTACTTTATTGGGGTCATATGGGAACGTTCCATGGGTTTTAAATTTAGTTAAATGCGATCATAACTCGTCTTTTGCATCTCTCTGTAGACATTATCAATACAAAAATTAACCTCAGAAAAGTTACGGCACTTAAGCGCTAATTGACCTCAATTTTCACCTCATAGGGTTTATATGGTTACGTTACATGGGTTTTAAATTTTGTTAAATAGATCACAATTCGTATTTAGCATCTCTCTGTAGATATCATCAATAAAAAAAGGGCCTAAGAAAAATTACGGCAGTTAAGCGCTAATTTACCGCAATTTTCACCTCATGGAAATTATATGGGTACCTTCCGTGGGTTTTAAATTTTAATAAATACGATCATAATTCGTCTTTTAAATGTCTCTAACGATATCATCAATAAAAATAAGAGCCTCAGAAAAGTTACGGCAGTTATGCGCTATTTTACGTGATTTTTGACTTAATGGGGGTCTTATGGGAACGTTCCATGGGTTTTAAATTTAGTTAAATGCGATCATAACTCGTCTTTTGCATCACTCTTTAGACGTCATCAATAAAAACACAAACCTCAGAAAAGTTACGGCAGTTAAGTGCTTATTTACGTGATTTTTTACATTATGGGGGTCATATGGGAACGTTCCTTGGATTTAAAATTTTTTTAAATACGATCATATCTCGTCTTATGCATCTCTCTGTAGACGTCATCGAATAAGAAAACGAACATCAGAAAAGTTACGGCAGTTAAGCGCTAATTTCCGTGATTTTTTACGTTATGGGGGTCATATGGGAACGGTCCATGGGTTTTAAATTTTAGTAAATGCGATCATAAATCGTCTTTTGCATCCCTCTGTAGACATCATCAATAAAAAAACGAACCTCAGAAAAGTTAAGGCAGTTAAGCGATAATTTACCTCAATTTTCACATCATGTGGTTTATATGGGTACATTCCATAGATTTCAAATTTTGTTAAATACCATAATAATTCGTCTCTTCAATGTCTCAAACGATATCATCAATAAAAATAAGAGCCGCAGAAAAGTTACGGCAGTTCGCTAATTTACCTCAATTTTCACCTCATGGAGTTTATATGGGTACGTTCCATAGGTTTTAAATTTAATTAAATGCGATCATAACTCGTCTTTTGCATCTCTCTGTAGACATCATCAATAAAAAAACGAACCTCAGAAATGTTACGGCAGCTAAGCGCTAATTTACGTGATTTTTGACCTGATGGGGTTCATATGGGAACGTTACATGGGTTTTAAATTTTGTTAAATACGATCATAATTCGTCTTTTACATGTCTCTAACGATGTCATCAATAAAAATCAGAGCATCAGAAAAGTTACGGCAGTTAAGCTCTAATTTACGTGATTTTTCACCTAATCGGGGTCTTATGGGAACGTTCCATGGGTTTTAAATTTAGTTAAATGCGATCATAACTCGTCTTTTGCATCTCTCTGTAGACATCATCAATAAAAAAACGAACCTCAGAAAAGTTACGGCAGTTAAGCGATAATTTAACTAAATTTTCAACTCATGGGGTTTATATGGGTACGTTCCATGGGTTTTAAATTTTGTTAAATACGATCATATCTCGGCTTTTGCATCTCTCTGTAGATATCACCAATTAAAAAAAGGCATCAGAATAGTTACGACAGATAAATGCTAATTTACGTAATTTTTTACTTTATTGGGGTCATATGGAAACGTTCCATTGGTTTTAAATTTAGTTAAATGCGATCATAACTCGTCTTTTGCATCTCTCTGTAGACATTATCAATAAAAAAAAATGAACCTCAGAAAAGTTGCGGCAGTTAAGCGTTAATTTACGTGATTTTTGACCTAATGGGGGTCATATGGTAACGTTACATGGGTTTTAAATTTTGTTATATACGATCATAATACGTCTTTTACATGTCTCTAACGATATCATCAATAAAAATAAGAGCATCAGAAAAGTTACGGCAGTTAAGCGCTAATTTACGTGATTTTTGACCTAATGGGGGTCTTATGGGAACGTTCCTTGGTTTTGAAATTTTATTAAATAAGATCATAATTTGTCTTTTGCATCTCTCTGTAGATATTATCAATAAAAATAAAAGCCTCCGAAAAGTTACGGCAGTTAAGCGCTAATTCACGTGTTTTTTTACGTTATGGGGGTCATATGGGAACATTCCATTGGTTTCAAATTTTGTTAAATACGATCATAATTCATCTTTTGCATCTCTCTATAGACATCATCAATAAAAAAAACGAACCTCAGAAAAGTTACGGCAGTTAAGCGATAATTTACCTCAATTTTTACATCATGTGGTTTATATGGGTACGTTCCATGGGTTTTAAATTTTGTTAAATACGATAATAATTCGTCTTTTGAATGTCTCTAACGAAATCATCAATAAAAATACGAGCCTCAGAAAAGTTACGGCAGTTAAGCGCTAATTTACGTGATTTTGTACGATATGGGGGTCATATGGGTACGTTCCATGGGTTTCAAATTTTGTTAAATAGATCACAATTCGTATTTTGCATCTCTCTGTAGATATCATCAATAAAAAAAGGGCCTAAGAAAAGTTACGGCAGTTAAGCGCTAATTTACCTCAATTTTCACCTCATGGGGTTTATATGGTTACGTTACATGGGTTTTAAAGTTTGTTAAATAGATCACAATTCGTATTTTGCATCTCTCTGTAGATATCATCAATAAAAAAAGGGCCTAAGAAAAGTTACGGCAGTTAAGCGCTAATTTACCTCAATTTTCACCTCATGGAGTTTATATGGGTACGTTCCGTGGGTTTTAAATTTTATTAAATACGATCATATCTCGGCTTTTGCATCTCTCTGTAGATATCACCAATAAAAAAAAAGGCATCAGAATAGTTACGACAGATAAATGCTAATTTACGTGATTTTTTACTTTATTGGGGTCATATGGGAACGTTCCATGGGTTTTCAATTTAGTTAAATGAGATCAGAACTCGTCTTTTGCATCACTCTTTAGACATCATCAATAAATAAACGAACCTCAGAAAAGTTACGGCAGTTAAGCGCTAATTTACCACTATTTTCTCCTCATGGGGTTTATATGGTTACGTTACATGGGTTTTAAAGTTTGTTAAATAGATCACAATTCGTATTTAGCAACTCTCTGTAGATATCATCAATAAAAAAAGGGCCTAAGAAAAGTTACGGCAGTTAAGCGCTAATTTACCGCAATTTTCACCTCATGGAATTTAAATGGGTACCTTCCGTGGGTTTTAAATTTTATTAAATACGATCATAATTCGTCTTTTACATGTCTCTAACGATATCATCAATAAAAATAAGAGCATCAGAAAAGTTACGGCAGTTAAGCGCTAATTTACGTGATTTTTGACAATATAGGGTTCAGATGCGAACGTTCAATGTGTTTCAAATTTTGTTAAATAGATCATAATTCGTCTTTTGAATGTCTCTAACGATATCATCAATAAAAATAAGAGCCTCAGAAAATTTACGACAGTTAAGCGCTAATTTACGTGATTTTTGACCTAATGGGGGTCTTATGCGAACGTTCCATGGATTTAAAATTTTTTTAAATACGATCATATCTCGTCTTATGCATCTCTCTGTAGACGTCATCAAATAAGAAAACGAACATCAGAAAAGTTACGGCAGTTATATGCGCTAATTTACCTCAATTTTCACCTCATGGGGATTATATGGGTACGTTCCATGGTTTTTAAATGTTGTTAAATACGATCATATCTCGGCTTTTGCATCTCTCTGTAGATATCATCAATAAAAAAAGGGCCTAAGAAAAGTTACGGCAGTTAAGCGCTAATTTACCTCAATTTTCACCTCATGGAGTTTATATGGGTACGTTTCGTGGGTTTTAAATTTTATTAAATACGATCATATCTCGGCTTTTGCATCTCTCTGTAGATATCACCAATAAAAAAAAGGCATCAGAATAGTTACGACAGATAAATGCTAATTTACGTGATTTTTTACTTTATTGGGGTCATATGGGAACGTTCCATGGGTTTTAAATTTAGTTAAATGCGATCATAACTCGTCTTTTGCATCTCTCTGTAGACATTATCAATACAAAAATTAACCTCAGAAAAGTTACGGCACTTAAGCGCTAATTGACCTCAATTTTCACCTCATAGGGTTTATATGGTTACGTTACATGGGTTTTAAATTTTGTTAAATAGATCACAATTCGTATTTAGCATCTCTCTGTAGATATCATCAATAAAAAAAGGGCCTAAGAAAAATTACGGCAGTTAAGCGCTAATTTACCGCAATTTTCACCTCATGGAAATTATATGGGTACCTTCCGTGGGTTTTAAATTTTAATAAATACGATCATAATTCGTCTTTTAAATGTCTCTAACGATATCATCAATAAAAATAAGAGCCTCAGAAAAGTTACGGCAGTTATGCGCTATTTTACGTGATTTTTGACTTAATGGGGGTCTTATGGGAACGTTCCATGGGTTTTAAATTTAGTTAAATGCGATCATAACTCGTCTTTTGCATCACTCTTTAGACGTCATCAATAAAAACACAAACCTCAGAAAAGTTACGGCAGTTAAGTGCTTATTTACGTGATTTTTTACATTATGGGGGTCATATGGGAACGTTCCTTGGATTTAAAATTTTTTTAAATACGATCATATCTCGTCTTATGCATCTCTCTGTAGACGTCATCGAATAAGAAAACGAACATCAGAAAAGTTACGGCAGTTAAGCGCTAATTTCCGTGATTTTTTACGTTATGGGGGTCATATGGGAACGGTCCATGGGTTTTAAATTTTAGTAAATGCGATCATAAATCGTCTTTTGCATCCCTCTGTAGACATCATCAATAAAAAAACGAACCTCAGAAAAGTTAAGGCAGTTAAGCGATAATTTACCTCAATTTTCACATCATGTGGTTTATATGGGTACATTCCATAGATTTCAAATTTTGTTAAATACCATAATAATTCGTCTCTTCAATGTCTCAAACGATATCATCAATAAAAATAAGAGCCGCAGAAAAGTTACGGCAGTTCGCTAATTTACCTCAATTTTCACCTCATGGAGTTTATATGGGTACGTTCCATAGGTTTTAAATTTAATTAAATGCGATCATAACTCGTCTTTTGCATCTCTCTGTAGACATCATCAATAAAAAAACGAACCTCAGAAATGTTACGGCAGCTAAGCGCTAATTTACGTGATTTTTGACCTGATGGGGTTCATATGGGAACGTTACATGGGTTTTAAATTTTGTTATATACGATCATAATACGCCTTTTACATGTCTCTAACGATATCATCAATAAAAATAAGAGCACCAGAAAAGTTACGGCAGTTAAGCGCTAATTTACGTGATTTTTGACCTAATGGGGGTCTTATGCGAACGTTCCATGGATTTAAAATTTTTTTAAATACGATCATATCTCGTCTTATGCATCTCTCTGTAGACGTCATCAAATAAGAAAACGAACATCAGAAAAGTTACGGCAGTTATATGCGCTAATTTACCTCAATTTTCACCTCATGGGGATTATATGGGTACGTTCCATGGTTTTTAAATGTTGTTAAATACGATCATAACTCGTCTTTTGCATCCCTCTGTAGACACCATCAATAAAAAAACGAACCTCAGAAAAGTTACGGCAGTTAAGCGATAATTTACCTCAATTTCTACATCATGTGGTTTACATGGGTACGTTCCATGGGTTTTAAATTTTGTTAAATACGATAATAATTCGTCTTTTCGATGTCTCTAACGATATCATCAATAAAAATAAGAGCCGCAGAAAAGTTACGGCAGTTATGCGCTAATTTACGTGATTTTTGACCTAATGGGGGTCATTTGGGAACACTCCATTGGTTTCAAATTTTGTTAAATTCGATCATAATTCATCTTTTGCATCTCTCTATAGACATCATCAATAAAAAAACGAACCTCAGAAAAGTTACGGCAGTTAAGCGATAATTTACCTCAATTTTTACATCATGGGGGTCATATGGGAACGTTCCATGGGTTCCAAATTTTGTTAAATAAGATCATAATTCTTTTTTTGCATCTCTCTATAGACATCATCAATAAAAAAAACGAACCTCAGAAAAGTTACGGCAGTTAAGCGATAATTTACCTCAATTTTTACATCAGTGGGGGCATATGGGAACGTTCCATGGGTTCCAAATTTTGTTAAATAAGATCATAATTCTTTTTTTGCATCTCTCTATAGACATCATCAATAAAAAATACGAGCCTCAGAAAAGTTACGGCAGTTAAGCGCTAATTTACGTGATTTTGTACGATGTGGGGGTCATATGGGTACGTTCCATGGGTTTCAAATTTTGTTAAATAGATCACAATTCGTATTTTGCATCTCTCTGTAGATATCATCAATAAAAAAAGGGCCTAAGAAAAGTTACGGCAGTTAAGCGCTAATTTACCTCAATTTTCACCTCATGGGGTTTATATGGTTACGTTACATGGGTTTTAAAGTTTGTTAAATAGATCACAATTCGTATTTTGCATCTCTCTGTAGATATCATCAATAAAAAAAGGGCCTAAGAAAAGTTACGGCAGTTAAGCGCTAATTTACCTCAATTTTCACCTCATGGAGTTTATATGGGTACGTTCCGTGGGTTTTAAATTTTATTAAATACGATCATATCTCGGCTTTTGCATCTCTCTGTAGATATCACCAATAAAAAAAAGGCATCAGAATAGTTACGACAGATAAATGCTAATTTACGTGATTTTTTACTTTATTGGGGTCATATGGGAACGTTCCATGGGTTTTCAATTTAGTTAAATGAGATCAGAACTCGTCTTTTGCATCACTCTTTAGACATCATCAATAAAAAAACGAACCTCAGAAAAGTTACGGCAGTTAAGCGCTAATTTACCACTATTTTCTCCTCATGGGGTTTATATGGTTACGTTACATGGGTTTTAAAGTTTGTTAAATAGATCACAATTCGTATTTAGCAACTCTCTGTAGATATCATCAATAAAAAAAGGGCCTAAGAAAAGTTACGGCAGTTAAGCGCTAATTTACCGCAATTTTCACCTCATGGAATTTAAATGGGTACCTTCCGTGGGTTTTAAATTTTATTAAATACGATCATAATTCGTCTTTTACATGTCTCTAACGATATCATCAATAAAAATAAGAGCATCAGAAAAGTTACGGCAGTTAAGCGCTAATTTACGTGATTTTTGACAATATAGGGTTCAGATGCGAACGTTCAATGTGTTTCAAATTTTGTTAAATAGATCATAATTCGTCTTTTGAATGTCTCTAACGATATCATCAATAAAAATACGAGCCTCAGAAAAGTTACGGCAGTTAAGCGCTAATTTACATGATTTTGCACGATATGGGGGTCATATGGGTACGTTCCATGGATTTCAAATTTTGTTAAATAGATCACAATTCGTGTTCTGCATCTCTCTGTATATATCATCAATAAAAAAAGGGCCTAAGAAAAGTTACGGCAGTTAAGCGCTAATTTACCGCAATTTTCACCTCATGGGGTTTATATGGTTACGTTACATGGGTTTTAAATATCACAATTCGTATTTAGCATCTCTCTGTAGATATCATCAATAAAAATAAAAGCCTCCGAAAAGTTACGGCAGTTAAGAGCTAATTTACGTGATTTTTTACGTTAAGGGGGTCATATGGGAACATTCCATTGGTTTCAAATTTTGTTAAATATTATCATAATTCATCTTTTGCATCTCTCTATAGACAACAAAGTTACGGCAGTTAAGCGATAATTTATCTCAATTTTCACGTCATGTGGTTTATATGAGAACGTTCCATGGATTTAAAATTTTTTTAAATACGATCATATCTCGTTTTTTGCATCTCTCTGTAGACGTCATCAAATAAGAAAATGTACCTCAGAAAAGTTATGGCAGATAAGCGCTAATTTACCTCAATTTTCACCTCATGGGGTTTATATCAGTACGTTCCATGGGTTTCAAATTTTGTTAAATACGATCTTAATTCGTCTTTTGCATCTCTCTGTAGACATCATCAATAAAAAAAAGGCATTAGAAAAATTACAACAAACACACGCTAATTTACGAGATTTTTTACGTTATGGCGGTCATATAGGAACGTTCCATGGGTTTCAAATTTTTTAAATACGATCTTAATTCATCTTTTGCATCTCTCTGTAGATATCGTCAATAACAAAAAGGCATCAGAAAAATTAAAAAACGAACCTCAGAAAAGTTACGGCAGTTAAGTGCTAATTTACGTGATTTTTGACATTTTAGGGTTCAAATGGGAACGTTCAATGTGTTTCAAATTTTCTTAAATAGATCACAATACGTCTTTTGCATCTCTCTGTAGATATTATCTATAAAAAAAGGGCCTCAGAAAAGTTACGGCAGTTCGCTAATTTACCTCAATTTTCACCTCATGGAGTTTATATGGGTACGATCCATGGGTTTTAAATTTTATTAAATACGATCATCATTCTCTTTTACATGTCTCTAACGATTTCATCAATAAAAATAAGAGCATCAGAAAAGTTACGGCCGTAATTTACCTCGATTTTCAGCTCATGGTTTCATATGGGAACGTTCAATGTGTTTCAAATTTTGTTAAATGAGATCATAATTCGTCTTTTGCATCTCTCTGTAGCTATTATCAATAACAATAAGAACCTAAGAAAAGTTACGGAAGTTAAGGGCTAATTTACGTGCTTTCAATAAAAATAAGAGCCTCGGAAAAGTTACGGCAGTTAAGCGTTAATTTACGTGATTTTTGACAATATAGGGTTCATATGGGAACGTTCTATGGATTTAAAATTTTTTTAAATTCGATCATATCTCGTCTTTTGCATCTCTCTGTAGACGTCATCAAATAAGAAAACGAACCTCAGAAAAGTTACGGCAGTTAAGCTATAATTTACCTCAATGTTTGCCTCATGGGGTTTGTATGGGTACGTTCCATTGGTTTTAAATTTTGTTAAATACGATCTATTTCGTCTTTTGCATGTCTCTAACGATATCATCATTAAAAATAAGAGCCTAAGAAAGGTTACCGCAGTTAAGCGCTATTTTACGTGATTTTTGACCTAATGGGGGTATTATGGGAACGTTCCATGGATTTAAAATTTTTTAAAATATGATCATATCTCGTTTTTTGCATCTCTCTCTAGACGCCATCAAATAAAAAAACGAACCTCAGAAAAGTTACGGCAGTTAAACGCTAATTTACCTCAATTTTCACCTCATGGGGGTCATATGGGAACGTTCCATGGGTTTCACATTTTATTAAATAAGATCATAAGTTGTCTTTTGCATCTCTCTTTAGACATCATCAATAAAAAAACAGGCAGCAGAAAAATTACGACAAATAAACGGGAATTTAAGTGATTTTTGACATTATGGGGTTCATATGGGTACGTTCAATGTGTTTCAAATTTTGTTAAATAGATCACAATTCGTCTTTTGCATCTCTCTGTAGATATTATCAATAAAAAGAAAGGCATCAGAAAAGTTACGGGAGTTAAGCGCTCATTTGCGTGATTTTTTACGTTATGGGGGTCTGTTGGCGTATTGCGATGAATATCGATATTTAAGAACCCCGGTGCGGCATCTTTTGGTCGCGACGGTGAATCACGGCGAAACATATTGATCGATTGGGATTTCGCGGCTTTGTTATTATTTGCAATTTTAGTTTATTTTTCTTGATATTACTTAGTGTAGGTAAATAATAGATAGAGTTCGCTCGGGCATCGCGTCGTGTCATTCCGCGGCGAACTTAGTCAGTTCCGCATTAGTTTTCTAGAGAAAAGCTTCGTTCCTCTCGTGTTCGCTTTTTTGCCCCAAGCACGATTATTAATCGAAGAATTTTGTATTCGGGCGATTCGTAAAGTTTGTACCAGCACCGGGCAATTAAACAACCCTCTCTCTGGTTTGTCCGATTTTCGTACTGGGTTTTCGGAAAATCTACTATAGTCGCTGCGTTTTCTTTCGAGTGCGCGCGCGTGCCTACGAGGCCCTCAGTTCTCGAGCGTTCTATGCGCCGCGCATCGTTATTGTTACCAAAGGGTTTTTTTTTGTTATTGTTAAGTGAATACAATTTTATTTGGACATCTGAACATTGTGTTTTTCACTTGGACCGACCTGACCTCCTTCTAGGCAGTGCGTATTCGGCTAAGAAACTGCCGACGCAGTGTCGACGCACAACATTTAGCGATCCTGCCAGGATCTCGGTCCATTCAGTGAATCAGTGACTCAGTTATTCAGTCATTTCTATTCACTCGAATCGAGTGAAATCATTAAATTCAACCGGCCACGTGCCTTTGCGAAAACGCCGCCATATTTTTAAATTGCACATCAGCACCATCTACCCGGAAAAGCCAGGAAATCAGGCGTCTCTCATCCTCCCGCGACCAGGGACGCAGGAATTGCAAAGTGGCACGAGGAGAGGTGGCAGCGAGCCAGCGGGGTCAGTAGTTTCAGTCCGTCGTCTGCCAGTTTTGTTCAGCCGAGGCATATTCACGTTTCCAGTGTTGATCAGCCGAGGTATTTCAAGCGCAGCAAATTAGAACTTTTCCAATTACGACTGCCATTGAATGAGCGACTTTGAGTCCAGCGTCAATCTGTCCGATCCTCTCTTGCGGACTTTGTGGGAACCGCAGTTCAATTCCACTCCGCAGCCAGGAGCTATGGCAAACTGCACGTTCACCATAGAAGACGGTCACAGTGACCAGGTAATCCGTTTCAGCTCAATTGAAATGTTGGTGACCCAGTTGATGGATCCCGCAGCCAATGGACTAACAGCAGCAACAGCAGGGAGTCGGATGGAATACCTCCAAGATGTATGGGCAAAGTGTGGAGATACACACCTCACGTTGGAGCGGATGGCAACCAAGCAAGACCGCTCGACCCAGCCTTATTTCAAGGAGAAACAGTTCGCCACTTTGGAACTGGTAGTGCTTGATGCCGTTGGAGCGGCGAAAAGGTTCATTTACGGCGACCCAGTGCCACCACCGCACAGCAGTCATGCAGCAGACAGGATCCAGATCAGAAGTTTCGCAAGAGAAAACGTCCAGAGAGAGAGCTGCGTAAAGGTACCTCGTATAAATTTACCGATATTTTCCGGGTCTTATACCGAGTGGCCCTCTCTTAATGAATATTTTGAATCATCGTTTCCGTCAGCGCAGTATAATAATCTCGAGCGTTTACACTATTTGAAAGCGTGTCTTAATGGCGAAGCCTCTAAGTTAATTCGTAATATTCCGATTACGGGCGAAAATTTTGCAATTGCTTGGCAGAAATTAGAAAGTCGTTACGCGAATAGGACTAGTTTGATCAATGCGCATCTTGATTGTTTATTCGCGATAAAACCAATTCAGTCGAATTCGTCAGTTCTTTTGCGTTTAATCAATGAATATACTGTTGTAGTCGATGCATTGAAAAATGCGGGTCGACCAACGGAACAGTGGGACGATCTCTTAGTGTATATGGTTACGCATAGAATCGATCGTGAAACACGCGAAGCGTGGGAGCTCGAAGCCGCTGATCGCAATAGGCCTTCTACCTTTGCCGAACTTAAGGCTTTTCTTGATAGGCGCATTCGCGCCGTCGAAGCCGCAGGATCAGCAGCTGAGAAAACTCGCGCTTCCAAATCAGCACCGAAAGTGCATATGCATCACGTTGACGCTTCGCCATCTAAGTGCGTGATGTGTCCCGAACATCACGCTCTTTATAAATGTAAACAGTTCAGTCTTTTGTCTATACCACGTCGCTGGGAGATTGCGAAAAAATTTAAACTATGTTTCAATTGCCTCACAAGTCTGCATTCGGGCAAAGTGTGCGGTAGCATAAGGAACTGCATGTACTGTAATAAGGAGCATCACTCTTTATTACATAATAAAGTAAATACAAAATCTAGTACGTCAAACTCGAATGCAGAGTCTGCGCCTAACCCCTCTTCAAACTCTCGCGGTCACTCAGAGCAGTCGGATGCATTTGACCCCGTCGTCATTGCTCAGCATGCTAGCAACTGGGCTGGTTCTCGGGTGATAGTGGCCAGAGCACTCCTTGACTCCGGGAGTACTCACTCCTTCGTATCAGCGGCACTAGTGAAAGCCCTACATGCTACGACCTTCCCCACCTGTGCGCAGGTTCAGGTCATTGGAGGGGACATTTCGAGACGTGTCACTGGTACCGCTCAGATGTTATTGAAACCGATCGGTCAATCGGAACCAGTGTTCAAATTCGAACCATTTGTTATTGAGACTCTCACGTCTTATAAACCTCAAGCTCATCTCCTATTGTGAGATTGGTCACATCTAGAAGGAATAGAGTTGTCAGATATAGCAACAGTTGTAGAAACGCCCATCCATCTCTTGATTGGAGCCGACCTCTACCCCTACCTTCTTCGGGATGGATTGTGCCTAGGTATGATGGAAGAACCGGTTGCGCAAAATACTGTTTTCGGCTGGGTGCTGTTCGGGTAGACCTCTACTGTCCCAGTACCTGCAGAGCCAACAGTTTTTGCGAATCATATCGATTCATTGTCAGACCTCACAAGAGCTATCTCACGCTTTTGGGAAATAGATGAGGTCAATCCATGCTTCCCTCCCTCCGAGGATGATGTACGTTGCGAACCGCACTTCCGACGGTCGTATTCACGTTTCAGGGTAGACATGTGGTCCGTTTGCCATTCAATCGACCACCTCCCATGGGCATCGGCAATTCTCGCCTTCGAGCAGAACGTCAGTTCAGCGCTCTTGAGAAGCGTCTTCTGCGCTCGCCAGAAGATCGTCAGGAGTATTGCGCATTCATGCGCGAGTACGAGGATTTAGGGCACATGAGTCGTGCCAATCTTCCTGTAGATTCTAGTCAAGTTTACTACCTACCCCACCACCCTGTCGTCAAGCAGATTAGTACTACTACCAAAGTCCGCGTAGTGTTCAATGCCTCTTCCCCTACATCAAATGCGTCTTCGCTCAATGATCATTTGCTGGTCGGCACGAAACTGCAACTCGATCTCCCGACGCTGCTCACTCGATGGCGCTTTCATCGGTTTGTAAACTGTGGGGACATGGCAAAGATGTTCCGGCAGATACTCATCGATGAGAGAGATCTCGTCTGATCAGCTTTACGAATATACGCTTCATACCGTAACCTACGAAATGGCAAGTGCTCCTTTCCTCGCTCAGCGAGTACTGAAACAGTTGGCCGATGACGATGGCCATAGCGTTCCCGCGGCTAAGCCGATTCTTGCATCCCAAGTGTATGTGGATGATTGTTTATTTGGAGGTGATGATCAAGCCTCTACGAGAGAACAACGAGATCAGTTGATCGCCCTTCTTCGCAGAGGAGGATTCGAGATTCGGAAATGGGCTAGCAACTATCCAGAGTTGCTGAACGACATCGACTCAGCTAATCATGGCTTGGCTGTAGAGAAGCCACTCCAACCTGACGACAGCCTTAAAATACTAGGTGTTGTTTGGAGTCCCCTCTCAGATGAATACCGATTCTCGGTGCATCTCGAGGAACATACACAACTCACGAAGCGTATTGTTCTGTCGCTCATTGCCAGGTTGTTTGACCCTCTTGGGTGGCTCTCACCTATTATCGTCTCAGCCAAAATCATAATGCAGTCTCTGACGAAAATGGCCTTGGAGTGGGATGATCCGATTCCGGAATCAGTCTCCACTACTTGGACCAATTACTATGAATCCTTGTCTGCTGTCAATTCCATTGTCATTCCACGTTGGTTACGATTCGGAATCGAGGTTGAGTCTGTGGAGCTACACGGCTCTAGTGACGCCTCTAATCTGGCTTACGCGGCGGTATTTTACGCACGGATGACAAGCCTTTCTGGCGAAGTATCAGTTCACCTGGTAGCTAGCAAAAGCCGAATGCTCCCGAGAAGAAACTTACCATACCTCGGCTCGAGCTCAGCGGGGCCCTTTTGTTGGCTCGTCTCTTGCCTAAATTTTGCTCCATGAAGGAATTCGAAGGATGTCCCGTATAATGTTGGACTGATGCCACCATAATTTTGGCGTGGCTGAGTAAACAGTCTTCACACTGGAAGACATTTATAGCCAATCGGGTCTCGGAAATCCATTCGCTTCTAGATGGGGTTGCATGGGATCATGTGGCAGGCGAATCCAATCCTGCCGATCTGGCTTCGAGAGGTATGTCCGCGCAAGCTCTCGGTAACAGTGAGCTTTGGTGGTTTGGCCCACCTTGGCTCAGACAACCAAAAGCTGAATGGCCTGTATCCGTTCCCGAGCCACCCGAAAAGAGCATCATGGAGGTCAACCACTCCACCCTCCAAACTCTAGTCCAAATCGAGGACACACTCGCCTTCACGAAAAGGTTTTCAGAGTGGACACGTCTGCTACGAGTCACTGCTCTCATTCTGAGCTGGCTCCCGCTACCTCGACGAAAATTCCCATGTGGGCTTAAGCCAACTGCGGAACAGTTGGAACATGCGGAACGAAGACTAATCCGTCGATTGCAGACTCAGCAGTTCTCAGAGGAACTCAAAGTACTGACGGACCTCAGTCCAAATTCAAACGGGTTCCGCCACTTTGATGAGAATTCTCCGATCCCAAAGACCAGCTCCTTACGACGATTCAATTCGATAATGGACGAAGACGGACTACTTAGAGTGGGAGGTCGTCTTTCATTGAGTCCACTAGCCTCAACTGCAAAGTTTCCCTACATAATCGGCAACCATCACAACACGGGTCTGATCGTCAGGAATTTACATCAACGTACGTTGCACGGGAGTATTGCACTCACTCTGAGTGCTCTTCGTGATCGCTACTGGGTCATTCAAGGCCGCAAAATTGTCAAGTCTATTGCATAGAACTGCGTAAATTGCGCTCGACTTCGTGCCGAAGTTCCGCTACAACTTATGGGTTCGCTCCCATGCGCACGCATTATGAGTCCTGGGAACCCGTTCAGGGAATGTGGCGTCGACTATGCGGGTCCATTTCAAATACGCATGGCGGGCGGCCGAGGTGTAAAAGCTCGTTCAGAATACATAGCCGTGTTCGTGTGCTTTGCCACGAAAGCGATTCATTTGGAGGTAGTAACAGATTACAGCTCTCAGACATTCCTTGCCGCCTTTGATCGGTTTTGTTCGCGGCGCGGTCTCCCAGCGCCCATGTATAGCGATTGCGGAAAAATATTTGAAGTTGCGGATACTGAGCTTCGGCGTGGTTATCAGGAAGCAATTGCGAGTCCTGAGTTTCACGCTATTTTAGCTCGGGATCACATTCGATGGTCGTTCATACCACCGGCAGCGCCTCACTTCGGAGGTTTATGGAGGCCGGAGTAAAGAGTGTTAAGCGTCATCTTAAGCGCGTATTACTTGATAGAACTCCTACTCTCGAGGAGCTCATGACTTTGTTGTGCCGTATCGAGGCCTGTTTAAATTCTCGCCCTCTCGGAGCGCTGAGTGATGACGTTGAATGTCTTGCACTTGACACTCTTACTCCAGGAGGTAAATAATAGATGGAGTTCGCTCGGGCATCGCGTCGTGTCATTCCGCGGCGAACTTAGTCAGTTCCGCATTAGTTTTCTAGAGAAAAGCTTCGTTCCTATTGTGTTCGCTTTTTTGCCCCAAGCACGATTGTTATTCGAAGAATTTTGTACTCGGGCGATTCGTAAAGTTTGTACCAGCACCGGGCAATTAAACAAACCTCTCTCTGGTTTGTCCGATTTTCGTACCGGGTTTTCGGAAAATCTACTATAGTCGCGGCATTTTCTTTCGAGCGCGCGCGCGTGCCTACGAGGCCCTCAGTTCTCGAGCGTTCTATGCGCCGCGCATCGTTATTGTTACCAAAGGGGTTTTTTTTTGTTATTGTTAAGTGAATACAATTTTATTTGGACATCTGAACATTGTGTTTTTTACTTGCACCGACCTGACCTCCTTCTAGGCAGTGCGTATTCGGCTAAGGAACAGCCACAACATTTTTTTAAATATGATCATATCTCGTCTTTTGCATCTCTCTGTAGACGTCATCAATAAAAAAACGAACCTCAGAAAAGTTACGGCAGATAAGCGCTAATTTACCTCGATTTTCACCTCATGGGGTTTATATGGGTACGTTCCATGGGTTTTAAATTTCGTTAAATACGATCATAATTCGTCTTTTGCATCTCTCTGTAGATATCACCAATAAAAAAAAGGGCCTCAGAAGAGCAACGAGAGATAAATGCTAATTTACGTGATTTTTTACTTTATGGGGGTCATATGGGAACGTTCCATGGGTTTTAAATTTTGTTAAATGCGATCATAACTCGTCTTTTGCATCACTCTGTAGACATCATCAATAAAAAAACGAACCTCAGAAAAGTTACGGCAGTTAAGCGATAATTTACCTCAATTTTCACCTCATGGGGTTTATATGGGTACGTTCCATCGGTTTTAAATTTTGTTAAATACGATCATAATTCGTCTTTTGCATTTCTCTGTAGATATCATCAATAAAAAAAAGGCATCAGAAAAGTTACGGCAGTTAAGCGCTAATTTGCGTGATTTTTTACGTTATGGGGGTCATATGGGAACGTTCCATGGGTTTTAAATTTTGTTAAATTCGATCATAATTCGTCTTTTGCATGTCTCTAACAATATTCGACCAATCGGTAAGAACATAAAACTATAAATGATCAATGTTGGCAATGATGATACAATGCAATAACAAGTTGATCTAGGTAAACAGTAAAAAATAATGCTAATACAACTTAAACGATAACCTCAGTATGCATCTCAAAGAAGTAATTAGAGTTGATTTATACCATTGATAATTTTAACTTACTGAAAAGGAGCAAAACATAATTAAAAGGTCATAAATTACCATTTGTTAATTAGCTATTTGACTACAATGTATTTTCCCAAATAGGTTCATAAAGTGATACCAGGTGCGTTTAAACTACAGGATCCTAATGTAAAAAATTCTTTCAGTTAGATATGGGATCATTTAAATTATGCCTAGAATCTCAATTTTCGTGTCCATGATCGAACTCTAACCTAAAACTTTAAAAGAGATTGTGAAAGATTCCTGATGGTACACATATTAAAGGTCATTAAAGAAATGCGTCTTTCATTTCGTTCAATACTTCCAAAAAACTGGAAAACAGTATTTACTTTCTCGAAAATGGTACAGAGAGTTCGGCTTGAGACAACGGATCGAGCAGACGTGTTTCGTCTTGGTTCCAATAACCAAAACAAATAACAGTGAACAATAACGGGCGCGAGTTCAAATACTCATATTCGGATTATATAGTGCGGTGCATTTAATTGCAAATAGCAACGTATTCTGCTGATAAACTGCTGGAGCAGTTTGTGTTGCCAAACACACAATAAGAGCAATCATGGCCTCCGATCACGGGAGTCATGAATGTCCATCTTAAAGTTTATCTCAATAGTCGACGCCTTTAACATACGCACACATCACAAGAAAAAACATTCGCCCAAAAAATGAACAAGCCGTCGTACTCGACTCGATCGAAGGTCTCAGAATCGATGGTTTAGAGCAATTAACGCTTGTCAACAACATAAGATACTTATCGAAAATCTCTGGAGGACGAGTATGCTGCTACGTAACGAGCCCATCGATTGTTCGATGCAAATCATCTACGAAAGCACCCCATATTCGATTTATCTCAGTACCGAATCGTTGAGCTGCTTTGTATGCAAACAAAGCTTGGCAACGGCAATACTAATGAGATAGCAAAAATGTATACAGACAACACAGAAGGACTTATAAATATGTTAGATCTCGCATATCAACACATGGCCGACAAGACATTAAAGTGTAGATGCACAAGACTTAAGAAAAAGTTACTCCGCCAAGAAAAAGACTCGGAAACTGAGGAGAGCGAATCCGATGCTTTACGCGACCTCTAAAACAATAAACAAAATGGCTATACTTCACACAGAGCTAAAAATTCTTTTCTGGAATCCGAGAAGTATTTCGAACAAAAAAGAACTCTCAAAAATTCTAAAAGAACTAGACATATTTATCTGTGTCGAATCATGGCTCAAGAAAGAAGACCAGCTTCTATTCCCAGGCTTCGTAGCATGCAGACATGATCGCCATGCAGGAAAAGGTAGGGGAATCCCACTACTCATCCGTAACAACCTCGCGTCCAAACAAATCGTCAACTTTAAGGTACACCTCCGTAGAAATTTCGGGTATAACAGTCTCAAATGTAAACCCAACGTTAGACCTAATATGTATGTTACAGAGCCCCAAGGAGTGCCTTAACTGAAATACAATGGGATCAAATTCTAAATAACATTAACGTAAGCAAGCACACTATTTTTATGGGGGATTTCAATGCTCACCACGTCAGTTGGAATTGTAAAAAAACAGATAATAATGGAGAAAACTTTTACAATAGTTTAATTAAAACCAATCATTTATTAAATAACGATAAAACGAGTACATATATTCAACCGAATTCAAATTACTCATCAAATATCGATCTTATATTCTCGAGCACGAACATTTCACATAAACTAAAAGTAAAGGTAAAAGATAACACTTTGGGCTCTGACCATTTTCTGATCGGTATCAATATTAATTTGCCAAAATTCATATATCAAAATAAGAACTTTAAAATAAAATCAATCCGCACTGACTGGGAACTTGTCGATCGACATCTAAAGGATAGTTTTTGCAAACTGTTTACAAACACTTACGACCAAGCTAATCCTAGTGACAAATACGCCTTATTTATGCAGATTGTAAAAGAAGCTGTAATAACAAATACACCGAAAAAACTGTGTCCGCTAAAGTTCATAAAAACCCAGTTGCATGGTGGGACGAGGAATGTGACGAGGTAATTAGATTAAGAACGGCAAGTTTTAAAAAATCGCAGTTTACTAAACGATTACACGATTACATCGAATACAAAAAAGGAGTAGCTACTGCAAGAAGACTAATAACATTTAAAAAACGCGAAACTTTTAAAAGATTCGCCGAAAGTCTTAATTTCAATTCCAGTAAAAAATACGTTTGGAATAGAGTAATAATTCTAAAAAATAAATGGGTCGACGGCAGTCCTTGTCACACTTCTGAAAACCACCAAATGCAAAAAAAATATCCAACCCCGTTAGACAAGATTAGCCCTCCCTGGTGCATAACTGATCCAGATTGGATTCCAGAGTGCACTGCGAATCAATTCTTAGAGAGCTCATTTACTTTTTTGGAATTTAATGTAGCAATGGATAACAAAGAAATCACTTCCGCCTGTGGAACCGACGGTATCGATTACGAAATACTAAAACGACTTCCAGTAAATTACAAACTCATACTAATTGATATTTTTAATCAAATGTATTCGAAAAGCGATTACCCGAAGCACTGGAACGAAACTTTCATTCACTTTATACCAAAAGCTGATGGGAAGTCCGTTAGACCCATCTGTCTTACATCCTGTAGTTGCAAGCAATTTGAAAGTTTACTAAAAAATAAATTCCAATTGTGCATAGAAAAAGAGGGCATACTCCCCAAGGCCAGTCAGGATTTAGGAAAGGACAATGTACTATTGACAATAAATAATTCTTTCTTTCTTTTCTGACTCTTTCTTAAGTGAAATGTTCTTGAATTTTCTTGTATTTTATGTCAGATTTAATTGGTGTTGTTAATAAATTAGACAATTAACGTTTCGGTCATTTATTTTGACCCTCTTCAGAATAGTATAAATTTCTATACAAAAAATACAAAATAATATAAATTACAATAAAAAAATTAATATTTCTGAAAAACTTTTCGTAATCTTTTATTTTCGGTTTTATTTGAATTTTGAAATTTGGGTTTTATGTAATTGATTTTGTTTCTGCTTACCTGTAGGATTTAATCTATTATTTTTGTATGAGTCGGTTTTGAATAATGGAACTGTAACACTGTAAAACAAAAATTATTTTTTTGAGTTTTCGCTCAGTAAGCAGAACAAAAAATTGAAGAGAAAAAACAAAAAATATCACTATAATTTTAAGAGGAAAAAAAACTTTTTTGTGAATATTTACGTACTGCTATTCGTATGTTGTGTAAAAGGAGACTTAAAAGTTTTTCAGATTACATAATATTGTGCGTACATTCAGTTGTCGTTCTATTTACATTTATTGTTTTGATTTTTGAACTTGAAGGAGAGGTATATACGTGTCTGGTAAGTTTGATTTTTCAAAGCGGATGTTTACTGATTTGTTGTTATTTTTGATAAAAAAGTTTTCCATATGTTTTCTTTTTTGTTTATTTCTTTCTATTGCTAGGATTTTGATGTTTGAAAAATCAAAGTTATGTCCTGTATTAATTCTATGTGTTGTAAGTCCTGTGTATTTGTCTTCGTTTAGGTAAATGTTATGTTTATGTTCGGATATTCTATTTTTTAAAAGTCTGCCCGTTTCACCTATATAGACTCCATCGCAATTGTTACATGTAATTTCGTATACTACGTCTTTTTGATGGAATTTATCTGTTTTGTCTTTGAACGGTTTAATACCACCAATATTTATGTTCGTTGGTTTGAATACTACTCTAATGTCGTTATTTCTGAAATTACTTCTTATATTCTCTGAGATATTTTTGAAATATGGAATGCTAATGGTTTTGATGTATTTTTTGTCGTTTGATTTTGTATCAAGGGTGTTATATATTTTATAGACTCTTTTCCTGAAACATTCATTAATTATCTATGTGGGGTATCCGTTTTCAGTTAATATTTGTTTAACTAATTTTAGATTTTTTTCTCTAAATTTAATGTGTGCTAATCTTAATGCTCTATCGATTAATCCAAAAGCTACTCCTATTTTGTAATGTAATGGATGATTGGAATGGAAATTTAAATATCTGCCAGAAAATGTATTTTTATGGTACCAATCTGTAATTAAAGTATAACTTTATTTACATTTATTTTATTTTATTTTATTTTATTTTATTTTATTTACATTTTTAAGTACAGGTAAGCAGAAACAAAATCAATTACATAAAACCCAAATTTTAAAATTCAAATAAAACCGAAAATAAAAGATTACGAAAAGTTTTTCAGAAATATTTACAGTGCATCAAGAACTCAATCAACACTGCAGACCAAATATATTCCGGCAAACACTTGAAATATATATTTATATATATTTATACGATTACAATACAAAGAAAAACCAGATTCCAATAAATAATACCATTGTCGAGACACTTAAAACGATAAGAATCCGAATCTTGCTGTAGACAAACTAGTGGAAGACGAAAACGCTTTTGCTTTATTCACAGATGGGAGCAAGATAAAAAACGCTCCCTCTGACGGTACCGCCTGCGTTACGAAAAATTCGGAAATCGTATTAACGAATAGCATAAATAATAAGGAAGCGTCAATATGTACGGGCGAATGCATTGCACTAATTGATGCATTGGACATTGCCTTGACCCAATCGCACAGGAACACAATTATCTTTAGAGATTCCTTAAGGGTCCTCATCAATTTAAGAGATAACAATTCGGAAGTAAAAACTAACCCTTATATCTATATACTTAAGGCCAAATGCCATGAATTTTTAACGAGAAACTCCCACAAAGGAAGAAGTTTAAAACTATATTGGATTCCGGCTCATATTGGTATCCAAGGCAATGAACAAGCAGGCCAACACGCGAAACAAGCAACTAACAAATACTCAACAGCAATATTCAAAATCCGGTATACAGACCTTAGACATAGAGCGAAAGCAACAGCAATCGAAAATACCAACCTAGCAATCATAGAACGCGGCAAAATGAAAGGAACACACTAATTTGAACAATTTTACAATTCCAAAATACATCAGTGGTTTCACAAAAAAAAAACCTACCAAGAAAATCTATGAGCACTATAAATAGATGCCGCTCGGGACACTATGGCCTTAATAAATCATTAATGAAAATAAAAGTCGTCGACAGAGTGTCAGTGCGGTAGTGCATAGCAAGACTTAAACCACATATTATGGCAATGCTCATTGTTTAATTTTCAACGCGCCGAATTTATTCACGAACTCCACCGGCAAAAATTATATTTACCTCTAACCGCAGACATTATATTGTGCACACCAACAACCAGAATATGTAAAACGCTATGTGAGTGCTTGTTAATTTTTATTGTAATAATTTAATGCAGCGTACTTTATTCGCAAATTTCGACAGAAATTGGTCCTGTACCAGCGTTTTTGAGGTACCATACTTCGTACTCAAAATTGTTCAATGTGGATTTATCTAAAAATCCCTCCACAGATTATTTTAGTTTTTTGATTTTTCTCATCTATGAACATTGGAAATACAGAATCACTACTAATTTTCTAGGTGTAAGACCTGTTTATTTAATTTTAGTTAAGGCGCACCGTGAACTGTATATATACAGGGTGGGCCATTTTAATCTATGCAGTTAAAATTCTCTGCGCCTACGACAGATACCGAAAAATGGTTCAGACCAAAGTTGTTGGGGGTGAAGGGGGTCATACAAAGGTACGAGTGAATTTGACCTTGAAGGTCATTTTCAAGGTAATATGGGAGTTAAGATGACATTTTTGTGAACCCCTATTTTTTATCCCGGAGTTGAAAAGAGCGGGCAATTTTAGGTAGAAAATGGTTATTCTGTAAAGGTCATTTCAAGGTCACTGAAAGTCAAATATGCAAAAATATTTGACATTGTATCCGTTGGCATCGCAAGCATTTATAAAAGGTTCAGATCACTTTCAGAGATGCCACGGTCTACCGAGAATGAACGACTTTACCTCACTGGCATCGATCTGTAGACCATACCATACAAATCGCTGGAGTCTTATGGTGTGGTGTGGAATTATAAATGGATATTTAGTGGGTCCTTATTTTTTTACCACGTTTTTATCAACTCGTTTTCAGGTAAATGTCAATACACTAACCTACTTGGAATTGATAAGAGATCAGTTGCCAGACTTATTGGACAATGTAGATTTGGATACAAGACAAAGAATGTGGCTTCAGCAGGATGGTGCATTTCGCCAGAACCGTACGGGAGTTTTTAAATAAAAGGTTTCATGAAAGATGGATCGGACGAGGAGGTCCCATTAACTAGCCTCCATGCTCACCTGATCTCACATCGCCTGATTTTTATTTGTGGCGTTACGCAAGATTATAAATATGCTGAAAAACACAATCTGTAGGAACCGGTGATACCTTCGTTGTGGAGGAGTAGTCAGCTAAACCGATGGACTCCTTTCGCCGAAGCCTATTGATGATGGTGTCTCGTCGAGCGGTGACTGCAACGAGCGGTGGCTTCAAATCTCGTTGAGGTTCAGGCCTAGAGGATCGTTGAGCAAGACTGCAGCGGCCAGAGGTCAGGTAGCGGCCAGGAATGTAGTTGGGCAAGTCTGCAACGGCCAGAGGTCAGGTAGCGGACAGGACTGACGGTGAGCAAGACTGGAACGACAGGATAGGTAGATTGTACTCAATTAACCCGACGATCTATGGAGCGCTAGACGTCACAGTCTCGGGAAAGGAAGTTGTCCGTCTGAGCGTACAGGAAAGAAGTGTCTAGAAGGCCCTTCCTTTTATAGGATTGCTATCCCAGCGTCCCTTCGGTAACGGCGCGCGTTGACTTCCCCACGGCTCGCCCTACTACTCTGGAGAGCCGAGGTGCGGGTACTCCCTGCGCAGTCCCACTTGGCCAGGGCCCCACTCCAGCGGGACGAAGACGCATATGCAGTTCCCCGACAGTGTGGAGGTTTCCCCTTACGCGGCGTTTAAGAAACGCATATATCGTTTCACTTTTAAAAACGTGTATTTCGAGATTCTTCGAAAGCGACTACGTGGCAACACAAATTTTCAAAATAAATAAATAAATAATTGGTTAAAAACGAACATTGAAAATGAAGTATAAAAATTTCAGGCGTTAATGGCCCTGGCGAAAGTTCCGGATAGGAATTTAATCCGACCGAAACCGGTGCTATCCGAGACTATCCGAAATCTGTCCCCGGGTTACTTTGTTATTCCGAGACACAAATGTAAACCGTTCCATTCCTCGATTTCGATCCGAACGAATCCTGAGTCATTCCGAATCATATTTGCAATCCGTTTCATTCCTCCATTTCAATCCGAACGAGTCTTCGGTTATTCTCACTCGATTTGTAATCCGTGTCATTCCGTGAGTTCAATCCTAACGAATCCTGAGTCATTCCGAAACACATTCGACAGGAATGGCCAGGATTGGATAGGGGACAGATTACGGCTTGAAACGCACTAAGACGGGATGAAAGTCATTCCTTTTCAATCTGATTTTTTCGTCAGGGGGGTTAATGAGATTAAGAGGTAATTATTTAGTAATTGGTAACGCTGCAGATATAATGGAGTCATGCATAGGTAAATGTAATGTGATGAAATGCAAACTAATAGAAGATTTGTGAATTATCATTGTGTATTGAAAGCATGAAATCTTTACAAACACGCGTATTGTGAACGGTCAACTAAATCGATGTACGATGTGTATTTTTACTGATTAATTACAAGCAATTAGCATTTGTAAATTAGATTTACGAATTGCCCACATTTTTATTGACAGTAGATTTACAATTATTTATATCTATATTGGACATAATGATAAAATAAATTTTACCACAGTTACTTACCTAAAATGAATTATCTGCTTGTTACAGTTTGCATTTCTTGTGGATTGCTTCAACCGAATTGCAGAGGAAGCTGAGTTGAATATTTTAAACAAATCACAGGTTAAGGAAAACTAATGTTTTGGAGATATAATATCAGTAACAGTCAATAAGCGCTTCAACTCGTATGCAAATATATGCATTATCAGTTCCACTAGTGATCAATTCTATACTATAATTAAAACATTAATATTAATAAACGTTTTTTACTTTATTTTTATAGCCCTCTTGAGAACAATTTTAAAAATCAAGTGACAATATAAAAATACGAACGTAAAGTTTTAAGGTACTATTCCGCCAATATTACGTTAGCTTAAATTACAAATGGTTGGAGATTATCTATAACAGATGTCAGCCAGTTTTATATCTATACGGAAATTACAAGTATTATAATGCAATTTATGTATGCAATTATTGCTTTTGTATGCGTGAAGCCTCTTCATAAAAATATGTTTAATTACGCGCAGTTTCAACCGATGAAGTCTGCCATTATAATTTAATGTGCCGAACAGAAATTGATCTAAATTTCTCATATATATGAAGAATATCATAATATTATCGTAAGTTACACTGCAATCTCGTAATCTTATACTATAGCAGTAAATATATACACACTACCGGATGAACATCATAAACGATACCTCAAATTTCAAATCGACGCGGATACTTTGGCGCCAACGAAATGTTGTCTTTGTCTGTCTCGGCTCGTTGCATTTTTCCCATGAGTTAATGTAACTTTTTATAATTTGTAATAATAATTAAATCACAAACCCTTTCTTTACATATGAAAGAAAAGAATTATGTTTAATGAAAGCAGTAGTTATTTATGCGATGCGATGCGAATTATTTATAATATCCGAAAAACCTTTAATTGAATTACTGATGTCTTACAATGAATTTGCATAATGATAACGCGCAACTACTTATGTTTTGTTATGAAAAGAACCTTGCGAGATTTAATATTAATAATGTAATAAAATACTAAATGAAAATTAATAAATATAAAAATACGTGAACAAAAAAAATACAATATATCTTGTCCTTGTTAACATTTAATCGCAATTATCGGTAAATGTAAAATCTAATTATTTATTTAATTTTTGTAGTTGACATAAACGTTCGCATCTCATTGTAGGATATTCGATACATCAGCATATTTTTTTATCTTACCCCGGGCTTACATCGTGAGTATAAGATTTCTTCCAGCCTCCGATGAAGGCTGAGTGCTCTGATTGGTCGAAGGCCAGAGCTTCTAAATTTTCGTTTATAAATTAAAAATATGAGGTGGGGATCTCCGACATAAAAAGATCGGGAAAAACTCATGCAAACTCTTTTCTTTCTCTTTGGATTCCATCAGCCAATCGGTGAAGATCGCTCAAAATCTTCAAAAGTAGGTATACAATTTTTTATTTAACTAAATGAAGATAAACCCGATTCGTGAGCGAGTAAATGACGATTTGATTTTTTGTCCAGTTAATTTAGTTCTCTGTGAAGAGAAAATCAATTAACTCGTTTTATTTCTCATTATTTTTCCAGTTAATGCAGTTCTCGGTAAAGAGAACTGATTAACTGAGACTCAAAAGTTTTTAATCATTTCTCAGAGTTTCTCTGTGAAGAGAAATCGAGTAATTAAGCCAAATTAACGGTCACGCTCACTCACGAACCTCAAAATATTATGTAATTGAAGTATTGATGTAATAATAATAGTTTTTTATTTACCCACTGCGCAGTGGAGAACATCACGCTTTGCAAACTTATCCGAGCGATAGTCTCAAAATATGGAATAAATATATAATATACAATAAAATAAATTTTGTATCGTTGTAACGGAGAGTTGGAGTCAAGTCAGGAACGAAGAAATCTCCGTCTACGCGACCACCCCGGGGTCCGTAGAATTAGAATTATATATTATATAGAATCATTTATTTTATATTTACAGGATATTAAAATCGACACCGATACTGCAATCATATACCTCATGGTTTGGAGTGTAGTTGCAGTGAAATTTCACGCTGATCTCGTAGAGATTTGAGCAAAAAATGTCACTTTTCGGACAGATTGAGCGACCTAAAAAACGAATGTTGTTGCTAAAAGTTGTATTATTAAAATAATAATAATATCAAAAACAACAAGAATAAAAATAATAAGAATAAGAAAAAGAAAAGGGGGGGCGAGATGGTTACCATGATTAAGGGGTCCTGTTTCGTAACTTGAACGTCTCCGAAGGTTGTGGGTTCGATTCCTCGTGTAGACAATTTTCTACGCGCTGAATTGAACTCAGTACCGACACTGCAATCACCTATGTTACGGTTTGGGGCGTAGTTGCAGTGACATTTAACGCTGATTTGGTAGAGATACGAGCAACAAAATTTCTCATTTTTCCGACAGATTGAGCGACATAAGAAACCAATGTTATTGTTTAAGTTATTATTAAAATAATAATAATAACAATAACAAAACAATAACAATAAGAAGAAGAAGATGAAGAATAACAACAACAAGAATAAACTTCTTTATTTGACTTAAGAAAAATGTAATTTACAAGGCAAACAGAAATATGCAATCCATAGTGAAAAACTTCTGTTTGTGTTTTTGAAAGCTTTATTTCGCGAAACGATTTATACACCGATTCTGTAATCTAACCAGATATAAGTGGAGTAAACAACTACCGCAGGGCTATAAATTTGTGGCAGTATGAACTCAAAATTCGCTTATTTAACAGGTTATGGACGGGAAAAGAATATAATAACACTGAAATAATTTTTTTTTTCGAAAACTACTGGATCGATTTCAATTTATCGATATTAAGTATCGTCAGAGAATAAAATAATAAGGGAAGCTGAATATTTACTAATAAATCGAGACGCAATATACCTTACATTAAAATTTGTGACCTTCCCCCCTCCCCCAACAACAAAAAATCCAAACAAAATTAAAATCAGAATCGGACCAGAAAATGACCAATAACCGTATCTCGTCGAGCCTACTCTCCTTGTTTGTCGCTTTATTCGGTCTTTCCTTTTATGGGCGCTTACCCGCACATGAACACTTAGCCGTGAGTGATTCCTTGTCACACAAATCCAATGCCACATTCCGAATTGTTATTATTTCAGTCCCCGTTCACTTCAGGGTATTAATTCCCTTGAATAATGGTTAAAGGACGACCGTCCGATTGAAATCGGACTTCCTCGACTAGTATTAAAATCCCTCTGACCAAGTCGAAGGCGGTGGCGATCATATTTTATTATAAGAATTTTAATCTCTTTGGAGAATTATCAGAAAAAAGGATAGTTAGATTTATTTTCAGTTAAGTAACATTATTCCCTCTGGGCGAATCAAAGGCGGTAGCAATGTTACTTTTTTAAAATTATTTATTAATCTCCTTGAAGGGTTATCAAAGAAGAGAACAGTTATATTGAATTTGATTAATTAACAATATTAGTTTCCTTGAATAAGTCACGGTCGGTAGCAATTGTATGTTTAAAGTGATCAAGGCGTATTCGACAAAGAACCGCTACCACGGGACAAGTCCAAAAACGCGAATCTTTGATTAATGTTTATTTATTCATTTGATGACGATACCCGCACTTCGTCCACAGAGAATTTACACTCGCTGAAAGAAACGACGATGCTAACTGTTACGGACAGAAACGATGTTTTATCGACTGCGGTACCTGGCGTAAGTTTTTTCCCACAGCCATTGCACACCCGAATTGGGATATTTTGGATACCTCTCAAAATGAAGCAGGCCTTTCATGTCAATTATATAAAAGGCTCTTCAAAATGGTGAAGATCTCGATAATATTATTTGTAATTCGAATAATATAATATCGATGTATAATATGACGAAGTAGTCTATTTAAACGTTCGAGAGTTTGAAAAGTCGAACTAAAATGTGAAAAAGTCACAATCGCGTTTGAGAGAAAGTTTCGGGGCGTCGCGTCGTCGGGTTAGGAGATCTGCGTCGCGATGAGGTCGTCACCGATTGATCGGAATAAATAATTGAAATTGTATTGCACGCCTCTTCCTCATGATCAATGTGTAGTTCCCTTCATTGATGCCTACTTTATGCCACCCGCGGCACAAATTTTAAAGTCTGAATAAATTAAAATATGTCAGTGCCGACTCTGCACGCCTGCATCTGTTTCTCTCGCTCCTGTCGAACTTCTGTTACGTTCGGAATTTATTATTCTGCCCATGACGTGTAATTGGTCGAACTTTAATCGACGCGAAAACACTAGACCGAGGCGATTGCCATACAATTGCGGAACCGAGTGAATGCTGATGTTCAGCGCTGACTCCGATGACTGGCCGCGCTATGGGAAAGTACATCGCCAAGTAAAAGGAAGTGCAAGAAGTACATATTCGTCACGAATGTGTCGTGAGAACTAATTAATTTATAATTATTTTAAAATTATGTTAAAATTTACACGGAACGTAACACCCCTTCCCCTTGTTCTGCTGTCGCCCTCGGCAGCTGGTCTCGGGTGGGTTGTTCAGTCGTTGTATGCTACAAGAATTCCTTTCTTCTCGCATCTTCCTTAACTAAACTACATTACAAATACAGCAGTATTACCCCTAAGTGGTTGTTCTTAGTATGGCTCGTACAGTTTGCTTCGTACATTGAGGCGTTTCCAAGCACACCCCGAGATACAACCAGGACCTACAATTTGTCCTACGTGATGGTCTACTTTACCTACTATCTAATTGGCGTAGTTGCTCTCAGTACCGCTATTACATCAGCATCGTACAATGAGGTAATTGTAAGACAACACCTCAGAGAACAACCGGAATCTACATTACAAACGGTATGTATACTACTTCATTGGTCTTCAGCTGGTCGCACGATACATGATGTCATCCTTCTACCAAATAGCAACGCTGTATTGGCCCGAATTGATTCATAATGAATTCTAGGTGGGTTTTTTTTTCGACGAATAAGGGAAGATTCAGGCAGAGCAACGTCTTTACAATGAAACTCTCATCTCGATTGCCTGGTGAAGTTCGCGTAGCTTCCCACACCTCCAGCCTTATCTTGGCCAGGTCATCAGGCAGCAAAATGACGTCTTGCCGATCAATGGTTACCATTGGCACTAAACTGCAGCCACGCTATTCGATTATTGGATCTAAAATGCACTCCATCTTCGTACAATGAGCTAATTGTAGCCCGATTGTAAGTCCTCAACTACCTGAAACATTCAATTAATTTTAATAGACAATCGATGCTAACTGCGAGGTACATTGCTTGCAGTTAGTCAGTCTCCGCTTCCTGACGAGTTGGGTTAGTAGGTTATGTTGGGAACGCAGATATGGTGGCCGTTGGTTCGGTACCGGATGTGAAAGCAACAATCGATTTCGTTTCCTGACTTTTACTAGGACCCATGCCACCAATCCGGAGATGAAGATCAACGTTAGTGAGATTCCAGTCACTCCGCCATAGGTGTGGATTAGATTGGTTTGCTTTTCCCTATGATGGTCTCGGATTTCGTTATACCGTTTTTCTAGTTCATGGATAGGCTGCCCGATGTTGGAAAGTTCTTGATGATCTTGATAATAAGGCGTTATTCCCAATGACGACACCTCTTCCATAATTTTCTTGAGGGTTGGCGCCACCATGGAGAGGTTGAGATGGGCTTCCGGTTGGTTTTGGATTACTGTTTTTCTATAAAAAATCCGTGGCCTACTCAAAGTGACATCCCTATGTTTTGCGCTGCACCCTGGAGTCATCATTAGCATTCCATTTCCCTCGATGAGGATTCGATCTACGGACTCCTCACAAAACACATGAAGATCTTCTTGTCCATTAATCGAATATAGCCACCCATTGGCGAACTGTAGCTCTATCCATTCCGATCGATGAAGTGGATGATAATGAATATTGCAGCTGCTGAGGTCGGCTGATGTTGGATGCAATAACAATGATATCTCACAAGTTGGCCTTGCACTTACGTCATAGATAGGTTGGTTCATCGCACAGATGAAATGGTAACTTGTAGATGTGCAGTCGTTTAAGTGATCGGTGTAGTAATATTTATTCCAGTCCTTGCTGATTCCCAAATAATTAGATTTCGGTAGAATGCAAGACGATCCCGTGCGATTTTGAAAAGTAAATTGAGGACTGGTCCAGGGGTAAAGTTTAAAAATATAATGAGGCATTCGCGTGAGGAGTGATATGTGAAGAATCAGAAACAATTTTCCTTTGTGCATGCCGTGATCCAGCCATCCAGCCTGACCCAGTGTATCTACCCGAAGGTATTCTGGTGGTATTGGCAATTCATGATCCGGTGCGTTTCCCTTATTTCCCTAATTACTACATCCAATTGACTTTTGTTTATTAATTTTTGGTGAAAAGTTCCCCTCGATACCGATTTTAATATTTCCACAAGAGTAGTGCCCGCAGATATGTTCGAGTAAATATTTGCTTCTAATATAGCCATATATTCTGATAATTTGGCCAAATAGTCTAACTCCACATCCTTTCGAGTTCTGTTTCTGACGTATTCGGTGTGATGAAGGAATTCTTCGATGAACGCAAGTCTATGATTATGTTCTTGCGTGATCCCTATGAGATTACCAAAACCGGATTCCAAGACGTATAGCTGCTTATCTGCTAGAGTCGCTAGTTCTTTATTATCTGCATAGAGCTGGTCAATCTGTGAGTTGAAGTATTCCGCATCATCCTCGGTCAATGTCCCAAATAGTGTTTTACTAACTGACCCTATGAACCCAAGAGGTGCGCTTCTCCTTGATCTTTCCGTGTAGTTAGATTTTGATACTACCTTCAATTCCTTAAGAATATCTACTATTTCCTCCCTAATCTCATTAAGCTGGTCTTCCTTCTCTATTAATATGGCCCTCCTGCATATACCAATACAGTGATCTTTTATTGGTAGGGAAAGGCATTTTATATATTCTTGTTCCGCAGTTTTCATCATGGGTCGGAGATCTTCGGCTAAGTATTGGCTTAAATTCAATACTATGGTCAGTCTCCACTCAGAGCCATGGAACCGTGCGATGTGAGACTGTTCAAAATAGAGTCCTGGGTTTTTCAAAGGCACAGTTGTGGTTGCGAATATCACACCAACGGCCCCAAATATGAAAAGTGCGAAAAGTGTTCCAGTCATGCTGGGAAATTTAAATCGGGAACCTTAATTTTATCAACATTTTTTTTTGTACCTTATGCCAGAATCATTTTCAACAATTACGTTCTTCAAATCAGTGATTTCAATAATTTTAAATGGTTCGATATAATAGTTATCTAATTTACCCTTACGAGGTTCTTTTAGGATGTAACACTCATCACCCACCTTACCTTTGAATGGTCTTGCCTTTTGGTCATAATACTTCTTACCACGATGTTTGGCAACAAGCAGATTATCTGCCGCCATATTGCGGATTTCAGTCAGTCGAAGGATCAAATCTCTTACGTAAGAATTATACATTTCTAAATTGCGGCTCTCTGGGAATCTACTGGGTACTCTGGCCTGCTTACCGTAAATTAGCTCATGAGGGGTGAAGTTAGTCCCCTCATGCACAGAGGTATTATACGAAAATATAGCGTAAGGTTGAGATGAAGTGCACCATGTCGTTCTTATAGTGCATAAGTGATTCTCTGCATCGCGTGTTGGAGGATTTCTTACCTTCGTAGTTCTGAAAGTCTCTTGCGATTCCATAGTCCAGGATTTTATTAAGATCTCATTCCTCACCAGTGGTTTTAGGTATTGATCCTGACTTAGATTCTTTCTGGGTGTTCTCTGATATTCCTGGCAGGTATACGGGCATGCGATTTCGCGTTAGTTGATGCTCATTCATGGTCCTCGGCGTTTCGACACTAGCCGTACTCTGCACAGTGGAGATTGAACACGTCGGTGAGTTTGCTACACCCATTACCTGTGGTTCGTGCAATTTTCCTTGAATACAGAATGGCGTTGAGTGCGCCATTGGCGTTCTAGGGTTTGGTGAAGTTATCTTAGAGTCTACTTGTTTTTCTTCATCACCTGCGTTATTTTGTTCACCTTGTGAAAGTGCTTTGATCCTCCTTTCCATTTCTGCATCATTGGTTTCATCATCATACGGATCTAGCTCTCTTAAAAATGCCCGTAACTCCTCACTCGTTTCGTTCCCTAGCGATAGTCTTTTAGGTAATACGCACTCTAACGGCTCTTCGTATCCATCCCATTGTAAGGTTTCATTCCTAACCTTGGTGGACTTATCGTACCGGCTAAAGGACTCTTAGAGTTTTTTCAGAAACGATGTTCTTTCGTCCTCACCTATGCCGAAGTCATTGGTTGACTTACCCAACGCTGGAACCGACTCCCGACTGTCTAAGGGAGGAGATGAGTTTCCTTGTCCGTTGGCTTGAGTGTCCCCTTCAACTTCACCGGAAAGCTCATCGCTTTCATCTGAATCCTGGGTTGGGCTTAGAAACATAGCTAAACCGTCCAAGTTCTCGTCTTCCTCACTAGTGGCGGAATCCGATAGAGGCGGATCTTGGGAGATTGATTCCTTAGGTTTACCTATACTGGGTCTAAAAGGGATTTCGAGACTGGGCATTAAACTTTTCCGTTTACGCTGAATAGGCGTATCGTCAGAGTCCTCTGTCTCGTCTCCCGATGAAAATTCAGGTAGCGGTACTTGAGGCGGCCGGACCGTGGCAGGATTCTGCTCCCGAGAGCGAGTTCTCATGGCGATCGATTCCATATCTTCCATAACAGCTTGTACCGAGGGTTTAGGTCTATTTGTGCTTTCCTTTGTCTTCCTCTTGGCCTTGACACTTGTGTAGGTGCTGTTACCGAGCTCTGCGATCACTGTGCAAGCAAATCAGACGTTCTTGTTCCTCTTGGTTCAATTTTGGAACGTTTTATTGGTAGAACCTTGAATTCTTCCCTATCCTATAGATCTTCTGAGCTATTTTCCGAGCTATCCACCGGGTTTCGGGATAAGGTATCCGCATTCGTATTTCTTTTGCCAGATTTGACTTCAAAGTCATACTTGTAGTTCAATAATTTTAACCTCCAACGGATCAATCGTTGGCCAATATCTCCCTTAGAATCCACCTATTTCAGAGGCTCATGATCACTCACAAGAGTGAATTTTTTCCCGTACAAGTATGGTCTGAATTGAATCATGGCAAACAGTGCTGCCAAACACTCCTTTTCTGTGGTTGCATAATTACTTTCCGATTCTGTTAGTGGTCGGGATAGGTAAGCAACTGATAAGTCATCGTCGCCTATCTTTTGACTTAGAACTGCTCCTATTTCCGTATCGGTCGCATCAGTCGTTACTATGAAGGGTTTGTCAAAATCTGGATAACGTAAGATTGGATATCGGCATAAAGCCTTCCTTAATTCCGCGAAACTATTCTCCTGCGCCACGGTCCATGCGAACGGTTGGCCCTTCTTCAATATCTGTTTCCAGATCTTTAGGTTCTTTCAAATCAACGCTTATTGCCATGTCGTCCGGAAGCCCACGTACGAACGCATCTAAAAGCACAGTTCCAACGGCTTCATCATAGGATCGGTTACTCGTTTGACTTCACCCTGCAGCGCTGTGTGCGCACTACTTAATAAAATACTAAGTCTATCCGCAAAGTCCGCAACGGTCTCATTGCGTTGCGACGCGTCGCATTCGGGCAGTTTCGATTTCATGATAATATGGATAAGTTTTCCAGGGCTTGAAACGCCCTTTAAGATGGTCGACTAAACTACCTACGCTCTCGAATGTTTTTCCGTACGTACTATTTCGAGTTGGAGTCGACCTTGGAGTCGGCTCAGAACCGCCGTTACTTACGACTGTATTGAAGCATTAGGAACTGAGGCTTTTCCGTTACGTAAGTCTTGCAAAAAATCCTTTAAAGGGATGTTAAATAATGTACCGTCAAAATACGGTAAACTATTAATACTATTTTGTACAGTAAAATTTTCCGCCATAGAGGTCATTAGAGGTAGCGACGCGTTCAATGCCTCATTTTCAGCCATGTTTGAACCAAGTCAAATTCGTCTAATAATAGTTAAATAAGAAACTAGCATCTATATCAGATTATGGCTGAAACCAGATTGCCAGTAAATTCCCGATTGCACTTTTATTCACATATGTAGATACATATGGATATTTACGGATATACGTGCTCGTAATAGTGTTCTAGGGCCTAAAATATTCACAAAAATTGCAAAAAGATTTGATGAATTAATTACAGACTCTTTACATAGATTGATAGAATTAATCATTTTACCAGATCTAAATCCCTTTATGGTTTCTGAATTATCCACGTGACCACCCAAAAGGATAGTGTAATTTGGTATCAATCCTAATTTGAAGTTTTATTAAGAAGAGTAGAAAGTTGGAAATTCGATTTTAATTTGCAATATTAGAATAAAAGTGTCAATCCATAATCTTAACGTAGCTTCAATTTCAATTTACATGAATATATAAACTTAGATTATTTTAAAATGCTAACTTCTAATGTTAATTACGTTTCAAAAATTAAGTTTGACGAAAATTAACTTTTGAAAATTAGTCCAAATTAATTTCAAAATTCTAATTTTCTTTTTGGCTCCTTTCAACCTAGAGACTTCAATTCAGAATTTAATATTCAATTTCAAATTGACATTAGAAGTCTAATTGCCATTCTGAAATTCAAACTTTCATAAACCTGAAAATACAATTCTGTTAAATGCTAAACGTCCGATTGCGATTTAAAGAAATTCAAAATTTGAATTAAGTAAAAATTAAATTATTGACCATTTTCATATAGGTATTTTATTGAATACACCGATCTAAATAAAAATGAAAATTCGCCTTCCTTTCTTCTCAAATGCCGTAAAGGATCAAGAAAGTTGGATAAATGACAACCCTATTGATTATTCCGCCCGTGACGGGTAATTGGTTGAAGTCTTCTGACACCAGGTTACTTCATATGGTAAATAACCTTAAGATATAATAAGATAAAACCTTTTAATAAAATAAGATAAAAATAAAAATAAGGGGAAAAAAAGAAAATGATAATTTAAAGATTTAAGTTGGTTCGTCCTTTCGCTGGCTCCCTTACGGGCCGCCTGGTCGAGACGGGGTTAGGATATAAATTAATAAAAGGTAACGTTGCACTGTACGCGAATTATATATTTTTAGCTCATTAGTTAAATGAATAACTACCGTCCCGAATAGGAAAGTGGAGGGCTGCCCTTCGAGTAGTTATTCAGACCAATAAATCAAGAACAATATTACGAATAATTGAAGTTCGGCGAGAAGGAAGGAAGTGTATTTAGAAATAATAATAACAATACCTGATTTGGTATAATCCGTGCACTTGCACTTCCCCTTACTCTATACACTTAACCTACCGATAATGAGTATTTACTATCGGGCAGAACTTAAACCGATACAATACGGAGGCATCCAGTTCTTCGTCGCTCACGCGCAACTTTTGCGTGAACCCGAAACTTTAATGGACGCGGGAGCACTAGACCGAGGCGATTGCCATACAATTGCGGAACCGAGTGAACGCTGGTGTTCAGCGCGATGGTCACTCATCGCCTCGCATCAGGGGAACGGGGTGTATTTCTGAACACCGTGGGATTGCTGACATCAGCAATTCAGCCCCGTCGCCCTGGGAAGTGGCAACGACTTCCCAGCACGCTAAGCACCTTTTCGAACGGCCGAAGATGTCATCCGAGGAACTTCTCCGAGAATCTCCTCCGATGACTGGCCGCGCTGTGGGAAAGTACATCGCTAAGTGAAAAGGAAGTGCAAGAACTACATATTCGTCACGAATATGTCGTGAGAACTAATTAATTTAGAATTATTTTAAAATTATGTTAAAATTTACGCGGAACGTAACACTTCATTCCTCCGTTTTGTGCCGCATAAGTCATATTATTAAAATATTTAATTAAAACCATGGGTCGTAAACGCACTAGGGATGATAGTTCTTCTGATGATCGTTTATTGAAAGATCTGAAGCAGTTGAAAATACGGATTAAAAGGCGTAAGAAGAGGTATGGTCGCACAAAACGCTACATGCGCAGCGAGTCAGTGGATTCTCGATCGGATCGATCATGTAAGTGATATTCTCTTAGGATTATTTTATGTTTGGCTCTAACCAACATAAAAATCGCTTTATGAGAATAAAATATCACAAGGGTTCTAACCCAAGATATATTTCAACGAAATAAAATATAATGGGCTCTAACCCTAAATTATGTTCGTTGCAACAAAAAACATGCTGATACACTGACGGGCTATAACCTGTCAATTGTAAAATAAATTTTTCGGCCAGAAATTATTAAGTAAATAGGTTTTAACCTCTTTACGTGTTTTATGAACACCATAATAAACCGTTTGGATAATTCCCCAAGCCTTTATCTGAGAATTAATCTATAAGGTAATAAATTACATTCCAAAATATTTCAAATTAGATTCCAGATGTCGAAGTCATGCCAGCGATGAGGAATCTTCATCTTCACATAATGAAGATTCTCAAAAAGGCGAGCCAACTGAACAATTGGATGATTCAGCGTGTTTGTCCGATTCACAAATGAACTCTAAGTTATTACCACACACGGAGGATGGTGAAGTACCACTGAGTGAAGATTTTTTGAATGCCATGGGGAAAAAATACCATAGGGAACATATTTTTGCTCCATCATTGTATTCTGAACTTGCGAATCGTTGGCAAAATGTAATATTGTCAAAATATTGAGACTGATTTTCAATCACACATCGAAATTGAAATGTCTAGCACCATGTTTAAATAAATCTGGAAGTCATTTGGAAATCCAGAGATTGATTTATTTGCAAGTCGTAAGAATGCGAAATATACAAATTTTATTTCGTGGAGAAAAGATCCTGAAGCTATAGCCATAGATGCTTTTACTGTGCCATGGACACGTTTCTTTTTTTATACATTTCCTCCATATTCCTTAATTTTGAGATCAATAAAAAAAATTAAAAGTGATCAAGCAACTGGAGTCATGGTTGTGCCAGAATGGCCATCAGAACCTTGGTTTCCATTATTTTATGAACTTTTAGTTTCAAAACCATTAAGATTTCAAGCTAAGGATCATCTTATTTTTTCCAGTCAAGAAGAAAATGTTTTCTGGAGCAAGATTACCCTGGTGGCCAGAGTTTGGTCAACCAAGCATATAAAATGAGAGGTGTTCCAGATGAATCTCTGAAAATTTGAATTGCGTCTTTAACAAAATCATCATTTAAACAATATGAAACAACTTTTAAAAAATGGTGGTTATTTTACGCTAAAAAATGTGCTAATCCATATGACAATTCAATACAGAACATACTAACTTTTGTAGAAGAATTATATGATCAAGGTGCAGCATATAATTCATTAAATTGCCATAGATCGGCCATATCATTAATAGTTAGTCCTGAAGTTGGACAAGACGAGAGAATAAAACGTTTTTTCAAAGGTCTATCTAAACTGAGACCTGCGTAACCTAAGTATGATTCCACTTAGGACCCGAAGATAGTTTTAGATTATTTAAATCCATCTTCGCGTAATCAGCAATTATCTCTTGAAATGTTAGGTAAAAATTTAATTACATTGTTGGCCCTCGTAACCGGACATCGAATGCAGACATTCTCGTTAATAAATATTGATAACATCGAAACTAAAAATACATTAACTGAAATTAAAATTCCAAATCACATAAAAACTTCAGGACCAAACAGAAAACAACCCGTTTTATTTTTACCTTATTTTAATGAAAATACAAAAATTTGTGGAGCATACACTTTGCAGATTTATTTAGAGAAAACTGGGCCATCTTGCCCTCTCAATTTTATTATTAAGTAACTCACAAGTGTGGCCCACGGCCAACTTACAATTAGTTGTTCACAAGGTTGGCGTTTCGCCTGCTCGCTCTCGACAAATTGGCGTCTCGTCCTCGCTACGACGGCCGGTCTCGTCCTCGCTGCGGCGGCCGGTCTCGTCCTCGACTTGACGGCAGGTCTCGTCCTCGCTTTGACGACAGACTTCGTCCTCGGGTTTCTCGATTTTCCGGCCCGTTTTTTCCCTACTCGCAACGACGTACTCGAAAGCCTTAATCTCGACTCGAACTCGCGCGATCCTTCCTACTCGAAGGTATACTCGGTACTCTTTAACGCGATCCTTCCTTCTGGAAGGCTGATAACGATTCTCAACGCGATCCTTCCTGCTTGAAGGTTGTAGAGCGACTCTTCACGCGATCCTTCCTTCTTGAAGGCTCGGAAGTGACTCTCCCGGCGGCTCTTTCGGCGGCTCTCCCCGCGGCCGCGCATCTCCGTGCGCCGTATCCGGCGGCGCTCGGGCATTTTCGGGGCCGTTTGTATCTGCGACGATCCTACTATCGATCGATTCGAATGATTGTATCACTCCGCGCTCTCGCGACCCTGGCACGACTCCTGGACAAACGTAACGTCCCTTTACAAACCCCCCTCCTACCTCGGGATTACTTTGAACTCCCGTCTTAGAACTACCGTATCTCGTATCTCGGATCAAGAGTTTTGTCGAGGAAGTCGTCGCGATCGCTCCGTGCTCACCTCCAGGTTCAACACCACTCCCTCTCCGAAAGGGGCCGGGAGGGAGTAAACTCAACCTCCCTGAATTCATCGGCCAATTTCTCCTCACCCCGGGGCTCCCGTGGGTGGCCTATCTCGATGGGGTCATGCGAGATTGTAGCGGTCGATCAAGTCGACCCTCTCCTCCTGTCACTGGATAGCTTCCTCGTTTGATTGTCTCGATATTCTGGACGGGACGGTCAAACCGGGGTCCGCATTCTCCTCGGGGCCCCTGCTTCTCCCCGAGGGCGGGACCATCCAAGCTATAACATAAACATAAACGATTAACCCTCGACTCGCCGGGATCCGCAAGGTGCAACGTACCGCTTTAGGTCCGTAACGTGGACTTTTATCACTCTTTCCCGGTTTCCCCGCCCAACTCGTACACGACGGGAGAAATTACGTTTACGACGCGGAACGGCCCCTCGCATCGCGGCGTGAATTTCGGTGTCCTCGATTTCTACGCCGAACCGGCGCTTGATTCCTGTTTCGAACGTTCTCCACGTTCTCAGTAAAGTGGGCTCGTCTCGAGTCCACTGTCTTGCCTTCCCCTCGAATAGGCCTGGCAATACGCGTAGCACGTCTCCCTCGGGTAGCTCGAGGCAATCCATGCACTCGTGCAACCCTGCTAGAAATTCCTCGACGTTGGACCCGTCGAACTTCAGACCCTACGATCGCAGTTGCTTCGGGATCCATCCGCCCTGAGAATGTCTTCTCGGTTCCTCAGGCGAAGCAGCGTAATGACCGTGCTCGGGAAACGTCCATCTCGGCCGTGCTGTCACCCTATGGAGTTCTCGTTCATCCGAGGCTACCTCTTCGTAATCTTCCATCGGGCTTCTTCTTACCCGCGTTCCCTCAGGACGAATCTCTCGCCTGATTCTCGCGCCTGCGCGGCTTCCTGGTTGGTCCCGCGGTGGTCGATTCTCGTTCTCCTCTCTCTCTCGTGCTCGTTCGGCTTTTCTTCGACGATCGTCCCTATACTCTTCGCTCGGGCTCTCCTCCTCGTATTCCTCTTCAGATTGAGCCGCGAAAAGAGTGCGCTTTGCTGCTATGTGCGTGCAAAGGCGATCGTCCTCGGTCTCTGTCTCTTCCGGCAGTGCGAGCGCCCTCTCCGAAAATTCCGGGCAGTATCTGCGGGGAATGGTTCCCTGGTGTACGGGGTTCGGAGCCGCCAGCGGTCTGTGGATCACTGTTGCCCCTTGCGGGTGATGCCACGACCCGCTGCTCAAAGTGATATATGTCGTTGGCACGGCGTATGTCATCGTCCCCACTGGATGGTCGAACCCTGGTCTGGCGACGTCCACAACTCCGGGTGACACTCTCGAACCCGTTGTGGTCCAGGTTGGCTGGCTGCTCATATCTAGTGGCGTGCATGTCGAGGTGGCTCGACTCGTGGCCGTGGACATTCTCGTGTCCTTCGTCACGGCTCGACAAGTGACGATCCTGGTCGAAAACTCCTCTTGTCCCTCGATGCCCTCGCTGGTGTTCGTCCCTCCGAGATCTGGACGTGAACACTCGTTTCGGAAGCGCCGGATTTTATCGAGCTCTCGGCCTCTCCTTCTGAGAGTTCCTCCGATTGAGCTCTCGCAAGTCGGGCACGTAGGACCTCTTCATGTCCGACTGTACTCAGGCCTACTGCTCTGAGCCGTGCAATGACCTCTCTGCGGGTCAACCCGACCGGATCCTCCGCGCCTTGCGAGACCTCACTCAGAGTCTTCTTTGAGGCGACGCTCTAATTTTTTTTCTAATGCGGCCTCTCGCGATCGCGGACTATTCAAGGTCACTCCACTCAACACTGACCTCCAACGGCACTTCACTGCTCTTTCTTTTGTTTTTATTAATATTTTTATTCACTCGCGTTTCTCTCCTTCACACACTCTCCACCTAAACGTAGGCCGCACTCGAGTAACCCTAGTCCGACGACTCGACCTCTGCGATTGGTCGCGCGATCTGCCTACTCTATTTCTCCCGTCGCGCACGCGCCTAACGGAGGAACGGGCAAGCTAGCGGTTCGACTGTTTTGACAGTCGACTGACGTGCGCGCGCGGTTTCGCGTTGCACCTCGCGGATCGCAGTGGTTGTCGGACAGCCTGGTGACATCCGATTGTCACTCGCTTCGCCACTGTACACAAAGAATCTGGTCTTTTTTTTTTTCCTTTATTAACAAATCACAACTTATTAACTAATTTTAATTCTATTACTAATCTAAATTAATCTATTATTTATTAATCTAAATTATATGTTATATATTTTATTTCTATTAATATCGTATTCTAATTTAAATTTTAATTTAAATACTGGCGGGAGGAATGAACCGGACGGTTTTACCGACGCGGTCCTGTTAACCGCCCGCGGCGCTGCGACTCGAAGCTCCTCTTGTCGGATTATCTATCAGACTGCGCGTTCCGCGGCCCCTACTCCGGTGGGGGATTCTCCCACTCGGCCCGACGCGCTGCCTCTCTGCAGGCAGGGGAATCGCGTCCCCACTCTACGCGAACCGTCGCGTGTTCCCTGCCGGGGGAACTTCTCTCCCGCCCGACGCGCACCGTTTCCGCGCAACGGAAATCCCCACGCGGCTCGCTCCTTTGGACAAGCACGGTGTTTGCCCAAGTCCCCGCGCGGCGCGTCCCTTTGGACAAGCACGACGCTTGCCCAAGATGGCGGCTTTCACCCGCGTTCGCCGAAAAATGGCGAACTGCCTCGTGGGCGAGACGCCGAAACTTTTTCTTTTCACTCGTGCACTTTAATAAAACCGGTGCCTAATTTAGGCACTTTCCTAAGCCCCGCGTTGTGGCGCCATTTATAATGGCTGCTTTTTACGGCCAAAATTTATTGGTTTGTCGTCCACCGCCCGTGAAGCGGGCTTTGCAGTTTTCTCGGGAAAACTGCGCGCCAGGTGGACGACGCCTTTTGCTCAGCCCGGCTAGTTGGCAACTCGCGTAGGGCACGACTCGCCCAGAGGAGGTCGGCTCCTGCCTCCTTCCGCGCCTAAAAACGGGGACCGTGAAATACCCTACGGCGGCACCGCACACCGCTCGCACAAGCTACGAAAGGGGGTGTAGCAGGAAAACAATAATAGTAATAATATTCATTTATTACAAAAAAGGATATTAGGCCGTCTTGCCCTCTCAATTTTATTATTATGTAACTCACAAGTGTGGCCCACGGCCGACTTACAATTAGTTGTTCACAAGGTTGGCGTTTCGCCTGCTCGCTCTCGACAAATTGGCGTCTCGTCCTCGCTACGACGGCCGGTCTCGTCCTCGATGCGGCGGCCGGTCTCGTCCTCGACTTGACGGCAGGTCTCGTCCTCGCTTTGACGACAGACTTCGTCCTCGGGTTTCTCGATTTTCCGGCCCTTTTTTCCCTACTCGCAACGACGTACTCGAAAGCCTTAATCTCGACTCGAACTCGCGCGATCCTTCCTACTCGAAGGTATACTCGGTACTCTTTAACGCGATCCTTCCTTCTGGAAGGCTGATAACGATTCTCAACGCGATCCTTCCTGCATGAAGGTTGTAGAGCGACTCTCCACGCGATCCTTCCTTCTTGAAGGCTCGGAAGTGACTCTCCCGGCGGCTCTTTCGGCGGCTCTCCCCGCGGCCGCGCATCTCCGTGCGCCGTATCCGGCGGCGCTCGGGCATTTTCGGGGCCGTTCGTATCTGCGACGATCCTACTATCGATCGATTCGAATGATTGTATCACTCCGCGCTCTCGCGACCCTGGCACGACTCCTGGACAAACGTAACGTCCCGTTACAGAAGATTAAAAGAACTTACTTGTAAGTGAAGTTCTATCCTAATTGCATGAAGCGCCTCTTCTGAATGATCACTCCCAATATTTTAATTGCCCATCTCAAGAAGTACTTGAGACCCTCCCTTATACATGTTATGACAATACTTTGAAAAATGAAGTTTGACAGGAGCGAGAGAAACAGTTGCACGCGTGCAGAGACGGCGCTGACATATTTTAATTTATTCAGACTTTAAAATTTGTGCCGCGAGTGGCAGAAAGTAAGCATAGATGAAGGGAACATTGATCATTCAGAAGAGGCGCTTCATACAATCAGGATAGAACTTCACTTACAAGTCAGTTCGTTTAATCTTCTAATTTTATTCGCCCGATCAAATTGCGCGTTTTATTTTAAGCCCTTCCACCAGTCGTTAACGAAAATGGTGCCGAAAATCGGGAACAATCGCCGGGAATGGTGGATGTGGCTTGTAGTGTGATCGATTTGATGGTTATGTCGGAATCCCGTGAAATGTGTCAACGTGTATAATTGAGTTTGTGAACAATGTTTAACTGGAAGCTTTTCTCTAGAGGTCAACAAATCTCGTGTGTCGTTTTGATCATTGTTGGACTGTGGATGGATAAAAATCTAAAATGGGCGGCGAATGAATCGGACTATGTCGGTTTTTCTAGCAATCGAGCCGGGGGAAGCAGCGACACTTCTGATGTTGTGATCCAGCAATGAGGCTACATAAGGAACAACATCAAGCCAGTTTTAAGAATCGTGATGCATGGATTGGAGAGGGCATTGATGAAAGCATCTTCACGGGAGATATAGACAGTGAGCTATGCGTTCTTTTTTCTATCGCGATTTTGTGATTTTTGAAAACGTGGAATGTTAATCGTTCGTAACGCGTTCGCCTGTTGCTCGCTGGAATCGTGGGTTCGATGTGACGTGTTGTTCCGAATCGATAGAATATGAAAAATGTTGATTGCGATCGAGAGAACTGACGTAAAAATGCACCGCATATTTCTACCGCGAATTGTAGACGATTTCATCAGATAGACGCGCGATCGTGTTTTGTAGTCCTCCGCGACGCAGACTTTAAAATTCGTAAATTGTGAGACTCGAGAAACTAATTCGTTTCGAATTGGCCAATAAATAAATATACATATTTAAACATTTGGCAGTTCTATTTAACCGTTTCGTAACTCGAGCCTTACTTTCAGGCATGCATGAAAAAGGAATCGTATTCCTTTGTTTTGTTGAGTTTGAAAGTCCAGTCGTCTGTTAGTGGATGCTATTGCCCATTAGTTTGGGTCGGAGCGGAATGCATTTTCAATATTCGGGTTAGGACTCTCAATTGTTTTTAGAATCCCGTTTAAGTGATCGAGCGGGAATAAAATATTTCGACTTGATGTTTGGAAATTGAACCTCGATTCCATGAGCAATTGTCCATTGCTCCGTTTTGTAAGGAACGCGACGGTCAGTCATGTAGACTAGTACACATTCAAATTATTAGATCGGAAATTACCTACTGTAATGTAAACAGTTCTGCAAGCTCTTTTTTAATTCACTATTATTTATAATGATTCGATAATTCTTGAACGAATTCGAACAAATTTTAGAATGGCGATAAATATTTAAATTCTAAATTCGATTGAGTGAGAATAATACATTAATACAGACATATATGTGTGGGGAAACTTATCGATAAATTATTCAATCAAGACTCTTAAATTTTAATAATTGAAAGTGAGGATAGTACGAAGTTGGGTGACGATATATTAGGAATCCAATTACGTCAAAATCACTCTACGATACGTTTGGAAAAGTTTTTTTATTCAACATTGTAATTCGGCGATTTAATTCGAAATGTCGGTCTTTTCGAGTTTATTGAATATTAAATATAAAACAGCGCCTTTGACAGGTGTTCTTACGAACATCATCTTTCTCTAGATATCCGTAAGAATATTGCGCCTTTATAAATATTGAAACGAAACTGTTGCGAACAGATATTGCCGCCGAGACGTCTGCTTCAAGCGAATAAAATTTTTTTGAACATAAATTTGGTGCATTGAAAGATAATCGAAATAACACCGCCTTAAATAGGTGTTAGTAAAACGTCATGTTTTGTCCGATGTTTATGGAAACATCACACCTATTTTCTCAAACAAAAGTTTGATAGAAGATAATATATTTTGGTACATATTCTATAGAATGTCACATTTTTAGCGATGTTTCGAAAGTTCAGTATGGCTATTGATATTTGAGGAAAATATGTTGGCGATTGATTATTGACTTTATCATGTAGATTAAAGAAATTTGATTTGTATTTAAATATGTGAACAAAGTAGCATGAATCAATAATGGGATTATGATTCTAATTACAAATGAAAAAGAAATGTTTCGACCTTTTCGGGAACGGTTTGGTATCGATTTCATTTAAAAATTTGTGCGCGAATGATAATTTGAATAGTAGTAACGTAATATGAGTCATAATAATATAAATGACTGTTTATGTTTGTGAAGGTGATGATAGGCGTCAATGTCGATGGTGGACGGGTCCTGGTTGGGACAGTAGATCGCGGGCCTGACGTATTTGCATTTGGCTTGAATGACAACGTGATGAATCGAATTGGAATCGATTTAAATTTCGTTACGTATTTTGGATTCGAATCCAAAAATATGAGCCCTTTAATCTTATTATTATTCATTGGAAGGATGAGCCTTCTTTTTTTCTTACGGGATTATTTGAAAACCATTGAGGCGGTCGATCGAAAGAGTCGACGATCACGAGCGGATCACCTACGCAGTGCGACGGTCGCATTTGGTAAAGATCGAAAGCGGAATCGTTGGTTTATGACGACTTTTATAGAAAAGCATTTTTAATACCTATGGATTTGTTAGTGTCGAGTCAGCCGCCATATGACGAAATTAAACTTCAAATAAAATTGATACCAAACCTGAGTGTGATTGAAACACAGTATTTGTTCTGTTCCTGGGTCCAGAATAACCTATTGCGAACTATTTTAAGAAAATATACATTGCTGAATGTTCAAAACGATTCACAAGTATTTAATATAAAAGTTGAGGCAGGGAGGAAAACAATCATTCGCGAAAAGGAAAAATGAAATTTTGTGGCAGCCGCAGTAGAAGAGTACCTACATAGGTACTGTGTATGAGTCTGAGTCTTTTATATATTGGCGACGGCATACATGATGTTGCAAATAATAGTATTTAACGGTATTTGAGGAGTCGCGAATTAATGTACGCTTAAATGAAATGATCGATATGTAAAATTTCGTTTCGGAGCAGGATGTTTCATTTCGGAGCAAGATATCTCGTTTCGGAGAAAGGTCGTTCGGTTTGGAGTGATCCATTAGTCGAAATATGGTTTGATATAGATATAGAAACAGTCTCGTTAAGAGTTATCCACACCTGCATGCTGCCGGTTCGCTTCCGGATGGATAGTACCCACAGGTTACATCCGCAAGGCCTCAGAGCGTGAGATCTACCGTGGCTGGCCTTCTAGAGAACAAGAAGTCTGGAAGTTCGTAAACCAGAGGTGAATACAAAAGTCGGCCGGCTATTCGCTTCGCGATGGATATTACCCGGAAGGTGATACGCGCGGGCACACGGGGCGTCGATATCTGCCGTGGCTGGCCACCCGGGGAACAAGAAGTCCTGAGGTTCGTAACTCGGAGATTGATAGACGGTAACTTACCAACACAGGACGCAATGGTTCGGTTCAGCTAGCAAAATATCCGCAGATGTATGTCTTGTCTTCCGTCTTCGATAGAAAGAGGGAGAGAGAGAAAGGATAAGTGTGCCAAAGAGGGTTTTGCTTGGAGCTTCGAAATCGAAATTTCCAGTTTCGTCGCGGAGCTTAAAAACCAAAGCATGGAAATCCTTGGCGTATTATGTACGTAGCGACTGATGAATATAGACATTGGGCAACTCCTCAGTTGTGACACACTCGTCATTGAAAATTTGGCTAGTAGGCGTCGTTACAGGGAATAAATAAACAAAATAATTGTTATAGTTTGATACTTAATATGTGGTGATTTATTCGTTATTATGGCACAATGCGTCCGTTTTGGTTGCGATGCTGGGGTCGATGTATGCGGAATTTTCTCGATTACGATCCCTCAGCGAGGCGAGTAATATAGTATACAGTGCGAGATCAAGTGAGAGTGTATATCTTCGTTGTAAGACTGACCTGAATAACTTACATGATTTCTGTGGAAATTTAGATTTGTCGCTTGTAGTGTAGTTTCATAGAACGTGGGTAGTATTTGAGTAGCATTACGGACGTCTGCAACCATCTTACATTGGTAGCACTCGCCCTTTGGCATGGCTTATGCGCTCTTCAGTTTTTGCTTTACGATCACTAAATTTGGTTTTGTTTTTGCTATTATTTAAGTAATATTTTAGTTGTTAGGGATTGACCTGCATTGTCTTTCTCACTGACTTGGACGTAACTACGGATGACCTCGAGCGAACTATCTGTGATGTATCACATGTTATTGACGAAAGTTTGAATTTAAAAGAATGTGAAATGGAAGCTGTATTGACGAAAGTATAGATAATGATACTGACTAAAGAGTCTGAAAGGAATGAGTATGAGATTGTATTTGGTTGTTGAGTTATGGTACCGTGTGATAGTGCCTTGCGAATCACAAAATTTATTAATGTGGAGTGCATGACGCGTGAAGAGTTCGATGATGAATTGAATGGGTTATCTCTAAAAATGAATCAGGCCTGTTAGGAAAATTATGTAAATGGCTCTTTAAAATGGTGACGATCTCGATACAATTAATACTTCGACCCAGACTAAGTCTGGACGAAGTATTGAATTTGGTCACTTCGGGCAAAAAAACTACCATATAGTTTTTCATCAAATGTCGACGTTTCAGACCCTAAGGAACCCAAATCAACATTAAAAAATTTGTGTCCGTGATCTTGTACGTACGTACGTCCGTACCTCCGTACGTACCGTTTTTTTGTCTCGCGATAACTCGCGAACGGATAAGCGTATTGACATAAATTTTTTTAAAATACGCGTCTTGGCATAACTTAGATCTGATTAGATTTTGGGGCAGATCCACCCATCCATTACTAAAAAAAATTAGCCCCAATTAAGTTTCTTTGTAGTTTTTTGCATTTATTTTGAAAAATACAAATTTTATTAAAAAATGTTTTAAACAAAAAAGATACAGCATGAAATTCTCTACAAAAAAGGTTGTATGCATTTTCTTCCTAAAATTAACGATAATGCCATTAAAACTGGTTTAAAATGTTTATGACTATTGTCTGAAAAAGTATTGAATTTGGTCATCGCGGCAAAAAAATTACCCTATTGTTTTTCATCAAATTTCGACGTTTCGACCCCCTACCCCCAGGGGTAGTCTTTGCCAGCTCCTCGGGCGCGGTGACTACCTTCGATACGAAAATAACTATTTCGAGATATCTAAAAGATGTCTTATAGATATCTATAAGATCCGTCATAGATCTTTTCGACACTTTCAAGATATCTTTGACGAATTATATGTATATATATTGTATATATAATATCATAATAATACAGACAGTAATTAGTAAAACACAGTAAACATGTAATATGCATCGAATAGTCTATTAGAATACAAGTGCATGAAGTAAGTGTTTTGCAACTTTTATTTATTAATACTTCGGCTGGCCTGTTGTCGGGGTCGAAGTTTTGAAAATGCTCATTTTCAATTTTCATACATATAAGAAACACTATATTGTTGTAACACATCTATCGAAGCCACTTGGACCTAAATATGATTGGACCCCCAAATATCAATATAATTTTTTAATATAATTGATAGCTGTTAGTAAACAAACGAGTCTTAAGGAATAGCCGACTCTCCACTGGGTCGAAGTTTCTGAGCGAGCGAAGCGAACGAGGCACCATGCCAACACTAGTTTGTAATTCAAATAATACAATATAGCTGTATAATATGACGTAGTAGTCTATTTAAACGTTCGAGAGTTTGAAAAGTCGAACTAAGATGTAAAAAAGTGTCGATCGGGTTTGAGAGAATGTTTCAAGACGTCGTCGGGTTAGGAAGTCTGCGTCGCAATAGGGTCGTCACCGATTGATCGGAATAAATAATTGAGAGTTTATTCGCTCCATCAAATTTTGCGTTTTATTTTAAAGTCCTTCCACCAGTCGTTAGCACTAACGAATTTGCGAAGAAAACAAGATTTTCGGAAGAAAACGATATTTACAAATGTCGCTATCACCTTGCCTTAAGAACCCGGAACCATTTCAAGGATCACTTCAGCCGACAAAGCGAGCGAGAAACTCTTTTACGAATTCCGTAAGGCTGTTATCGAAACGTACTATAAGAGAAGCCGAAGCCTTCCGAAATTCTTCGTACCTGAACCTCCAACGATGCCCACCTGCCAAGACCCGTTCTCCGTCCGCTGTCGATGATCACGTGGCGTCGCCCACCCCAGGGTCCTCGAACAGCGCTCGCCAATTGTCTGTCGCGGCCACGTGCGTCTTCTACGCTCTAGCCGCCGCACACTAGGAAACGATCTGGATAGTTAGATTCAAAATAGGATTCCGCTGAAACTACTCGAACTATTTCAATGATCTTTTTTTAAAAATGAAGCTAATAAAATTTGGAAGAAGATTGTCTAGGCCGATTTTCAAAAAACGATACGTGTCGCCCTAGCTAAACAATAAATATTAACAATATACAAAATGTTGGATATATTTCGGTATAGATCAAATCTCCGACGTTATCATCAAAAATGCACTCAAGACCTTATGTTGTCCGTGAACAGTTTCCACATTCACGTCATATATGTGAAAAAACTGTAGGGGGAAATTGAGAAAAAAGACAAATTCCTAAAATAACTTTAAACATAAAATGAACCGATTAAATATTACGGGAATTGAAACCCGCAATAACATAAAGGAAAGCCATTGTTATCACCAACAAATCGATTTTGTACACAATTAATTTTTGCGTTTTTTGCATTTATTTCGAAAAATACAAATCACAAACAAAAATGCATATACATGACATATATACATCTTTTTTAACAAGAATTTGATGCTCTACCTATTTTCTATCAAACATTTTTTGTGCGATTTGTATTTTTGGAAATAAATGCAAACAAACGCGTTTCTTTCAGTTTTGATCTTGAAAATGACCTTGTCGACAATTTTCATGGTCATATTCGTAACCAGCGCATCAAAATACATAAAGATACGAGGTTACAACTGAGTCGGAGACTTGATCTATACCGAACTATATCCAAAATGTTGTATGTTGTTAATATTTGTTGTTTACCTAGCGCGATACGCATCGTTTTTTGAAAATCGGCCTAGACAATCTTCTTCCAAATTTTATTAGGTTCATTTAAAAAAAAATCATTGAAATAGGTCGAGTATTTTCGGCGGAATACTATTTTGAATCTAACCATCCAGATCGTTTCCTAGTGTGCGCCGTGCCGCTTGCCCCTTCTACGCCTTTTCCCTACTACACGTTCCCCTCACGCCTTCTGGAACCCTCGCGAACCCATTGTGTTGTAACCGATCTACAAGGTGACGAATGCCGTCTACAATGTGAGCTCTGTTTACAATTATTGCCGAGAAATGAAACTACATAATATTATTTGCACTGATAAATACAATATCTTTACGTAATTATTAGAACGAGAATCTTCTAAGAAAACAAATAATGTGCCTAAAATGCCCCTTCTCGGTGTTCTAGCTTCTTTAATTAATTAAGCCGAAGTTGAAATACGAAAACCTTTTCCAAATAACAAAACTGAATATATAAATAATACTTCGTATTAAATAAATGTTAGATAAATGATAGTACTTGCCAACAATGTAATTAACGAAAGCTACTTTTGAATCTCTTTAAATACTAAACCATTCGAAAGCCCGTTTACTGTTACCCGTATTGAAAAAAAAGACATTTACTTAATTTAAATTACTTTAATTTATTCTAACTTAATTTAATTTACTTTAATTTACCCTAACTTTATATAACTTAATTAAACTTACCTTAACTTAATTCGGGGATCTCTACTTAACCTAATTCAACGTCTTACGACTCCAAAATCTCAACACTTACAACGCAATGTAGGATATTTTTTGTTGTCGTAGGGCGCATGAGCGCTCCAACACCCGGAGTTTTTTTTTTTAGTTTTTTAATTTTGTTTATTTTCAAATTTCCTATGATTAAAACGGGTGCGCATTAACACATTATAATTCGAATTAAAATTAAACACTTTTTTCAGATCTTGTAAAACTGTGGGTAATTACGCCCCCTGCCTAGCGCATCTGTTATTTTCAACTAAAATTAAGTATATTGCCTTGACATCATGTGGAACTTTTGTTATATGTTTGTAAGAGTACGAAATGTAATTTTGTAAGTTATTAAAACTATATAGTGCTTAACTATAAGTAAGAGGAGGAGAAAATTCAAATGAAAGATATAAAATATGGCTTACGATAAATAAGTTTATTAATAATATAACAGATATTTATAGCCCGAGAGATATGAGAAGGCCGGGACAGAGCCGGTGCTTCCAATAATTGGTGCTTCGGACACGTTACGAAAAAGGCTTTCTCTCTGTCTCAACCAAAAGTGGACATCGCTTGCCCTGTCCGCTCGCCGAAATCTCGAAAGATCGCACAATAATATGAACGTCGGTTGTCCATAAATACTACAAGTAGTGTAGCTATAGGGCTTCTGCCGCCCCCACCCTACCTCCCATCGATGTTAGTATGATGGAAGAATTGCGCAAGTGGGCCGTAAGAAGGTCAGGAGTGAAAGGAGGTTATTATAAACAATTTCATGTATTGTTATTATAAATTTCGAAAGCTGTGAAGGTCGAAAAACATACGTAATTTAATGCGTTACATTGTCGAATGAAAAGAGAAGGTAAAGGTCAACCAATATTTATTATTTCATTAGATATTGTTATTAATAAAAACATTATCATTGAAAATGACGTCTTTCTAATGCTTGATCTCACAAAATTCAATCAGAGAGATTGAAAAATGTTGGTCGTTACACATTAGTATTGCCATGTGTCGAAAATCAAATTTCAAAAGTCGCCTTCATTAAAGGTCAGATATTGCTACATTATAGTCGCTTATGGAAATACATCGTAAGCTAGGAACCGTATTGAGAGTGAAAGTAAAATGACCTTTTCCTGGTGCGTCCTACTACCAACTCTCCCGCTCTCGCATACTCTTAGTTAGATCCATTAACATTAGCAGTATACCGTTTCCATGGTCGTCGATTATCCGTCGATTACTTATTCACCGTACGGTTGTTTTCCGGAAACTTTCGAAAATGTATACAGGTCCAGACACGTTTAAAATGTCATTGTACAATTTCTTCAAAACATTATCTGTTTACCAAATGTCGGCAATCCGTGCCGTACGAGAAAGGAGGCAGTCTAATTCAAATATTCCAATGTGATAATTTCTATGATCTCTCTCGCTCTCGCATACTCTTTGTTAGATTCATTAACATTAGCAGTATACCGTTTTCACGGTCGTCGATTATCCGTCGATCACTTATTCACCGTACATTTGTTTTCTCGAAACTCTCGAAATTGTATACAGGTCTAGACATCGTTTCAAAGGAATGTCGCGTTCCTGTGTCTATGTTTGACAGCACGTAAGCACCTCTATTTCAAATATTGTATTTCTACATCAATATGGTAGATGTCAAGAAGATTTTTCGTCATGGGAAGAGACCTTGAAGAGGGTTTACAGCACTTTTGAAGAAGACGCTACTGAGGATCAGTTTTCCAACTTCATTCGAGAATCCATCGAAAAGATTGAGAAAATCAATTCATTCTTAAGGGCCAAACCCTTCCTCCTGAGTTCTACTACCATCTCTCTCGCTCTCTCGTACTCTTTGTTAGATCCATTAACTTCAGCATTATAGCATTTTCACGGTCATCGTTATCGCCGATTACCTGCCGATCATTTTCACCATACATTTTTCCATGTATACAGGTTCAGATGCGTTTAAAGTCATTGCGCAATGTCATCAAAAGATATACCAAGTAACACATTTTCTCTTTCCCAAAATTTTAGGCAACCTCCGCCATATTAGAAAGGAGATGACCTCAGTTCCGTATTTTATCTATAGGAATGACCTGGTGGGTCACCTGTAGGCCAACACATCCTTCGTTAACAAAGATAGCACTAATAAATAAATAATTTACAATAATAACATTTAAGTAGTAATAAATTTAAAAATTTAAAAAAAGAACATTTTTCATCGTCAAAATCAGTGACGTAACATATTTACCCCAGAATAATCATGCAAGCAGCACCATCATCTGTGATTATACCTGAAACTATTAATTCCTAGAAGCCATTAAAAGTTGTATTTTGGTTACCGGTATACATTATACTCATTACTTCACATTATTTGGTAGCTACCTATGTTCTGTGCCTGCAATATACAGGTACCGTCATCAAAAAAGACGAAACCAGCGCCAAACAAATGCCGCGATTAGTCTCTGTACAGTAGGGACACATATGTGCACCATGAAAACCGGTGAACATTTTTTTTCAGGGTTGAACTGATAGAAGAAGCTAGCAGTAATTAGAAAGAGAGAGGATGACACGCTTATTCTTTATGCATTTATCTATTCACGATATTTACGTGTTTTCATGACATTCGAATCATAGCTATACGAGTTTGGACACGTGGGTAATGTAATTAATCAGGTTCCTGACCATCTTTTAATATGTGTACAATTTACCACATCTTAAATATCGCCATACAGGTTTCGACCTGTTAATTATCCGTAGACTTTACTATACGGTAACAATGAATTTGACTTCCCAAAAGTGACGAACACATACAAGTATCGACTTGCTTCTAATATAATTAATTAACCTTCATTTAATATTTCCCACTTTTAAAATTTCTTAGAATAAGAAGATCGAAATCACGATGTAAAAATCTAAGAGAAGCGTGTAAGATTCAACAGTTTCTTTATATCTTTATGTACAGTTTAGTGTCTTTTAAGTAAACAGTTAAAGGAAGTGACCATGCTGCCATATTTTGGTAATTTTAAAGAGATTGCAGAATCTGTGTATCGCAGAATTAAATATGCGGGTGCATCTGAAATGCATTGATTCATCGTAGACTACGATGATATACTTGCTGATATGAGTAGTTATGGAGCGATTGCAATTGAATATGAGTCAATGCATAAATAAACTAATAATAATATCGCCATGCAAAAGAATATGAAAGTGAAATTATTAAATATTACCACGCATCTACTGCAAAGCGAAAGCAATCTCGAGGACCCGAAATTTCTTACTGTTAAAATACCTATATTGCCATTATTATACATCCCTCTGAAATTGACACTTTGCATAGTCTTTAATCATCGGCGGTTGTCTATCTGCGGTATCATCACTCGTTTCAAAACGTTTATTGACGACATTCACGTAAATCTGGATGCATTTGCATTGTGAGTGGTAAGCATAACCATACTTCTTCAATTTCACGTTCTGCAAACGTTGAGATGAAATCTATAGGTAGACTCGATGTCTTTTGTTTCCAATAATGCAAGACGTTTCACTTCATAGTAAATTCTCATTGACCTTTGAAGAGATGCAGGCTACTCTTGAAGATTTTATAGTATCCAATTTTAAAGCATTTTAACATTTTATATAGCACACTTTCCGTTAAATGTATGATTTTCGCAATTTATCGACAATCGACGTTGTTGTTGTCCTAGGAGTTTCGGTAGAGATGGACAGGCTAATATGTCTATGTCGACAACATTGTCAGCATCTAAAATTTCCTGCAACCTATGTCTTTTATTTGGCTGCGCCTTTTATGTATATCTTGTGAGCACATGTAACGATGTCCTCCGAAACGTTGATTGCATCAAAGGGCATATCGCCCGATTCCCATCGTAGACCATGATAATTGTGCATTAACCAATTGTTTTACGTTCAAAACGTACTTTACAACATCACTGTCGGAAATATCCATAATGCACATTTTCTTCGGTATAAACCGATTACCAGGTCCGGAGATTCCTGGCACGTCGGCAATATTCTAGATTTCTAGTACCTAATACTTTATGTCTTGAGGTCTCTGTCTTGCCTGTCATTCGTAACGGACGTTAATTTATCGGCTCTGATAATTTATTATATTTATATAAGAAGTCTTGAATTTTTTTATAAATAAAACTGTCAGAAGTGTACTCTAGGTGAAACAGTTTTGAACTAAGTGATTAATTTGTGCCTTGAATAAGATAATTGACTGTTAACGATATTATTGTTAGCAATTAATTTATGACAATTTGCGGACCACGTTGTGCAAATTTTCGGTCGATCGCTTTGCGCATGTACCGAAGAAGTGTGTAGGAGCACCCTATTAGTGTGTATTAGTGAGAGTGCTTCAGTGTTATATCTACGTTATTATCACCATTCTACGTTCTTAATTTCTTGCTGGCTGCGCGTGGAATCGACGCGTACGGTTCACCGGGAGTTGGACGCCCCTCTTTGTGGTCACGTCTCTCAACACTTCTGCTCTGGATTTTTGCTGTCTTTGCAATTTCGTTCTTGCATTAATTTAATCCTTCTCTTTCTGAAAATGAATTCAAAATGCAGGGAATGCCATTTGGATATTAGTCCAAACAATCTTGAAGAGTGTGTGATATGCAAGTCCACATTTCATAAAAATTGTGTACCAGCTGGTAGTGGAACGACAGAAAATGGTACTTTCATATGTTGTATGACGATAACTGCAAAAAAGGGTAAAAAGCGAGTAGGTGATTCCTTACTCGCACCGCCTCGTTTATTGCGCTCTACAAGTAATTCATCCATTGAATCGAATTCAGCTGAAACTGTTCCTGCTTACTTTAAATCGTTCGTTGAACAGCAAAATAAACAATTTTCTACGCTTAATGAGAAAATGGACAGAGTGCTGAATCTCGAAAAAAGAGTGTGTGAAATTGAGAAGAATGTAAATTCTTTGCAATCTCAAATGTCTTGTGCACTGGGCGATCGTGCTCGACTTGGATATGAGACGCGCAACTGTGATATTGTTGTTTCTGCTTTTCTTGAACAAGAGCGAGAGGATCTTTCCGCGATTATGCTCAAGATTGCTGAATGTCTCAATGTGACAGCTGAGGCAAGGGACATACTATCAGCATCGCGACTTCAATCACGATCTAATATTGTTGGTAATGAGTCTCCTCAAACCTCTTCTACGTCAACTGTACAAAAGCCAAGAACCATTATAATTCGAGTTTCAAATCCTGGCCTTCGAAACGATATAATTAAAGCGATGCGACAGCGTAAATCTATTGTGGCTTCTTCTATCAATAACCAGCTACCATCCAGCCGTTTTTATATCAACGAACATCTTCTTAAAGAGACGCTGGACTTATTAAAGAAAGCTCGACTTCTAATTAAAGGCATGCCTAATAAATATTTGTATGTCAATCGAGGTATTATAAATTTTCGCCCTTCAAGAGGCGCACCAGTTCGAGAGATTTTGTCTGAGGAAGATCTTTCTCACCTTCAAAACTGACGCCAGATTGCAGCTGCTCAACCTTCTGAACCATCAGCGACTAGCTTTTCTTTTTCATCTGTAAATTCAATTTCAAATAGTGTTCCAAGGTATAATGTTGACAATTTGAAAATTTGCCATTTAAATGTACAGTCTCTTTCATCCAAAAATAAAATACATGAATTACGCCATTATTTCAAATATAATTTCTATCACATAATAATTCTTACGGAAACCTGGTTAACTGATCAGTTGGATGACAAATATTTTCAAATTGATAATTACTATCTTTTTCGACATGATCGCTCTTATGGTAGGGGAGGGGGACTAGTTATCTACATTTATAATCAAATCAAGACCAAACCTATTGCAACATCTGATAATTCGCTCAACTCTGTGGAATTTATATTTTTGGAAATCATTAGTAAGAATACACCACCAGCTCTTCTGGTTGCAGTATATAGACCACCAAATAAATCGATGAAGGATCAATTTGAAGACATATATTATAGTTTTAGTTCTAATTACTCCAAAATTATTATTATTGGTGACTTGAACATTCATATAAATAGAAATAACTCGGATTCTGTTTATCTCAATCAATTTATAGCTGAAAACGCTCTGCAAATTGTTCCTTTTAACGCGATGTTTCACTCATCGACTGCAGACACATGGATCGACCACTGTATAGTTGATTCTATTGAGAATGTTGTATCATATCACTAGGAGAATCTCCCTTTTATTTACGGTCATGATCTTATTGCAATTGAATTCAGACTTAAAGTCTCAAAAGCTACCGATACTATCATTACTTGTCGAGACTATCGTAATTTTAATATCCATCTGTTATTGAATGAACTTGAATTATTCGACTGGAATATGTTTAATGGATTGTTTGACAATAATACTAATGTTGATAGACTTTGTGATACATTAAGTAACAGATTACTTTACTGCTTTGATAAATATGCTCCTATTCATACTTTTTCACCAAAACATCGGCCTGCTCCGTGGATTTCAAGTGAGTTGCGAGATCTTAAGCGTAAACGTGACTCTGTTCTTAAAGCTTATCGACGATCAAACGATCAACATCTTAAGTCTCAAATATTAATCCTTAATAAAGCTAATAAGGTTGCATGGAGAACTGCTCGAGAAAATTACTACTGTTCTCGTTTAGCTAGTATTCTCACGCCAAAGGAAACGTGGACCGAGTTACGTCGTATGGGCATCATCAATTCAAAATCAAAATCTCCCCCTCTCAATTGCACTCCAAACGAATTGAATGTATTTTTCACCTCGTTGGCAAGTACTCACGGTTACGGTGTATCAGCTAATTCGCTGCCTATTCGTCATATGGATTTTAAGGATAACCGATTCTTTTTTAAAAATATCTCAATTGATAATTTAGTGAGTTGTCTGATTAAAGCGAAATCGGAAGCTGTAGGAGCCGATAATATTCAATTGCGATTTTTTGTCTCTTCTTTCCCGGTAATTGCTCCATACTTATTGCATTTGTTTAATACTTCTCTTAATACATCAACGTTTCCAAGTGCCTGGAAGAAAACTCTTATGGTGCCCATAAATAAGGTAAGGAATCCAAGTGGCCCTAGCGATTATCGGCTTGTTGCAATTGTTTGCACACCTGCAAAAATTCTGGAAAGACTCGTTTTTGATCAAGTGGTGGAGTTCTTAAATGAGAAAAAGTTGTTTGATCCTTATCAGTCAGGTTTTAGAAAAGGCTTCAGTACTCAAACAGCATTACTGAGTGTCTCAGAATTTGTTAGGCAGGCTATTGACAAAATCATGATAGTTATTACCATTTTATTTGACTTTAGCAAGGCATTTGATGTGGTTGATCATTCTCTACTATTGTTAAAACTAAAAGAGGCTGATTTTTCAAATGCAGCAATTGCCTGGTTTGAATCTTACCTAACCAATCGATCTCAAGCGGTTGTTGATAACACCAATCACTCGCTATCATCTTGGATGACTGTTAATACGGGAGTGCCGCAAGGCTCAGTTCTCGGTCCTCTCCTCTTTTCGATGTTCATTAATGACCTTCCTGGTGTATTTAAAGACTCGCAATATATGATTTATGCGAACGACACTCAAATTTTTCTGAGATGCTTTCCGCAAGAAATAGATAACGCGATTGATCGCATCAATGATGACGCTGAACGGTTCAGCCAATGGGCTGTAAATAACAAAATAGTAATTAATGTAAACAAAACGCAAGCAATGATACTTGGTAGCCCCTATTATATCAATTTATTTGATCTTCATAATCTGCAACCAATAAAGCTTAGGGGTTCGCCTGTGCAGTGGTCGAAAAATGTGCGCAATTTGGGTCTATACTTTGATAATACATTATCTTGGAATACCCATGTTACCAAAATATCGTCGAATATATATTCAACTTTACGTCAACTAAGAGTAAATGGTAGTTCGTTACCTTTCAATCTGCGTAAACAGCTTGTCATTTCAATATTAGTGCCTCACTTGGATTATTGTTGTGTAGTTTATAATGATGTTAACGCGATGTTAAAAATCAAACTAGATAGACTCTTAAATGCAGGTGTACGTTTTATTTTTAATTTACGCAAGGGTGAACACATTTCTAGGTACTATACTAAATTAAATTGGCTCACAGCTGAAAATCGTAGATGGTATTTTATTGGAGTTTTAACATTTAGTATTATATCAAATAAATCACCAAAGTATCTTTACGATAACTATATCTGGCGTGAGAGCATAACTGATAGACGTTTACGGGTTGGTACCAAAGTATTAAGGTTACCCCAGCACACGCATGCATCGTATGACAAATCATTCCTAATTATTTCAACAAATCTGTGGAATGCGTTGCCGAGTGACCTACAAATGTGTTCTTCGCTTCCTAGGTTTAAGTCTAAATTTTATAACTTATTATTCGAGCGCCAAAAGCTTCAAAAGAAAATAACGTTTGGAATTTATTAGAATTTAATTTATGCGTTTATGTTTTTTTTTTGTGCGGTTGATGAGTATTATATATAAGATGCTAGTATAATTAATTCTTGCAGCACATATTGCACATATATTTTTAGATTTATTATTAAGAACTATGTATGATCTTGTGTTTGGTTGGCTCAAGGGGATATCCCTATGCCAAAATAAATAAATAATAATAATAATAATAATAATACTGATTTGCTTGTCCCCTTCATTAATTGACGCATCATTCTCTCTCTCTCTCTCTCTCTCTCACACTCTTTGCCACTTCTACATATGGCGTGGTGCCTCTAAATTCGTGGATATACGTCGTACCTTTCTCCCTAGATCGTAGTATCTCTTCGTCAAATCCTATGAATCGGAAATCAAATCGGAGTGGAGCAAAAACAGATAATTTTTACGGTCACTAGATCCCTCTCGGTATCATCCGATGTTCCTCTCGAGATTAGGATAGATGGTCCCATACGTGTTCATTTTCGATAGTTTGCGAGTTACGATTCTGAGATGATGAAGAAGAAGTTAAACGCAATGTTAAATCGTTTCAAGGACTAGCACCAGTATGATGGTCACCGCACTTTCACAATTGAATAAATCTTTTCTACGATATTCGATCTAATTGAAATGTGCGTAGACGTATGAATGTCAGTTTCGATTGGTTTATAATACAATTGAGCGTTCCAAAGATCTTTCAATTTTAAATAAAAAATGTTCAGTCATTAACTTGACATGGTTTAAACAATTAATTTTTGTATGTATATTAAATCGCGATATACTGCAGTCTTAAATCAAATAATTAAAATCATTACATCTTAAAGTCAGTCCATGCATAAATTTTACATGGTCTAAGTCATCTTATCTACACTACATCTTTCTTTCTGCAAATGCAAAACAAAACGAAAGACAACAAAGTATTTATCATTATGATATAATAACAAAGAGCCTCTGTAAAATATGCCCGTTTTTCGTACCTCGAATATTGAAACTTTTTTTATGCCAATTGGTTACATATGATGACCCAATATTCCCTGCAAAATTTCAAAGTGAGCATATGCCCCAATTCGGAAATATGAGGGGTCAAAGTTGACCATGTCCAATAAAAAGTGTACATCAATTTCACATTTATACTCGAATAATAATATTAAAAAACAATCAGACGATATGGTTCTTTACAGATTTTCGGCTGCTGATTACAAATCTGAAGTCAGATTTTAAAAATTCAAAATGGCGGATCCAATATGGCGGACGACTTTTTTGAAAATCGATGTAATTTGCCTAAAAATTATTACTCGGGGGTTTTTGGGGTCGCTGATTACGAATCTGAAGTCAGATTTTAAAAATTCAAAATGTCGGATCCCATATGGCGGACGACTTTTTTGAAAATCGATGTAATTTTCGTAAAAATTATTACTCGGGGGTTTTTGAGGTCGCTGATTACGAATCTGAAGTCAGATTAAAAAAAATGTTATAGATTAGACTTCATCGACTACAAAAACCTTAAGCTGACGAGTTTCAAGCGAATTACATTAAATTTTTCAAAAGTCATCCGTTATATTGGACCTGCCGTTTTCAATTTTGAAAAACTAACATCCGATTCGTAATCAGCGACCCCAAAAACCCCCCGAGTAATAATTTTTAGGCAAATTACATCGATTTTCAAAAAAGTCGTCCACCATATTGGATCCGCCATTTTGGATTTTTAAAATCTGACTTCAGATTTGTAATCAGCAGCCGAAAATCTGTAAAGAACCATATCGTCTGATTGTTTTTTAATATTATTATTCGAGTATAAATGTGAAATTGATGTACACTTTTTATTGGACATGGTCAACTTTGACCCCTCATATTTCCGAAACGGGGCATATGCTCACTTTGAAATTTTGCAGGGAATATTGGGTCATCATATATAACCAATTGGCATAAAAAAAGTTTCAATATTCGAGGTACGAAAAACGGGCATTTTTTACATGGGGCTTACAGAGGCTCTTTCTTCACATTAGAACCGTGTACAATAGCCCACATAAGGTCGCCTTATTCGTAGTGAATTTAACCTTCGAACTGTCATCTTTAATTGTCGATCATCCTCTCTCTCTTTCTCTCTCTCTTTCTCTCATTAGCTGTCGATTTGTTGCATCTATACGAATACTCTTACATCAAATCGAGTCGTGTGCGCATCCTTGTGTTGTAACATTCACACGACTATGGAATGAAATTCATTCTGAAAACCCAACAAGTACAAGCGTAAATGTATTTTAGTACTAACTAACAGTATACCTCTTGATTCGAAATTGTATGTAGCGTAACCGACATGACTATTTAATTCCGTTTACAATAATGATTTGGAGATTCACACCGCACGAAACGTTGTTGTATTTGACAGATTTTTGTTACTTCCACATTGTAATCTTAATTAGTTAATTAAGTTATTCACGTACGAATACTATTGTTATATGTAGGTATTTTGTTAAATATATTGGCATAAGGAGAATGTCCTCCTGTCCATCACACCTAGTGTAATACAAAAAGACACAAGTTATTATATGAATAAATCATTTTCATAGTAATAAATTAACCTTTAAAAACTTCTTATGTTTTCACATCATGCACTAAAATTTCATATTATTATTATTATTAATATTGAATCGTTTATAGAACTGATATTTTCATACATTATCACTTAAAAAGATTGCTACCGTATATGAAATATAAGACTAAACAACAATTCAACATGAAGACATGCATAGATTAATTTTATTTAAATGTGCGCATGTGATTTCGTAAAACATTAGTTATTTTGAAAGGAAAAGTGAAAAATTTTCAATGACCCGTCTGTAAAGCTTCTATCTTACTTCATGTTTCTTTTCGACAGTCCAAACACATCGGTACACAAACACACGTGCAATAATTATTGAATATTTTCTTATATAAAGGAGTAAATATTCAACAATTTGTTCGTTGATAATGAAACTATTTAATATATACGATCATTATACAATTTTACTAAAACAAGCTTAATTGCGGTGTTTTAGAAATGTTGGTGACAAAAGTATGAATATGCAATTAAATGAATAATTTAACACGCGTATCTCTATCATTACGTTCAATTGTATAATTTTTTAATATTATAACACGTACATATTGTAACACGAAGTTACAACATCAACACACTATACTCACATATCAACATTGGTGTCTCGTCTTATTAAAATTGCACCAAGCATTATTTATATCTGTAAAAATAATTGCGATTAATATTGTAATATTATTATAATTAGTAAATAAGGATTTGTATTACGTTCATTGCGAAGCCTGGAGTTGACGTCCCTAAGTCCTCCCATGGCTAGTGGTCATGTCCGGGCCCAGTCTGGATCCTGGCGTGAACCTGGAACGCAAACAAAGAGGAATCCATAAAGAAAATAGTTCTTATTAAAAGTATTTACAAAACCAATACTCACCGTAAGTGATCCGGATGACAGCCATCAAGAGGTCGTTCCCCAGGAGGTTCCACTGGTCGCGTTCCGTGTTGGTGTTCACGTGAACCCAACGTAAACACGATATCATCGCGCATTCAGCACTTCAAACTAAAACTCGCGAAAATCCCACAATCGCGATACATACATTTGACGATGACAGAGATTTCCATGCGCATCATGCATCCCTGTCCCACGACTTGTGTATGGCTGATGGCATCGCCGACCCTTGTCGCACGCATACGCAGCGTGGTGAACAAGGAATGTAAACTCTGCGATGATAGTCGCTCGCGCACGCGCAATATGGTGAGCGGAAGGTTAATTATAACCGGGAGCGAACCTGATTGGTACTCCCTTAGAGGTACCATGTAGCTCCTTCCTCCCCCCCCCCCCCCCCCCGAAGACGAACGGAGCAATGAACGTCGACCATCCAGTGCTACCAACCTTGGGAATGTTCTATTACCGTCCCTAGGCTGTCATAAAGTTGACATTTTTTATTAATGTGGGTAATTGTTCCCCCTTTGTTTTACATATGTTTCCCAGTTCACGTAAGGTGGCGCAGAGGTACCGGACATGGCCAAAACTCAAAGAAGAAGCTGCCATTTTGGACATTCTTCCCTTGGACAGCGACTGTAGCGTGCGAGCGAAATTAAGTTTTTCTTTTTGAATATTGTTAAGAAGCCATCGGGTGTTACCCCAAAAATTAAGAACATTTCTGAACAGCGATCCAGGTATTGTGCACAGTGCGCGTTTTTATATGAATTTAATTAGACTTTTCTTTTGTGCGATTACAATTCCCCCTTTTCGTTCCCCACGTGTCGAGCGGTCGACCCCGAGATCGCGTGTTCTTTAAATACAAATATTTTCGAGGAAATTAAAATTACATAGTTTCAGAAATCGATGGTGTTTTATGTGAATTCTATTTCCTTTTCTTATTTGATCCTTAAGTATATACCAGAGTTCGTGTTCCGTCCGAACTCAACGGTTATAAATGACGCCCAACGTGGGGCTCAAAATTTTAAGTGTTTCTTTTCTCGGTCTGTAAAATTTGGCGTCTGTCGGAAAGATTTTTAGTCGAATGTACTATTCCATGAATTGATGAAAACTTGATGAAATATATTGTGTGATTGGTAACGTATTTTATTCCCGGTAGTGGGGATAAATCAGGAGAAAGTCTTTTGGGTTCTGGGTAATAAAAGGTGTTTAAATTAGCAGTTGGCGAGTAATTGGGTAGTGACTTATTGAGTATTTTATTTGTTTAAATTTTTTTAGTGGTAATTATACATTTTTTTTTCTCTATTGGTAATAAATTTTTTTTTGGTATTATATTTAATATATTTTTTTTATTTTTTTTTTTTTTTTATTTTCTTTTGTTTCTTTTCTTTTTTTTCTCGGTTTAGGTTCAATAAAATAAAATTTTTCTTGTGTGTTTTGTTACTGACTCCTACTGCTAATATAAATAACGACCTGTTGGGAAATAATTAATATATATATATATATATATATATATATATATATATATATATATATATTATATATATATATACAGGGTCATCGAAAAGTATCGGACCCCCCTAATATCTTCAGTTAGAATGCACTTAGGAGAAAATGTCCAATAGCAAAGTTGTATGGTTTCAAGCGGGGAGTAAGATGATGACCTTGACTTTGACCTTGACCATGTCCTTCAAGGTCATTTCAAGGTCAATCTTATTTTTTTAAATAGAACCCCCTACATTTTATTGCATATTCTTATAGCTTATCTCGAGAGCTTTCCAAAACACTCTAATAAAATATTTTTTTATTAAGTACTTTTTGAGTTATAAAGGTTTGAAGTTAACAATTTGTTAAGTGGTGTGCGAGTCCGACCAGTTAAGGCAAGAGTGGTGTGCGAGTCCGACCAGTTAAGGCAAGAGTGGTCTCATTATTAGGTCTCATTATTCCGCGCACAAAAGTATTAAGGTTATGATTACTGAAAACTAAATAATATTTTACAAGATATTCTACATTTTGTGTCAAAAAATTGTTAACTTCAAACCTTTATAACTCAAAAAGTACTTAATAAAAAAATATTTTATTAGAGTGTTTTGGAAAGCTCTCGAGATAAGCTATAAGAATATGCAATAAAATGTAGGGGGTTCTATTTAAAAAAATAAGATTGACCTTGAAATGACCTTGAAGGACATGGTCAAGGTCAAAGTCAAGGTCATCATCTTACTCCCCGCTTGAAACCATACAACTTTGCTATTGGACATTTTCTCCTAAGTGCATTCTAACTGAAGATATTAGGGGAGTCCGATACTTTTCGATGATTCTGCAAATTTTCTAAATACCAATCATTTCGCCTGACACTTGTTACTCAGAGGTTTTCGGGGTCGCTGGTAACGAATGTGAAGTTGCATTTTTGGAAAATTCAATATGGCGGACGACTTAATCAAAATTCGAACTGATTACGAATCTTATATCAGTTTTTGCATGTACAATATTACGGCAATTTGTTATTCATGTGTCAATAATGCTGCTCGTGGCAGGTTGGCAATAGAAACACTCTCGTGATTATGTATAGAATATTTATATCGAATTTTGTATTTTTATCAAAAACTTCTTCGATTCTGCAGCTACAAATCTATATTTTTAGTTTTTATCGATATTTTACAGAGTTTATTAACTATCCAGATTATTCCGTGTAAATTTCAAAATTTTGTTATGTACTCCTGAGTTATCGAGTTACATGTGGGAAAAAACACTGATTTCTAGAGCTCAATATGTTACGGTGTTTATTTTAAATACAATTTTAAACAAAAATATATAAAATCAGAAAAAATTGCACTTTGAAGACCTTTCTCGAACCTCCTCGTAATAAAGTGTGCAAGTACATATTGTGTATCGAAGCTAACGGGGGAAGGCTAACATTAACCCGCGGTATTGGATCCGCCATTTTGAAATTTCAAAATATCTCATGAGATTTGTAATCGGCGACCTCGAAAACCCCCGAGTAGCAAGTTTTAAATGATTTCATTAATTTTTAATGTAGAAATTGACCTAATACGGCGACATAGCTCATGACAAAGATTTTTACAAAATCGTGAAAACAACATATTTTAAGAACTTGTATCTTTTTTTTGACAACATGTTTTTGAAAAAGGACAGCGGAATGTTGTTCGGTATACCTTAGGCTGGCTAGAAGTGGTCAATTTTTTAAATTGGATATATTATTGACTTCATTAGACTAATTTATGTCATGACAAAGATTTGCGTTTTTGCCGCAGTCAGAAAAAAGTCCTAAATGACAAAGATCTTTGTCATCCGCAGCGAAGGGGTTAAAAAGACCACACTTTCGAAAACGAGAGTAAAAACCTTTCATACAGTTTTTTGTTCGGGTCACAGAATACGATTCTGAACTTAGATTTTAAAGATTCAAAATGGCGGATCCAATATGGCGGATGAATTTTTAAGAAGTGAACGGATGTTGCTGAAACTTGTTTCTCGGGGGTTTTCGGGGTCGCAGAATACGATTCTGAACTTAGATTTTAAAGATTCAAATTGGTGGATCCAATATGGCGGATGAATTTTTGAAAATTGGGCGTTGTTGAAACTTGTTCCTTTTTGGAAGATTAAGGTTCTTATTTGGAATGCCAAATCTTCAGTCAATTCGTTCGAATGTGCGGCATCAATTAAGCTTTTAAAATTTTGTGGTATGACGCAGACGCAGATGTTATTCGGCCTGAAGACTAGCACGCGTTGCTTCCCTTTTTAAAGTCGCGCCAATACCATCGCATGCTCCTTTTCCATGCGCTGTCGCATGAAAATGCCATTCAGCTTCAATGCCGAAATCGATTTTGTGATACATGAGTTTACTCATTTGGTATCTATTTTTATAATGTTGTACCGAACCATCGGTAACATAAATTACATGTTGTACGCGTGGGCACACTTTTTTTATTTCAGGAATAATAGTTTGTTGCATTGAATACACGGCAGATGTATCATCAGTCAAGCTGTTTGATAATAATATATTACTACAATGGATTATTGTACCTTCTGATTTGTAATAGAAAACGACAGGATGAACCGTACATTGGTCGTTGTTGTAATGAAACCCTTGTGCTGCATTTTGTACAACGAATGCGAAGTTTTTCGAGAAATCACTGTGAACTAAGTCGATTCGCAGATGGGGCTGTCAACAGCAGCGCAAATTAAGTTCCAAAATTATCGGGATTCTGCTTAGTCCTCGAATTAAAAAAAAAAATAAGGGAATAATCTTTTTCACTTTCATAAATCCAACACATCAACGACTCTTGTTATCTTTGTTATTCATTAAACTAAAGATAAAAGATCGACGTCGTGATAGTTAGGATGTACATTTCGCACTCACAACTCTAAAAAAGTAATATGCAATGCACATTACACTCATGTGGAACACCTGTATCTAGATATATTACATCGATATTAGTACTCGATATCAGGCTTCCTTTTGACCTAATGAAAATCCATTTCTACTATGGGAGCTGCGTTTACAGACGCGCAGAGCCGCGAATATTGCAACGCACCTAGCAGCAATAAGCCTTCCACCCGTTTGGGCCTTAATGGGTTAAGCTGACGCTAGGTGGCATTGCGATTTCCGCGGTTCGATTTTGCTCCCGTTATAGAAACGTAACTTCATTTGGTATAATAGAAGACTTGAAGGAATATGTCGATACTTTATATCTTATATGTTACATGTGTTTCTTTTGCAGTATAAAACGCATATAAATATTTTTAAATAAAATCTTGCAGTATATTGGTGACGCTTGCTATTTGCTACAAGTATTGATTCAAATATTATCTATTAGTGTATAACTTGTATTATCGTTGTGTTCATTATTTACCATGGCGGGGGTTTCCGATCATAGTGGTAGATCAAATACAGTAATTCGCACAGACAGATGCATAAATCTATTGCTGGAACGTGGTCATATAGGTAAAGTGTTACGAGAAGTTTCGGAAAATATTTTATTAATGTTTCTGCACTTACCGCAGAAAGCTAGAATTTGCAAAGATTGTAGAAAAAAAATTGCCGAAAAAGAAAAAACACTTTGTACAACCGCTAATGAACCTGAAGATGTTCCCGATTCAGAAATATACATAGACACACCTTCAAATAAAAGAACCCGTTTATCTAGAGAGGCTCAGTTAGAAGCACTTTTACAGGGTCTGAAAGATAAATTTTCGAGTTTGCCTGAAAATGATCCCTTACGCTTGACTATTTTAACAATACCTCCACAATGCTGGAGTATACGTGACATAGCTTTAGAATTTGGAACATCCTATCGAACTGCAAAGAATGGTCGCGATTTGAGAAACGAACTGGGCATGTTGGCAATACCTCGTCCAAAACAAGGAAAGACCATACCTACACAGACAATTAAAAAAGTAATTGAATTTTGCGAAAACGATAGTAACAGCCGAATTCTGCCGCACAAAAATGACTGCATATCAGTGAGAGTTAATGGACACACCAAACAGTTCAAAAACGGTTATTACTCAGAGACGTGAATAAACTGCATAAACTATTTAAAATAGAGAATCCTGAATTTCCAATTGGCTTAAGTAAGTTTTATGAACTTAGGCCAAAATGGTGTGTGCCTGCCGGAGCGGCAGGCACGCACAACATCTGCGTCTGCGTCATACATCAAAATTTTAAAAGTTTACTTGATGCCGCACATTTGAACGAATTGACTAAAGATTTGGAATATTCCATAAAAGATTACAATGATTGCATCAATTTTGTATTTTGTTCTAGCCCAAAACCTAATTGCTACATACGGGAGTGTGAGTCTTGTCCTCACTTGGATAAATTTTGAAGAAGAGATTTAAATGAAGAGAATGAAATATCGCAAATTCTTTGCAGCACATGGCAATCCACTGACAGATGTGCATTGATAAAAGAATGTTTTTCAATAGATACTTATGTTGACAGGCTGTGCTCTAGATTGCCTGAATTCGTATTGCACCACTTTATTTCTAACAGTCAGTGAGCGTAAAGCGAACCTTCAATACGGTGAAGTATTAGTTCACAGTGATTTCTCGGAAAACTTCGCATTCGTTGTACAAAATGTAGCACAAGGGTTTCATTACAACAATGACCAATGTACGGTTCATCCTGTCGTTTTCTATTACAAATCAGAAGGTACAATAATCCATTGTAGTAATATATTATTATCAAACAGCTTGACTGATGATACATCTGCCGTGTATATAATGCAACAAACTATTATTCCTGAAATAAAAAAAGTGTGCCCACGCGTACAACATGTAATATATGTTACCGATGGTGCGGTACAACATTATAAAAATAGATTCCAAATGAGTAATCTCAGGTATCACAAAATCGATTTCGGCATTGAAGCTGAATGGCATTTTCATGCGACAGCGCATGGAAAAGGAGCATGCGATGGTATCGGCGCGACTTTAAAAAGGAAAGCAACGCGTGCTAGTCTTCAGGCCGAAGGAAATTTAGCAATTTTGAACGCAGAAGCTCTATATATCTGGGCAAAAAATAAGTTCAAAAATATTCAATTTTTCTACTATACTAAACAAACACACGAGAAAGCTCAGAGATTTCTAAATAAGAGATTTACAGTTGCCCCAGCCGTGCCAAATATTCGAATGTCACATGCATTCGTACCAGATTCAAGTTAGATATTGAATGTTATGACATACTCAAGTGCTATTAATCCCACTAGTAAAGTCCAGTACTGAAGTAATTTTTTTTTTAATTATTGATTAACGGGCGGAATCGCCTTTTTACTTAATTTTTGTTATATGTTGATTATTCGTAAGATTTTGCGAGAGCTGCAGATCGACTTATGAAGATGGCGCCATACTGCACATTTGTGTATGGAATGTAGGAAACTGCAGAAACCTACACCAAGTACAGCAGCGGTCATGAGTCGATTTCCGCCAGATAAACAATATTTTCGAAACGTAAACAAACAACGTGGCTCGTCTTACCAACAGCGACCTGCTGCTTGAAAACGAAATCGAAAAATTGTTTACCGGACGGGGATCGAACTCACGACCTACGACCTCGTAGTCCAGTGCGTTAACCGCCTGAGCCACGAAGCCGCTTATTGACAATTTTTAAATTTAAAATGACGTTATATTCTTAATATTGATATTGCTATTATATCTACCATTATTGACTGCTATTAAATATTTAAGAAATCCCGAAATGATTTTTATTGTAAACCTTTAGCAGACTGGTTTTTCAGAGCTTATGACAATGTTCGATTACTTTTTCCTTTTTTAAATTATATGATTAATATGATTCTTCCTTTTGTGAGAGGCAAGGGGACTCACTTCCAAAAAGCACCCCAATTCGTGAGAGGCAAGGGGACTTTCATCCGCCATATTGGATCCGCCATTTTGAATTTTTAAAATCTAACATCAGAATCGTATTCTGCGACCCCGAAAACCCCCGAGAAACAAGTTTCAGCAACATCCGATCACTTTTTACAAATTCATCCGCCATATTGGATCCGTCATTTTTAATTTTTAAAATCTAACATCAGAATCGTATTCTGCGACCCCGAAAACCCCCGACAAACAAGTTTCAGCAACATCCGATCACTTTTTACAAATTCATCCGCCATATTGGATCCGTCATTTTGAATTTTTAAAATCTAACATCAGAATAGTATTCTGCGACCCCGAAAACCCCCGACAAACAAGGTTCAGCAACATCCGATCACTTTTTACAAATTCATCCGCCATATTGGATCCGCCATTTTGAATTTCAAAATTCTGATACGAGATTCGTAATTGGAGCATCCAATAACAAAGAACTAAATTCTAAAATGGTATTTTGCTTGGGCACAAAAAACTGTATGAAAGGTTTTTTCTCTCGTTTTCAAAAGTGTGGTCTTTTTAAGCACCGTATTGGAGCCGCCATTTTGAATTTTCGAAAATACCACACGGAAATTTAAAGTAGATATACTGAGCTAAATTTTAAGCTCTGAAACAATTTTTTTGGCGGTAATGAATTTTGGCCAGCCAAGTGATCCGGTTGACGTGGAATGCCCGATATACAGGGTCATCGAAAAGTATCGGACCCCCCTAATATCTTCAGTTAAAATGCACTTAGGAGAAAATGTCTAATAGCAAAGTTGTATGGTTTCAAGCGGGGAGTAAGATGATGACCTTAACTTTGACCTTGACCATGTCCTTCAAGTCATTTCTAGGTCAATCCCCCTAATATTTTCAGTAAGAATGCATTTTGGAAAAATGTCCAATAGCAAAGTATTGTACGGCTTCAAGCAATTATGCTAATAGGCTCTGGCGAAAAACTGCCCGAACGTAATCGCGAGAAGCTGCTCGAATGCGTGATTTCCGAAGGCGTTAGCGGGAATCTGACCGAAAGCGTTGGCCAATCTTTATTCTCTCACCCTCGCAGGCACCAATGTACGAGCTCTTGAGCAAACAATACGGATCACTGATTTGAAACTTTGATGCAATGCTGTCTTCTTCTTAGCGAGCAGCAGTCACCTCGTGGACGAAAACGAACAGCCTCAAAAATTTTTTCTGTAACAAAAGAAACCATTGCGCTTCAATTGATTATCCCAAACATCTTCATTTTGTTTCCAATAGCCCAGAAATTTTTCGTAAATATTATTAATTGATCTATTATATTTTCAGTTGCTCAACGAGCTTTTTGCTAGTGCTGGTTAAAATACACAAATCGATAGTTGGACTAACACTTAATAATTAGTATTTTTCTCTACTTAATTATCTAGATCAATTTCCTATCACTTACCTGATTAATTCTTCTTCGCTCTAATTAAGAATGGCGGAGCTTTCTGAAAGAGATCGAATAACACTGTTAATGATGCGAGGATGGGGAGATCAACAAAGAGGGTATAAAACAGTAACGCGATTATTTAATGAAAATTTTCGGAATGAAAATAATAGGATCTCCAAAAGTACTGTAATCCGTACTATTCAACGTTTCGAGGCCGTTGGTAGCGTTAAAAGCCGCCCAAAATCTGGTAGACCTAAAACAGCAACAAATAATGATAAGGCTTTAGATGTTTTACAGTCCTTCGTTCAAGATCCCCATATTTCCATCAATCGCGTTGCACAAGAACACGAAATCGGTCATGCATCTGTCAGTAAAATTCTGAAATTGAATAAATGGGATCCATACAAACTCCATTTGGTCCAAGAGTTGTCCGAAGACGATTTTGATAGACGCATCGAATTTTGTGATCTTATGATGGAGATGATTGTCGACGATCCTCTATTACTTGATAATATTGTTTTCTCTGATGAGGCAACATTTGAACTGACTGGAAATGTAAATAGACACAATTGTAGATACTGGAGTGACGTTAATCCTCACTGGAAAAGAGACAATCATACTCAATATCCACAAAAAGTTAACGTATGGGCTGGTATTCTTAATGGTAGACCAGTTGGCCCTTTCTTCATTGAAGGCAATTTGACAGCACAAGTATACCTAGTCATGCTTCGCGAACAAATTGTTCCAGCTATTCGAGACATAGCTGGTGGAAATATGGATGAAATTTATTTCCAACAGGATGGAGTTCCACCTCATTATGGTGTCATTGTCTGTCAATATTTGAATGAGGTCTTTCAGGACAGGTGGATAGGGCGAAGGGGTCATATTGAGTGGCCACCTCGGTCTCCAGACTTGACCCCACTTGACTTTTTTGGTGGGGTTACTTGAAAAGTAAAGTTTATGCCACCAAGCCTCAAGATTTAGATGATTTAAGAGGGAGAATAACTCGAGAGATAGAACTAATACCGCCAGAAACGTACCGGAATGCGGTTTCGGCTGTTTATAACAGATTGGCACATTGCCAGGCTGTTGAAGGGCAACAATTTGAACATTTGTTGTGAATTGTTTGGTACAATTAAATATTTTGCCCAAGCTAACCAATTGGAATTAAATTTGCCTTAACTGGCCGGACTCACACACCACTCTTGCCTTAACTGGTCGGACTCGCACACCACTCTTGCCTTAACTGGTCGGACTCGCACAACACTCTTGCCTTAACTGGTCGGACTCGCACACCACTCTTGCCTTAACTGGTCGGACTCGCACACCACTTAACAAATTGTTAACTTCAAACCTTTATAACTCAAAAAGTACTTAATAAAAAAATATTTTATTATAGTGTTTTGGAAAGCTCTCGAGATAAGCTATAAGAATATGCAATAAAATGTAGGGGGTTCTATTTAAAAAAATAAGATTGACCTTGAAATGACCTTGGAGGACATGGTCAAGGTCAAAGTCAAGGTCATCATCTTACTCCCCGCTTGAAACCATACAACTTTGCTATTGGACATTTTCTCCTAAGTGCATTCTAACTGAAGATATTAGGGGAGTCCGATACTTTTCGATGATTCTGTATATATTTAATATAATATATATATTTATAATAAGTAATTATATTAAATACAGGGTGGCCGATTTATCTGAAGACATCGAAATATCTCGAGAACTATGCACAGAATCAAAAAAGTTGTCGGATGAAAGTTGTTCGACACGAAGGGGGGCACCCAGTGATAATTAAATTTACCCCCTTCCCATCCCCTGGGGGTGGAGTGGGGGCAAAAACAATAAAACTTACATAGGAACCCCCAGTTTTTATTGCAGATTTGGATTCTCCAATATTGCCAATTTTCGCCCGCGTAGCGGATATGGAATCCGGTCATTCTAACAAAGCCGGAAAAAAATACATTTGGCGTTACCCAGGAACAACGACGTGGACGTAGTATTTTTCTGTTCCCTTTGGGGTGCTTGTTTTACGTGAGTCCCCTTGCCTCTCACTGTCTCACTGTTCACTTACTTGAGTAAGTGTTCGAAATGTTGACCTTCCACTTCAATGCATTTATTTATTCTTTCTTCAAATGACTTTATACATGATAGAATCATATCTGCAGAAATTTCTGCGCAAGCAGTTCTTATGCGTTTCACCATGTTTTCACGAGTCGTTGGTACTTGTTCATAAACCTTACCTTTTAGGTAACCCCATAGGAAGAAATCCAGAGATGTTAGATCAGGTGACCTCGCAGGCCAATTAATGGGGCTACCTCTACCAATCCACCTACCATTGTAATCACAGTCTAGTATTTCCCTTGCTACTCTTGAAAAATGTGCTGGGCAACCATCATGCTGAAACCACATTGTCCGTCGGACGTCCATAGCAACATCCTCAAGTAGTAATGGTACTTCTTGTTCTAGGAAATCTCGATATTTTGTTCCATTCAAATTACCTTCAATGAAATAAGGACCAATGAGTTTATTTCCTATGATTCCACACCAAACGTTCACCGACCAAGGACGTTGATGATTAACTTGTCGTAACCAATGGGGATTTTCTACGCTCCAATAATGCATATTATGCCTATTGACGCCACCATGGTTCGTGAATGTAGAGTCATCTGAAAATAATACATTAGCAAAGAAATTGTGGTTCGTTTGCATTTTTTGAAATGCCCATTCACAAAACACCACGCGGTTATGAAAATCATCGCCATCTAGTTCCTGGTGCAGTGAAATGTGATATGGGTGAAACTTATGACGATGCAATATTCTTTGAATACTGTCTCTGGAAATGCCGGAATCGCGATGTAATTGTCGTGTGCTTACATGTGGATTTTGGTGAATAGCTGCTAGTACAGCTACTTCGTTAGCTTCTCCTGTAACTGTTAATCTTCGCATCCTTTTTTCATTTGTACGCTGCCATCAGAGTGAAAGGCATTCACAACTTTGTAAAAAAAAGAACGCGAGCGAGCATTATCTGGAAAACGCTCAGCATACAACGCAACAGCATCGTCAATATTCCTCTTACATTCACCACAAATAAGAATCATTTCGATTTTTTCGGGAACTGTAGCAGGATTCATTTTTAACTTGCAATTCGATTTAAGCAATGAAGGGTAGACAAAAAATAGTCACGTAAACGGAAAGTTGTTATTCTAAAAGCAAAGTGACCTCCGACCGAATTACTACCAATACAATGGACTTCAAAAACAGTCTTACACTGAGAGACCGTGAATACTAAATTTTAATATGGGGATTAGAAAGTCGCGATATCCATTTACTTCCCTTCAGGAAAGTAGAGAAAAATGTTGGTGAACTGGTTACGTGTGACTCAACTTATGTATAAAATGATATGCTACTTTATTTTCGAGTTATGTCGCCCTCTAGCGTTATGTAACAGAACCGGCGCCGGTGATGGCCGAAAGGCAAGCGATGTACATGTATGAAACCACGTGAGTTCTCTCGGGGTCCGGTAGATGGCGACGAAATCCCCAAATGAAGTAAGAGTTTCGTTTTGTTTAATAGAAGCTGGTTTGACCGTCAATGTTCAGCTTATTTATTCTCATTTCGGAAAAAACATACAGAGAGAGAATGAATGAGCTGAGTGAAGGGACATGACGCGTTTTTTAATGGATTGCGTGATGTCCTCTTTTTGTTTATTAAATAATAAATTTAAAACCTAAAATGTAATTTTATTGAAGGTAGAAAACTTATTTATAAAATTGCTTCCATATTGTATGCACAATTTTTATGTAATCAGTTTTGATTTTTAATTTGAAGAATATCAATTATTCATAATCTTAATTTTTCGAATGGACATTATTAAAATTTCATATTCAGAATAACAATTTTCGCAATTGATATTACTAAATTCTAATATTAAAAATTCTAATATTAGAATTTTTAATATTAAATTTTCATAAAGGGATCAAATTGTCCCTATTTGCCCCCTGGATGCCCCCCTTCGTGTCGAACAACTTTCATCCGACAACTTTTTTGATTCTGTGCATAGTTCTCGAGGTATTTCAATGTCTTCAGATAAATTTGGATTTTTATCGATTACAGCGCCACCTGTGAACCAAAATGCAATAGCTCCTTGGTCAAATTGGTGAACTTTTTTCCGGAGAATCCAAATTTGCAATAAAAACTGGGGGTTCCTATTTAAGTTTTATTGTTTTTGCCCCCACTCCACCCCCAGGGGATGGGGGAGGGGGTAAATTTAATTATCGCTGGATGCCCCCCTTCGTGTCGAACAACTTTCATCCGACAACTTTTTTGATTCTGTGCATAGTTCTCGAGATATTTCGATGTCTTCAGATAAATCGGCCACCCTGTATATACATTTTATACTACTTATGTTGTGGGTAGTGTTATATTTTTGATTATATTATATATTATATATTATGTATATCTATATACTATCTTTCTACTTACAAAATCGAACATATGGGGCATTCCACTCCAAATGTGTAATTGTTTTTTTCATATTTTTGTTTTCTTTATTTAACTATTCTCTTATCTTTAGGACATGAAAATGAATTCGGACCATATATAATAATAATAATATAGCTTGTATTAAATATTATAGAACTGTTTAGATTAAATAAAATTTTCTACTATAATTTTTATAAATGATTTTAACTCCAAAAAATTAGTATAATAAATTATTACAATACATGGTTTCTGCAGAATTTTGATGAAGCTTTCGTATAAAAATATTTATTTTTACGAATTATTACAGAAAGATATACAATATCGTTTCGAAGTATTTAATTTAAATTTTCCAATAGATCCACTGTTTTTATAAATCTGCTACAAAAAAAAATGATTCGTGTGGTAAAAAACAAAATTTGACATATTTCACCTCATTTCTTTAAAAAATTGTGCATGATAAAGAAATTTTGAGGCCACCACTGTTTTCGGCAGCAAAAAATACTTCGGAAATGACACTTTGCATAAGGCAAACAAAAATAAAATACATATTTATTGCGGTTTAGTCATGCATGACATAATCGTTGAGACTGCCGACTGCCGCATGAAAATCGTCCGAGCCAGGTCTGAAAATCGTCCGACTCTTGGAAGAATTTCTTGCGGCAGAGTGGGGAGAATGTTTATACTCCGCACGTTCGATTTGGTCACGGAGTATGCACGAACTTTATGCGCGCCTACCTAGATTTTTCGTCCGGTGGTCTAGTACCTTTATTGCGCGTAGAGGGCCGGACGAAAATCTTGCCTCTAGTCTCTCCGTGTACTCAAGACATAGTATCGAAACTCAGAAACTTGTACAATTCCAAATAATGGCTCAACTACAAAACACAATTTCTGTGCGTTTATCATTGCGCCCTTCCTCGTTGCCGGCGGACTCTGTATTCACTACATCGAACCAGCAATCCTCATACAGTCCAGCAGGCTTCTTACTCATTGCAAAAACATGGGTAAAAAGTAAAATAATTTCATTATTTTGTCAGTCATTTACTTTTATCACTTGAACTTTGTAGAAAATTTCACTATTTAAATCAGATCGAAAAAAAGTCTATGGCATGTGCATTATCGGAAAAAATTAAAACCTCAAAAAAAGTTTATTTTTAATTATTTTTAAAACTTATTCACAAATATTACAGTTGATTTTCAATTTTTGGGTATGCGATAATAATATATGAAAGTGAGTAAAATAAATTTACATATAAGTATGTGTGCCAGTGTTTAAGGTAAGGGCGTTTAAGGAATTTGTATAAGGATTTTTTTGTAATAAATGATAATAATGTGTTATAAACGTATACGTTAATAAATCATGAGGTAGGTGTTTGAATTATTTTTTTTATTGCTATTTTTATTATTATTATTATTATTACTTTACTATTTTCATTATTACAAACCATATGCTCTAGTCTCTCCGTGTACCTATAGACCCCATTGAATAGCCGCCAGATGAGTAGAGGATCGCTGAAACGAGCAAGAGAAAGCTCTCTATGCAAGAGGAGCCGAGAGATTAGTTTACATGCAGATAAATATGTAAAATATGTCATGGAAACGCGGAACCCACGGGGTAGTAGTCTGCAACGAGTTTGGTAGCACACTTTCATTAGAGCAACACACAACATATATAGCTGTAAGAAAATTATAGAGATCCCTGCTTTACCGTCAAGTACAGTCGTTCTCAGTAGAATCCGCCCTAATGCTAGGTTCCGGAAAAAACGGAACTAAAAGTGCGGAACTAAGTTAGTGCACTTCGGTGGAAAACGTGCTCGAGAACGGGTCGGCTCTCGAAACGGAGCTCAAGTCGGAGCTGACCTCTTTTGAAAACCAGAGATAGCGTGCGAGCGTGCAATGTGCGAGAGTGCTTCCTCTAATCCGTCGACATCGGTCGTAATTAACAAAAAAGAATTTATACTTAGTGTTTTAATTGTGGTTGTAAAAGCAAGGAACAGTTCAAAGAATATATTTGTGGAAAAATACTGAATATAAGGCTCTTTATTATTTTGAATCTCCCACCACGCGGTCCCATCGATATCACCCGCCATCTTGAGTTAAAAACGGGTTTCAATTCCAAGAAACCCCCTTACAGCTTCAGAAGTGGGATCGATTCAGATCGATACTCGGATTACGGACGTTTTGGTGTGACACGCGGTTGAAGATTAGAAAAAAAAGAAAGTAGAAAAACAAGTGAATAGGCGTTCAATTGAAAATGGAAGAAGGTTCCTGGCAGGACATAGCGTTGGAACGATTGATCGAGCAGCTTCGTGGCAAGACGTCTAACGAGTTGAACGAGGAAGCGACGAGATTGGGTCTCAGCACAGAAGGTAGACCAGCACGAGTTTTGGATCGAGTAATAGATCATTTTCAACGTGCTGCCCGGACGCCGTCAGGATCAACCAGCGGCGGGGAAGGTGAGAATGATGCCACGAGGCAAATACGGCAGTGGAACTTGCCGCCGATGCAACCTAACCTGCAAACAGACGACTTAGCCGAATTGCCGAAAAAAACACAGCTGATTGATGAATCCTTGGGGGATCTTAGGGATCAAGGTAGTGATAGAATTGGAGAGCAAAACGCTCCAAACGCTGTCGATCAAGGTATGTTATCGTTGTCAAATAATGTAGATAATAACGTGAATGGGATGATGCGAGCTTTTGCTGTTTTTATGGAGAGACAACAACAGAGAGATATGGAAATTCGAAGGGAACAACAGATTATGTTCCAGAATTTCATGAGTAACAATATATTTCAGAGGGCTCAGCAGATTCCAAGTCAGGCAGACAATGGTCCGGTTAACACACAACAGAGGGGTGCACCGGAGGTTAGTTCAGCGCAGAATGTACAACAACGGGCAGCAAGTGGCAACGGTAATAGAATTGGAGGCGATCTAGTGAGAAATTTGTCAGCGCTCATCCCTAAATTTAGTGGATTAGAGGATGAATGCGTAACCAAATGGATTTCTCGGGTTGAGTGGGTAGCCGATACATACCGAGCCAATCCGAATGTAGTGTTGCTAGCGGCTATTGGAAAACTGTCTGGAGATGCTGAGAGATGGTATGCTCGTCAACCCAATGCTGTGGCAACGTCGTGGATTGAGGTTAGGAATGGCCTCAAAGGTTTCTTCGAACGAACAGTGTCATTTAGTTGTGTCATTAAAAAAGCAGAGACACGTAAATGGGACCATGCGAAGGAAGGTTTCGAGTGTTATGTCAATGCCAAATTGGACATTCTTCCGAGGTTGACTCTCCCTGATATTGACATAATTAATCTGTTGTCATCTGGTATTATGGTGCCAACGTTACGAGCACAGGCGCTTGGTGTTAAACAAGAATCCCTTTCAATGTATATAGACAGGATGCGAAGAGTGGCAAGTGGATCATCGGATTTATTGTCAAGGCCAGAGAATAAACGAGTCAGTTATTCGAAGCAGACGTCCGATTCATCGTTTCGTTGTCGGAATTGCCAGAAGGTGGGACACTTGGCAAAAGATTGTAAATCGAGTGAGGTCAGGTGCTATTTCTGTCATGAATTGGGACACAGGAAGCCGCAGTGCCCGAAATTTAAGCTAAGGAATGATAGCTCCAAAACATCATCGAATGAACAGCCATCCCAGAGAATTGCTTCGATAAGGTTATCCGAAGATTGTGTGGACAAAGTGAAGCCAAATGTGGCTATAACTAATGTTAGCAAAATTGCGAATGATAGGAGCGAATTATTGGCACTCATCGATACAGGTAGTCCTGCTTGTTTATTACCACAACGCGTGTTCGAAAAATATCTTAAAGATAAAGGTTATGTTATTACGCGAAGTGAGGTGGCATTGTGTGGTCTTAAAGGTACACCATTAACGGTGTTAGGAGTTGTCTGGACAACTATTGAATTACGATCAATGCCAAATCGAGAATTACCTGTTAAGTTTTTGGTGGTTGCCAACGATTCGTTCGATATCGACATTATTTTAGGTCTAGACTTAATAATTAAAGAAAAGTTGACGTTTTTATATGAAGGAAAGTCGAATGAGTGTTGTTTAGTCGATAAATTCAATGGCGATATTTTATGTATTGCGGGAATAAGTGAGAAAGTGGAGAAAACTTGCTGGGAGCAAATCGAAGAAAATTTGGAAGACACAATGTCGAGGCATAAATTAGAAAAATTAAAATTAGTAGTAAATGAAGTTGATGAAACTCAAGTAGAAAAGGTAGAAGACGATTACGAAGTGAGAGTCAATTTAAAAGTTGATTCGATTTTTTCGTATGCACCCAGGAGATTTTCATTCCACGAGAGAAATCAGATACGTGAAATAGTAGACGATTTGATAGCGAGAAAAATAGTACAGCCCAGCAATTCTCCGTATTGTGCGAGGGTTGTTCCGGTCAGAAAAAAGGATGGACGAATGAGGTTATGCATTGATTTGCGTCCCTTGAATCAGAGAGTGGCTAAACAAAGGTTTCCTTTCCCGGTGTCGGAGGACCACATAAGTAGACTGAAGGGGAAAAGTGTGTTTACTCTATTAGACTTAAAAGATGGTTTCCATCAAATTCGGGTCCATCCAAACGATACCAAGTTCTTCGCGTTCGCAACCCCCGATGGGCAATACGAGTACACACGGTTGCCATTCGGTTTTTGTGAGTCTCCTGCAGAATTTCAGAAACGAGTTAGTGGAGTTCTGGATTCTTTGATAAGGGAAGGAAAAGTCCTCGTTTTTATCGATGATATTCTAATAGCTAGCGATACGATTGAGGAGAATTTAAATGTCTTAAAAAGGGTGCTAATTACATTTAAAAAATAAGGGTTCGAACTAAATTGTAAAAAATGTAAGTTCTTGCAATCAAAGATTGAATACTTAGGTTATATTATCTCAAAAGACAAAATAACGCTTAGTACGCGTCACGTGGAAGCGATCACCAATTTTCCGCGGCCATTGAATGTAAAACAGTTACAAAGTTTTCTTGGTCTGACGGGATACTTCCGAAAATTTATTCGAGATTTTTCTGTGAAAGTGGCTCCATTGCAATCGTTGTTAAAAGGCGGACAGAAGTTCAATTTTGATGACGAGTGTGAAAAAGCGTTTATAGCGATAAAAAAAGAGCTAGTTACTTATCCAATTTTACGCGTTTATGATCCCAAAGCCGAAACGGAGCTTCACACCGATACGAGCGTAATAGGTCTAGGTGCTATTTTATTACAGCGTCAGGATGATGGGAAATTCGCACCCATTGCATATTTTAGCCAGAGGACGAATCAGGCGGAACGTATATATCACAGTTTCGAGCTTGAAACCTTGGCGGTGGTTCGTGCAATAGAGCGGTTCCATGTTTATTTATATGGCTTAAAATTTAAGGTAGTTACCGACTGCAATTCGCTGGCGTTGGCATACAAGAAAGTAGAAATAAATCCGCGAATAACACGTTGGACACTAACGTTACAAAGCTATGATTTTCATTTAGAGCACCGCAGAGGTGAAAAGATGAAGCACGTGGACGCTTTGAGCAGAGTGGTTTACTTAGTAGAATCGTTATCATTAGAAGACCAACTTATCTACAGACAGCAAACTGACGCATATTTAAAGAACTTGGCTGAAAAATTGGAGTTCGAAGAAAATGATAAATTCGATTTGTTAAACGGCGTAGTTTATAGAAAGACTGTCAAAGGTTCGCGTTTCGTAGTGCCAGATTCGATGGTGGCCAATGTAATTCGTGCATATCATGACGAAATGGGACACTGTGGATTTGGAAAAACGATCTTTGGTATGGAGCGGACGTATTGGTTTCCGTCACTGAAAGCGAAGGTCAAAGAGTACATTGACAATTGCATCACGTGCTTAATGTCTTCTACTTCGACTCAAATTATAGAAGGAGAGATGCAAATGGAACCTCCACCGACTGCTCCATTCCAACAGATCCATATCGACCATTGTGGACCCTTTGAATGTACGCCAGATGGCTATCGACATGTATTAATTGTAATAGATGCGTACTCGCGTTTCGTATGGTTGTTCCCTACGAAGGGGACACAGCTAAGGAATCGGTTAGATGTATGAAAGAGGTATTTAAAATTTTCGGTTTGCCTTTAACTGTGGTGAGCGATCGTGGTCCGTCATTTAGGGCTGATGAATTCGAACAATATCTCAGTAAGGTCGCAGTCGCGTCCCCCTGGGCAAATGGTATGGTGGAGAGGGTAAATCGTTTTCTTAAACAAAAAAATGGTAGGGAATTTAAATGAGTGGAAAAAAGAGCTTCCCCATGTAGAATATGTTATCAATAATACCCTAAATAAAGCGATCAACACTACACCAAGCCGTTTGCTTTTGGGATACGACCAGCGTCGACATAGTGATAGATTATTGCAAGAATTGCTAAAAGACCTAAACGAAATAGATAAGGAGGTTGTGCAAGTTAGGAAAGAAGAGAAACAAAATGCTGAAAAAGCGAACGAAGCAATAAGGATGTACAATAAAAAGTACTATGAGAGTAAACACAAAAAACCCACTATGTATGACGTCGGCGACTACGTATTAGTTAGAAACTTGCAATTTAGGGCGGGAACGAATAGGAAACTAGTCGACAAATATAAAGGACCCTACTTAGTAGATAAGGTATTAAATAATAATCGGTATGTGATTAAGAATATTCCTGGTTTTAATAAGACCCAGAAACCGATGAATACTATATTGTCATCGGATAAGATTAAAAGATGGATACGGGAACTAAAAGAACCTGACTCGGAGATTAATGTTAATAACGAAAGGGTTGTAACCCCTTAGAGTATAAGATTAGTATTATTAGTTATTCGAGGACGAATTATCTTTTTTGGGGGTAGAGCTGTAAGAAAATTATAGAGATCCCTGCTTTACCGTCAAGTACAGTCGTTCTCAGTAGAATTCGCCCTAATGCTAGGTTCCGGAAAAAACGGAACTAAAAGTGCGGAACTAAGTTAGTTCACTTCGGTGGAAAACGTGCTCGAGAACGGGTCGGCTCTCGAAACGGAGCTCAAGTCGGAGCTAACCTTTTTGAAAACCGGAGATAGCGTGCGAGCGTGCAATGTGCGAGAGTGCTTCCTTTAATCCGTCGACATCGGTCGTAATTAACAAAAAAGAATTTATACTTAGTGTCTTAATTGTGGTTGTAAAAGCAAGGAACAGTTTCAAGAATATATTTGTGAGAAAATACTGAATATAAGGCTCATCGATATCACCCGCCATCTTGACTAAAGACGGGCTTCAATTCCAAGTAACCCCCTTACATATATAATAATACGTTAATAATATATTCATAATACATGGTGAAACTAAAATGGGAAAACCTCACAAAGAACAGCCAGTGGATGACCGTTGTTGGCGTCGGATACTCCCACCGCCCGCCGTCTTGCGTCCGTGGTTGATACGCGCAACCCTGCTTGTCGCAGTGGATGGGAGATCCTCTCCTGCCGTATCGCGTCCGTAGTGAATACGCGCAATCTGCTTGTCACAATGGACAGGAGATCCTCGCTCAAGACGCGTCCTAGCACTACGACGGTCCTCTGCCAACTGATTGCGGTACGCGAACGAAGGCCCTGACGCCAGCGCGGCCAAACTGACCAACATTTCCATCCCACTCAAGGCGCGTTTCTTCTCCCACCGCTTTCCGCCGCGTCACGCGAGACTCCGCCTCTCGAGCAATCAGGCGCGAGCAGGGATACCGCGAAAGTTGACTGCCGGCGCGCTGCTACGCGGAACTCGCTTCGTTTCAACTATATGCACGCAGTGGATTTGGATGCTTGGATCTTCTCAATGTACTTTATTTAATATTTCGCTTTTATTATAATTGAACAAAACATAATAGCTGTTCATTTTTCTATGAGACGCATTATTTTCTAGTATACTAGACGTGCTAATAACATAAATCCGCATTCATTTTCAAAATCGCATTTTCGTATGATATAATTTCATGAATCTTTTTTTTTATAATTTCAATATATTTTTCATGAAAACAAAAAATATCTTCTATACATATCTTTTTATCTAAAGCAGGAATTCAATGAATCATTTTTATTTATTTCTTGATTCTATTTCACCATTAAAATCTACTTTTGGGTTAATAAAATACACAAAATTCACTTTTCTGATATGAGAATGCAATTTCATGCAATGTGTTAATTTTACTGAATTTGCATTAATTTTAAAAATTGTAGTTGTTATTGAATTTCAATAATCTTTTCTTCATAATTTTGATTTATTTTTATATTTGTGTCTTTATAGTGCATTCTCCTGGTTTTTCTTCATCAATGTTTACCTAATTAATTTTTAGTTCATTTTAGTTAAGTTAAATTTATTTTAAAAAATATCATTAGGATTTAATAATCATAAAATTTGAAGTTATGAAACGGAAGGAATTAATTGCTTCAAGATGATTGTGAGCTGGAATTTAATTTTCAGTTTTGGGATGGAATTTTGGAATTAATACTTTTAAACGTCCTTTCGGAAATATATTACAGGTTGTACAGTAATGTCAGATATATAAGCTGTATGATTTACTTGATTGATAAGCCAAATAATTTGCTATTCTGATCCTTATCTTAAAAAGAAAAACAATTATTTCATGCTCGCATCCTCGTTATTTGGATTAATTCATTTAAAAAGGAAATAGTTAATTTTAAAAGGGATAATAGTTAACTTGAAGGCCTCTACGTTTTATTATTGTATGCATATATGCATTTCAGAGTCATATTTCCAGTGGATCGTTAAAAATCCATGATAGACATACCATATAATGTCCACTAAAACGATTATGGCGTTGAAATTTGTTGAGAATCTCAAATGTTGTCTGAATTTTTAATTACGAAATATAATAATAATATACTCAGTTTGCTTGAATTATGTAAACAGAATAGTTGTAAGAACAGAAATTGCCAAACTAATTTTGTAGATTAGAATTGAAAGATTATATATGAAAAAACGAATGCCAAAGTTACTGAAACCATTATATAAAATAAAAGATTATAATAAAAGCGAAATATTGAATAAAGTACATTGAGAAGATCCAAGCATCAAAATCCACTGCGTGCATATAATTGAAACGAAGCGAGTTCCGCGTAGCCGCGCCGGCAGTCAACTTTCGCGGTATCCCTGCTCGCGCCTGATTGCTCGAGAGGCGGAGTCTCGCGTGACGCGGCGGAAAGCGGTGGGAGAAGAAACGCGCCTTGAGTGGGATCGGAAATGTTGGTCAGTTTGGCCGCGCTGCCTGACAAGCTCCAAGCGCCACCGTTCTCCTTGTCGACGGAAAAGGAAAACGATACTTTCCGTAGCCGAAACGTCAAAAGCAATCCCTTCCATTCGAGCTCCGATGCAACCAGTCTCCAAGCCACACAGAGAGAGGCAAGAAAATCGCGGCACTTTCAGCACAGTATTGTTGTCGAAAAGGCAACAATATGCAACGAACCGTAACAAGTAAATTTCCCGAACAACCGATAATAAAATCGATAAGCTTCTGGAATAAGGATAAGGCAGATAGTAATTGATTTATTAACTCCTGCCAATACATATTGCAAATTAATATCAACGTCTGCCCAGATGTCGTATTTTTCTGTTTTTCTACAGAGAGGGGGGGGGGGCATTATAGATGCATGTCGATCTATTTAACCGTTTCGTTCTTTCATATTAATTGCTTAACGATAACAAATATTACCTGAACCATGTCGCGCAATTAAAAATGAGCATATTAACGTTTCAGAAAAATTTGGAGCTTTATTACTGTTATGGCTGGGATGTCGCCCGAACGTGGACGCCACCTTTCTGCCGTCAAAGGGCCAAATCGACCAGACGGGTCGATTTGAGGATTCTTTAGGGTGGACGGAGCTGCCGAATGTGTTCAAAGGAAAGGTGAAAAAATAAATAAAAACTCGATTTTTCTTTTTTATAACCTTTTTTATTTTGAGATCGCGTTACGGCGGCGATATTCCTCCAACGTAATTTTTATTTTCTGCGGGGGAGGAGGCTGGTTATGGTCGGGGATGTTCCCTGGCTGTCCTTCTCGTTGGGCGCGTTGCTCCAGCAGGAATTTATACAGTTTCCGGGCTCGCTCCCGTTTTCGACGCCGGACACCCTTATTATTTCGGGCCACTGTAAAAACGTACAAAAATTTAGTTTCGCGGAAGGAGAAACGCGGGAAACTTATAAAAAATAATATTAAAAAAAAAATAGGTGAAAAGGGGTATGACCTAATTCCCTATGGGTCGATTCCGCATTGACACGTGCCAATCTCGGAATAAACCGAGGAAAGGGATTACAAGTTCCTCGAGGGAGAGATAGAAACGCCGGGCCAAAAGATTTGGCCCTGGTCTCGTGCTCTGTCCGGATTCAGGTTAGTCGCCTGGAATCTTAACCTAGGTGAAGATACTTACTATTATTTCTCGATGACTCGCTGTGCCGATTGAAGTCCCGAACCCTCTTCGGAACCTAGGCTGCTGGGCTGACGTGATACGCTTGTCGAGCTGAACTTAATTTCTCGAGCTTAACTGCTCAACCTTAACTGCTTTTTTGGTCCAGGAGGTGCTGTATTTATACTGGATACCGCTCGTGGTGCCCAGTTCCGTTTTGAAGCGTTGTGTCGTGTCACGGTTTTCTAACCAAAATTCATGTGAATGCATGATTTGCAGCTTCCATCCGAATTGAACAGAATCTTTTTGCGCGTTTAGACAATTACGTTAATTATAAGATTGTACAAAAATGAACGGTAGTTGTATCTTGTATAGAACTGGAGATATTTATTTGTTAATATTTACTAAATTAGTTTTTTAGTAAACCGATAGATTTTATGCAATTTTTATATTTCGTTGTGTTGTTTTAATAGTATATTTGTATTTATAATAAACTATTTCGCATTAATTGTTTTAATACAACTGTTGTTGATTTTTGTCTAATTTAACATTATTTTTATTGAAGGCTTGCAAGAGCAATTTACACATAGTGATACAAAGCATGAGTTTCGTACAAGACATAAATAAACAATGAGATATTCTTAAAATAATTGTTTGTTTTTATAAATTTTGTATTATTGTAACATTTGAAAACATGATTATCGAGATGCTAAATTTTAAAGGAGGTTCAATTTTGTAATAGAGATATATATAAATAAAAGGTTCATTGTTTATTCATGAGATGGTGTTTACAATGTTTTATACGCTAATGTTTATTTATTCGTTTGTTCGGTACCACTTTGAAAGTTTGACTAATGAAATTTCGTGGTTGAATCTTATTGTAACTAAAGGAATAAACGGAATTTGTTAGTTATTATAAATAAACGTTTCATTTTATTTTATAAATGTGTTTTCTGCAAAACCAGCACGTTATTTTGTAACAGAATTTGTATCTAAATATGGTGTACGTACGTACAAGATCACAGACACAAATTTTTTTTATTGTTGATTTGGGTTCCTTAGGGTCTGAAACGTCGACATTTGATGAAAAACTATAGGGTAATTTTTTTGCCCGAAGTGACCAAATTCAATACTTCGTCCAGACTTAGTCTGGGTCGAAGTAATGAAACAATAGTGTATGCAATAATCTGTATGAACGTGTGAGTATTTTGAATGTACCGGCGCAACGAACTTCTTTCCGAAGATACTTATAGCCGTCACTTTTCGATAGACCTTCAATAGTGAAGGAACAGATTTACTTTTGTATTTTAATTTTATTCAAATAAAGAATATCTGTACATATATATATTTTTTTTTTAGTACTACAAACCTTCTAAGGAAAAGGTAAGTGAAAATAACTATTTTTATTAGGAAATTATTTAGTAGAAAAAATATCATTTTTTCATTTAAGATAATCCAAAAGGTAAATAAGAGATAAATATTTCTGTCGTTACGAAGCTCATTTATCATTTTTAATAAAAATCATCATATTATATTATTTATATTATTAATTCATTTTGAATAATCATATAATTAAAGGGAAGTTAAACAAAGCCCCTGTGTAGGGACTAATCTCGAAACGAACCCTAACATATATTTTATTTTAGTTTGTTAATTTTTATCCTGACGTAACATTAGTACAATTAATAATGAAAAATTAAACTAATTTTGAAAGATCTGTTTTATTACAAAATCTCTATACGTATATTGTTATAATGGCGAGTATTTTATTTAATAGTTATTATAAAAAAAACAGTTTCAAAATGTTGTCTATATTACATAACAACAACGAATATCTCCGTTCAAAAAATATGACGCTGAAACTAGCAGGGGATTCGCCAGCAGGGGATTCGCCTATCCTTGGGCGCATAGGAAAATCGCGTAAAAACTATTTAAAACGTTGAAAATTCGTAATGTATTCACTCGGGCGCATATTTATTACCATTATGAAAATGGTAAAAGCATTTTTGTCCCGGCGACGGACTTGTAACTTTTTTAAAACATCACTAAAATAAATAAAACGTGTACACGCTCCGTAAAATCGCGTAAAACAAGATTAATACGTCGAAATTGCATTTTCTATTCAATCGGTCGTATACCTTGTACTGTTCTGAAAATCATAATACCATTTTTGTCCCGGCGACGAGCTTGTAACTATTTTAAAACGGCACTAGAATAAAAAAAACGTGTACAAGCTACGTAAAATCGCATAAAACATGATTAATACGTCGAAATTGCATTTTAAAAAAGTTACAAGTCCGTTGCCGGGACAAAAATGGTTTTACCATTTTCATATCAGTACAAGGTATATGCCCGATTGAATAGAAAATGCAATTTCGACGTATTAATCATGTCCCTGCGAAAAAATTTTTGGTTTTCTCATAAGAATGACATGAGAAAGGGTTTCTCATGAGAAATTGAAACAGGATTCTAGTGAGATAGTACTACGAATTTCATGAGATTCTCATGAAAATATCAGATGATTCTTATATGAATACTATAGGAATCTCACATATATCTAACGTGTATTTTTGTGGGTATCACTTGTGAAATTTTGTGTAGATTTCATATTCAGCAGATGATACGGGAATCTCGTGGGACACAGGTAAATATATCGTGAGAATCTTATAAGAATAATATTTGACCGATGTGTGGAAAATCTGAGGATCAGTTGATAACGATATAATTTATTTCTCATGGCAATCACATGGGATATCCCATCCTAGGAAATTCCTTTAAGAAACTTGTCAGAATCATCAGAGAATGACACAAGATCACCTAATAGCAGAAAAAAATAGATTCAAAATATCAATAGGTGACATGTAGTTCTTAAAAGAATACTATTTGAGCCCTACTTGAATTCGTCATGATTCCTGTGTGATTCTCATGAGCTTTTAAAATTTATCGAAAAATGTGGCTTACTATAATGTGCGAATCACTCCAGGTTCTCCTAAGAACAATATAAGATCCATACGTAAATGACATAAGACAAATATATGACTCAACTGAGAATGATATGATGTTCCACTCTTGACGATCACAGGAGAGACTCTTTCTGGGGAAATTCTGTAAGGAAACTTGTGAGAATCACATGAGTATGAAGCAAGATCCACGTAATACCAGAAAAAAATCGATTAAAAATATCCATCGGTGACATGTAGTTCTTAAAAGAATACTATTTGAGCACTATTTGAATTCTTCATGATTCCCATGTGATTCTCATGAGTCTCGAAAATTCATCGATAAATATGACTTAGATGTAATGTGAGAATCACTCCAGGTTCTCATAAGAACAATATAAGATCCGTACGTAAATGACATAAGACATATATACGACTCAACAGAGAATGGTATGATGTTCCACTCTTGACGATCATAGGAGAGAATCGTACTAGGGAAATTCTGCAAGGAAACTTCTGAGAATGACCTAAGAATATCACTAAATCAACATAACAATCGGCAAAATCGGTTCATATAACCTCTGTCGGTGGCATGCGATCATTAAAAGAATAATATAAGTCGCCTATTTGCATTCTTCGAGAACCCTATGCGACTCTCGTGTGACTTGAAAATCTATTGAAACTGTCGTGTACATATAATGTGTGAATCAATCGACATGTTAACAAGAACAATATAAGATACTCTTAGAGAGGGCATGAGATAAATGCACAGCTCTCTCAGTTGAGAATGTCATGATGTTCTACTCTTGACTATCTCAGATGGTAATCTTCCTGGTGAAATTCGGTTAGGAAAGTTATGAGACTCGAGTGAGAATTACATGAGAATATCAATATAACAATAGGCCTACAGGGTTCACATATTATATATAATCTCTGCAAATGATATGCGATCATTAAAAGAATAATATAAGCGGTCTATTTGCATTTTTCGAGAATCCTATGCGAGTCTCGTTGTGACTCAAAATGAACTTGAAAATCTCTCGAAACTATCATTTATGTATACTGTGCAAATCACTAGAGATTCTCAGAAGAACTATATACGATATATATTGGAAGGGCATAAAAATAACACACGATTCAGGTAGTTCCCCTCGTACAGTTTTAGGTAAAAGTTTGTCATAACCACAACAGCCGTTTGCAAAACAAATGACTGTCATGGGACGAATTTTCACTGATAACCTATGCTCAGAATCGTCACACAATCGAAACAATATATCAATATCCACAGACACAAGCATTGGATATAGCGATGATTAACTTTTGTTCTATTTTTTCGCAATATTTGCCGTGAAAAGTAGCATAATTAGCTCATTATCTCGAAAACGGTACGGATAGGGTCCCTTAAATGTTTGTCACTTTATTGTTATAATATATACTTCTATATTAATACTAAGTAGTGTAACTAAGCCGGTCCTGTATACCCCCACCCAACCTCCCATCCGGTCCTGTATACACCCACCCTACCTCATTTAAACAATAAATTATTTATTTGATGATGTCACGCATGACAGGTGAAGGTCGTGAGAGTAGGGGGACAAAGTCGCGAGTGAAAGGGAAATAGTAAACAATTTCTTATACAATTTAATAATCAAAGATTGTGAAGGTTGAGAAACATGTGTACTACATATTATTATTCCATATAATTAATGACCTAATCCAACCATACGCAACAAATTGTTATTAACAATTTACTACTGTTATGAATAAACATTCGCGGCCGAAGGCCGTCACCTATAGGAATACCAACGCAGATCGCTCTATGCGCGATGAACCGCAGTGATACGTAAAAGTCCTCGTCATGCTGTTTACTACTACCAGTCTGGCTCTAGCCTCCGAAGCGAACGGACGTGCGCTGCAGGAGCTCCCGGGTTACTTTCACTTTTCGTGAATGTATCGAGTTCTTTCGAGTAAATTTTGAAAAAGTGCTAGTTAAAAGTGGTTTTTAGTGAAAAATAGTTTATAACAATCTCTCATTGTTATTAATTTTTAATAATTATTATTGAAAATTGAGAGAAGTGAGAGAATAAGTGAAATCTAGTTTTCTTGGGTTTCTTATTCGAGAGATATTCTGTAAAAAGATATCTTCCGAGGGAAAGGTTGGTTTAAACAATTCAATTGTTATTAACTTTTAGAATTGTTGTTAAAAAATCAATCAAAGTCAGTGAAAAAGTGTAGTGTAGTGAACTAAAAAAAAAAAGTGATAAACAAAAAAGAAGATATCAGAACGAGAGGAAGTTTGGCATCCAACGGGCGGGGAACAATTGTTGTTAACAATTGTTAGCAACAATTGGAAAAGTTGCTATCGGGGAGGCCGACTGACAGCTGTTCAAACCCAGCGAACATCAAATTGGTGAGTTTTTCTACTGAATATTATAGAATACTAACACCAGCGTCGTTAATGTTAAAATTGTTATTAACAATAGTAGTAATTGTTTATTAAAATAGAATTTTTTTCAAAATTTTAGTTAGTTTTCTTCTGGAACGTTCTAGAACGTTCTAGAACATTCTCAATCGAGGGGAGGAAGGTTGGGAAAATCCCAGACGGCTGGGAAAAACCCATCCGGTAATTAGGGCTTAGACCCGGATAATCCGATTACCTGCGCCGACCCTTCTCGGAGGGTCAGACGTCTGGGCCCTCGGGTTGTCTACCGTCTAGACAGGTAGCAGAGACACTCTCCAGAGTTCTCTAGCTTGGTTTCTTTTTGACATTTGGTGATTGTTTATAGTAATTGTTATTAATTAATTATTTATTAATAGTTAGAAATAATAAAAATACAGTGGATTCAAACGAGGCAGCCCGTGCGATGTCGGAAAGCGACAGTGACATGGAGGTGATGGTGACGCGAGTAAAAAGAAAGGCTGGAGCGGAATCACCCCGCGATGAAAGTCATTCGGAAAAAGAGAGAATGAGAACCAGTGCAGAAAAGAAGAAACTGCACAAAAAAATGAAACCACGAGATGCAACAACATCGTGCACATCGACGGGCGCAGATTCTGAAACGGATGCGGCCGAATTTAAGATAGTGCAGTCAAGACGAAAGCACAAAAAAGTGCTTAATCTCTCGGAAATGTCGGATACTGAGATAGAAGAAAGTATCCGAAAGAAAATAGAGGCTCATAAAAAACAGCAAAAAACTCTGAGCAATAATAATAAAAAAGTAAATCGCGGGGAGCGAGACACCGACGGGGATCGCGAGGGTCATGAAAGTGAGAATCGCGAGAAGCGTCGAGGTCAAGCAAGCCGTGATAGTCTCGAGAAAAGAGAAAAATCGAGAAACGCAGAAAGCGACAAAAACGCAGAAAGCGAAAAAAACAGAGCAGAAAGCTCAAAAAGCGCAGAAAGCGCTAAAAACCGTGCAGAGAACGCGAATGAAGAGATAGTTTTCAAGAAACCGAAACAAAAGGTACAAACTGAGACTATCAACACGGAACTATCATACGCGGAAAACACCGCGATGATAGAAAAACAAATACGCGAGATATGCTATGACGAGAGTAATAAAATCTCGAAAATAGCCGCAAGAAAAATTCTAGATGAAACCGCGAAACTGAGTCAAATAATAACGATTCTAGTAGCGAGAAACGCCTACCTAGCTGGTAGGGGGAACGGGCTAGCGCAGGCGCTGGCGATGGAGGGAGGGGTGACCGATCTGCGCGCCCCTCCTTCGCTAGTCGGTGCGCGCTCCGCCCCGGCGAATCCCGGGCGAGCTCGTCAGCTGGCCCCACCCACGACTGCCGCACCGGCTGCTGATTGGCCGGCGCTGCGACGCCCCCTCTCCTTCGCGGAAGCTACCCAGCGACCGCGTGGGGTTGGGCTAGTGGTGCAGGCTGCGCAGGCGGCGCAGGCGAGTGGACAAAAAGAGAAAATACACGAGATTAAAATCGCTCCAACGAACGAAAACACATTCGCGAATCATGATGAAGCTAGAAAAGCTCTCATTACAGCGATAAATCCTGCAGCAGAGAATATCACCGTTAAATCGGTCAGAAAGACCAGAGATAACGGGTTGATAATTGAAACAGCCACCGCGGCAGACGCGGAAAAAATAATGAATAGCGCCAACATAAAAAAGGCAGGTCTGACGGTTACCAAGTCCGAGACCAACCCGAAGGTGCTTCTGAAGGGAGTACCCAACGATATAACGGCGGAAAAAATTAACATCGTCTTAAAAAGCCATATCGTTGATGAAAAAGATACCGCTATAGCGAAGTACAAATTTGGAAAAAAAGAAGCCGAGATAACAAATTGGGTCATAGAAGTGACGCCAAAGGCAAGAGAAAATCTCCTAGAGCGAAGAAGAATATGTATTGACTGGCTGGTGTATACAGTTGAAGACTATGTCGAAACCACGCGATGTTTCAACTGCCAGCAATATGGCCACATCGCGAAAAACTGCAAAAATAAAGTAAAATGCGGACATTGCGCGAAGGAAGGCCACGCCTATCCGGAATGCCCGACGAAGGCTGAAAAACCAGTCTGTGCAAATTGCAAGGCCGCCCGACGAGAAAAGAGAGACCATGCCGCGAATAGCATGAACTGTCCCTCGAATAAAATCGCAGTAGAACGGGCTGTCTCTAGGATCAACTATGGATAAGTCTAGGCTAAGAATTTACCAGGTGAATATGCAGCGATCTCGAACTGTGGCTAGTGAGGTTGCTGCTGAAATCTCGGGCGGAAAGACCGACGTGGTTCTCGCGCAGGAACCGTACGTGTTCCAGAACAGGGTTCGCTGTCTCGGCTCGGCCTCGACACTCGTTTATCATGAGAAGTCGGCGGCAATGGCGGATGGCAGACGGCCCTGCGACAGAATACAGTCGGTGATAGCAATGAGAAAAAGTGCGTACACGGTTCTGAAGCTTGAGCACCTGTGCGATACGCACATGGCGACCTCGCAGGTGGTTGGCAGCATGGGATCGATATACCTAATTAGTATTTACTTCCAGTATGCATGGTCGGTTGATGAAGGCATCAACAGAATGGAAAAAGCCTTAGAGTCACTTCGCGGAAAACCCGTTATTATTGCTGCCGATACCAATGCGAGCTCGCCATTGTGGGATCCGCAATGTAATATAAGACATACGCATGATCGCCGCCCCGCGCGCGGACGAAAAATCGAAGATTTTCTCTCGAGATGGGGCCTCGTGGTTCTCAATGACCCTCGAGAACTCCCCACGTACTGCGGAAACGACGGACTCGCGGAGACATACATCGATGTCACCTTTGCCACTCCGGGGGCCGCAAGGCTCGTGCGGAACTGGCGGGTGTGCGATGGGGCCAACTCCAGCGATCACCGTACCATAAAGTTCGAGATCGAATGGGACCGGTCGGATCGGGGAGACTCGCACGGTCCAAAATGGGAACAGTCCGGGCGATTCAACGTGCGAAAAGCGAGGTGGGATCTCTTTGATGAGATACTACTTCGCGACACGCAGCAGAGCGCGATTCTCAATGATGAGACATCCACAGCAACGCAGCTGGCGGATGAAGTAGAGTCGATAATAATCAAAGCGTGTGAAGCGTCTATCGATAGACGCAAATGGCACGCTCGCGTATCCCCAGGTTGGACGCCCAGAGTCAATGAACTGAAACGGACGGCCTATCGAGCTCGAAGACAACATCAAAGAATCCGCGACGAGGACTCTCTCGATGCAATGAGGAGAGCAAATCAGAGATACAAGAAAGAGCTCAAAAACGAGCAGATATCGAGTTGGTCGCGAACGGTAGAAGAGGCTGGGAAGTCTACTCCGTGGGGGATACCCTACAAGTGCGCCCTGGGCAAACTTAAGGGGGAGAAACCGCTGAGTGCCCTAGCGACTCGGCAGGGATACGCGAGCGACTGGGAGCAGACGGCTGAGCTACTGCTCGCGTCGCTGGCCCCGGGCGACGACGTGTCCGCTGACTCGAGTATTCACGTCGAAACGAGAAGTAGAACGAGCCTTTCTTGGATCTCGGAAACGCACACCAACAACCCAACCAGCCTGAAACTGGCGGGATTGCGCGAAATCCGCAAAGCAGTAGGGCGTCTGCGTAATGGAAAAGCTCCGGGGCTCGACTGTATAGAAGTCGAAGTCCTGAAACACGCGATGGGCGTTGTGCCTTTGCACATACTGCGAATGTACAACGCTTGTATACGAGAAAGCGTCTTCCCTGATAAGTGGAAGATAGCATCACTGCGCGCAATCCCAAAAGGATCGAATAAGCCACTCACTGACCCGAAGGCGTACAGACCGATCTGCCTCCTCTCCGTACTCGGAAAGGTGATGGAGAGGCTGATGCTTGGCCGGGCGACACCGGTGCTGGCTGAAAGCTCACGAGTAGCGGAAAACCAGTTCGGGTTTCGCCCGGGTAGGGGCACGGAGGACGCAATTCACGCGGTTCACGAGGCAGTCCGAGAGAGCGATGCTAAATACATAACAGCAATAGCATTCGATATATCTGGGGCGTTCGACAATCTCTGGTGGCCATCGATACTCGATGAACTACAACAAAGGGATTGTCAGCCACAACTCTACAGCCTATTCAAAAGTTACTTGACAAACAGGAAAGTAATCATCGCGAGTAAATATGCCATGGTTTCGAAGCAGGTGACTAAGGGCTGCCCGCAAGGGTCGGTACTTGGTCCGAGTCTCTGGAACTTGGTATTTGACGATTTAATTAATAAAATCAGTGAAATGCCGGACTGCAGACCGGTAGCTTACGCCGATGATATCCTTGTTCTAGTGTTCGGGAACTCCCGGAGACAGATCGAGAGCATATCAGCTGGGGTAGCGAGCTGCGTCGACACTTGGTGTCGGAGCAGAAAGCTAGAACTGGCAACGGCGAAGACTAACATGGTCATGCTGAAAGGCAAACTTGACAGAAAACCGAGCATTAAATTACACAATAGTACCATCAAAGCATCTGAAAGCATCAAATACCTAGGCATCGTGCTCTCGGAAGGTCTCAAAGTGCGAACAAACGCGCTCGAGGCGGCGAGCAAGTCGCGCGAAAACTTTAGTAAAATAGCTAGTGTAATAAGAGGAAAATGGTCCCTATCGTACAGCTCGAGAGTCACCCTGTACAAAGGCCTCGCGATTCCCATACTAACGTATGGCGCCATAGGCTGGGCAGACAGGGCAAACGCTATCGACAAAAAGGTCCTAGCGACGGCACAAAGGTCGGCGCTGATTACAGCCACGGCCGCATATCGGACGGTGTCCACACCGGCGCTGTGCGTGCTGGGCGGCCAGCTGCCGATTGACCTGAAGGCCGTTGATAGGTTGTTCGCGTTTAAAATTAGGAAGAACATACCGTTCAGCTTTGAGGGCGTTGAATTCCTGGGAAGACGAAAGGAAGAAAACGCGGACCGGGCTCGACTGTCTGCGATCCTAGATCGCAAATGGCAGGAGAGATGGAACGTGGAAACGAGAGGCAGGACCTGATTACTACGTAACTCAGTTTGTGACAGGCCACGGAGACTTTAGAGAATATTTGCACAGATTTGGCCGGGCAGCAGATCCGTACTGCCTTTGCGGCGAGCGTGAGAGCGCCTTGCACATCCTCTACGACTGTCCCCGGTTCGTCAGGGAAAGGGAGGAGCTTATCGCAGCCTGCGAGGACAGTGGGGAGCGATGGCCTGTTGAGCCCCCAGTATTAGTTAAAAAGAGAACTTTCCAGGTTTTCAAAAGAGTAGCGAAGAATATTTTGACGAGTAAGAAAGTCGAAGAACTTGGGCTGTACGACGGGGAACATTCACCACCAGCGAGTGAAAGTGACTAACAACGGTGAAGGGTATGAATGATCGAGTATTGTAAGTGTAGTCACAAGTCGCAAGTCTTGCTAAGCGTTGCGGGCCCGGGCCTTAGCGGCGATACCAATGCCTGAGAAGATGCTGATTCTCAATTTGGGAGACGAGCCTTCAGCGAGTCGACCGGACGATCCCCCCGGGTCAAGGGAGACATCCCGCGACGAAAGGGTACCACGGGGTTGAGGTGTGCCCACCGCGTTTGCGGTCCTCAACATGGAGTTGGACTCGTGGTGGCAGTGGTGTTTATCAAGTCGGCAAGCTAGAGTCGCAACCCGGAGCACGGGTCGCTTGGAGCTGCATCTCCAATCGAGAAATGCGACTGGAACGATCGCTCGCGATCGTGAAGGTCACTCGTCCGAACGGTTCCATTAACCGGGAGGGGGAGGGTATGGCGAAAAGCTCAGGTACCTCCCAGAGTTACAGCACAGTAGAGTGCACTGTAGACAATGTTTACTACTACCTTCTCTCTCGTACTCATTGCCGAGCTCATATTTGTCGTGACGAACATTTAGTTTTCACGGTCATTGATACCGCACGTTCGTCATCTGTACCTCTATAAACTTACAAATGCGTGCGCACTTGTAGACAAGTTATGACACGTCACCCGTGAGATTTATTACTATTTGAATATTATAATTGTAAATTATTCATTTATTTATAATTGCTACCTTTGTTAACGAAGGGGTGTATTGGCCTACGAGTGATCCGCTAGGTCATTCCTACAGATAAAATACGGAACTGAGGACATCTACTTTCTATTATGGCGGAGGTTGCCTAAATTTGGGAAAGAGAAAATGTGTCACTTAGTATATGTTTTGATGAAATTGCCCAATGACTTTAAACGCGTCTGAACCTGTATACATGGAAAAATATGTTGTGAAAATGATCCGCGGGTAATCGGCAATGACGATGACCGTGAAACTGGTATAATGCTAAAGTTAATGGATCTAACAAAGAGTACGCGAGAGCTAGAGAGATGGTAGTAGAACGCAGGAGGAAAAGGTCATTATTACAATTTTACCTTCACTTTCAAAATACGGTTCCTAGCCTACGATGTATTTCCACATATGCATCGAGAAGCGACTATGATGTAGCAATAGCTGACCTTTAATGAAGGCGACTTTTGCATTTTTTTTTTGACATTCCTCACATGACAATACGAATGTGTAACAGCTAGTATTTTTCAATATTTATGATCTAATTTCTTAAGATCACGCATTAGAAAGAGGCCGTTTGCAATGACCATCTAAAGGCAGGACATTTTTATAACAATATTAGGGGGGTCGGCGCCAGGTCTTTTGAACGCGTTCAGACTTGCTTAGCGGCTTTTCTACATTAATTTCAAAATGGTCTTAGCAGTTTTGGGTGAAGGGATTCGACAGTTTTGTCTCTATTGAAGATCATTGAGATACGCTAATTAATATGACAGCAGCTGTAACCCTCTATACCGTGATGCAATGAATACGTGTCCCCAACGATATCTTCATCCCATTGGGAATGTGAGGATTGGCCCTTGAGAATGAATCTTTGCGATGGATTCTCGAATGAAGTTGGAAAAATGATCCTCAGTAGTGTCTTCTTCAAGAGTATTGTAAACCTTCTTCAAGGCCTCTTCCCATGACGACAAAATCTTCTTGACATCTACCATATTGATGTAGAAATACAATATTTGAAATAGAGGTGCTTACGTACTGTCAAACATAGACACAGGAACGCGACATTCCTTTGAAACGATATCTGGACCTGTATACAATTTCGAGAGTTTCGTGAAAACAAATGTACGGTGAATAAGTGATCGACTCATAATCAACGACCGTGAAAACAGTATACTGCTAAAGTTAATGGATCTAACAAAGAGTATGCGAGAGCGAGAGAGATGGTAGTAGGACGCACGAGGAAAAGGTCATTTTACTCACATATGGCAATACTACATTGGAATGCTTGAATTAGGCTGCCTCGAGGAAAAGGTCATTTTACTTTCACTCTCAATACGGTTCCTAGCTTACGATGTATTTTCACATAATCACGGTGAAGCGAATATAATGATGCAATATCTGACCTTTAATGAAGGCGACTTTAAACATTTGTTTTTCGACAGTCTACACATGTCAATACTACATTGGAAGTTAATGGATCTAACAAAGAGTATACGAGAGCGAGAGAGATGGTAGTAGGACGCACGATGAAAAGGTTATTTTACTTTCACTGTCAATACGGTTCCTAGCTTACGAGGGCCACATCTGGTATAGGTTTATTCGAACACTGAGAGAAGTTTGGCAGCGCAGTCTTACTGGACGTCGCGTAACTACTAAACTGTAGCCTCATAATAGATGACATCTTAATTTTAGGGTAGATGCTACCCTAAGCGATTTGATACTTACTGCCCCATACTTGTGGTATAAATGCCGCATTGAATCTTGAGCACTGGTCACTCATTGCATTGGTCTTTGATGATATACGCATATATGGACAGCTGACAGCAATCTAGATCGTACCAGGAATTATCAGAAGATGTTAAACACAAGATTTTAAAAATGACAATCATAAAATCTTGTAGAGAGCCCAATGCCTAATCCGTCAGCTGTTACGGAAGAGCAAAGTCAGTGCGTTCTGTGATTTCAATTGCGACGGTTAGAATCCTAACCTACAACAATAACACTGCACGATAGCGAGCCGCTTTAAAAACACTTGATTATTGGTACAGTGTATTATTTGAAATTCCTTTGAGCTGTTCTATACTGATGCTACGAGGCTGATTACAGAGTTTTGTTGTGTTGTCGTTGTAGGTTAGGACTTTTTGATGATTAAAGTTTTAAAAACTTCCCATATTCCTTACCTTCACTTCACCGAAAACTATTTTTTGTGATTTCTGGTGGGTACAGTGTTAAAAAGTTTACTGTGAACAGTTTTTTATAAATGACATGAAGACTGAAACTGTTCTCAAATGGTGAATTAATTAATTTTATTCACTGAGACTCAACGTAAAACCATACTTGGCCATGCGGACTAGTTTTCATTCCTGATTTTATATTTAGACTTGAACAAAAAACTATTTTTACAAAACTCTATTCACCGGTACCTGAAATCAGCAAAAAACTTTACCACAAAGTAAACGACCGATACAAAATATCAAACCAGAACAGAATTTGGTAAAACTGAATTTCTCTTCGAGTCTAAAAATAAAATCAATAATAAAAGCCAGTCCGCAGAGGCAATTTTGGTTTTACATTGAGTTTTGGTTGATAAATTTGATTAATTCACCATTCGAGAAAAGTTTCACAATCGTTATACTTAAGTTTTAAAAACTGTTTGATGATTTCCAGATTAATTACATCAACATTTCCGAAAAGTTTATTTTTTCATTCTAGGTACCGCTGAAAAAATTTAATAAAAGTAGTTTTTTATTCGAGTCTAAATATAATGTCTCTACTCAAAGCCGATCCGTGTGGTCAATTTTGGTCTAACATTGAGTCTCGGTTATTAAATTTGAGTAGTTCTCCATTCCAGAGTCATTTCATTGCCTTCATATAATTAAAGTTTTCAAGATTGATCAACTTTACTTCATAAAAAAGTTTTTTTTTGTGATTTCAGGTATTGCTGAAAAGAGTTTAATGAAAGTAGTTTTTTACAAATCACATGAACACGATAAAACTTTTCTCGAATGATGAATTAATTAAATTTATTCACCGAGTCTCAACGTTAAATTAAAATTGAACAAGCAGACCAGCTTTTGTTACTGATTTGATATTTAGACTCCAATAATAAATTATTTTTATGAAACTCTATTTAGCAGTATCTGAAATCATCAAAACCTTTTGTATGAAGTAAATGTTATCAATCTGGGAATCAAGAAGTTTTTACAACTTCAATCATAGGTAGACAATGAAATTATTCTGATAGGTATAAGTAATGAAATTTATTGACCGAGACTGTTTCCAAGACCAGAATTTCCCATGCGGATGGCTGGTACCTAAAATCACCAAAAAACTTTTCTATAAAGTAAATATATACATGATCAATTTTATCATGGCATTAGTTATTAAAGGTATTAAAGGCATTAGGGCAATTCAATTTATTCAATTATATACTTACATATTATTGAATAATGTAATTATATTTATGAATGAACAAATCTGCTATCTTGTCACCTAATTTGTGACAGAATCTCTGCCCAGTAGTATATGCATGTCACCTGTCAATCGCGCATAACGTCATATTTGCTCATATATTTACACTAACACCGCTATGTATCTCGTGTGGTCAGCGATGCTACGTAGCACACTGGCTAATGTGGTATGTTTACCATCCACGATTGTATAGGGTAACATACAAAAGTTAACATCTGCAGATATAGGTCTGGGTACCATCTCAGATTGTAAAAAGCAGATAGTAGATGTTACCCAATAACATAATGATGGTATCACATAACATCTTTACTTTTACCATCGATCTTTTAGCATCCATTTCTCTCAGTGTAGATGTAAAAGTTTTTCACCTGTACAGTAACTTGAAACTTGTTAAGAAATAGTAAATGTGAAAATTCGAATTCTTAATTTTTGTTGACGACTACGTACTTGAATCATGAAAGATTACTATTGCCTTTTTATTTACTACATACGGAATTAAACTGTAAGTAATTTCCTTACAAAATTTAATGATTGTTAGGAAGTTCTGGATACAGACGGTAATGAAATGAAAGTAATTATGTTAATGAAATTAAAGTTCCGGATTCTTAAATTTGATTTCTAACCCAACATGAAAGTTTATTTAAAAAAAAATCATTCATATCTTCATAAAATATTATAATAGAAAATGAAAAACTATTCTTGACATTTTTGAAGTAACTTGTATGGAGCATTTTTACTTTTAGGAAACTGTTAGGGGAAAATTAAGTATAGTCAGGAATATGTGGTCGAAAGAAGGTTCAAAACCTAAAATCATCTGTCGATGAAAAAACTCTCACTGATGGAAGGCTTTGAACTTAAAATCTACCATCGATAGTAAAAATTTTATCGAAGGAAAGTTTTAGATCTAAAATCTTGTTTCGTTGTTGAAATTCTTATCGAAATGGGTTTTAGATCTAAAATCTTATTTCGTTGTTGAAATTCTTATGGAAAAGAGGTTATAGATCTAAAATCTTGTTTCGTTGATGAAATTCTTATCGAAAAGAGGTTCTACATCGAAAATCTTGTATCCTTGGTAAAATTCTGATCAAATGTACTCCACGGCATGAAGCAGCATATGTACACCCAGCTCGTTTAATTCTGTCCCTTCCGGTCACTCGTTTTCTTTGTCTTACCTATACCTTCCTTTATGTGATAAACGATGACAACAGATACCGGAAGGGACAGAATTAAACGAGTTGGGTGTACCCCATAACGGCGTGTTGCCGCGTTTTTCGTTCCGCTATAGACTGCGTGCGTTTAGAGTAGCTGCTACCCTAAACTCGTCAACCGGCGCGGTGCGATAGTGGCGCCCCGTTGCATTATGGAGACGTATCCCTACTCGAAAAGGAGGATAGAAAAGTATAGGATTTTTTCCAATATTTTCCTATCCTATTTTTGGCACGAATTAATTCTATATTTTTCTATCCTAACTAAAGTGGATAGAAATTGATAGGATTTGTTTCGATATTTTTCTATACTACGTTCGTCACGAATTTCATTAATTTTGTTTGGAAGTTAATTAACTTTACTAAAATAGGTCGTAAGGATTAAGACAAATAAAAGGAACAAACGAGTATTGGTTAGCCAAATAACTCGAACACACTTTCGCGGTAACCTTACGCACTTGCCCAGGCATAAAAACTCCAACGGAGTAGGGAGAAAAGCCCGGGCAAGCGGATATCTTTATTAAATCCCAAAGTACAAAGAAAGTACAATTTAACCCGCGGAATTCGATCGCACACATTCATACACGCACCCAACGACCAGACTCTTACCTCGTGCCGCTGCACACTTAACCTACACGGATCTTTCTTATTTTCTAATTGCAGTCTTAAACTCGGCGCTGCCTCGCACAATCTTCAACTCAATGGCCGCAAGGGGCCGGGTGCACTTCACAAAAAAACACAGTCCTCTGGGGCGCCTCGACTTCTCGCAGGAACCGACCCAGGGAGACGAGCGACACAGGGTCGCCGCGTCAAGTGCAGCCCGGGAGATGGCACGCAAAAAAACTCACACGTGGCCAAATCTTCCACTTTCAACGCACGCAAAATAATAGGCAGTTCTCGCACGCTAAGACCGCTGATAACACCAATACAAAAATTATCACACCAATAACTCACGAGAGACCGTACCGTCAACCGAAAACTATTCCGCGTCGAAGCCGGAACAGAACTGACGTCACGCTCGCGGGGCCAGACGCAATTCACCGCGAGATCCCCTCCAGATATGCTCGCGCATCACATTCGCGCCTTCGCGGCGACAATCGGCGGTATAGGGCCTTATCGAGATGCAACAGAACCGAACATCCCGCCCGCCTTTGTCCGACGGACGAACACTCTACCCTACAACTAATCTTCTCCGTCTAGATGGAGTGGACAAAGTCGAGCGATGTGTCGCTTAAATGAAGCGGTGGCAGTCTTCACTGTAACGACTCGGACCAGGCCGTCGGGGCCCTGGTGGATTTCAGTGATTCGACCCAGAGGCCATTTTGATGGCGGATAACGATCGTCCTTTAGGAGAACTAGTCGACCCACAACAAAATTCTCATGTGGAACTCTCCACTTTTCGCGCTCTTGCAAGTGGAGAAAGTATTCTGAGGACCAACGCTTCCAAAACTGATTCATAATGCGTTGAAGCAACTGACCTACTCAAGCGATTCTGAGGAACATCGGGAATATCGGCTTCTGGGAGTAATCCAGAGGAACTTCCGTTCAGGAAATGGAACGGAGTCAACGCATGAAGGTCGTCTGAATCCGTACTAAGGGCACTCAATGGACGCGAATTAAGACAAGCCTCAATTTCTACAAAGACAGTGGACAGCTCCTCGAATGTGAGGGTGTGTTCACCCACCGCCCGCTTTAAATGATGCTTGACGGATTTGACCCCAGCTTCCCACAAACCGCCATAATGGGGAGCGCTTGGTGGAATGAAAGTCCACTCGGTGCCATCGTTAGCAAGAAGTGAAGCAACCCGGTGGTAGAACTCCGAAGCCCGATGAAACATATCCTTAAGTTCAGCATCCGCCCCTTTGATATTAGTGGCGTTGTCGCTATAAAGCCGGTGGAAAATGCCACGTCTACCTACAAACCGTCGATACGCGCAAATGAAGGAAGCAGTCGTAAGATCGCTAACCAGTTCAAGATGAATGGCCCGTGTGGAGAAGCAGACGAAAACTGCGATATACCCCTTATACGACTTGTGCCCTCGACCCTTTGTCGTACGCACCTGAATGGGACCTGCGTAGTCTAGACCCGATATAGCAAATGGGCGTCCGATAGTCACCCGATCGGCAGGAAGATCACCCATCAACTGCTGGACCTTTTGCAGCTTAACCCGCTGACACGTTACGCACTTTCTTATAATAGATTTCACAAGATGATTTCTGTCAAGAATCCAGACCTGTTGCATTAAAATGCTGGATGTCAAAGTGGGGCCACCGTGCAAATAAAGATGATGTGAATGCCGAACAAATAATCGACTAAGCGTGGAATTTTGCGAAAGAATCGGGGGATGCTTTTGTTCAGACGTAAGATTAGAGTGGGACAATCTACCTCCTACGCGCAGAACTCCATCGTGATCTAAGAACGGATTTAATTTCAGAAGGCGACTACGCTTCGGTAATTCTTTCCCTGATTTTAGTCGATTTATTTCCTCGACGAAATCACTAACCTGTGCTAATCGAATGACTACAAGTCGTGCAGCAGATAACTCATCGGAAGTGATAAACGAAGGTAGTCGATCCTCGCCTTGGGCGCGCCTATGCAGATGAACCAGCGGTCGCTTACACAAGGCTACTATGCGAATCAACTGAGTCAACGAGGAGAAACGATTAAAAAGAGTCGATTCCGCAGGCCGAGCCTGGGTATGGAGAGTTCGTGAAGTTTCAGAAGTTTGCGGCCAATGTTCACGAGGTTGAGAAAGCCACTGAGGTCCACGCCACCATAGATCACTCCGAGCCAGATCAGCAGGCTCGCAACCACGAGTAGCTAAATCTGCCGGATTCTCCTTAGTGGGCACGTGCGACCAAGTGGCAGATGGTAGCTCCGTTTGGATATACGATACTCTATTTGCGACAAATGTCTTCCAATTGCATGGGTCTTTGCGTAGCCACATAAGCACAATCTGGCTGTCAGACCATACGAAGACAGGAAGAGAACGAAGGAAATCTAGCTTTCTAACGTGAGTGGTAAGTTTTACTAGCAGAGCCGCCCCACATAGCTCCAAATTCGGTATACTAACAGTTTTAACCGGCGCGACCTTAGATTTAGCAGAGATCATTGAGATATGGACTCGACCGTCACTCTCCTTAACCCGCAAGTATACTACAGCAGAATATGCACGAGAGGAAGCGTCTGAAAATCTGTGGATCTCACACGAACGGGCAGCCGTAACTCCCAGCCAACGATCGACGGACAGTGAAGTCAATGCGTACAAAGAGTCGCAGTAGGCATGCCAGCGCTCACGAAATTCAGTGGGCAGTGGAGAATCCCAGTCGCATTTCTGGATCCATAGATCCTGCATTAGAATTTTTGCAATCACCGTAACTGGAGCAAGCCACCCTAGGGGATCGAATAAACGAGAAATAGCGGAGAGGATACCTCGTTTGGTTGAGGCTGTCGCCAACTCTTCAATATCATCAGCTTGAAACCTAAATTATCTCGCATAGGGCTCCACTGAACACCGAGTGTTTTCACCGAAGAATCTGTTACAATAGCTTTCGAGGAACCTTGCTCTACCCGAGGAGGAAGGAGGTCGGGGTGATTGGCAGACCACTTATCCAATCCTATTCGCGCAGAGCCTAGTAACGAGATGAGTTCGTCTCGCTTCGTGATAGCAGTGGGCAAATCGTCCGCGCCTGCAAAGGTATCGTCTACGTATGTCTCCGATTGGAGACATGCAGCGCCTAGTGGAAATCGAGTGCCTTCATCAGGAACTAACTGTTGAAGTGTGCGAATCGCCAAATATGGAGCGCAAGCCGTCCCATAGGTGACGGTATTTAAGCGATAATCGACGGGATCGGAGTCAGGTGAAGCTGCCCATACTATTCTCTGGGAATCTCGATCTTTGGAGTTTACTCGAACCTGGCGAAACATTTTTACAATATCAGCAGAGAAAGCAAAGGAATAACGACGCCAGTTCAATAGAATTCAAGATAGGTCTCCTTGGAGCGGAGGACCTTTTAAGAGGAAATCATTCAACGAATAGCCATCCCGAGTTTGTCGCGAAGCATCAAAAACGACCCGGAGCTTCCATGAAACATTCGATACCTGCACTACGGCATGGTGTGGCAAATACCATGCGTTTCCCTGCTGAATCTCGTTAGACGGAATCCGCGACATGTGTCCCAGTCTCTCGTACTCCCCCATGAAGCTGCAGTACGCGGCAGACAGTTTGGGATCACGTGCAAGACGGCGATGAAGAGACGCAAGGGACCGTACAGCCATTCTACGAGTTTCAGTGGCCACCAATGGTAAACTCGGCTTTAGGGGAAGACGAACTTCATACCGACCCTATAAATCGCGGCAATGCGTTTCTCGAAATAAACGTTCGCAGGATTCATCTTCTGGTTTCAGGGTACGAGCAGTTGAGGGTACCTCCTCGAGTTGCCAAAACCGCTGGATTGTTTGATCGAGGTTGCATGTACTACAATGCAAAACTTGTGAGGTCAAAGGAACGTCTTTCACCGCCCGCCGTGAAGCATCCACAGGCAGAGAACCAGAAATAACCCAGCCGAAGGCGGTATTTTGAGCAATGAGACGCGAAGAAGGAATGCGTTTCAATCCCGAACGAAGCAACAGTCCGTAGGCATCGGCACCTAAAATTATATCTATCTTATTTGAAACGCAAAATTCCGGATACGCCAAGGAAAATCCTTCTAACTGCGAGAAATCGAAATTTTCAATAGTTTCCGTCGGCAAATACGAGGTGAGTCTGGGAAGAACGAGAGCTTCCGTTTCAAGATGAAATTCAGAATCGATTTGGGATCGCAGAGCAAAGTGGGTTTTCGATCGGGCAGTGCCTGCGGTACTGGCGCCCAATCCTGATAGCGTCACAATAGTGCGCTGCTTTCGCAGCCCTAGAAGTTGTACAATTGATTCTGATACAAAGGATGATTCAGATCTCTGGTCCAAAAGAGCTCGAGCGCAAGTATTATTACCATTTGGTAAAATCACCGGGACCTGTGCAGTAGCGAGGATAACTTTACGCCGCGTTGATGGAAAGCTCGAAGCATGCAAACTAACAACAGGCTTGTCGACTGTTGTCCTATCATCGTCGTGTCGCGAAGTTGGAGCGTTGCTATGCGACTTCAAATGAAGTGCCGTATGATGCTTACGTTGACAGACCGAGCAACGTCCAGAAGAAGGACAGGTGTTTACTCGATGCTGTCCAAGACAATTATAACACAATTGCAAACGCTTAACCGAAGAAACACGATCACAGGGACTTTGATTTTGAAATTTGTGGCACCTTATAAGAGGGTGGGACTTGGAACAAAGAGGGCACCGTGAAGAACCTCTATCAGAAGAGCGAGCAGTACTAGCATGAAAAACTTTTCGCGGTGGAGGGCCCGCCGCAGGTGATGAGAATGAGCGCTTTTCTACTCTACGCTCCAAGGTAGACATTCCAAGACCCTGCGTTCTCTTTTCAAGAAACTTGACGAGATCCGAGAACCCTGGAAGCGAATTCAGAAAATCATCATCTTCTCGGAGAGAAGAATCCCTTTCACACAATTCTGCTTCCCAGAGCTTTCGCGAATCCGAATCCAACTTCCCAGAGAGCATAAACACGAGCCAGAAGTCCCAGTGTTTAACCGGCAATTTAAGGTTAGACAAGGAACGTACAATACTTTGAGCTACGTCGACGAATGAGCGTAGCTCGGAGGCTGATTCCTTTTTTACCTGTGGGATTTCCATAAACGAAGTTAGCAGCTTGTTAATTATCAAACGGGGGTTAAAATAGCGGGTCTTGAGAGCTTGCCATGTGCTGGCATAGTTGGCACTCGTAGTAGCGACATCTTTAATGAGGTCTGCCGCACTTCCGGTTAAACATGACTTTAAATATTGCAATTTAGTTGCATCTACTAATTGAGGGGCCTCATGCACAAGAGTAGTGAAGAGATCGCAGAAACTAGCCTAATCCTCGTATTTACCCGAAAAGGTGGGTAGAGGAATGCGTGGGAGTTTTGCGATACTAGATCCTCTCCCTTCCGAAACGTTCGCGTCATCTACTGGGCCCGCGAGCGTGCTATCGGTCGCTTGCTCGATTTGCGAGCGAAGCGTTAAACACTCATCGTCCGAGCTTTCGTAACCGCTTTGAATTCGAGAAAACACATCTTGTTCGACATACGCCTCGGATTCGGCATCATCCTTCCCAACAATCTCGGAATGAGTCATCCGGACTTCCTTCCACACCTCTCTTAAATCCTCGAGACGTGACTCTATTATATCTTTACTCAGTGTTACTCGCGGTTTACATATCAATCGCGTGCGAATTTTATTAATTTCCTTCTCCCGCGCAAGCTGTATAGCTATAAGTTTCTTTGAAGCTAAAGGAGCCATAGTGAGATACACGAGGAAAAAGAGGAAACTTAATTATACTATTCGTAACAAGATTATTACAATGGTCAGAAACGCAAAGAATCAGTCACGGTTTACACCGTGAAAGGTTTACTCGCGACGATAAGGACCTAACTTAATAAAATAATATATTGTAGAATACAGTAATAATTAAACTTAATAATAACTTAATACACATCCGTAACACGGGCAATGCGCTCCACACAGTGTTTCTTTCTAATCTTCTATCACAGCGCAACGCGTTCGAACGATGACCGATCGTTCTAGCAGCACGGGCTTCCGAGAACCGCCAAACCGTGCCGGTCGCAACGCGCGCGCGGGGTAACAAAGACCGAGCTTCGCCGTCAAACTCCGCGCACGAAACAAAGGCCGAGCGGTATCGAAGAAATCGCGCGCAAGAAACAAAGACCGAGCGTCACCGGCAACTCCGCGCACGACACAAAGGCCGAACGGAATCGGAAAAATCCCGCGCACGAAACAAAGACCGAGCAATCACACACTGAATTATAACGCAATTACAAGTGGGAAGCTTCGACTTACATAGCCACCAATCACTCGTTCCTCACCCGGGACACCATGTTTGGAAGTTAATTAACTTCCAAACAAATTTTTTGTTTTTAAATTTTTTCCTCATTGTATACAAAAAAAATTTTTTTTATTTTTAATTTTATTATTATTTTTTATTTAATTCAAATATTTTTTAACTTTTTTTAGTTGATTTAATTATCTTAAGAAAGTTGTTCTCAAGCGGTCACCTATCCAAGTAGTGTTCCCCACCAAGAATACTTGACTAGAAACAACGATCGCGCGCGACACCGACCACTGGTCTACCACTGTCGATCACATATCAGTAACGTAATATGATATTTCTGTTACACATTAAAATTTTTGAAAATTCTTATTTATCTCAAAAACGGCCAGAGATAAGAAAAATAAGACAAAATTTTGGAGGCTATTGAAAGGGGGGATCCCATTGAGTCGGCTAATGCGTATATACGAACGAATTTTGAAAATTAGCAAAACTGAAAATTTTCAAAATTCTCAAATATCTCGAAAACGGCAAGAGATAAGTAAAATCTGACAAAATTTTGGGGGGTGTATCGATAGGGGGGATGACCTGGAGTCGATTATTTTATACATGCAAACAGATTTTTGAAATTTGCAAAACTGAAAATTTGCAATTTTTCATATATCTCGAAAACGGCAAGAGATACGTAAAATCTGACAAAATTTTGGGGGGTGTATTGATAGGGGGGATGACCTCGAGTCGGTTAATTCATACATGTAAACAGATTTTAAAAATTTGCAAACCTGAAAATTTTTTAAATTCTCAAATATCTCGAAAATAGCAAGACATAAGCGAAATCTTGATAGTAAAACAACAATTGCTGGGATACACACACATGCGCGCGCGCGGACACACGCGCGTATTTTTTTGTTCTTCAAGTGGTCTGTTCCATAGTTTTCGTTGTCCAGGTGTTCTGCACCATAGTTTTTCGCCGTCTCTAGGTCGACTGCTCCATAGTTTTCGGTATCCAGGTGGTCCGCTCCATAATTTTCGTTGTGCAGGTGTTCCGCACCATAGTTTTTCACCGTCTAGGTCGACCACTCCATAGTTTTCGTTGTCCAGGTGTTCCGCACCATAGTTTTTCGACGTCTAGGTCGACCGCTCCATAGTTTTCAGTATCTAGGTGGTCCGCTCCATAGTTTTCGTTGTCCAGGTGTTCCGCACCGTAGTTTTTCGCAGTCTAGATCGACCACTCCATAGTTTTCGGTATCTAGGCAGTTAACTCCATAGTTTTCGTTGTCCAGGTGTTCCGCACCATAGTTTTTCGCCGTCTAGGTCGACCGCTCCATAGTTTTCGATATCTAGGTGGTCCGCTTTATAGTTTTCGTTGTCCAGATGTTCCGCCCCATAGTTTTTCGCCTGGACGGTGAAAAACTACGGTGCGGAATACTTAGACACCGAAAACTACGGAGCGGTCGACCTGGACGGCGTAAAACGACGGTGCGGAATACCCAGACACCGAAAACTACGGAGCGGTCGACCTGGACGGCGAAAAACTACGGTGCGGAATACCCAGACACCGAAAACTACAGAGCGGTCGACCTGGACGTCGAAAAACTACGGTGCGGAATACCCAGACACCGAAAACTACGGAGCGGTCGACCTGGACGTCGAAAAACTACGGTGCAGAATACCCAGACACCGAAAACTACGGAGCGGTCGACCTGGACGGCGAAAAACTACGGTGCAGAATACCCAGACACCGAAAACTACGGAACGATCGACCTGGACGGCGAAAAACTACGGTGCGGAATACCTAGACACCGAAAACTGCGGAGCGGTCGACCTGGACCGTAAAAATATAAAAATCACATTTTGTTTCGTTTTGATAGAATTTCTATAAATTTTTAGGATACATAATGATAAAAGTGTAATGAGATACATTTGGATTGATTCTCTATACACGATTGGGATAGAAATTTATTGATTTTACCTAATGGATAGAAAAATATTAACATTGGCTTTACTTGAAGTATTCAGATAGGATAAGAATTGATAGATTTACATTATGTGCCAAAAATAGGATTCAAAAGCATACGAATCACGCAGAATTTCTATACTTTTCTATGCTTTTCTATCCTCCTTTTCGAGTAGGGATGTACGGTATTGCTCATTCATTTAGGGTGCTTGGTGGCACTGACAGAACAGGAGCTACGCCAAACTTCTCTCAGTGTACATTTCAAAAGTAATTACGGGGAGAATAGTACGTACGACGAAAAGATCCGGGAGACGCGTCATAAGTTGTCTACAAGGGCGCACGCATTTGAAAGTTTATAGAGGTACAGATGACAAAAGTGCGGTATGAATGACCGTGAAAACTAAATGTTCTTGTCACGACAAATATAAGCTCGGCAATGAGTGCGAGAGAGAAGGTAGTAGTAAACAGCATGACGAGGACTTTTACGTATCACTGCGGTTCCTCGCGCATAGAGCGATCTGAGTTGGTATTCCTATAGGCGGCGGCCTTCGGCCGCGGATGTTTATTCATAATAATAGTAAATTGTTAATAACAATTTGATGGTTATGGTTGGATTAGGTCATTAATTATATGGAATAATAATATGTAGTACACATGTTTCTCAACCTTCACAATCTTCGATTATTAAATTGTATAAGAAATTGTTTACAATTTCCCTTTCACTCGTGACTTTGTCCCCCTACTCTCACGACCTTCACCTGTCATGCGTGACATGATCAAATAAATAATTAATTGTTTAAATGAGGTAGGGTGGGGGTATATAGGGCCGGATGGGAGGTAGGGTGGGGATATACAGGACCGGATGGGAGGTAGGGTTGGGGTATACAGAAATGGCTTAGTTATACTACTATTATAGTTTTTTTTTGCAAAATCTCTAGTCGCATATTTTGGCAAACAACAAAAATGTCGCTTTTATAATACCTCAGTATAGGGATTATATGTTAAAACTTTCAAATTTTACGACGTATATCTCGAGTTAGGTACGGCTGCGTCCCTTAAAATTTTACCAGCTCGTAGATAACACAATAAAGAACACATCTAGCAAATTTCAAGATTTTTTGTAGAAAATGAATTTTTGGAGGAACTACCTTAATCTCAGAAAGTTATTCTAATGAGAATTATATGAGAGAATCTTTCGAAGATTGTATACTGCAGCATAATCTGATATTTTCATAATATGACTTCTATGTTTCCGAATAGCTATTTTTGATAATTAAACCTTGTGGAATACAACTGCTGAAAAAATTAAACAGACGAGTGTCATTCTAGTACAATTGATATCATATACACTCAATTCAGAACAACATGATAGGACTTTTAAAACGTGAACCTACTGCTGCTAGAGATATAGCATCCGATGCCGATCACACAGCTTCTGATAAAGTATATACACTCTTTACATTAAGTAACATTTTTGTGTGCATATGTGTCCGATTAAATATTATTATATCTGTATAAAAGAACATCAGATAATAACGGAAGATGTAGTATTGAAGAAGTCATCGATCGATCGCTTTGTTTACTCCATCGAAAATGATCAATATCGCGTTTGCATATTTACGAATATGAATAAATTCAATTTGTTTTCGAAAATCATTGTCGGTGTTTCTAAAACTTTAGTCATTTAAGGTAAACTAAAAATATTTGTTTAAACAGTTATATAATATATATTTCTGGAGCATATTAAAATGGTATGCGGACATCCCAGTTTTTTGTACAATATAACAAAGAGATAATCTCAAGATCTACTTGAACGTTTTACATTGGAAGCCATGTTCAAATTAGGGGGTAAGTGGCCAAGTACTGTTCAAATAAGAGTCATTTTACTGTATTTTAATTTAATTAATTTTATTTATTTTAGTAAAATATTTTTCAAACTATTTATCGTAGAGAAAAAGTTATAAAGGTAAGTTGTGGAACATGAAAAGGGTCCTGGGTAGAATCTGCATTCGTATGTTCTATTTCAAATGCTTTTAATCATAAAACAAGGCGGAATAGACATCCGGTGCGCGAACGAATCAACCACCGGGATAGGCTTTAGGTACGCGATATTTGGGAATGATATTTCCGGGAAACATGAAATTAACCTTTTTGATTCAGTAGGCGTAAAATGGCCATTTTACGCCCCGTTTTTGGGGCGTAAAACGATCAATGTATTAAGATAAGGATGTTGCTCAGTCTGTTTCTGTTATTACTGCTTTTTCTTATTTATAAGTTAAAAGAAATGGCCAAAATTGAAATATCCGCGTCGTTACGTTACGGTTTGATGTAAACGGAAAGCGCGCGAAAAAAGCGATATTTGTGATTAGTTCGCGAAAGTATGATCTGAATGAGGTTCCGAAGAAACGACGATCGGTGTGAAAAAAAGAGAATACATAGTAGTCTGTCATCGGTTTTGAACCTTGAGTTGTTCAATTGTGTATAATTATTATAATCGCACAATAAATTTATTATATATCAAATAATTGTATACATTGAGTGAAATGATGTGTGGGTAACCGAGTCCACCTGAAGTTTTAGCGCGATCCGTTACCGGGCTAGCGCAGAATACGTGGCAACGATATGTTGCCCGGTGCCACAGCGTTGGACACTCGAGACGTCGAAGCGCGCTGTGTGCAGGTCTTGAACCATCCTCTGCGCTTCCCTGTCCCGGGCTTCTCCAGGTGATCTTGGCTTGAAGCTGCGGTAAAATTGGCGTTAGGTTAAGGTAAGAGAGCTCTCAATAGGAAGTGTCGAATGATTAAATTCAAATCTATATCCTAAACTGATTTACTATGTAAACTATAATGTATTATTTCCAGATAATAAAATCTTTTCCCTTGTTTCGGCTTTTCCCTCTTATTCGTGAGGGTTTTTGCGCCGAAGCAAATGGTACATTTTCCGCGAATATCGAGTGTGTTTTCTTTATCAACGATATCATTCATATAAGCCTAACCTAAATTTTAACCTTTTAAAACAAACAAAATCTCATAACCTAAGATTCTTAAACAGAGTCATCATTGTCAAAAATGGCCATTTTTCACACCTACTGAATCAAAAAATTATGTTCGTATCACGGGCGTAAACTTTTACACCCTTGATACGAAAATAACTATTTAATTTATTCAAATACAATTTTTATTCAAGGGGAATAGATTCTTAGATACTGAACTACATGTTTCGCATTTTTCAGCATTCAATATCAAGTGTACTTTTAGTAATCTTTGGTAAAAAGTGTGTCACATTAGATAAACGCCGCTCCCTTATTCGTTGAAAATGGGATGCAACTGCCAAAATTAAAATTTCGACAACTTTTAATTCAACTAAAATAAAATTTTTATTGCTAATAATCATTTAATATTTTTAACAAACACTGTTTTGGTAAAATAAGCATGTATCCTTTCCTCTGCAATTCGAAGCTTTGTACGCCGAAGCATCAAAGTTTTCATGATAAACAACTTAATGTGGTCAAATGGTTTAAAACTACAATTAAACTTTAAAGTTATAAATAAACTTCTAACTAATACTTAAATATATAGGTAGAGTTCCGCGAACGTATCGCTAAATTTGCGCGAAGAATGTGTGATACATGGACATGAGGAGTTAGTCAGTACTTTTCCTTTTCTTGTTTATCTTACTCGTAATAATTGAGTTCATCTTCCTTAGTTTTTCATGTAATTCGTTTTTTGTTTTCCCTTCTTCTTGGAGTTTTTTTATAAGCTTTTGTTATAAATTCAAGTTTATCTGGACTGAATGTCCGCCTTGGAGACCTCCCTTGTAGCTGCTTGGCTTTGTTCAAAGTTATACACCTGTTCTGCAATTCATGCCTCGTCTACATAATTTGCGTTAGGTCACGTACAAGCTTTGCGGATGGTTGATTCCACACAGAATCCCATTTATCAGCGGCGAAGACAACGTCGTTCATTAGTCATATCTAAGGAAAATGAAACATTCAAATTACAGTCACATACTTAGGTTGAATATTGGTATTGTTGTTGTTATTGTTATTATTATCATTTCAATAATAACTTTAACAAAAACATTGGTTTCTTATGGCGCTCAATCTGTACGAAAAGTGAGAATTTTTCGCTCAAATCTCTACCAGATCAGCGTGAAATGTCACTGCAACCACGCCCAAACCATGAGGTAGGTGATGGCATTGTTGGTACTGAGAGTATGAACGAGAAGGTCATCTCTGCCCTCAAGCCAAGTTGTTGGTCATTTCAAAAGAATTGTCCATGCAATGACTTGTCGACATGCCTTCCCTCCAACATACGGAGTTGTTCCTTCCGTATGTTAGCCCTGAGACGCACTGGGCACAGATTGATCACTGATTCAGCTTCCTGTGCACCACTACGTCCCACGTTGAAAACCTGACCAAGGTTTCGCGCCGCTCGTTCCGCCGCATTATACCTTCCCCAGAATTTCATGCTGATGAACTAGCATCATCAGGGGATCCTCCGTTCGATTAATCACGTCGCAAGCTGTCTCGAGGACTAATCGGACATGCATACACTCCAGGCTTAAAAGGCCACGACCTCCCATATTTCGGGGCAAATACAGTCGTTCCACGGAAGATCTTGGATGCAAACTGCGTTGCATACAAATCATCTTCCGTGTGCTTCGGTCAAGATCCCTTAGATCGTCAACGTTCCACTTCAGTGCTCCAAATGAAGAGAGCACTGGTGATACGGCCAACATATTCGTGGCTGCCACCTTATTTCTCCCGGTCAATTCTGATGACCAGATCTGACGGAGAATGCGCCGGTATTTCTTAATGATGGTGGTTTTAGCAGCCTGCACATCCTGGACATGCCTTTGAGGTACGCCCAGGTATGTGTAGGCTTCTTCGGCGCTAAGGTGGCGGATGACATTTCCGTTGACGAGCTCCATATCGTTGTTATGGGAGCCTGACCTTCCTCTGTGCAAATGAACGACTGCACACTTGTCCAATCCGAATTCCATGCCAATATCTCTCGGGTATGTGAGGGCGATGTTCAGAGATCGATGTAATTGATCCTCGCCTGATGCGTATAATTTAAGATCGTCCATATAGAAAAGATGGGTGATCTTATGTACACGTTCACCAGGCGGTCCACACATGTACCCTTGAGATTTCCGGAGAGCAACGGATAGAGGCAATAGTGAGATGCAGAAGAGCAGAGGATTCAGAGAATCTCCCTGATAGATACCTCTTTGGAATTGAACCAGTCTAGACATGGTTCGACGCTTGCCCGATGTCATGACAAAGCGTGTTTTCCAAAGAGGCATCAGGTCTTTTACAATTCTCACTATGTTTCGGTGGACATGAAGGCGTTTGAGCAACAAGCTTAAAAGCTCGTGCGATGTTGAGTCATACGCCTTCATGTAATCCAGCCAGGCTATCGACAGGTTACGCTTGTACTGGACTGCGTCCTGACAAACACACCTGTCGATAAGCAAGTTGTCCTTGCAGCTGGATACACCCATTTTGCAGCTTCGTTGTTCTACTATCCGTTGCCACGCCGGTTTCACGGATTTCTCAATACGTTCTTCCAAGATGTTAGTGAACAATTTGTATAACGTATTGAGACACGTGATCGGTCTATGGTTTCTCGGATCGGACAAGTTTCCCGATTTTGGGATCAGTTTCGTTCGGCCCTCCACCAGCCAGTGCGGAATGGGTTGGTCTCCATTTATGTAAGAGGTGAATATTCGGGCTTGGTGTTGATGGACAGAAGTGAACTTCTTCCACCAATAGTTGTTAATTCCATCCCAGCCCGGCGAGGAGAAATTCCTCGCTCCTGTGATGGCATTTTTCACCTCTAAAGCACTGACGGGTGGGCAATCTTCACTTTATTGTGTGACTTCGTCGCACAACTCGGTGAAGATTTCAATACCTGGAGTGTCTGCATTAAGCCTAGATGTTCTCTCGTAGATGCTCCCCCAGAATTCCTCAACTGCGGCCATCGACGGAAACTCGCTTGAGGCTGCGATACGATGTTTGAAGAGGTTGGAAGGATTCGTCCAAAATATTGCATTTTGTCGAATTCCATCCTCCCGCCTTTGCAGCCTCTTTTTGGCATCCGCCAAACCCGAATTTTATCCGCCAAACGTTGCTTGATGTTGAGCAACTTCAGCTTGTTCAGTGTGTGATAGTACGTCCGTAGTTGTTGTGTGAACTTCTTGACTTTTGCCGTAAATGAACGGCCAGATGTTAAATAGTCGATCACACACTGAACTCGGGAAGCGAGCTTCCGTGTCAGTCGAATCTTGCCGTTCAATTGAGACATGCGTTTTGTAATCTGCCGACTCCCCGATATCTGTGTAAGATTTCGCGGAGTCACCAGATCACTTGCAGCCTCGTAAACGGCACAATTGACTTGCCACAGGACGCAGTCATCTGGAAGAGCATCCAGAAGTAGGCTATTTGCTCTGTCTAATTCTCGTTGTATAGGCAAAATTTGACAACAAAAATTTAGGCAATTATAGGCAAAATTTTTGTTGTCAAATTTTGCCTAAACACGAGTGTCGTGCTTTCGTAATGTGGAGCATCTCTCCCAGCACCGCGTACGGGCTCAGTTGTTATTGCCCGCACATCCGGTACCGGTTGACAGCTGGGAACAACGAAACCCGTCCGCCTCAGATAAGCCACATAATCTCTCAGTTGTTGTTGAGAAAAGCGATCTGACAGTTCGGGATGCATTACTGCAAACCGACTATGCATTCGCGCCATGTAGCCCCTCTGTTGCGGACAGCTCTCCTCGTAGCAGCGCATTAGATCTTGCCTGAGATCCTCCGTCCACTGAAATCGTCCGTGGGAATGAAAATGTCGTTGTCCCGGGACAACCGTTTCGGCTCCTCCACCTCGGGACTGGGCTGCATCCGAAGCAGCCCGATGGTCAGGAGCCCTGCGCGTTATTCTGTGAGTAACCGCAAATACAGGGAGTAGGGTGGTTAGCCCTACTCCCCGTTGTTATGCCTCTCTCGTTTGTCTCTTACCTCGCCATCCACTGGGGTTGGTTACCCAATCTCTGGCAAGGTTACTAAGAGTCCAGGGCCCACCGGCTTTAATAAGCACACGTGGAGGTGAGAATAGGCCATTTGGGAAGATAGGCTAAGATGCGGCTTTTTGCATAGCCGCATTGTGTTACGCACCATTCCCTTTGGGCCCCCCTAAAGCCACACTAAGCTTTAGGGATGCAATATAAATAAGTGGGAAGGTTGAAATACATTCATATGCCTTCGAACAATAAATGAAATTGCACTGCAGAATTAAAATAGTTTTTTTCGTATTGGATGAATTTTGGGACATTTCTATCAATTAGGGGTGGCTTTAGGGGTGCCATACACAGAATATGAATGGTTGAAATTTATTCTTATGCCTTTGAACAATAAATCAAATTGAAATGTAGATAAAAAAATTGTTTCTGCGTATTGGATGAATTTTGGGACATTTTTAAAAGACAACAGTTATCTGCATTACTAAGCTTCTTGGAAGATTGTATCTCTTTAATAACTTCTACATTTTCATCTTCTGACAATTTTGCACTTTCTTCTTCACTACCAGTGCTCTTGTCTTTGCTATCAATGTTATCGTCCTTTGAGTTTGGTTCCTGTAAATTACTTTTAGATTAGATTATTCACACACAAAGAAGAATATTTAGTAGATAGAACAAAATTTTAGTTCCATATGCTGTTTTTTTATCAAGCGGAAGAAAACATTTTATTTGATTCAAACATGGGTCCATGGTTGACATAATCATACCCTGGTAAAAAAAAGTCGGAAAGAAACGGAAAGAAATTCATTCCGAGGGATTACGAACGATTCAGGCCCAATTTCATATTTGTATCCGCGTCATTACACTGAAAAAAACATCTGAGTTTCACCATTACCTACTGCGGTACTGCGTTTTCGCCGTTTCGGAGCTCCCAGAACTCCGAATAGTGAAAATGCAACACGGGCGGTAATGGGGAAACTCTGACGTTTTTTCAGTTTACCAGCTTTTCCGGTCGCATTTACTTTTCGTTTGTTTCCGTACATTCAATCCAAATGATTCCGAACTTAGAGACTTAACTTTATCATTCCACACCATTCCATCCGTTCATTCCGTATGATTCCAAAACGATTCCAATCATCTTTATATTCCCGTATCTTTCCGTCCATTCATTCCGAACAATTCCGAAGCGAATCCCATCCCTGCCGAAAAAAAACTGTAGAAAACTATTGAAACCTACTCATTTCTTACAGTAATTAAGAAGTTTTAATAGGGTTAATGTGGTAGCGCCAGCTCTACGTATACATATTCTATAATGCAGAATATGGCTGACTATGTTTTATATTTTACGATAATTTAACTATACATAATGTATATAATCCAATGGTGAATTTCTATGTTAATGTGTATGTAGAAGTAATTCACAATACAAAATGTATATGTTTTAACAAGTTTCAGCGTTAGTAAGTTTTCACCATGATTTTACTATAAAATTTGCATAAGTTTGAATATGGTTTTAATGTATCACTAAAGCCAATAAGTGTTCGTATGGATTAACTCGTTAAAGTCAAATAATTGTCAATATGAGTAATTCAGATATCGGCCGAAAAAAAATTGTAGAAAACTATTGAAACCTATTCATTTCTTACAGTAATTAATGTGTTTTGATAGAATTAATATGTTTTGAATATGTGCCAGCTCTACGTATAGGTACATATTCTATAATGTAGAATATGGCTGAATATGTTTTATATTTTATGATAATTTAACTATACATAATATGATCCAATGATGAATTTCTATGTTAATGTGTACGTAGAAATAGTTTACAATACAAAATGTATATGTTTCATCGCTAGTAAGTTTCTACCATGATTTTACCATAAAATTTGTAGATGTTTGAATATGGATTTCACGCATCACTAAAATCAATAAGTGATTGTATGGATTAACACATTAAAGTCAAATAATTGGCAATATGGGTAATTCAGATAAGTTTTAAGATTCATCGAATGATCCATATTGCTAATTATTGGATTTGAATCTGGCAATCCGTATAAATACTTATTGACTTTAGATTTTCACTCTATAACGCGTCTTGGTTATCTTTCATCAACCTACTATAATCTGCAGTAGCGTAATGGTTAAGGCGTCGGCTTCGTAATCTGAGCGTCGCGGGTTCGATCCCGCCGTCCACCCGAATTTTTGTCTGCGATAATTTAATTTATGTTTGTTAAAAGTATTATTATATGTATGTTACTGTGTGTTGTGAAAGAAAGAGAAATAATATAATATCTTACCCCTTCTATTTAATTCCTATCCAATCTCTCTCTCTCTCTCTCTCTCTCTCTCTCTCTCTCTCTCTCTCTCTCTCTCTCTCTCTCTCTCTCTCTCTCTCTCTCTCTCTCTACTATCTCTCTCACTCCCTCTCCCCATAACTTCCAGCAACAAAAATATAGATTTTTTTTTTAGTGTACTATAATAATCAAATAAGTAAGAACACATTTTCATTATAGATATTGAATAAGCAAAAACAGTTGTTTTACTATAAATATTGAATAGTTAAAAACACATTTTTACTATAAATATTGAATAAGTAATGACGTATTATGTACGTGTAAAACACGATTCAGAAAACACATTCAGAACCATACATTATTTTTTTAGTTTTCTATATTTTTTTTCCGGCAGGGATAATCTTTGCCTCTCCTTTCCTTTCCGTACGTTTATTCCGAATGATTCCGAAACGAGTCCGATCATCTTCATCTTTCCGTACCTTTACGTCCGTTCATTCCGAACGATTCCGAAGCGAATCCGATCATCTTTGTCTTTCCATTTCTTTCCATTCGTTCAATCTGAATTATTCCAAAGTGATTCCGATGAACTGTATACTGTTTCCTTGCTTCTGTTCTAAGAAATCGGAAGTAATTCCGATCAATTTTATCTTCCTGAAATAATGTACCTTAAGACGATGGTTCGAAGCCACCATACATAATTCCAAAATTTTTGAAAATTACAGTTTTTAAGAAAGAAACGTAGAGAAATGGAAACAAAATATGGTTCGGATTGGGTTCCAGGGTTATTCTCGCCGCGTCTAGGTTTACCACAATTCTTATCCGCTCCTACAGTGGAAATTGATTTTCATTTGGTATAAGAGAAGATAGGAATAATCTATATATGGGGCATTCCATGAGAAATGTACCGGCCGAAAAATTGAAAGTTGTATGTATTTGAAATAATATAAAAAATGCAAATGATTAAAAATAAGCGAACGATCTCAAAATGGCAGATGAACGCTTCCGGACCCTTGTTTAAGGGTGCACAGGACAAAGTGTTAAATTAGGACCGTCGAGATGGATCTAAAATTTCTTTAAATAATATGTTATAACTAATATAAAAAATGCACGCGATTAAAAATATGCGAACGTCCTCAAAATGGCCGCTGAACGCTTCTGCACGCTTCCTTAAGGGTGTACATAGCACAGTATTAAATTACGAGTGTCGAGATGGGTCTAAAAATTCTTTAAATAATATATTCCATCGGGCACGAGCATTGCCTGCAGGTGTAAAAGTCGTTTTTACGCCTCGAAACGATTTTAACTATTAATAATATATTATAAATAATATAACCACTGAACGCGTATAAAAATATGCGAAGGTATATTCGCTGAACGCCTTGGCACAGTACTAAATTAAGAGCGTTGAGATGGCTCTTAAAATTCTTTAAATAATATATTATGAATAATATCAAAAATGAACGCGTTTAAATATATACGAAGGTCTTCAAAAAGGTCGCTGGATGCTTCTGGACCCTTATTTAATGGTGTAGAGGGCACAGTATTAAAGTGCGAAAGTTGTGATGCGTCTTAAAATTCTTTAATTGAACGATTAAAAATAAGCGAACGTCATCAAAATGGCTGCTGAACTGTTCCCGACCCTTCATTACTGGTGTAGAGGGAACAGTATTAAATTGAGAGCGCCGAGATCGTCCTTAAAATTCTTTAAATATAATATTATGAATAATAGAAAAAATGCTCGGGATTCAAAATATGCGAACGTCCTCGAAATGACCATTGAACGCTTCTGGACTCCTCTGTAAGGGTGTTGACGACTCCGTATTAAATTGCGAGCGTCCACATGGATCTTAAAATTCTTTAAATAATATATTATAACTAATGTCAAAATGCACTCAATTAAAAATATAGGAACGTCCTCAAAATGGCCGCTGACCGCTTCCGGACCCTTCATTGCGACTGTAGAGGGCACCGTATTAATGTGTGAGCGTCAAGATTGGTCTTACAATTCTTTGAATAATATGTTATAAATAATATCAAAAATAGACGCGATTAAAAATATGCGAACGTCCTTAAAATGGCCGCCAAACGCTTCCGGACCCTTCTTTAAGGGCTTTGAGGAAACAGTAATAAATTACGAGTGTCGAAATGGTACATGAAATTCTTTAAATAATCAAAAATGCCCTCGATTAAAAATATACGAACGCCCTCAAAATGGCCGCCGAACGCTTCCAGACCCTTATTTAAGGGTGCACAGGGTATAGTATTAATGTGCGTGAGATGGGACTTAAAATTCTTTAAATAATATATTATAAATAATATAAAAATTGACTCGATTAAAAATATACCAACGTCCTCAAAATGGCCGCTGAATGCTTCCGGACCCTTCATTAATGGTGTAGAGGGAACAGTATTAAATTGCGTGCGTCGAGATGGTTTTTAAAATTCTTTAAATAATATATTAAAAATATTACCAAAAATGAACGCGACTAAAAATATGCGAAGGTCCTCAAAATGGCCCCTGAATGCTTCTGGACACTTCATTAATGGTGTTGAGGGCAGAGTATTAAATTACGAGCATCGAGATAGCTCGTAAAATTTTTTAAATAATATATTATAACTAATGTCAAAAATGCACTCGATTAAAAATATACGAACGTCCTCAAAATGGCCGCTTTACGTTTCCGGGCCCTTCTTTATATTAATAAAATAACTAATGTCAAAAATGAACGCGGTTAAAAATGAGCGAACGTCCTCAAAGTGGCCGTTGAACGCTTCCGGACCCTTCATTTGGGGTGTACAGGGCACTGTATTAAAGTGCGAGCACCGTGATTCGTCTTAAAATTCTTTAAATGATCTATTTGAAATAATATAAAAAACTCGAACGATTAAAAATAAGCGAACGTCTTCAAAATGGCCGCTGAACGCTTCCAGATCTTCATTGGGGGTGCAGAGGGAACAGTACAAAATTGCGAGCGTCGAGATGGTTCTTAAAATTCTTTACATAATATATTATAGCTAAAATGAAAAATGGATGCGATTAAAAATAAGCGAACGTCCTCTATTAAATTGCGTGCGTCGAGTTGGTTCTTACAATTCTTTAAATAATAGATTATAAATAATCTCGAAAATGCACACGATTAAAAATATGCGAACGTCGTCAAAACGGCAGCTGGACGCGTCCGGAACCTTCTTCGAGAGTGTAGAGGGCGCCGTATTAAATGTTACGCCACCCTGAAATTTTCAAAAAATGGAATTTTTTTTTTGCATTATTCAGGACATTACTGCCGCCATTGACGGAGTCGTGTATGGCCCTGGAATTTCGGACTAAAAAGGTAAAGCAAAGAAAAAATCGATTTTTAAGGTTTTAATACAATTTTATTTTATTTTCCGTTTTACTCGAAGCTGCATTTTTTTAAACGGTGTCCCGATTATCTCGGAAACTATCCAACCGATTCATTTGAAATTTATATGGTATCTTCTTTACGATATTATCTATCGTGTAGCATTTTTTTGATATATTACATTTTACAACTTTTATGAATGTTTTAAATAACAAATTCGGGGCTAAAAACAACACAAAATTTTCAAACTGCTCCCGTTTAACGAAAAAAATTTTTTGTTTTTTTTTTCAGATAGAAACTGTCGTCAGTGGACGTTACACCATCAAGGGCGCCTTCAAAAATCAACCCGGACCAAAATACGCCTATCTTAACCAATTTTCAAAAAATATTGAAATTGAACGTGTTTTTAGTCCCGTCAGGGTGGCGTAACCCCTTAAAGTGCGAGCGTCGACATGGGTCGAGGTTTCAGACCTAACTGATTCGTAGAATCCATGGTATCCTTCCGCGAATTCCTATATTATAAATATAGCATAAATATCATATGTGGCTCCCGATTTGATCCTGAATTTTCTGTTCTCTTATGATTTTGGAATAAATGTAGTCGCGAAATTCAAAATGAAGATTCAATTATTGTTATTTATCAAGAAAATTCATACTTTTATAAATCAAGTTGTTTTAATCGAAATGAATTATTTTTTAATGTAAATTCAATTCAATAAAAAATAATTAATTAAAAATAATATTGATCATAAGATATTAATTTCATTGTATGAACTACATATCCGTGCCCAAAAAATATGCTAGCCAAGTTTCAACTATCCTAAATAATTTTTTTTTTTTCAATTTTTAAAATTATGTAATTTTCAATATTACATATAGATTGCTTTCTTTATTTTTCTTGTTAATGTTAATTATTTTTTCATTAAACAAATTTCTTCTGCCGATGTTCATATACATCATTACTACATATATAATTTCGTAATGCTTGGTCTCCTAGTGGTTAAAGTGCTGGAATGTTGCGCAGTTTTTGGTGTTCGCGCCCAGTACGGAACGATTTGTTTTTTTTTCAACAAAATTTCTTTTTTTCTTATTAATTTGCATAATAAAGATTGTGCAGATGAAAATTATTTATCACATAATTTAATATATGTTTATAATATCTTTATTTATTTTGACAAATGTAACATTAAAGCAAATGGAACAATACCGTAATTTATTTCCTCCAAAATTTATTCGATTGGATATTATTAATTTTGGCTTTGAATTATTTTTATAAAACTATATCAGTTGTAACCCTAACTAAAAGAATCATTATTTTAATAATTTATTTTTCAAAAATATTTTTAACTTATTGACATGTCCGAAATTCTTAATTTCTTAATTATTATATTAAAGAAACTGTACTTCTTTTAAGGAGACATGCAAAAGCAATGTATTAAATTTATTCATGGAATCCAATATCAATTGTTATTGTATTTAAACCAATTCGAGTATTTTTAATATTGAAAATCTATCAAATGAGATTCAGTCATATACATCGAACCAAAGAATTCTAAATTCAGATTTCAGAAGTTAATTAATAATTCTTTTTGTTCAACTTTTATGATTTAAGTTCAATTTATAAATTTTCCATATAAAAAAAAAACAAATTTTATTATTCGCGATTTTAATACGGAAATTTTCGCTAATGAATTACGGTAGGTTATGTATTGAATTCAACGAAACTGTTTTTATAATAATAATAATAATAATAATAATTCTTTTAATTAGGATTGCAACTTAAATATATTTGTATTAAAATTCTGTAAATTAATTACGACATTGATCAAATATTTGAAAACTCTAATGTCTCATCGATGCGAGTATCCCACGAGGCGGTGCACAGTAAGCACGGCTCGGCTCTGCTGGAGTTCATGTGTTCCAACAATTTCGTTTTAATCAATGGCAGGTCACTTAGTGACACTCCGGCCCACTTTACTTTTCTTGGCAGCAATGGCTTCAGTATAGTCGATCTTGTGTGGGTTTCCGACACTCATTTACCTTTTGTGCACGATCTCAAATTAGGCGACGATCTCCACGGGTCCGATCATTTACCGGTATTTTTATCCCTATTTTTACGTTCTGAACGCGCAATTCAGGCAGATTCTCACGCTCTTTCAGCTAGTATACCCGTAGTGAGAGTTGTGAGGTCGAAAGATGGGTATGATAATTTTGTAGCAGCCTTAACAAAATCGAGAACTTGGGAAGAACCCGCAAGTGCAGATCCTACCGCGAATTACGTAAGTTTTTGCAGGAAGCTTAAAGAACTCGCTTTAGAATCTAACATATTAGTGGCGACCTATCATCATAGTTTTAGTTTTACCAATTTTGAGCGTAATTTGTGGTTTGATCGAGACTGTGCTGCAGCGAGAAAACAAACAAAGCGCTGTTTACATGTAATGCGGCGAAATGATTATAGCGAGCTCACAGTTCAGGAATATATAATAGCTAAAAAATCGTACACGAAATTAATTGCAAATAAGAAGCTAGTTCATATTTCCAAATTAACCGATACCTTTGCTGCAACTCAGAATGCCTGCGACTTTTGGAAAGCGGTCCGTTTTTTCTCTAAGAAACCGTCTGTTGGATCATTGATTTCGGAGGAAGCGTGGAGAAACTTTTTTTCTACAGTTTTTCCCCAAACTACCGATCCTTTACTTCTGCTTCCTAATATCCACGATCCTGCACTCGATTCTCCTTTAACCCATAATGAATTATTGGCGAGCATTAACTCACTCAAGGCCGGTAATGCAGTTGGCCCGGATAGTCTACCTGCAGAAATTTTCAAACTACTTGACAACTCTTCAACTTTTTGTTTATTAGATATTTTTAACGCGTTTTTTGAGCGAGAAGAATTTCCCAGTGACTGGGCCCGGGCGACTGTTTTTACCATCTTTAAGAAAGGCTTAAGAGATGATCCTTTTAGCCACAGATTAATTGCGATAACAAATGCCATATCTAAAATATTCTCACAGATTTTGAATAAACGACTTATAGACTGGACAATACGTAGGAATATTATACAAGAAGAACAAGCAGGATTTCGTTGCGGAAGAGGTACGGAGGAGAACATCTTTTGCCTTCTCGCCGCTATACGGATAGCCCTCCGGCGGAAGAAATCCAAAATCTATAGCATATTTGTAGATTTCAAAAGAGCATTCGACTCAGTTCCACACGCACTGCTCTGGAAGAAACTGGCTGGTTTAAGTGTCAGCGCCAAATTCATAAGGATTTTAAGAGCCATCTATGAAACGGCATCCTTATCAGTCAAAATGGCGAACGGACACTTGATAGAATCGGACGTGACCATAGGGGTGCTACAAGATGAAATTTTAAGCCCTCATCTTTTCCTACTCTATTTATCTGACTTGACAGACTTCTTCAGGGGAAGGGGGGTCAGAGGTGTTGATTTAACAACTACATTTGATCTGCTCATGCTAATCTACGCCGGCGGACTTACGCGAGAAGTTGCGGCTACTTTCGGAGTACTCGGAGTGTAACGGCCTTATGGTTAATGTCGAAAAAACCAAAATTATGTGTTTCAGAAGGGGCGGACATTTAGACTCTTACTCGAGACATTTTGAATTTGACGGTAGACCGGTTGAGGTTGTCAATAGTTATCGGTACTTGGGAGTTATCTTTTCCTCCTCCGCGCATGGTTTATTAGCCTGTAAGGAAACCACCATAAAAACCAAAGCCGCGTCTGCCGCAATCGCATCAATTATAGCCAACGCTAAAATAGATTCTTGGGAGGCAATTTGGAAACTATATGGAGCGAGCATTACTTCCATCCTGCTTTATGCCGCTCAACTGTGGGGTCTTAGATATACCTCTTACCTAGAGTCTGCTCAGATCACTTTTTTCAAACGCATCTTCAACCTCCCGGTAAATACACCATCATATTTAATTTGGCTGGAGTTCGGCCTTCATTCTATAGTTGTAGAGGTACTCAACCGTGCTATGAAATGGGTTGTTAAAGTCTTATGCCTACCCGACTCTAGGATTCCAAAAATACTTCTGACGCGTTTAAGTTATGTCATAAGTTAAATCTTTTACCGACAAATTGGGGGATAACGAACTATGGGCGAATTTTGATGCAGATTTCAATGAAATTGTTCTTAATATATATTGTACCGTCAGGTAAAACTTTATTAGGAGAATTTTTGTTAAATTTTACGTACCGCTTGGTAGCCGAGTGGTCTAAGCGTTGGAAAGATAAGATTTTTTTTGGTGTTCGCGCCCAATATGGGACGATTTTTTTTTCTTTTTTTATTTTCATAACAACGATCATGCTTATCAAATTGATTATTGGACAATTTAATATTACACTTTTTGAATTTATTTTGGCATATGTAATATTAAAACAAATACTAAAATACTCTGTTTTGATTCCCACAACATTTATTCCATTCAATATTATGTAGGGATCTACCCTATCGGATAGAGATCAATTCGAATTTCGAGCGCGTTTGCCTTCTCGGGTCTGGTGTGATTGGAGGCCGTGGCGCGGCGCTATCTATGCGTTATCGGGCGATGGCACGGAAAGGGCTGATCTGTTCCGATTCGATATCTAGGTGTTCCATAAAACACATACCGCGAACGGCGTCGGTCTCTTTGCTCCCGGTCCGTGGTTATGGGCACATGTGTGCGGAATAAAGTTGTTTTTACCGCGTGTTCACCGTGTGGCGAAGAAAAAAAGGTGTAAACGGCCCGATTAGGGTAAGCATTTTTGTAAATTTTGTATTTTGTACAATGATATTTATGTGGCGTTGGGGATATCATTGTTTCAGCGGTCTGTAAGCGTCGGAGTAAGTTCTCCCGATCACGATAACCCGCATTTTGGATATTTGTTTCAATCAACTACAATTGGATTTGATCGGTTGTAATTTACAACGTCGAACTTCGAATAGCCCGACGACGATTTTCCGTACGTATCTGAATTACGAAGATTTTGGATCAGCCCTGTGACGATATACGAAAATTTGAGTATTGACCTTGGACCGAACAACTGGACTTTCTCACTTCCGGTGTTCTCTTCGGCTGTACCTCTGGGGAAGACGGGAGCCTCCTCTCGTCTTCGTGGCTACGAAGACTCGAAGAAGGAAATTGCTCTGAAAAGGAAACTTGCCTCGCCAGGATCCTGTTGCCAAGATTTGGAAATAAATTTCGGTCGAACCAGGATTTCGGTTTTTTCCGGCAAGTCCCCAAATACAATCGACATCTTCTGGTAACGTATCTTTGAGATTTCTATAGATGGTGCATCGTCCGACATATAAATCAATAATCCATAGGCGAAGAGCCTAATTTTTAACTCGAGTTCTCAATTTTTGTCCTTTTATTCAAAGTAAAGCAATCGGCTATATTTTTTCTATATACGAAAGTGCGTCTGGAGGTCGTTTTATTTAATCGTTTGATTGTAGTGCCAGTCAGCGCGACTGTGGATGTATAAAAATAAAAAAAAAAGGGAAAAATTAATTTGTACGGTGAAATCTTTAATGTTCGATGTAGCTTATTGTAATTGCGAAAGTACGATTCGATACGTGGTGTGATCTTATTTTTATGACAAATCTCGATGCGGTGTGTTGACAGATTGACGCTCAATTGTAGTGATTGTGTTTTCCGGTGAATAATCTTGTTCGAAAATATCAATAGCTTTTACCTGTCGAGGATCCTCTAACCGAACTGATCACATTGTAAATCAGCGAAATTATCAAAGATAAATAATTATAAAAAATTGACGAAATAAAAAAATCATTGTTGGTAAAATAATAAAGGAAAGTATTTTTCTTGTTAAATAAGAAAAAAACAAGAGATAAAGAAAATTACAAAATGGCGCCCAACGTGTGGCCTCGACAAATTAAAGCTTGATAATTTCGAAAGGTTTAATAAATTTTATTATTGTATATTTTTTGAATGACGATTCGACAGTGAAGTTAATTATGAAATATTGATATTGAAATTAATTTTGAAAAAGCTATAGTGAAGATTATAAATTTAAGATTCGAAAGGATTATAATAGTTAATTGGGAGAACGATAATTTTGAAGGTGAGAATTTCTTCTATATTAGTTCATGGTGATTAGGGATATTCAATCAAGAGTATCTAATCGCTAATGAACTTTAATGTTGGATATAGATATGGAAATTTTGTCAATTTGAATCTTGAATATTATGATTATTTGATAAACGTGTTTTCAAAAAAAAAAATAGAAAAAAAAAACAATAAATAAATAGATTGAAGGATACTTATATATATTTCATTGTTGAATTAATGTCCAACGGTAAATTTTAAAGTTGGAAAGAATTGCGAGTATTTTGAACACTGTTTATTGACAAGCCCTAGTTAGGGGTAAACAAAGGTCGAAATTCCGGGAAAGAAGTTAATTACAAAGGCCTTTGAAAACAATAGAGTTGAACTTGTGTAGAAATTTAAAACAGATTACCAAATTGGGAAAGAGAGTTTATTTATTCGATTAACAACAAGTATTATCAATTTAGATTTTGAAATATAATTTGAAAATCGGGGAAATAAATTTCGAGTAATTGATCAAATTGAAATTGGAGATTTTGAAGTTTAGGAATAAAAGTAGTCAAAAAATAAATTGTAAAAATTCATTGGATTTAAATTTAGTTTAAAATTTGGAAGTCTGAAGCTAATAAAATTTTTTTTTTTTAATATTCGACTGTAATATTGAAAAATATTGTTCGAAATTTATTATTATTGAAAATTTTAACCGGTTGCCTTTAATTTTATGAGATTAATGTCGGAATTTCGTAGTAGGAAATTTTGGTGTTAATTTGAAATTCAGGGTTTAAATTAGAAATAATACAATTTCGAAAAAAAAAAAAAATTTAATTTTGGAGAATGAATAAAGTTTGAAAATTCTTTGTGTACAGGAAAAAGTAAATAGTATAAACGGGAAGTTGATTAGTAAACAATAATTGGGATAAAATTTAATTGAAAATAGTTTGATTAAAGAGATTTTTAGTGGGTTAAAGGTAAAAATTAATTGCGAATTTGTTTTCTTTTTAATTTAATAACGAAATTTAATTTAATTTAAGAATTTTAATTGGTCTCCAGAATAATTTGAATAATTCTTGGAAATATACGCGTGGAAGGGGAATTGGGTCAATACTTGCGTTAATTGAATATGAATACTCGAGGAAAAGAGATGGAAGTAACTATAGAGGAATTGAGAGAGGAGACTCAACGATTGAGAGCACAGGCACAATCGTCGGGTCAGGAAAACGAAATGCTCCGAAAAGAACTTCCAAAATTTAAAGACTTGCGTAAAGAAAAAAATTCGGAAAACGTTAATTTACAAAATCAGATCGAAGCACTTCGCTTAGAAAATAATAAGTTGCAGGAGGAATATAACAAGGCAAAAAAAAAACAGTTGAAGAGTGTGTTGGTAACTCAAGGTTGTCTAGGCAGGATGAAAGTAATGAAACGGTTCATTTTCAAAATAGAGATAAGGATGCAAATACGCGGAATATTAACAATGGACTAAACAACCTTGTAGTTAATGAGAATCGTACTAATATTGAAAATAATTTGCTGGCTAATTTATTGTCCCAAATGCAATACAACCAATTTAATAGTCCTTTGCCGTCGTTTAATGGTCATCGAGATAACCCTATGAAATTTCTGGAGGACCTCGATAAATATTTTATAAAAAGACATGTCCTTGAGGATCGGCTAGAACTTGGTATGACGCTCAGGTACATCCAGCGCAAAATTATGTGGAATTTAAGAAGATATTTTTGGAAGAATACTATTCAATCGAGTTAAGAGCAAAATTCAAAAGCGAATGGGTAGATAGGATATATAATGGGGGAGATAAGTCGTTGCAACAGTATTTTATCGAACAAGTTCGGTCTTCAAGATATTTTTCACCACAGCTGGATATATGTGAGCGTAATTATGCCATTGTCAAGCAGTTGCCTCTCAGAATTAGAGATATTTTGGCTACGACGGAATATTTCCAGACTGACAAAATAATGAAAGCTCTAAGGAGAATCGACGAGTCCTCTCAGGAAGGTGGTTATTCGGGTAGTTGTCCAAGGTCGAATGATGTGGGGGCGCCTAGTGGATCCACGAGAGATAGGGGGGAAAGGAGGGATACAAATCAAAAGGGACATTATTCTGGACAGTATCATCCATTTCAAGGGGGGATAAATGATCGAAATCAAGAGAATTGGCGGAGTAGTAATAATAGTCGATACGTAGGGGAAACCAATTCGAGTAGTATACCTTCGCATAACCTCGAGCCTGCGGTATGTCAAGAGGGGAAGGAAAATCGATCGAATCCATCGCCAAGCAATAATCGCGAGAACAATTCTTCAGGAAATATTAGATCCCTAACTGCGGGAAAATATTCTGAGTTTTGTCACGAGCTTTGTTGGGATGTATTAGAAGGGAATAGGTTAGGGTCCAACGATAAGGGGGACGTGAGAAGGGTCGTTAGCCCGCGTATTTAGGCGATTATTAGGGAGAGAGAGGTGTCGACACTATTAGATACAGGCAGTGAGGTTACCTGCATATCGCAAACATTTTTTGAAATAATAAAGCAAGATTCAAAAATTGATACACTGCCGGTAAGCAAGTTTTCGGTATACACAGCAGTTGGGCGTAAGCCGACAAAGATACAGACTCAGGTGCAATTGCCGGTAATCATTAATGGTGTCGAGACCTCTCATCCTTTTTTGGTAGTGCCAGGGTTATCAAACGATATAATATTGGGTATCGATTGGCTAAAACGCAGTCAAGGGATTATTGATACGGAAAGGGAGCGTGTAAGGCTCTTTGGCAAGTGGTTACCCGAGGAGGTCGTGACATTTAGAGCAAGTACCCTTTTTAAGAGTGAGTTGCCCTTTGAAGTTACCGAAATTAATCGTGTTCAGTGGTATCAAACGGTTGATTCGGAAGGAGATGCGGTTATGGAGCAGGCGACACGTTGGGATATTTTGGTGAGTGTAAATTGTGTGGATATTGGGGGAAGGGAAAATCGTCGCGGGGATAGGTCCAAAAATATTTCCGATTTTGGTGAAAATTCAGCTCAGACATACGCGAGTGGTCTTTCAGACCAGGAAATTGATGATTACGTCAAAGGGTTGTCGGAGTTAGATGATCGTAGTAAAGAGGCGATCCGAGGGGTAATTCAGACGAATCGTGAGGTTTTTTCGAAGGAACCGGGTTGCATAAAAAATTTTCAGCATACCATTGAGGTTCTAAAGGGTCGGCCATTCGTGCGAAAATCCTATCCGGTACCCATCCACTAACGGGAAGAGGTAGATCGTCAAATTGAAGAGATGTTAGGACAGGAAGTTCTAGAACGGTCACGTAGTCCGTATTGTAATCCCTTACGTGTCGTTAAAAAGAGCAATGGGGATATTCGTTTATGCATCGATGCTCGACACCTTAATCTTATTGTCGTAGCCGATAACGAGTCGCCGCCGAGGATGGAAGAAGTGCTCCAAAAATTTGAGGGGGCCAAATATTTCTCTACGACAGACTTGGTAAGAGGGTATTGGCAGGTGCCGCTGGACGAAGGGTCCAAACAGTATACGGCTTTCTTGCATGGGGGTGTCCTATACCAGTTCCCGCGTATACCTTTCGGGTTAAAGACTGCGGGGAGCGGGTTTATTAGAGCTCTCGGGATGACCTTGGGTAACGAATTGTCAGACTTTGTAACTTGTTATGTAGATGACATTCTTGTCGCTTCTCGGACCTTTGAGGAACATGTCGTTCATCTCAATCGATTATTTAGCGAATTGCGAAAGGCAGGATTCACCATAAGTTTGGGAAAATCAGAATTTTTTAAGAAATCCGTTCATTTTCTGGGGTATACGTTGTCGGACAGGGGGATAGCCGCAGACCCTAGTAAACTTAGCTCCATTAGAGATTTTCCATGTCCTGTAAATAGGAAGCAGCTTCAAGCATTCATGGGTGTTTGCGGCTATTACCGTCGGTTCAGTGTCAGGCATGCGGAGTTTATAGAACCGTTTCGCAATTTGCTAAGTAGTAAGTCAGAGTGGTTGTGGACGGACGAACATACACATGCGTTTGAGAGGTTGAAGGAAAATTTTCTGAATACGGTTGTCTTGGCTCATTACTTACCTCACGTTTCCTTTCGTTTGCAGACCGATGCCAGTGATGGCGGTATTAGCGGCGTATTGTATCAAATTGACGAGAATGATGAACATCGGATTATTTCGTTAGTGAGTCGATTGCTGACCAGTAGTGAAATGAATTACAATACGACTGAAAAGGAATCATTGGCGGTCGTCTATTCATTGATCAAGTTTCGGATGTATCTTTTAGGTGCTAAGTTTGAAATTATAACCAACCATGAGGCTCTAACCTTTTTGGCAAATACTCCGTATCGTAGTGCACGATTGACTCGGTGGCTTCTCTTTTTACAGGAGTATTCGTATGATATAAGTTATTGTAAGGGGAAAGATAATCTCGTAGTGGATTTTTTAGTCGCAACTTTCCTACTAAAGTTTTGGATTCCGATGCGGATCAATATTTCGTACGGAGAATTCTGGGGTCGAATATCGGGCTAGAGGTCGCAGAAAGGTCGGACATTATTGGGGTCATAAATAAATTGTCGAGTAAGCCAGAACTTGCTGATGAATTAAGAGGTTTGGCGGAGGAGCAAGCGGAAGATGTCGAGATTCAAGATCATAGAAAAAAAGGGGCCAATTGTTCGTACAGGAATCGTCGGGTATTTTGTATTGTAAAGGGAAGGGGGATGAAAAATGGAGGATCATGGTTCCACAGCGGCTAATAGGGAAAATTCTTGTTACTTGCCATGATCAGTTAAGTCACGCGGGGGGTTACAAGATGTTGGTCTATTTGAGACAACAATTTTATTGGAAAAATATGAGGATTAGTGTCAAGAAATTCGTGCGAAGTTGTGACCTGTGCAAATGAAACCTCTTAATTGCTGCATGGAGGGGGCATATGCTTTTGTGCCATCGATAAGCCCCAATGACCTCGTGTCCGTGGATTTTTATGGCCCTTTGCCAGCATCCACAGGTGGATCCCGGTACCTCTTCGTTGTCCAGGATCTCTTCTCCAAGTTGGTGACCCTGTTTCCGATTCGTCGTGCTACTACAAGAGTTTGTCTGAAGAAGTTGAAGGAGGTTTATTTCGAAAAGGTGGGGGTCCCAAAGAGAATCATAAGTGATCATGGTACCCAATTCACTTCTCCGATTTGAAAAAGGGGGTTGGCGGAACATGGAGTCAAAGTTTTGTTCTCCTCTATCAGGCACCCGCGGTCGAACCCCGTTGAGAGGTCCATGCGTGAATTGGGTCGATCGTTGAGGATGTTTTGTGATAAGCAAATATGTTTCGCGTATTGAGGAGTGTATAAATGTCACGGTGCATCGGAGCACACAGCAGGTACCGTATTCTCTGCATTACGGTCTATCTGTTAAAGATCGTTTAGTTGAGCTCTTTCCCATGCTGAAAGAGACTCCTATCTCTCGTGAGGTCCAGCTTCGCTTGGTCACTGAAAACCTTAAGAAAGCTTTTGAGGCAAGATGTAGGTCCCAAAAAGTAGTTAGCAAGATTAAAATAGAATGTGGCGACCTGGCGTTGGTTAGGGTCCCTCACGTCTCGGACGCTTCCCAGAAACTGGTCCATAAATTTTTCGCTTTATATGAAGGGCCTTACCGGGTTGTGCGATTAAAAGGGGAAAATGCGTTTGAGATCAGCAATCAGGATGACCCTGCAATTATTAAAGGTACCTATAATAGAATGAGTCTGCGTAAATATTTCTTACCCGATTCTAATGAAGCAGCAGCCGAATAGCTGTTGAGATGTAGGTAACCTTCAATCTATTTGACTCATTGCGTTGTTTGTAAATATAAATTTAGTTACTAGTTTGTATGACCAGGTGCAAGGGCACGTGTATGTAGATTTCCTCATGCGTAGAGTTCGGTGTTTTATGTATAACGAGGACTATTGTATTGCGGATCATTTATCGATGCTCTCCACGAATGTGTTCGCAGCGATAGGGGGATATTGTAGGGATCTACCCTATCGGATAGAGATCAATTCGAATTTCGCGCGCGTTTGACTTCTCGGGTCTGGTGTGATTGGAGGCCGTGGCGCGGCGCTATCTATGCGTTATCGGGCGATGGCACGGAAAGGGCCGATCTGTTCCGATTCGATATCTAGGTGTTCCATAAAACACATACTGCGAACGGCGTCGGTCTCTTTGCTCCCGGTCCGTGGTTATGGGCACATGTGTGCGGAATAAAGTTGTTTTTACCGCGTGTTCACCGTGTGGCGAAGAAAAAAAGGTGTAAACGGCCCGATTGGGGTAAGCATTTTTGTAAATTTTGTATTTTGTACAATGATATTTATGTGGCGCTGGGGATATCATTGTTTCAGCGGTCTATAAGCGTCGGAGTAAGTTCTCCCGATCACGATAACCCGCATTTTGGATATTTGTTTCAATCAACTACAATTGGATTTGATCGGTTGTAATTGACAACGTCGAACTTCGAATAGCCCGACGACGATTTTCCGTACGTATCTGAATTACGAAGATTTTGGATCAGCCCTGTGACGATATACGAAAATTTGAGTATTGACCTTGGACCGAACAACTGGACTTTCTCACTTCCGGTGTTCTCTTCGGCTGTACCTCTGGGGAAGACGGGAGCCTCCTCTCATCTTCGTGGCCACGAAGACTCGAAGAAGGAAATTGCTCTGAAAAGGAAACTTGCCTCGCCAGGATCCTGTTGCCAAGATTTGGAAATAAATTTCGGTCGAACCAGGATTTCGGTTTTTTCCGGCAAGTCCCCAAATACAATCGACATCTTGTGGTAACGTATCTTTGAGATTTCTATAGATGGTGCATCGTCCGACATAAAAATCAATAATCCATAGGCGAAGAGCCTAATTTTTAACTCGAGTTCTTAATTTTTGTCATTTTATTCAAAGTAAAGCAATCGGCTATATTTTTTCTGTATACGAAAGTGCGTCTGGAGCTCGTTTTATTTAATCGTTTGATTGTAGTGCCAGTCAGCGCGACTGTGGATGTATAAAAATAAAAAAAGGGAAAAACTAATTTGTACGGTGAAATCTTTAATGTTCTATGTAGCTTATTGTAATTGCGAAAGTACGATTCGATACGTGGTGTGATCTTATTTTTATGACAAATCTCGATGCGGTGTGTTGACAGATTGACGCTCAATTGTAGTGATTGTGTTTTGCGGTGAATAATCTTGTACGAAAATATCAATAGCTTTTACCTGTCGAGGATCCTCTAACCGAACTGATCACATTGTAAATCAGCGAAATTATCGAGAACGGGTAAAATTGCCCGGGCCGAAATCGAAATGCGCATTCCCATCTAGTGTTTTTTGGTTGATGCCACTTGCCAGTTTCGAACGAGTTCACTTTTTGACCTGAAGGTGGAGCTAGGATCAACTTTTCATTCATAAATTTTTTGTTTTACGCTACACGCATTGGCACACACACATGTACAAAATTCCTTCATCTGTGTGTGCTGTTGTCAAAAATAAAACTTGTAGGTTATGTTTATTTTTGTATATAAATATATTTTCCCCCTTTATAAATGAAAGTACCATATATAAATGATGTAAGGCAGAGAAGAAGAAGACAATTAAGTCTATTAGATAAGTATATTTATTTATTGTCGTAATAATTATGCTATATATACAAAACTAGAATATGGTTCTTTTAAGAATTTTGTTGTCATTTACAGGTAGATAACATCAATTCAGTTTGAATATTTTAATAACGGGCCGCGTAACATTTGTGCCAAATAAATGGCCTTCCAATGTAGCCACCAATACCGCAGACACCTTCATCGATGAAAACGGGTTCAACTTCGATGCTAAGTCGAGAACGTGTTCTTGGGCATAGAATGTTGACATCGATCTTCTGTAATTTTCGCCAGGAGAGAAATAGAATTGATGTAATTCCTGAAACACTAAATAAGGTAAGTATTAGTATATCATGTACCACGGGGCCAGAGGAGGTCCCAAGTCGATATCAAATAAGAAACGTTCCAGGTCGTATCCCTCATTTCACTAATTTCCATGACGAAAAAAAAATTTTATCCAAGAAAATGTCGGGATCGTATCCTTCTTTTTTAAAAATTGAGCATCGTATCCCCTTTTCCATTAATTTCCTATTCGAATGAGAATTGTTTTTAACTCAAGATAGAGTGTTGAAAATTTCAGAATCGTATCCTTCTTTTTCAAAATTTCAGAATCGTATCCGTTTCTTCATTAATTTCCTATTAGAATGAGAATTGTTTTTAACCCAAAGTAGAATCTAGAAAATGTCAGTATCATATCCTGCTTTTTCAAAATTTCTGGATCGTATCCTTTTTTTTTTGAAATTTAAGGTTAGTATCCTTCTTTTTCAAAATTTCAGAATCGTATCCGTTTCTTCATTAATTTCCTATATTAGATTGAGAATTGTTTTTAACCCAAGGTAGAATCTAGAAAATTTCAGGATCATATCCTTGTTTTTTAAAATTTGAGGATCGTATCCCCTTTTTCATTTATTTCTTACTTGAATGAGGATTGTTATTAATGTAAGGTAGAAATCTAGAAGATTTCAGGATCATATCCTTCTTTTTTAAAATTTCAGATTCGTATCCGTTTCTTCATTAATTTCCTATTCGAATGAGAATTGTTTTTAACCCAAGGTAGAATCTGGAAGATTTCAGGATCGTATCCTTCTTTTTCGAAATGTCAGGATCGTTCATTAATTTCCTATTCGAATGAGAATTGTTTTTAACCCAAGGTAGAATCTAGAAAATTTCAGGATCATATCCTCCTTTTTCAAAATTTCAGGATCGTATCCTCCTTTTTTAAAATTTCCTTCTTCAAAGCCAATTCTTTTCCTTCTCTCGTGTACAGACAGAAAATTAATATATCATATCATACTTTTTATTAATTTCTTTCCGAAGGGCTCAATTCTTTCCTTTCGCTAGTAGAAAATCTCAAAATGTATGTAAGACACAAAGTAAATAACAACAAACCTGAAATTGTGTTAAAATGATAGTCAGTTCTAAACTTGAAATTTTTTAACGATTATAGTTTGCATTTATTTTGGTGTACGTTAGTCAGTATTAAACTTACAATTTGTACCTACAAACATTTTAAAGTTGAAACTCAATACATTTCTCCAAAACATTTAAAAACATTAAATCTGAAATTCAACAACGGTGCCTTAAACTTCTTATCAGCAACAAATTTTAGGTTCAACATTCATTAACATACTCCAAAATACATTACAACTCTCATTGACAAACAATTTTAAGTTTAAACCCACTCGGGTTACCTGTAATTCACCACAACTATCAACGTAATACAATTTTAGGTTTGTTGTTTTCTGAAGGTGCCCAAAACACATAAACTTGCTTTCCCAAAAAGTTTTCAGTTTGAGAATTGCCAGCGGTATCTGAGATTCATTAAAACTTTAAACGGACAAATTTGTCATTCGGAAATTTTGTAAATGTGTTTTGAAAATATTAAAACTTTTATCATTGACAGCTTTTAGGTCACAAATCCACTAACGGACTACAAAACACATTACTACACTAACCAATAAAAAAAGATAATCTCTAATTTACAATATTTCAATGAACAAAGTATTAATCAATCTTTAGGACGTCTAGCTAATTTCAAACGTCTAAGTTTTTACGAATCTAGTTTCAATGGGTTCTATGAACTTTCAACTTATGCCCAATCTGACATTTTTTACGAACAAAATTGTAATGAACTCTATGTAAAGTAAGCTAATCTCAAATTTAAAACTTTAATTTAAATTTAAGGTACCTTCAGTGAAATGCAATGTATATTTTTTTACAATGATATTTAGTACATGTAACCCGAGTGAGTTTTGAACTTAACATTTTTTATCGATGAGAGTCGTAATGTATTTTGTAGCTCTGTAGTGAATTTCTGGCATAAAATTGGTCACCGATAAAAGTATGAATATTTTCAAGACAGAGTTGAATAATTTTACTATTTAAGTTAAATTATCAATTTAAGTTAAGAAAATTAGTGGAAACATTTGTAAAAAAGGGCGATACCGCACGTTGAATAATAAAATAAAACAATTTCTGACTGGATATTTTTTCCATTTAGTTCAATGCATTTTAGGTACCGCTGGCAAAAAACAAACTTAAAACATTTTGGAAAAGGAAGTTTATATGTTTTGGGCACCTTTAGTCAACGGTAAACCTACATTTTTATTATGCTGATAAGTGTAAGATATTATGAGATAACCTTAAATTGAAATGCTCCGCTGTTACCATCGGTAGAAGATTTCTTCAGGTTCAAAACCTTCTTTTGAACAAAATTCTGCCATCGATACAATACTTTAGATCGAAGCCTTTTTTCGACGAGTTTCACCATCGGTAGAAGATTTTAGATCTGAAATTGTCTATCGATACGCTAGCCTATCCAGTTTTCTTTGTTAAAAACTGTCTCGTATTTAATTTTGTCTTCAAACCATCATACTTTTAAGCAACTAGTTCATTCTTTTGAAAATGAATTGAATAACTTTAGATAAGTAATTTAATGACTGTTTCTTCAGAAAGGCAGTGGTCTCTGGATGAGGCTGCAGCAACATCGATGTCCCTGTACAACTTTCTACTTATAGTCTTTTCAACGTTTTAAAGCTAATATTAAGGTATGTCAGCGGCCCCTACAGAACCCCAAATGTAATACTAAGCAGCGATAAAATTGCAATGTATTTCAGAGGCCGATAGCGTATCTGAAAATTCAAAGTGTTAATACATTTATGTACCTCTAGTGGAGACGAAACTTGTCATTTTTTACAAACTTAATATTAATACATTTCAGAGGTAACTAGTGTATTCTTTTAAAAAGTAATTTACTAACTACTTTTCAGGAAGGCAATGGTCCCTGGATGAGAATGCAGCAACACCGATGCCCCTCTGGAACATTCAACCTGGGCTAAAAACGTATGCAAGATTGTGACAAGGACCTTCGAGACAAGAAAATTTCATCTTCTACACTGTTCCATGGGCCTTTAAGGGCACAAAATTTTAGTTTTTAATAAAATTTTTGTATGAAAGTTAATAAATTCCAAACAATCGACCTTCAAAACTTTGCTTTCTTTCAATCGAAACCATTTTTTTAATGAAACCTTGAAACAGTTAACGATACATAATTTTGGAGCATAATGTTTACATTTTTAAAACTTTTGATCGAAATAATACAAATGGAAATGAGACTGTTTTCCTAATGTAAGTAATTTTTATTCGCACAGGGTCAGTTTAACACAACATTTTAACTTAGCAAATGTTTTGCTTTTCACATTTTTAGTATGTATGTAATTATTTATTTATTATCAAAGTACATAGGCGTTTAACACCTCTTATAATATGATACAGTATTATAAAGCACTTGTTAAAAAAAAAGAAAAAAGAAATGAATAAAATCAAATAAATTCAGATTCAAAACTTTGCTTTCTCTCAATTAGACATACATAATATAGTTATATACCTTCCCAAAGTAAAATATTACATATTTCTCTTTGGCAATTAATAAACACATTGGCACTACTGTATTAAATAATATCTTGTATGTGAATCTTAAATCGCATATGTACACCGAAAAAGTTCCAAGCGACTGGATGCAAACAAAGATTGACCAGGATAATTAAATGGTACTACACGCAAATAATATTTTATTTCATATTACATGAAATACCTGGAAATCAAAAGAAATTGAATGTAACATCTTTTGTAACATTGAGGTGAAAAGATTGAGAAGTCACAAAGATAAACAATAGGACATAGGATAAGGGATGGCGAAGAAGTATTCGAGTTAGGAAAAAAGCAAGACTGTTGATTTTCACCTTCAATAATGACGACGAGTTAGAGTCGAAAATGTTTATTTAATATTTGAAATTTATGAAATATTACATGTATATGAGCCGTTATCTGCAATAACAACTTATTAAGTCAATTTAAGTAGTTATTCTGTAGTTAAGTCGCATTGCTTGTTAAAAATCAGCAATTAAATTTTTTCGTTACCTTGTACAGAAATATACCATCTTTTCGTAAGCTATTAGCATACAAATAAATATTCAGTTGCTATTCTTGTTTTACTACCTGTAATTATCTAAAAATGACTGAAGTAGTTTTTACAGACATGGAGTAAATTTGTAGCAGAAAAACGCATATTTTAAGCAATAAAATCGACCCATTATTTTCAATTTTGCTAACAATTCTTTTGGTTATGGTATGCATGTAGTTAAACTGTAAAAAATTTGTGAGTAATTTTACCACATTCAGTCATGCGTTGGTAAAAAAAGAGCCCACACTGTACTTAGGGATTTTCAAGCATTGAACGTTGTAAAATTACCCACACAATGTAAATTTACAGTCAAAATTGTACATGGCTAATGTGACTTCACAATAGTGTCGTAATTTTACAATGCTTCTTGCGTGAAAATCCCTACATTCAGCGTGGGCTCTTTTTCAACCAACGCTGAACGTGGTAAAATTACTCCAAAATTGTTTGCAGTATAGGCATACTTATTTTTGTAGGATTTTTTTCTTCGCGTGTTAACATATTGTTTTTTTCCCCGTGTTGGGTTATTCCTATTATATTTATTTTCTTTGCGATTTTATATAATGTTACTAATTTGTGTGTTGTATTTTGTGATATATAATTATACTTAAAAGGGTTCTTTTACCCGTTTAAATAAAAGTAAATAAATAAATAAATATATTGCACCTTTTCCCTTTTCATTATCCCATTCTAGTATGTATTTTTAAACGTTTACTCAGTTTTTTGATCACAGACAAAAATCGAATGGATTTATTTTTCAGCAATTTTTCATGGAAAAAACGCAATTTTTCTGTTAAAACAAAAACAAAAAAATTGTTTTCCAAACTGTTTGTATTTTTTTTACGGAGAACCCCATAGACGGAAATTTTATTTTCCTAACAAATGATAAACATTTTATATATAAAGGGAAAAAAACAATTATATTCCATCTGCAAATTGCACAAAATTAAATATGACGCTGCAGTTTACAGCCAATTTGTAGCAGCTGATTCATCATGCAAGGGTTCTATTTTACATTATACAGAAAAAATATTTTTTGTAACTTAAAATTACACAATTGTTTTTATTGTACATGCAACAAATTATTTACGTTAACATTCATTCGCTAAACCAGCTAGCAACAATGGGAGGGGATTACTGTGGATCATGCTGTGGAAAATGGGAACACGCCCCTCGTACTGTTGAGCCAACAATCACAAATCTGGCAACACTGTAAGTAAACATAAACACTTGCTAAGTGTGTATACCGTGTATATACAATATTTAGATTGCATATATGTAGATCTCAGTACATAAACGAAAATGGATTAAAAGGGATTAAAGTGCCGAAAATAGATTTAAAACCGTTGGAGCAACATCTTTATTGCCTTATATAATCGAAACACATAATGTTTCTGTAGATTTTGATTCATTTTTAGTCACCTTAATCCCTTTTAATCCATTTACGTTTACTGGGATGTTAAAATTACATACTTATTTATATACCTTTCGAATATGAGTGCTCCTGCTGAATTGCAACGAACATTGCGGAGCTTGATTTGGAGCTGAGAGACTCGTGGGATAACGAAGGACCAGCAGCAGCAGATTCGAGACCCGGAGATGGATATGAAGGCACTAACGGTTCCAAGTTGGTGTCACCCAGCATGTCTGCAAATGCTGAAAAAAAAGATAAGTATAGTACAGTTATAATCGAGCATGTGAATCCCTTCACTGAAAGGCGAGAAACTTTTGCGCAAATTTTTAAGAATTACGGTTCATTGTATAGACATTTATTTTTTACAAAGAATTTCTGGATTTATTGGCTATCGCATTAATGATTTTGAATAAGTTCTCTTGCTGGAAAGTAATAATAGATTAATAATGTCTGTATTCCTTTTTTATTACTTCCCAGCAACAGAAAATTAAAATAATAAATACTTTCATAAAAAGTAAGTACCGTATTTGCTCAAATATGAGCCGGTATTTTTATCAAAAATTTTGTGACAAAAATTGACAGACTGTAAAATATCTGGCTTATATTTGAGCAAAACTTTTTTTCCCCAATCTACGGGCCAAAACCTCAATCTGGCTTATATTCGATACCAGCTTATGTTTGGGCAAATACCGTATCTGAAAAATGACCTGTAATTCTTAAAGATCCACGCAACAATTTTTCGCCTTTCAGTCGAGGAATTCGCACACTTAATTTCAGAGCACATGAATATTGTATTGAAACTTACCCTCAAGTTTCTCCCAGGACACAGATATAAACTGTGACGCCATGTTTAGAAGTGTCTCCATCGGGGCCTGGCTTCTTGAGGCTTGCCAAAACAAATTGAGTGACTCCTGTTTGGCACGAGGCAGAGGCCGTAAATGCCTCTTCTCCGGGCTCTTCTCCTGCTGCAGTCGGATCAGGTTGGCGTTCCCGAACACCTCATTCTTCAGCTTGTCTGGAATAAATGCACGCAAGTGAATATTAAAAAGCTATTAAAAGACACACTATACAATAAGCAATTGACTTACCTATGAAGTGGTCCACCGTAGGCCCTGACCTAACAATGACGCTTACAGTCTTGTGATAAGACTCCAGCGCATTGTTGGTCCTGTGTTCCAATTCATAGACGCTAAAGTGTTCGGGTTTCACAGTTCGGATCCACTGCTTTTCATAATACAGTATAAAACTGTCCCAAGCGATGCTTACTGTATCTGGCATTGAGGCCACCAGCGTATAAAGCCCCTCTTCAATCCTAGAAGGTGGCAACAGAGCAAGCGACATGAACTTTTGGAGCGTCTTTCTGTGTTGCTCGTCATGGTCGATGAGTACCTTAAGTCCATGACGCTTGCTGGTTGCCTGCTTCCTCAACGCCTACAATGAAAAAACAAAAATTATGCATGAAAATATAAATTACAATTTATACAATGGAAATAGTATATTACTCACCAAGGGAGGTAAAATAAAGAATGCCTCAGACTGCGTGTAATTTTTACCCGAGACGAAGCCAAGGGTGAAAAACAGGCAGTCTGAGATACTCTTTTTTACTTCCCGAGGGAAGTATACGATTTTTCTTCATACAAGGGAGGATAGTGCTGCTTTCCTCCCGGTATGAAGAAAATAGAGATTACCTGGCAGTAGTGAAAGAAGCATCCGTGGGACTTTGCTGATGGCCACAGGGCTTCAAGGGCATTACGCATTCCAAGCTCGAAGTCCCCCATGACATGTTGGGCTTCAAACTCCGGTGCAGCTGATGAAAAAAAAAATTTCAGTGCCCCTTCGTATACTGCCTGCAGTTTCGTCCCCAGCAGCATCCACGCAAAGGGTATTATCTGAAAATGAAGTAATAATTTTAATAATAATATTTTAAATTGATAAATAAATAAATATAAATGGTAACTTACTTGACCCCCTTTTACAGCCATTAGTGTTACCATTTGGGACAACCCTTTCAAGCTTGGGATGGTCTTGAATGTCCCATCGACAAACAGCCAAATACTTGTTGCGAGCATGGCTGTCGTATGAGCCACATTGTGCAACATTACCACAGTCTGCCCGTTCGGTGCTGAGTACTTCAACGAGACTAAATTTAATCCCGTTGAAGTTCTTAGAACCGACTCTGGCAACTGTGGTGATGTAACGTAGTCAGCCAGGTCCTGTAACGATTTTAAATTCGTTCCTGTGCGCAGCGGACCCTGACTTCCTTGGCGGTGCTTTTTCATGCTTTCTTTTGCCGTTTTAAATTTACAACTCACCGCTGCTTGCTGAAATCTGCAATTTTTCATATATTGATTATATACATTTTAATATTATATAATCAATATATGAAAAATATCAATATCAATAATTTACAACCAAATTATGATCTCACCTTGGTTCATTGGACAGCCTCCGATAAATTTTCTTGAATGTAGTCCCCTCGACTGTGGCTGCGTTGTTCAAAGCTATACGAAAATGTTCGATATCTAAGCTTTCAGAGCTTACCTTAGGGCACGATGGCTCGTGAGCCACCACCAAAACAAATTCTGCATTGCTCAGCAATCCTTTTGCGTTGCAGCTTTGTCGGTTGTGACATCTCAAAATTCTGAAAAGTGTAAAGATAATTCATTTTCATTTTTAATTATCCTCTATACAGATATTGAAAACTTTATAAAAATTAATTCATGTACTCACAGTTTCCCGTCTGCGTTTTTATCTTTTATTTGATATTTGTATCCATCAAATATCCTACCACTTGAGGAATATTTCAAGCTTTGCCTTTTCGGTTTTTTTTCTTCATGTAATTTGTCTTCAATTTGTTTTTCTTCTATTTCTTCTGATTTTCTCTTCTTCTCCATTTTTTTCTGCTTTCCTATTTAATTTATTTCTTTTTATCTGTCTGTAAGTGCCAAAAAAAAAATTTAATAAAATTCGCCATTATAATTCTTGGAAATTTAAATACAGATATATTTTTCAAAGAAGTCTTGTCCAAGATTTTTCCAAGAATCACAATGGTGGATTTTGTATTAAATCATTTTTTGGCACGTGCAGAGGGATAAAGAAGAAGAAGAATTTTACGGAAAGCCAGAAATAAATAAAGAAACAGAAGAAATTGAAGAAAGATACAAATTACAGAAAGGTAAAGAGCTGAAAAGGCAAAGTTTAAAATATTCAAAAAATCGCTAATTGGGCGCAGTTTTTGGTTACAAATACCACACTGTAAAAAATCGTAATGAGATTGTCCACGTTTAACGTGGTAATTGTACATCTCGTTGTAATTTCTCTACGCTTAATGTTGTAAATTTACATTTCGTTTTGTAATTGTAGGAAACGTATTTTATATCAATGCCCAAATGTATTTTCATAAAAAATTTCAAGGCTGGATTCAACGCAAAATTTTGGTCAAATTGGGCATTAATGGGTTAAGCGGCAACGAATTTTATTTCACTTCCAAAGGCATTATTTTTACGATGAAAGATCAACTACTTTATCCTCGACGAGTATTCTGCTATTTTCGGGTATGCTCTTTTCAAATCTGGCCATAGTTTTTATTCTCAATGGGTCTTTTCTTTAATATGGAGGTTTGAAACTGAAATATGAAAAAAAGGTCTGCTCCTTAAGAGGCCAATCACTGTATCGACTACCCTATCTTAATTTTCGTGCATGACTTAATATTTGTTTGATCGCAGGCATTGAGGAAGCAGGCAGCCAGCACAGATACCTTGCAGGTACTGCCACACCAGGAGGTCCATAAGATGGTCCTCCATAAATTTATGTGTCTGGCGTTTTTTCAACCATCGAGAATTGAGGAAGGAGTTTGTGCTCTTGTCACATCTATGTCCGATGAAGTACGAAGCCACTGGTCCAGTTTCATCCAATATTATGGAAAACAGTGGCTTCGTACTGCCAAACCTGAGCACTTCAGCGTATTCGAGCTGGACATCAACTTTAACGATGCTTTGGAGTCGTATCGCCACACTCTTGCAGGCATCGTTACTTCGAGGCCTACTTTGGACCAGTTCATGGGTAAAGCAATTACTTTTTTTTTTATAAACAATAATAAATTTTAATAAATGGTGAGAAAGTAGGTGTTATTTAGAATAAATTAGGGGCTTAAGGGCTAAAACCTACTAAAAATTGCTACCGACTGCAGACCTCCGCCTGCAAATACGAGCAAGGATGTTATTGTTGTCCTCTACGTTTCGGACCACTAGGAACGTATGAAATCGAACGTATACTCTCCATCACCGCTATAAGGAGTACGTAAATGCTGACCGAATGTGACCTAGGTCACTATCGATTTTCATCTCGTTCGAAAAATGTCCTCCTGAAGAGGGCCCCTAGTGGTCCGAAACGTAGAGGACAACATTAACATCCTTGCTCGTGTCTGCAGGAGGAAGTCTGCATTCGGTAGCAATTTTTAGTACGTTTTAAGCCCCAAGCCCCTAATTTGTAATAAATTTTAATATTTACGTACGTGTGTTTATTCCAGACAAGCTGATAAATGTGATTTTTACTCGTGAAAATCTGCTGCGACTGAAGCAGGAGAGGTTCCCGGATAATGTAGACTTGCGGTCGCTGTCTCGTGCCAAGGAGGAGTGCCTGAAAATGCTGTGGCACGCTTCAAGACATGAAGCTCCGATGGAGGTGCTGCTGGAGATGGGATCCCAGTTAATTTCGGTTAACTGGGATAAGCTTGAGGATAAGTTGGAAATGATTAGCCGTTGTAGACTGATACATAATTTAAACTCTTTATTATAATTATATCAACATTTTTTCAGTTTTCCGAAGCTAAATGGAGAACCTCGACATTGCGTTTCCTTGATCGCAGAAATTTAAGTAGCTGCTTTAATTTTTAGTCATTTAGGTTCATCATTACGAGGAAGCTTTGTCTTTATTTTGCTATTTATTTTGTTTCCTTTTATGTGTGCAAATTTTATTTCTTTACATTTTTCTATTCTCCGCAATGTACTACGTATAGTATTTCATAAATTTCAAATATTAAATAAACATTTTCGACTCTAACTCGTCGTCATTATTGAAGGTGAAAATCAACAGTCTTGCTTTTTTCCTAACTCGAATACTTCTTCGCCATCCCTTATCCTATGTCCTATTGTTTATCTTTGTGACTTCTCAATCTTTTCACCTCAATGTTACAAAAGATGTTACATTCAATTTCTTTTGATTTCCAGGTATTTCATGTAATATGAAATAAAATATTATTTGCCTGTAGTACCATTTAATTATCCTGGTCAATCTTTGTTTGCATCCAGTCGCTTGGAACTTTTTCGGTGTACATATGCGATTTAAGATTCACATACAAGATATTATTTAATACAGAAGTGCCAATGTGTTTATTAGTTGCCAAAGAGAAATATGTAATATTTTACTTTGGGAAGGTATATAACTATATTATGTATGTCTAATTGAGAGAAAGCAAAGTTTTGAATCTGAATTTATTTGATTTTATTCATTTCTTTTTTCTTTTTTTTAACAAGTGCTTTATAATACTGTATCATATTATAAGAGGTGTTAAACGCCTATGTACTTTGATAATAAATAAATAATTACATACATACTAAAAATGTGAAAAGCAAAACATTTGCTAAGTTAAAATGTTGTGTTAAACTGACCCTGTGCGAATAAAAATTACTTACATTAGGAAAACAGTCTCATTTCCATTTGTATTATTTCGATCAAAAGTTTTAAAAATGTAAACATTATGCTCCAAAATTATGTATCGTTAACTGTTTCAAGGTTTCATTAAAAAAATGGTTTCGATTGAAAGAAAGCAAAGTTTTGAAGGTCGATTGTTTGGAATTTATTAACTTTCATACAAAAATTTTATTAAAAACTAAAATTTTGTGCCCTTAAAGGCCCATGGAACAGTGTAGAAGATGAAATTTTCTTGTCTCGAAGGTCCTTGTCACAATCTTGCATACGTTTTTAGCCCAGGTTGAATGTTCCAGAGGGGCATCGGTGTTGCTGCATTCTCATCCAGGGACCATTGCCTTCCTGAAAAGTAGTTAGTAAATTACTTTTTAAAAGAATACACTAGTTACCTCTGAAATGTATTAATATTAAGTTTGTAAAAAATGACAAGTTTCGTCTCCACTAGAGGTACATAAATGTATTAACACTTTGAATTTTCAGATACGCTATCGGCCTCTGAAATACATTGCAATTTTATCGCTGCTTAGTATTACATTTGGGGTTCTGTAGGGGCCGCTGACATACCTTAATATTAGCTTTAAAACGTTGAAAAGACTATAAGTAGAAAGTTGTACAGGGACATCGATGTTGCTGCAGCCTCATCCAGAGACCACTGCCTTTCTGAAGAAACAGTCATTAAATTACTTATCTAAAGTTATTCAATTCATTTTCAAAAGAATGAACTAGTTGCTTAAAAGTATGATGGTTTGAAGACAAAATTAAATACGAGACAGTTTTTAACAAAGAAAACTGGATAGGCTAGCGTATCGATAGACAATTTCAGATCTAAAATCTTCTACCGATGGTGAAACTCGTCGAAAAAAGGCTTCGATCTAAAGTATTGTATCGATGGCAGAATTTTGTTCAAAAGAAGGTTTTGAACCTGAAGAAATCTTCTACCGATGGTAACAGCGGAGCATTTCAATTTAAGGTTATCTCATAATATCTTACACTTATCAGCATAATAAAAATGTAGGTTTACCGTTGACTAAAGGTGCCCAAAACATATAAACTTCCTTTTCCAAAATGTTTTAAGTTTGTTTTTTGCCAGCGGTACCTAAAATGCATTGAACTAAATGGAAAAAATATCCAGTCAGAAATTGTTTTATTTTATTATTCAACGTGCGGTATCGCCCTTTTTTACAAATGTTTCCACTAATTTTCTTAACTTAAATTGATAATTTAACTTAAATAGTAAAATTATTCAACTCTGTCTTGAAAATATTCATACTTTTATCGGTGACCAATTTTATGCCAGAAATTCACTACAGAGCTACAAAATACATTACGACTCTCATCGATAAAAAATGTTAAGTTCAAAACTCACTCGGGTTACATGTACTAAATATCATTGTAAAAAAATATACATTGCATTTCACTGAAGGTACCTTAAATTTAAATTAAAGTTTTAAATTTGAGATTAGCTTACTTTACATAGAGTTCATTACAATTTTGTTCGTAAAAAATGTCAGATTGGGCATAAGTTGAAAGTTCATAGAACCCATTGAAACTAGATTCGTAAAAACTTAGACGTTTGAAATTAGCTAGACGTCCTAAAGATTGATTAATACTTTGTTCATTGAAATATTGTAAATTAGAGATTATCTTTTTTTATTGGTTAGTGTAGTAATGTGTTTTGTAGTCCGTTAGTGGATTTGTGACCTAAAAGCTGTCAATGATAAAAGTTTTAATATTTTCAAAACACATTTACAAAATTTCCGAATGACAAATTTGTCCGTTTAAAGTTTTAATGAATCTCAGATACCGCTGGCAATTCTCAAACTGAAAACTTTTTGGGAAAGCAAGTTTATGTGTTTTGGGCACCTTCAGAAAACAACAAACCTAAAATTGTATTACGTTGATAGTTGTGGTGAATTACAGGTAACCCGAGTGGGTTTAAACTTAAAATTGTTTGTCAATGAGAGTTGTAATGTATTTTGGAGTATGTTAATGAATGTTGAACCTAAAATTTGTTGCTGATAAGAAGTTTAAGGCACCGTTGTTGAATTTCAGATTTAATGTTTTTAAATGTTTTGGAGAAATGTATTGAGTTTCAACTTTAAAATGTTTGTAGGTACAAATTGTAAGTTTAATACTGACTAACGTACACCAAAATAAATGCAAACTATAATCGTTAAAAAATTTCAAGTTTAGAACTGACTATCATTTTAACACAATTTCAGGTTTGTTGTTATTTACTTTGTGTCTTACATACATTTTGAGATTTTCTACTAGCGAAAGGAAAGAATTGAGCCCTTCGGAAAGAAATTAATAAAAAGTATGATATGATATATTAATTTTCTGTCTGTACACGAGAGAAGGAAAAGAATTGGCTTTGAAGAAGGAAATTTTAAAAAAGGAGGATACGATCCTGAAATTTTGAAAAAGGAGGATATGATCCTGAAATTTTCTAGATTCTACCTTGGGTTAAAAACAATTCTCATTCGAATAGGAAATTAATGAACGATCCTGACATTTCGAAAAAGAAGGATACGATCCTGAAATCTTCCAGATTCTACCTTGGGTTAAAAACAATTCTCATTCGAATAGGAAATTAATGAAGAAACGGATACGAATCTGAAATTTTAAAAAAGAAGGATATGATCCTGAAATCTTCTAGATTTCTACCTTACATTAATAACAATCCTCATTCAAGTAAGAAATAAATGAAAAAGGGGATACGATCCTCAAATTTTAAAAAACAAGGATATGATCCTGAAATTTTCTAGATTCTACCTTGGGTTAAAAACAATTCTCAATCTAATATAGGAAATTAATGAAGAAACGGATACGATTCTGAAATTTTGAAAAAGAAGGATACTAACCTTAAATTTCAAAAAAAAAAGGATACGATCCAGAAATTTTGAAAAAGCAGGATATGATACTGACATTTTCTAGATTCTACTTTGGGTTAAAAACAATTCTCATTCTAATAGGAAATTAATGAAGAAACGGATACGATTCTGAAATTTTGAAAAAGAAGGATACGATTCTGAAATTTTCAACACTCTATCTTGAGTTAAAAACAATTCTCATTCGAATAGGAAATTAATGGAAAAGGGGATACGATGCTCAATTTTTAAAAAAGAAGGATACGATCCCGACATTTTCTTGGATAAAATTTTTTTTTCGTCATGGAAATTAGTGAAATGAGGGATACGACCTGGAACGTTTCTTATTTGATATCGACTTGGGACCTCCTCTGGCCCCGTGGTACATGATATACTAATACTTACCTTATTTAGTGTTTCAGGAATTACATCAATTCTATTTCTCTCCTGGCGAAAATTACAGAAGATCGATGTCAACATTCTATGCCCAAGAACACGTTCTCGACTTAGCATCGAAGTTGAACCCGTTTTCATCGATGAAGGTGTCTGCGGTATTGGTGGCTACATTGGAAGGCCATTTATTTGGCACAAATGTTACGCGGCCCGTTATTAAAATATTCAAACTGAATTGATGTTATCTACCTGTAAATGACAACAAAATTCTTAAAAGAACCATATTCTAGTTTTGTATATATAGCATAATTATTACGACAATAAATAAATATACTTATCTAATAGACTTAATTGTCTTCTTCTTCTCTGCCTTACATCATTTATATATGGTACTTTCATTTATAAAGGGGGAAAATATATTTATATACAAAAATAAACATAACCTACAAGTTTTATTTTTGACAACAGCACACACAGATGAAGGAATTTTGTACATGTGTGTGTGCCAATGCGTGTAGCGTAAAACAAAAAATTTATGAATGAAAAGTTGATCCTAGCTCCACCTTCAGGTCAAAAAGTGAACTCGTTCGAAACTGGCAAGTGGCATCAACCAAAAAACACTAGATGGGAATGCGCATTTCGATTTCGGCCCGGGCAATTTTACCCGTTCTCAAATTATCAACGATAAATAATTATATAAAATTGACGAAATAAAAAAATCATTGTTGGTAAAATAATAAAGGAAAGTATTTTTCTTGTTAAATAAGAAAAAAAACATAAGATAAAGAAAACTACAATTATTAATTATGGCTTTACACAATTTTTAAACAAATATATTTAAGTTGCAATCCTAGTTTAAAGAATTATTATTATTATTATTGTTATAAAAACAGTTTCGTCGGATTCAATACATTACCAATTGTCATTCATTAGCGAACATTTCCGTATTAAAATCGCGAATAATAAAATTTTCATTTTTTTATATGGAAAATTTATAAATTGAACTTAAGTCATAAAAGTTGAACAAAAAGAATTATTAATTAACTTCTGAAATCTGAATTTCGAATTCTTTGGTTCGATGTATATGACTGAATCTCATTTGATAGATTTTCAATATTGAAAATACTCGAATTGGTTTAAATACAATAACAATTGATATTGGATTCCGTGAATAAATTTAATACATTGCTTTTGCATGTCTCCTTAAAAGAAGTACAGTTTCTTTAATATAATAATTAAGAAATTAAGAATTTCGGACATGTCAATAAGTTAAAAATATTTTTGAAAAATAAATTATTAAAATAATGATTCTTTTAGTTAGGGTTACAACCGATAGAGTTTTATAAAAATAATTCAAAGCCATAATTAATAATATCCAATCGAATAAATTTTGGAGGAAATACAGTACCGCTCAAAAGTATGAGCTCACCCTTGCGGAATTTCGGCTAAATTAAAATGTTGATATCTCATCGCCAATTTAACGTACGGGAAAAATGAAAAAAGGGAATTAAAGAGGAGACTTTCAGCTTTTCAGTCGTGGTAGTTTCATTTCTATATATACATTTTGTACGAACTATGCTCGATTTACTAAAGTCATTTTTTCGTATTATTTTTTTCTTTTTCAATCAGCTCCCATTTTTTTTTAAATGATTGCAACAGAAATGTACAACGTGTAATCGAAAGGTAATCCCTATAGCTTTAATTTGCCTCTTCGGGATTTTGTTTAATATTTCTTTACAAATACTTATTTAATTTTGAACAAATTGATGTGATTTTTTTTCAATCTGCTATATCTCGGAAAATTAACGTGATATAAAAAATGTTTAAGAAACAAAAAGTTTCATTTTTTAATTATCGATTGGCTGAAATTTTTTCAAATTTTTAGAAGGAAATTGTTTTAATCAGTAGTGTAGCTAAGCCGGTCCGGGATACCCCCACCCTACCTCCCATCCGATCCTGGATACCCCCACTCTACCTCCCAGTCGGTTCTGGATACCCCCACCCTACCTCCCAGTCGGTCCTGTATACCCCCACCCTACCTCCCAGTCGGTCCTAGATACCCCCACCCTACCTCCCATCCGGTCCTGTATACCCCCACCCTACCTCCCAGTCGGCCCTGTATACCCCCACTCTACCTCCCGTTCGGTCCTGTATACCCCCACCCTACCTGCCAGTCGGTCCTGTATACCCCCACCCTGCCTCCCAGTCGATAGTGTAACTAAACCGGTCCCGTATACCCCCACCCTACCTATCAGTCGATTTATTTAAACACTTCATTATTTATTTGATGATGTCACGCATGACAGATAAAGGTCGTGAGAGTAGGGGGACAAAGTCGCGAGTGAAAGGGAAATTGTAAACAATTTCGTAAACAATTTCATAATCGAAGATTGTGAAAGTTGAGAAACATGTGTACTACATATTATTATTCCATATAATTAATGACCTAATCCAAGCATACGCAACAAATTGTTATTAACAATTTACTATTATTATGAATAAACATCCGCGGCCGAAGGCCGTCGCCTATAAGAATACCAACGCAGATCTCTCTATGCGCGAGGAACCGCAGTGATACGTAAAAGTCCTCGTCATGCTGTTTACTACTACCTTCTCTCTCGCACTCATTGCCGAGCTCATATTTGTCGTGACAAGAACATTTAGTTTTCACGGTCATTGATACCCCACGTTCGTCATCTGTACCTCTAAACTTTCAAATGCGTGCGCCCTTGTAGACAAGTTATGACGCGTCTCCCGGATCTTTTCGTCGTACGAACTATTCTCCACGTAATTACTTTTGAAATGTACGAATAGAACTACACCAGACGTGGTCCACATATATTTTTTTTAAATACATCTAATTAATCAGTCCGTAGCATTTCTCAATTTTCGGCTCGAGGCCTCGTTGTCAGGGTTTCCACACGTCTTAGAAATACACGGTAAGTTAGGAAATTTAGGGCAATCAAGCGTAAAATTGTATGGACGTTTTCCATCTGTTTACTACAGATCCCTGTATTTCGTTAATGACCTCTAAATTATTGAACGTGTGCGTGTGTAGAGAAGTTTTGATGGTTTGTTTCTCGGTAAATGGTTAGAATATCACAACATTTTTGTAAACAATTTACATGGTCATTGATTTCCCATAGACAACATTCGTCATATCTTAAAATTGGGGAGCGAGCGCGCGTGCAAACAGGTTATGATTCATGTTTTGTTTATATTATGTAACCTTCATTTTCCACAGGCTTAAACTTGCTTCAATTCCAATTATGTCCCGTCAATCACTTTCAATGAAACTTTTGACATCCCACAATCCATTTTTCCCAAAGATTGAAAAATAGTATGCAAGTTCTACAATATAGTAGTGGGAGTATATTATATAAATACCGATCAAAAGTTAGCGTTTTCCATCAGTTTTTGTAAACATCTTTTCATGCACTCCCGAAACGTGCACATAAAATCACTGGAATTACGCTAAAGAATTTTAACATTCTTAAATAATATTAAAAAAGTAAAGTCCGAACTTCAACAGTATTCGGATATTATATTAATTGTTAGAAGAACGGATAAACTACAATTAGAAACTAGTGTTGGCGTGGTGCCTCGCTCGCTTCGCTCGCTCAGTCAGAAACTTCGACCCAGTAGAGAGTCGGCTATTCCTTAATACTCGTTTGTTTACTAACAGCTTTCAATTATATTATAAAATTATATTGATATTTGGGGTCCAATCATATTTAGGTCCAAGTGGCTTCGATAGATATGTTACAACAATATAGTGTTTCTTATATATGTGGAAATTGAAAATAAGCATTTTCAAAACTTCGACCCCGACAACAGGCCAGCCGAAATATTAATAAATAAAAGTTGCAAAACACTTACTTCATGCACTTATATTCTAATAGACTATTCGATGCATATTACATGTTTACTGTGTTTTACTAATTACTATCTGTATTATTATGATATTATGCATACAATATATATACATATAATTCGTCAAAGATATCATGAAAGTGTCGAAAAGATCTCTAACGGATATCTTATAGATATCTATAAGACATCTTTTAGATATATCGATTATTTTCGTATCAAGGGCGTAAAAGAAGTTATGCGTCCATAGGTGATCACCGCGCCCGAGGGCCTGGCGAAGACTACCTTTGGGGGTAGGGGGTCGAAACGTTAAAATTTGATGAAAAACTATAGGGTTATTTTTTTCCCGACGTGACCAAATTCAATACTTTTTCAGACAATAGTCATAAGCATTTTAAACCAGTTTTTATGGCATTATCGTTGACTTTAGGAAGAAAATGTATACAACCTTTTTTGTAGAGAATTTCATGCTCCATCTTTTTTGTTTGAAACATTTTTTAATAAAATTTGTATTTTTCAAAATAAATGCAAAAAACTACGAAGAAACTTAATTGGGGCTAATTTTTTTAGTAATGGACGGATGGATCTGCGCCAAAATCTAATCAGATCTAAGTTATGCCAAGACGCGTATTTAAAAAAAAATTATGTCAATACGCTTATCCGTTCGCGAGTTATCGCCAGACAAAAAAACGGGACGTACGGACGTACGGACGTACAGACGTACGTACGTACAAGATCACGGACACAAATTTTTTTATTGTTGATTTGGGTTCCTTGGGGTCTGAAACGTCGACATTTGATGCAAAACTATAGGGTAATACGCCATACCACACTTTTAAAGATATATGTACACAATGTTGGACAGATAAGCATGGCTTTATTGTAATCGATAAAGATAGTGAAATAGAAGAGGGAAGGTATCGAAAAGGTTTTGATTGTTTTATAAGCATAAATGATTTTAAGAACAAACAAAAAATGTTGTAACAAGTCAGTGTAGAGTGGGACTTGCATGCATTAACATGTCTTCCCCACTTAAACAGCAGCAAGACGTTTTACGTCAAATTGTCAAAAGTAGTGGGGCTGGGGGGAGTCTGGCCCTCCCCACCCTACCTCCCATCGATGATAGTTTGATGGAAAAATTGCGCAAGTGGGCCGTCAGAAGGTCAGGAGTGAAAGGAGGTTATTATAAACAATTTCATGTATTGTTATTACAAAATTCGAAAGCTGTGAAGGTCGAAAAACATAGGTCATTTAATGCATTACATTGTCTAATCAAAAGAGAAGGTAAAGGTCAACCAATATTTATTATTTCATTAGATATTGTTATTAATAAAATGTTTTTACATTATCATTGAAAACGACATCGTTCTAATGCGTGATCTTACAAAATTCAATCAGAGAGATTGAAAAGTGTTGGTCGTTACACATTAGTATTACCATGTGTCGAAAAACAAATTTCAAAAGTCGCCTTCATTAAAGGTCAGATATTGATATATTATAGTCGCTTCCCCGTGTTTATGTGGAAATACATCGATTTGTTTTCCCGAAAATTATGAAATTGTATACAGGTCCAGACGCGTTCACAAGGTCATTGCACAAGTTCTTCAAAACATTTCCTCTTTCCCAAATTTAGTCAATCCGTGACGTAATAGAAAGAACGTAGCCTAACTCAATCATTCCAATGTAGTATTGCCATATTTGGACTGTCGAAAAACAAATTTTAAAAGTCGCCTTCATTAAAGGTCATATATTGCATCATTATATTCGCTTCTCTATGATTATGTGAAAATACATCGTAAGCTAGGAACCGTATTGAGAGTGAAAGTAAAATGACCTTTTCCTCGAGGTAGCCTAATTCAAGCATTCCAATGTAGTATTGCCATATGTGGACTGTCGAAAAACAAATTTTAAAAGTCGCCTTCATTAAAGGTCAGATATTGCATCATTATATTCGCTTCTCTGTGATTATGTGAAAATACATCGTATTCGGTAGGAACCGTATTGAGAGTGAATGTAAAATGACCTTTTCATCGTGCGTCCTACTACCATCTCTCTCGCTCTCGCATATTCTTTGTTAGATCCATTAACTTTAGCAGTATACTGTTTTCACGGTCGTCGATTATGCGTCGATCACTTATTCACCGTACATTTGTTTTCCCGAAACTTTCGAAAATGTATACAGGTCCAGACACGTTTAAAAGATCATTGCACAATTTCTTCAAAACATAATCTAAAAGTTAAAGGAAGTTACAGCGCTGCCATCTTTTGGTATGTTTAAAGAGATTGCAGAATCTGTGTATCGCAGAATTAAATATGCGGGTGCATCTGAAATGCATGGTTTTATCGTAGTCTACGATGATACACTTGCTGATATAAATGGTTATAAAGCGATTACAATTGAATACGAGGTTCTTGAAAATTAGCTCTGATTGACAATTAACCTTATAATCGCCATGCAAAAGAATATGAAAGTGAAATTGTTAAATATTACCGCGCATCTACTGCAAATCTCGGTCAGCATCTAAAATTATCTGCAACCTATGTCTTTTATTTGTCTGCACCTTTTATGTATATCCTTTGAGCATATGTAACGATATACTCCAACGTTTCGTTGATTGCATCAAAGGGTATATCGCCCGATTCCCATCGTAAACTATGATAATTGTGCATTAACCAATTGTTTTACGTTCAAAACGTACTTTACAACATAACTGTCGGAAATATCCATAATACACATTTTCTTCGGTATAAACCAACTACCAGGTCAGGGGAATCCTTGCACGTCAGTAATATATTACATTTCTATTACCTAATACTGATTTGCTTGTCACCTTCATTAATTGACACATCATTCTCTCTCTCTATCTCTCTCTCCCTCTCTCTCTCTCTCTCTCTCTCTCTCTCTCTCTCTCTCTCTCTCTCTCTGTCACACACTCTTTGCCACTTCCACATATAGCGTGTTATCTCTAATTCATGGATATACGTCGTACCTTTCTCTCTAGATCTTAGTATCTCTTCGTCAATTCCTATGAATCGTAAATCAAATCAGAGTGTAACAAAAACAGATACTTTTCACGGTCACTAGATCCCTCTCGGTATCATCCGATGTTCCTCTCGAGATTAGGATAGACGGCCCCATACATGTCCATTGTCGATAGTTTGCGAGTTACGATACTCAGATGATGAAAAAGTTAAATGCAATATTAAATCGTTTCAAGATGCTAGCACCAGAATGATGGTCACCGCACTTTCACAATTGAATGAATCTTTTCTACCATATTCGAACTAATTGAAATGTGCGAATACAAGTTTCGATCCATTTATAATACAATTGAGCGTGTCAAAGGTCTTTAAATTTTCAATAAAGAATGTTCAGTCATTAACTTGACATCGTTTAAACAATTAATTTTTGTATGTATATTAAATCGCGATATACTGTAGTCTTAAATCAAATAATTAAAATCATTACATCTTAAAGTTAGTCCATGCATAAGTCTTACATGGTCTAAGACATCTTATGTAGACTACATCTTTCTTTCTGTAAATGCAAACCAAAATGTGTTGTAACATTCACACGACTATGGAATGAAATTTATTCTGAAAACCCAACAAGTACAAGCGTAAATGTATTTTAATACTAACTAATGGTATACCTCTTGAGTCGAAATTGTAAGTAGCGTAACCGACATGACTACTTAATTCCGTTTACAATAATGATTTGGAGATTCACACTGCTTGTTATATTTGACAGATTTTTTGTTTACTTCCACATTGTAATCGTAATTAGTTAACTAAGTTATTTACGTACGAATCCTATTGTTATATGTAGGTATTTTGTTAAATATAAGGAGAATGTCGTCCTATCCATCACACCTAGTGTAATAGAAAAAGACACAAGTCATTATATCAATAAATCATTTTCATAGTAATAAATTAACCTTTAAAAACTTCTTATGTTTTCACATCATGTACTAAAATTTCATATTATTATTATTAATATTGAATCGTTTATAGAACTGATATTTTCATACATTATCACTTAAAAAGACTGCTACCGTATATGAAATAAAAGACCAAACAACAATTCAACATGAAGGCATGTATATATTAATTCTATTTAAATGTGCGCATGTGATTCCGTAAAACATTAGTCATTTTGAAAGGAAAAGTGAAAAATTCTCAATGAGCTTAATTGCGGTGTCTTAGAAATGTTGGTGATAAAAGTATGAATATGCAATTAAATGAATAATTTAACACGCGTATCTCTATCATTACGTTCAATTGTATAATTTTTTAATATTATAACACGTACATATTGACAATATTTGCAGACTGCAGGTCAGACTTTTCATTATCACGTTTAGCATAAAATGTGCGTCAAAATTGACTCTTGCTCGTCATTAATTTATAGGCATCTGTTACATCGGAGCTTTGAAACACCTTTACAATACGTTGTATATTTTCTTAAATCTGAATGCATTCACGTTACTGATGACAATAATGCTTCTTTAGTTTCATCTTGACCAAAGGTGTAAACGCAACAAATGGAGATCAGTACCAATAATTGCCAGTGTCTGAAATTTCTCACCCACACCTATCAAGGAGTTTCGTAAATTATAGGCAAAAACATTCACAGTTATTAATATAATTCTTTATAAGTCATAAGTTTGCTGTCGACTAGATTCATAATAAACATATTGTGTAATGTAGATTGGTAAGTATCTAATTCCTTATCTAACATTTAATTCCTCACAATATTCAATATGTACCCTTCAAAGCGTCGTGTTCTATTTTTGCTCATTGCATCTTGCAATATAACGGCTCGCATTCTCTATATTGCATTCCTTAATTTTAATATCAATGTGTTATTTAAATGTTTCACTTCAAATACTGATCCTACTGTCTTACTTCATACTGTGCACACTTAAACGAGTAAGAATATACGAATCATATGTATTTTTTAAAGTTACGTTCTAGCTGCTCAAGACATTAATTAAACCCTTACTAATCGTTAATAATAATTTTATACACATTATTACTTTCCTACTATTACATTATACTCTCACTAATATTCTCCTAACATCATACATCTCAATCGTATTCACTATCAATATTTATAATTATTTTGAATTTTCCATTTATATCTCATTAGCTTTCTTATATTATACGTTTATTTCGTGTTGTCTCTGCTCACATTCAACACACTATTAATATTCCTTAAATTCATTTATATAGATTCAATATTTCCATAGCACATACCTTTCGACTATGGCGTAACCGTGTACTATTCATATTTTAAAGATAAAAAATTACAGCTACTTCAGATACTAACGAGCGGCTTACTAATAATTATGAATAACAATCAAAGGACATCATTTCCGTTATTTCGGCCGTCGAAGACTTCGTTCTTTTATTTGTTTACGACATTGTGTGAGTTGGTCAATTACTGCGTAACACATATATCATTTATTCAACACTTACATTATTGCTCTCTCACACACAAAAGGTATCATAAATTTCTGCACGTTTGCTGACATGATTGTAAATTTTGCTTAACTATTATGATTTTTATCAGTTGTTCTATTGATGATTGAGAGAGAAAAAGTGTGAAAGTGTGAGGGGGAGAGATACAGCAATATGTGTGCATGAGACTGCAATGATGAACGATTTACTACTTATGATTTTGATATGCTAATTTGATTTACTAATTATGAACCACATTTATTACTTATACGAAAAGAAGATAATAATTGATAAAGCAGGTGATCGTTTAGCGTATGACCACGTAGAAACACATATAGTAATCTCTAGAGAATAAATGTGTTCAAACATATGTGTTGGATAATATAAAAATTCATCGCTTAAAATATCAGTTAACTATAAATGTTTCCGATATAAGGTAAGTAAGATGGAGAAAATATCTAACTTGTAAGAGACGTTTAGACCGAGAGAAATATTTCAAGTATAATAATAAATTTGAATTGAAAATATTACCTACATTATTTGCTAGATGTTTTTGGAATTGGTAGAATATTAGTGTGGGTATAAGGTGGATGGTCAAATAAGCAATGTATACGAAATTATGTCCTTTGATTACCAGTTTTAATTATTAGTAAGGTGTTCGTTAATACCTAGAGTAGGTACAATTTATTTTTATAATATAAATGCAATATTAACGAACATTTTGTAAGTTGTCCTCAGAAAATGCCTAATCCGCATCTAATTGAATTTTTCAAAAACTCGCGGTCAGATAAACTTCCAAACTCAGCAACTTTTTCGTTTTCTGAAATCTCACTCTCCAAGTTAACAAGTATTTTGTAAAAATAAAATATTTGCACAAATTATCAATAATATCATTGTGGATTGTGAATTTCCTGATATCTGGAAAATTGTTTCGGTATGCCCAATACCTAAAAAGGCAAACCCCTCTCTTCTTAGTGATTTACGCCCTATCAGCCGTCTACCTCTTTTATCGAAAGTTTTTGAGGAAATCTGTTATGAACAGCTGTTAGGCTATTTTAATATGTATAATCTGCTTCCTCTGTTTCAATCGGGATTCAGGCGTTTTCACAGCTGTGAGACGACACTCATTGACATATCTGATAATGTGTTGAAAAATTGGGACAATCGTCTTCTGACAATTGCGGGACTCTTTGACTTTTCTAGGGCCTTTGATACACTGAATCACGATATGTTATTAGCGAAACTGGCATATTATGGTCTTTCGAAAAAATGCGTGCGAGCTCTTGACTTCTTTTCTCAATAATAGATCCCAAATTGTAGAATTAAATATTAACAACGATAAAATTACATCAACACGTAAAGTCTTAAAATATGGCGTAACCTCAAGGAGCTAAGTTAAGTGCGCTCCTTTTTATTATATTCTCTGCTGATATTTAGGAGTGTTGTAATAACGTTAGCATTAAAACCTATGCTGATGATACGCAAATTCTTATGCCTTTTCTTCCTGAAAATTCGCTCGAGGCTGTTACCATTTTCAATAATGATATTGCGCGTATTGAAAAGTGTTCGGATGAAAATGCGCTTACTATTAATCCAAATAAGTCAGTGGTCCTTATTATCGGGAGTAGTAGTTTACGCGCAAAAATTGCTTTGGATGATTTTCTAATTTCAATAAAAGGAAATGCAATTCCAATTGTTAATGAAGCTAGAAATCTCGGGCTATACATCGATTCTTCCTGGAGTTTCTCCTATCATATATCGAAAAAAATTTCTATCTCGTATATGCGCTTATGACAACTTTACACATTCCGTAAAGAACTTTCTTACGTTGCGAAACTGAAACTTTGTCAATCACTTGTACTCCCTCATGTAACTTATTGTATTGAGGTTTATGGCCCGTGCATTACTAATAAGGAATGGAAAAGAGTCCAAGCGGTGCAGAATGCTTGTTTGAGGTATACGTATGGCATTAGAAAATTTGACCATATATCGCATGCGTACGCAAAATCTGGATGGTTAAAAATGAGAGACAGAATGGAAGTTCGCCTACTCTCTTGTGTACAGTTATGTCTTTAAATGTCCCCGAATACCTAGCTCATCGATTGAGCTGGCTGGGAAGAAGCTCGGTTGCATATAGACGTGAAGTTTCTTCTAGCCTTTGTGTACCATTGCTACCATTGCAATTAAGATTATATATTTCGAAACCGATTCAGTTTATACCGAAGTTACTAAATTATTATAGAAACCGATGAGTGTTGTGTGCTTATTGTATCTTTGAATGTTGATTTTTGTATGCTTTGTCTATATCCGTTACAATCGTAAATATTTTTTTTCTGTACTTTTATTTTCCGTACAGGGTCAGACTGTAAAACAGCTTAGTGGTGCTGTGTCTCGCCTTTTGCTTATATATATTTAGTAAGTAAGTGAATTCTCCCATGTATATAGTGAATTCCTGATATAAGCAATAAAGTCGATTATTAATATTATTATTATTATTATATAGAGAATGCGAGCAGTTATATTGCAAGATGCAATGAGCAAAAATAGAACACGACGCTTTGAAGGGAACATATTGAATATTGTGAGGAATTAAATGTTAGATAAGGAATTAGATACTTACCAATCTACATTACACAATATGTTTACTATGAATCTAGTCGATAGCAAACTTATGACTTATAAAGAATTATATTAATAACTGTCAATGTTTTTGCCTATAATTTACGAAACTCCTTGATAGGTGTGGGTGAGAAATTTCAGACACTGGCAATTATTGGTACTGATCTCAATTTGTTGCGTTTACACCTTTGGTCAAGATGAAACTAAAGAAGCATTATTGTCATCAGTAACGTGAATGCATTCAGATTTAAGAAAATATACAACGTATTGTAAAGGTGTTTCAAAGCTCCAATGTAACAGATGCCTATAAATTAATGACGAGCAAGAGTCAATTTTGACGCACATTTTATGCTAAACGTGATAATGAAAAGTCTGACCTGCAGTCTGCAAATATTGTCAATATGTACGTGTTATAATCTTAAAAAATTATACAATTGAACGTAATGATAGAGATACGCGTGTTAAATTATTCATTTAATTGCATATTCATACTTTTATCACCAACATTTCTAAGACACCGCAATTAAGCTCATTGAGAATTTTTCACTTTTCCTTTCAAAATGACTAATGTTTTACGGAATCACATGCGCACATTTAAATAGAATTAATATATACATGCCTTCATGTTGAATTGTTGTTTGGTCTTTTATTTCATATACGGTAGCAGTCTTTTTAAGTGATAATGTATGAAAATATCAGTTCTATAAACGATTCAATATTAATAATAATAATATGAAATTTTAGTACATGATGTGAAAACATAAGAAGTTTTTAAAGGTTAATTTATTACTATGAAAATGATTTATTGATATAATGACTTGTGTCTTTTTCTATTACACTAGGTGTGATGGATAGGACGACATTCTCCTTATATTTAACAAAATACCTACATATAACAATAGGATTCGTACGTAAATAACTTAGTTAACTAATTACGATTACAATGTGGAAGTAAACAAAAAATCTGTCAAATATAACAAGCAGTGTGAATCTCCAAATCATTATTGTAAACGGAATTAAGTAGTCATGTCGGTTACGCTACTTACAATTTCGACTCAAGAGGTATACCATTAGTTAGTATTAAAATACATTTACGCTTGTACTTGTTGGGTTTTCAGAATAAATTTCATTCCATAGTCGTGTGAATGTTACAACACATTTTGGTTTGCATTTACAGAAAGAAAGATGTAGTCTACATAAGATGTCTTAGACCATGTAAGACTTATGCATGGACTAACTTTAAGATGTAATGATTTTAATTATTTGATTTAAGACTACAGTATATCGCGATTTAATATACATACAAAAATTAATTGTTTAAACGATGTCAAGTTAATGACTGAACATTCTTTATTGAAAATTTAAAGACCTTTGACACGCTCAATTGTATTATAAATGGATCGAAACTTGTATTCGCACATTTCAATTAGTTCGAATATGGTAGAAAAGATTCATTCAATTGTGAAAGTGCGGTGACCATCATTCTGGTGCTAGCATCTTGAAACGATTTAATATTGCATTTAACTTTTTCATCATCTGAGTATCGTAACTCGCAAACTATCGACAATGGACATGTATGGGGCCGTCTATCCTAATCTCGAGAGGAACATCGGATGATACCGAGAGGGATCTAGTGACCGTGAAAAGTATCTGTTTTTGTTACACTCTGATTTGATTTACGATTCATAGGAATTGACGAAGAGATACTAAGATCTAGAGAGAAAGGTACGACGTATATCCATGAATTAGAGATAACACGCTATATGTGGAAGTGGCAAAGAGTGTGTGACAGAGAGAGAGAGAGAGAGAGAGGGAGAGAGAGATAGAGAGAGAGAATGATGTGTCAATTAATGAAGGTGACAAGCAAATCAGTATTAGGTAATAGAAATGTAATATATTACTGACGTGCAAGGATTCCCCTGACCTGGTAGTTGGTTTATACCGAAGAAAATGTGTATTATGGATATTTCCGACAGTTATGTTGTAAAGTACGTTTTGAACGTAAAACAATTGGTTAATGCACAATTATCATAGTTTACGATGGGAATCGGGCGATATACCCTTTGATGCAATCAACGAAACGTTGGAGTATATCGTTACATATGCTCAAAGGATATACATAAAAGGTGCAGACAAATAAAAGACATAGGTTGCAGATAATTTTAGATGCTGACCGAGATTTGCAGTAGATGCGCGGTAATATTTAACAATTTCACTTTCATATTCTTTTGCATGGCGATTATAAGGTTAATTGTCAATCAGAGCTAATTTTCAAGAACCTCGTATTCAATTGTAATCGCTTTATAACCATTTATATCAGCAAGTGTATCATCGTAGACTACGATAAAACCATGCATTTCAGATGCACCCGCATATTTAATTCTGCGATACACAGATTCTGCAATCTCTTTAAACATACCAAACGATGGCAGCGCTGTAACTTCCTTTAACTTTTTACTTAAAATAAACACAACTGTGCGTAAAGATAGAAAGAAACTGTTGAATTTTACACGCTTATATATTAAATAAAGGTTAATTAATTACATTAAAAGCAAGTCGATACTCGTATGTATTCGTCACTTATGGGAAGTCAGATTCATTGTTACCGTATAGTAAAATCTACGGATAATTAACAGGTCGAAACCTGCATGGCGATATTTAAGATGTAAATTGTACACATATCAAAAAATGGTCAGGAACCTGATTAATTACATTACCCACGTGTCCAAACTCGTATAGCTATGGTTCGAACGTCATGAAAACACGTAAATACCGTGAATAGATAAATGCATAAGGAATAAGCGTGTCATCCTCTCTCTTTCTAATTACTGCTAGCTTCTTCCATCAGTTCTATATTATACATTTTAATACACGCTATTCGGATTATGTGAGATTTATTACTATTTGAATTTTATAATTGTAAATTATTCATTTATTTATTAATGCTACCTTTGTTAACGAAGGGGTGTGTTGGCCTACGGGTGATCCGCTAGGTCATTCCTACAGATAAAATACGGAACTGAGGACATTTCCTTTCTATTATGGCGGAGGTTGCCTAAATTTGGGAAAGAGAAAATGTGTCACTTAGTATATGTTTTGATGAAATTGCCCAATGACTTTAAACGCGTCTGAACCTGTATACTTGGAAAAATATGTTGTGAAAATGATCCGCGTGTAATCGGCAGTGACGATGACCGTGAAACTGGTATAATGCTAAAGTTAATGGATCTAACAAAGAGTACGCAAGAGCGAGAGAGATGGTAGTAGAACGCAGGAGGAAAAGGTCATTATTACAATTTTAACTTCACTTTCAAAATACGGTTCCTAGCCTACGATGTATTTCCACATAGGCATCGAGAAGCGACTATTATGTAGCAATAGCTGACCTTTAATGAAGGCGACTTTTGCATTTTTTTTTATTTTTTGACATTCCTCACATGACAATACGAATGTGTAACAGCTAGTATTTTTCAATATTTATGATTTAATTTCTTAAGATCACGCATTATAAAGCGACCGTGTGCAATGACCATGTTAAGTCAGGACATTTTGATAACAATATTCGGGGGGGGGGGGGGGTCGGCGCCAGGTCTTTTGAACGCGTTCAGACTTGCTTAGCGGCTTTTCTACGTTAATTTCAAAATGGTCTTAGCAGTTTTGGGTGAAGGGACTCGACAGTTTTGTCTCTATTGAAGATCATTAAGATACGCTAATTTATATGACAGCAGCTGTAACCCTCTGTACCGTGATGCAATGAATACGTGTCCCCACCGATATCTTCATCCCATTGGGAATGTGAGGATTGACCCTTGAGAATGAATTGATTTTGTCAATCTTTGCGATGGATTCTCGAATGAAGTTGGAAAAATGATCCTCAGTAGCGTCTTCTTCAAGGCCTCTTCCCATGACGACAAAATCATCTTGACATCTACCATATTGATGTAGAAATACAATATTTGAAATAGAGGTGCTTACGTACTGTCAAACATAGACACAGAAACGCGACATTCCTTTGAAACGATATCTGGACTTGTATATAATTTCGAGAGTTTCGGGAAAACAAATGTACGGTGAATAAGTGATCGACAGATAATCGAGGACCGTGAAAACGGTATACTGCTAATGTTAATGGCTGTAACAAAGAGTATGCGAGAGCGAGAGAGATCATAGAAATTATGACATTGAAATGTTTGAATTAGACTGCTTCCTTTTTGTTACGTCACGGATTACCGAAATTTGGTCAAGCGATAACGTTTTGATGAAATTGTGCAATGACCTTTTAAACGCGTCTGGACCTGTATACATTTTCGAAAGTTTCGGGAAAACAAATGTACGGTGAATAAGTGATCGACGCATAATCGACGACCGTGAAAACGGTATACTGCTAATGACAATGAATGTAACAAAGAGTATGCGAGAGTGAGAGAGATCATAGAAATTATGACATTGGAATATTTGAATTAGAATGCCTCCTTTCTATTACGTCACGGATTGCCTAAATTTGGTAAACAGATAATGTTTTGAAGAAATTGTGCAATGATCTTTTAAACGTGTCTGGACCTGTATACATTTTCGAAAGTTTCGGGAAAACAAATGTACGGTGAATAAGTGATCGACGCATAATCGACGACCGTGAAAACAGTATACTGCTAAAGTTAATGGATCTAACAAAGAATATGCGAGAGCGAGAGAGATGGTAGTAGGACGCACGATGAAAAGGTCATTTTACATTCACTCTCAATACGGTTCCTACCGAATACGATGTATTTTCACATAATCACAGAGAAGCGAATATAATGATGCAATATCTGACCTTTAATGAAGGCGACTTTTAAAATTTGTTTTTCGACAGTCCACATATGGCAATACTACATTGGAATGCTTGAATTAGGCTACCTCGAGGAAAAGGTCATTTTACTTTCACTCTCAATACGGTTCCTAGCTTACGATGTATTTTCACATAATCATAGAGAAGCGAATATAATGATGCAATATATGACCTTTAATGAAGGCGACTTTTAAAATTTGTTTTTCGACAGTCCACATATGGCAATACTACATTGGAATGATTGAGTTAGGCTACGTTCTTTCTATTACGTCACGGATTGACTAAATTTGGGAAAGAGGAAATGTTTTGAAGATCTTGTGCAATGACCTTGTGAACGCGTCTGGACCTGTATACAATTTCATAATTTTCGGGAAAACAAATCGACGTATTTCCACATAAACACGGGGAAGCGACTATAATATATCAATATCTGACCTTTAATGAAGGCGACTTTTGAAATTTGTTTTTCGACACATGGTAATACTAATGTGTAACGACCAACACTTTTCAATCTCTCTGATTGAATTTTGTAAGATCACGCATTAGAACGATGTCGTTTTCAATGATAATGTAAAAACATTTTATTAATAACAATATCTAATGAAATAATAAATATTGGTTGACCTTTACCTTATCTTTTGATTAGACAATGTAATGCATTAAATGACCTATGTTTTTCGACCTTCACAGCTTTGGAATTTTGTAATAACAATACATGAAATTGTTTATAATAACCTCCTTTCACTCCTGACCTTCTGACGGCCCACCTGCGCAATTTTTCCATCAAACTATCATCGATGGGAGGTAGGGTGGGGAGGGCCAGACTCCCCCCAGCCTTACTACTGTCAAAGCTAGCGAATCTATTCGCCGAAAACATCGATTATTAAAAACGGGTAAAGAAACGCATGACCTTGCGATAAGTGAAACGCTCAAACCTCTGATAAGTCCATTGGAAAAAGTAGCAGACGCTACAACAATGTCCATTAACAAAAATGCGATTGATGATATAAACTTACAGGATAAAGTAACAGAATGCATAGAAATTAATGCTGTTAACGAGTTTGATGATGATGATATGCTTGATGGATATAATACCCCTTTAGAGCAGACATTTAGCAGTGATATTAAAACACCTACGTATCATACTGAAGAAAGGTTATCAAATAAGTTTCTAACTTTACTGGTGAGAAATATTCATGAGAAAAGTGATATTATTGATACAATTTATGGTGTTCGCATAGAAGGTGGTACTACAAGAATCGGTGATTCGACAATAGAATTTAAGAATAAAAATGTAATTGTTAAGGATAACAAATTTGCTATTACTGAAGGTTTGCTAGAGTTATTATTTAAGAAAAAAGCTGATATAGCTATAATCCAACAGTCTGATTTAAACAATTACAAAAGTATACTAACCTTAACTAATGCACATAGGAAAGATTGGAATCAGGAAAAACCTATTCGGTATAATGCTTCCCACAAATATCGAAACTATATCAAGGAAATGTTCAAAGATGTTCCGAAAAAGGGTGGTAATTTGCCTGAATACATGATTGTCGAACAAAACCACAAAATTGACTACGTGCATTGGGATGAGCCAAATGAACTTGTCGATCGTTTGCGCCTTCTAATAGCATCGCAAGCTGCTGGTAATTCAAGTCTTTCGAATGAAATTTTATCGATTATTGAAGAGTTGCGTGAAGCTAATATAATCTATTAATTGCGTGATAATTACGTCAGTATCATAATGAGCATCGATGTATTTGGACGTTCGTCTCAACGAGCACGGAAGCAAGTATTTCAAAGTGTCGAAATTGCTACAGATGGTTCTTATGATTTTAAGAAAAGAAAGTTGTGTAATATCGGAATTCCGACAGATTCGGATGATGCCATTACTTTGAGAATATTCCACACATCTATTCGCGATATTAAACAGCAAATAGATGAACTGTCTAAAGGTGAAATTAAAAATAATGAGAAGATTGAATATTTTGAAAAAATTATAAATAAAATGCATCAAGATATAAATAAAAATTACAATGAAATAGAAAAGAGGCGGATTATATCTTCAGATATCGTAAATTATACTATTGAATTACATCAGGAAATAACTAAACATACCAGTAATTTAAACAAAAATAATAACACTCTTAGCAATCTTACGAATAATATCACTGTCTTATAGCGGGAAGTAAAGAAAAATAAAGATGATTTGAATAAAAATAATGGTTTGATTGATAGTCTTACGGTAGATATTGCTAATATAGAAGGAGACTTGAAAAAACACACCTATGACATAAGGGATAGTAGTACTGTAGCTCACGATGCTAAGACATTAATTTTTCTCCTAGAACAAAATGTCAATAAAAACAGAGAAGCCATAAAGAAGATTAATGGAATAACTGATGTTGTTTACGGAAGAATTAATTAGTTAGTCTGAAAAATGTGAATAAATAAACTATCTGCAACAATCCACCCAACAGTTTTAATCAAGACGTTGTCCTATCTGTTTAACAACAATGACTTCTAAAGAGAAGAGAGAAGTCGTGAAGGAGCTTCATAAACCAGCAAGAAAAAATTATACAAGACGGCGAGTAGATATTCGCGGATTAGATGAAACTTGGCAAGCTGATCTTGTAGAAATGATTCCATATGCAGATGAAAATAAGGGTTACAAATACTTGTTAACTGTCATCGATGTATTCTCTAAGTATGCATGGGCCCGCCCAGTAAAAAGAAAGACTGGCGATGACGTCACACCTGCCATGAAATCAATATTTAAAATGGGTCGAATTCCAAAGAATCTACATACTGACCATGGAAAAGAATTTTATAATTCAAAATTTTCAAATTTAATGAAAAAACATGACATCAATTTATATTCTACATACAGTAATTTAAAAGAATCAATTTGCGAACGCTTCAATGGTACTTTGAAAAATAAAATGTGGCCACAGTTTAGTCTTCATGGTAATTATCAATGGCTCCATATCTTACCAGACTTGGTTAATGATTATAACAATAGGAAGCATCGAACTATTAATATGAAGCCGAGCGATGTAACTAAACAAAATGAATGGGAAATATTGGAACGTGTATATAAGGCAAATGTTAATGAAAAGATACGTTCAAGGTTTAAAGTGGGCGATCAAGTTCATGTTAGCAAAATTCAAGCATGTCTTTGAAAAGGGTTATACGCCGAACTGAATCACTGAGATATTTAAGATCTACAAAGTGAAAAGAACGCATCCTACCACTTATTTACTAGAAGACAATGATGGAAACCAGATATCAGGCGCATTTTACGAGTACAAGTTACAGAAAACTAAAAATCCAGATGTATACCTGGTCGAGAAGATTATACGACGAAAAGGTGACAAAGTATTTGTCAAATAGTTAGGTTTCGAAGATAAACACAACACCTGGATTGAGAAGATGGATCTGCTTCATTAAGATTAATGACTTTCGAAGAACGACGAACTGTCTTTTCATATATAAACATTGAAGCATTGGAGGGAAACAGAAAGGAGTTAATAATTAAGGTAAGACAAATTTTATTAATATAATTCTATTTAATTATTTACATATATAAATACATACGTACACGCAGAAATCACTCATCAATGTCCATTATATCCTTATGTCCCCACAGTAAAGTATCGGTATGATTTTTTATCAAATATCGCTTGTCATCATGGGGACTTAAAGCTATCTTTGATTCACAAATGGTGTATACATTATGTAATTTTGAACGTATGCACTGCTGCTCACGCACTTTTTCACATTCATTCATCAGACTATCCAGATAGTCGTCGAAAGTGATAGTTTTCTTAACCACTCTCTTACACCTTTCGCTCTCTTCTTCTCTCTCTCACCCAATACACGTAATGCATGCATTTTAAATCTTAATCCTACAAACTCAGTCATTATTTTTCCCGCACACTCATCCTTCATCAGACCCAAAACTTTTTTATTTACAAGGGGCATACCATACTCATTATAAACATCGTAGTCACTCGTATCAAACTTATATATATCTCGTTTCATACATTCATAGATATCATCACACTTGTATTCATAAATAAGGTTGTCGGTATCTGTGTATAATACTTTCGCATTTTGCTTAAAAGTAGGTATTACATAATCATAATGAAATTCGTATACTTTCAGTTTTGAAATATCCAATATAGCCATCCCGATATATATTGGCTTATCAATAACGACTTCTAATTTAGTTAGCTCTAACGCAACCAAGTCTTCACCGAATATCGGTACTCTATGAAAATTTGGTTTTGATACTAGGGTCTCAACACCATACCTTTTCGATTTAATTTTCACATCAACCCTATTCCGGACATTCTCCATGGTTTTACCAAATACCGCGTTGTTCACTAATTTATAAAGGTTCTTTTCGAAATCATTTGAGGAGGCGGTTCTTAAAGCAGTATTTAAGTCGATGTATGGCATCAACCATGGAGATTGTTTAAACTTTAATACGCGATGTATTTTAGTTAATTTAATACCGTGAGCGAGTGCTTGCTTTAAATTCCGGTAATGTATTACGTATTTAAATTTTTCATTCAAAGTGGCTAAGAGTTTAGGTTGCTTTGATCCGGGTGGAACGGCTCGTTCTGGGCATAATGGGAGATCTTTCTGCTCCTCGTGTATTTTTTCAGGGTAAGTCAAGTCGACTTCAAGGATATATCCAATGTTGGATTCATCAGGTACATTTTCAAAGTCGACTTTGTCGACCCATTCGAAACCTCCGGTAGGTAACGGTTGACTCATTGCCCAGCCGTATAAATTGTTAATATCGAAATACATTAAATATTTCGACTCTTTAGCTGCGTCAAACTCTGTCATATACTTATTATTTGCCTTTGCGTAGCGGTTTGAGCACTGTGAAAGACCTCCTCTTATCCCCCGTTCAATGAACATAATCATATCAATGTCTTGCAATAGTAGTAACTCTACTCGAGTATGCCTGAGAGCACAGTCCCAAGTATACCCGGGTAATGTAAAATAGTGCGCGGGATCGAGGCTGTGAGATTTTGGAAGTGTGATTCTAAAGTTTTCGAAAACATCCGCGAGCAATAAAATGTCCGTTTTTAAACATAAATCGGAATACTCGCCCAAGGTTTTACAATCAAACGTGTCCCACACATTTATTGCATGCATATAATCACTTTCACTTACATCACAATCATTCAATTTGTTATAAAAATTATCCCTGGAAGGAAGATGTGACTCATTTAGGACGCTCATTTCATTTACATAATCATAAGGGAAAATACCCTTACCTGTTAGTAAATTGAATTCATCATCGTTTGGAAAGTATGATTTTAAAATTATTTTACTTTCATTTTGCAAATATGACGCCAGTTTTTCTAAGGGCAGTTTAAAAATCGAATGGAATCTAAAAACGTGAGACGAATTTTTGTTCCCGATACAAATTTTATAACTGAAATATATTTTTCCATGTTACATGGAATTACATTTATATCTCCCTGAAATGCATTGGCGATATAGCGAATGATAAAATGAACATCGTAGCCACTTAGGTTATGATCGGATATGGAATAAAGAAGATCGGAATATTAAATCTGAACTTATGATTAATGTTGCAGGCGTTGTGGGCTGCTCCACAAAATTCACCGGTAAGGTGGTCATGGTCGCGGACCATGGTATCAGTCTCGGTGAGGGGTCCCCCGCAGATGTGACATTTCACAGACGTGTGGAATGTCTTCCAATTTTCCGGCGTTAAGTTCATCGGCTTAACATTGCGCAAGATCTGGAATCATAAAGATCAATTTAGATAAATTAAGAAATGTAGAAAAATAAATATTAAAAATAATTATTTTAATGAAATTATTTACTTATTATACATACATTTTGTAAATATGAAATAAATTTGTATCCTTGGTTAAGTTACGAATATATTTTTATAAAACCTTACCTCATTGACTTCAATTGAAATCCCATACAGATCATCTGCAAACCAGGATGTGCAGTCTGGGCCTCGCTTGGACTTGTATCGGGACAATGATGGGTTGTAGTTACAGTGTAGATAGTAACCTACACTATATATCCTATGTTCTTCGTAGGTTGTCTTGGGTGCCGTCTCCGACTCTACTTTTCCGAGAAGACACTCGGTATCGGCGTAGATGACAAAGGGGACAGATATTGCATGACCGAAACTTTTAAATTTTAGCGTATTTTGTTCAGGCAGTTTCACGGCGCACTTGTTAATTTTACAACACTCGAACTTGTGCGCATTAAGTATTTCTTCACTACGAAAATAGTGGAGGCAGCGATTGCAAATGTGCTTTTTATGGTCACGTTTACTACACTGTTTCCCGGACTAGTGTAGTAAATTTGGATAAATTTTGTATATAGCAGTAATGAGATACAACATTACTATGGTCTTCGTCTTCTCCGGTACATTCATCCAACACAAAAGATGAAGATGGACGCACGGTTTTCTTCTCAATCTGCGTTATTAGCAGCAGATTCACGTGTCGTTCCCTTTCGCATAAAGTGAGATGTACTGGTAATACATGTTTATTTTCAATCACAAAAACATTCACCGAAATGGCATTTTGTTTTTCAAATTTCGGGATGTCTTTTAACGCAACTGGGAAACTTATGCCATCGAATTTTAAGTATTGTTGGTACGGTGGGTAAGATGATGGTATATTTGAGTTAATTTTTGCGGAGAACAATGCAGATATTATTTCCCAAGCAAAACAGGTATCATCAAAGGTTTGGAGGTTGATGACTGCCTTCTTATTCTTCACCCACTTTGGTAAGTCAATCCAAGACCCGGCACGCATTGGATTATACTTTACTATTTGTATTGCGAGTGAATTAATGACTGATAATGACCAGCCCGAATCACGTTCTTGGAAATCTTCAAGTTGTGGCAAAATTGACTCCTTCACCTTTTCCTCGAACCACTTGTCTAACTCCGATGTGTCACATAATTGTTCATATTTATTATTAAAGTACTTATTGTCTTCCTGTTCACCGAGTACAAACTGTCCTGAGAATATTGTGCACACCTTCACGCAGTTGTATTCGCTTATTGCTTCACGAACATACTATAATGATGATTTTTGCCTCGTTCATAAACTTGAGGGGATCCAAATATTTTATGTTGACTACGAGTCCGGTGCGAAGACGATTTTTGAAGGCCGATTGGACGTCATTTTCAAGAACAAGATTTCGTTCAGATTACTTTCCATCGTTAAGCGTCAGTCTTTCAATTGCTGCAGTCCTCAGAGCCGTAATACGATACATAATTGCCTCCAGTGACAATTTTATCCTAATCGGCATTAGTGCATTTGATTTCAGGTATGCCATAATTTTTGCAATGGTTATACTAGACTCCTCGATGAATGCGCCAAACTGGTCCTGAGTAGAGTCATTCTCCAGAGTTTGGTACACTCTCTTCAAAGCTTTCTCCATTGACGAAAAGATTCTCTTGATATCAACCATTTTGATGAACGTTTCAATTTTACGTCAACGAAAGGATGGTATCTCAAGAGGAACTATTACAATTTTTAAGTCCCCATGTGCTTTTATACCTCTAGTTCGAACTGTTTTCCGTAGGAAAATTTCACACATTATTTTGTATTTAATCTAACCTTCCTTTCTTGCAATATCTGACCTTTAATGAAGACGACTTTTGAAATTTGATTTTCGATACATGGCAATACTAATGTGTAAAGGCCAACACTTTTCAATCTCTCTGATTGAATTTTGTAAGATCAAGCTTTGGAAAGACGTCATTTTCAACGATAATGTATTGATTAACCATGGTGGGAATTGAAGCAAGTTTAAGCCTGTGGAAAAAGAAGGTTACATAATATAAACCAAACATGAATCATAACCTGTTTGCACGCGCGCACGCTCCCCAATTTTAAGATATGACGAATGTTGTCTATGGGAAATCAATGACCATGTAGATTGTTTACAAAAATGTTGTAATATTCTAACCATTTACCGAGAAACGAACCATCAAAACTTCTCTACATACGCACACGTTTACAAATTTAGAGGTCATTAACGAAATACGGGTTCTGTAGTAAACAGATCGAAAACGTCCTTACAATTTTACGCTTGATTGCCTTATATTTCCTAACTTACCGTGTATTTCTAAGACGTGTGGAAACCCTGACAACAAGGCCTCGAGCCGAAAATTGAGAAATGCTACGGACTGATTAATTAGATGTATTTAGAAAAAATATATGTGGACCACGTCTGGTTTAGGTCTACTCGTACATTCAGGTCAATAGTACGTACGACGAAAAGATCCGGGAGACGCGTCATAACTTGTCTACAAGGGCGCACGCATTTGAAAGTTTAGAGGTACAGATGACGAACGTGGGGTATCAATGACCGTGAAAACTAAATATTCTTGTCACGACAAATATGAGCTCGGCAATGAGTGCGAGAGAGAAGGTAGTAGTGAACAGCATGACGAGGACTTTTACGTATCACTGCGGTTCCTCGCGCATAGAGCGATCTGCGTTGGTATTCTTATAGGCGACGGCCTTCGGCCGCGGATGTTTATTCATAATAATAGTAAATTGTTAATAACAATTTGTTGCGTATGCTTGGATTAGGTCATTAATTATATGGAATAATAATATGTAGTGTTGTGTTGATTTATTTGACCACCCAATCCTCGTTCACCCTGGTGTTTTACGATATATCGAACTTAATTTTAGTTTACTGTTTCAAATCTGTTAATGGTGCTCCGGGTGAGGAACGAGTGATTGGTTTGTCGGGTAAATCAGCGGGTTCTTACACGAAATTCGCGTTTTCTTTGTTTCTAGTGCGTCCTTTGTCTTTAGACCGCGCGTGGCGATCGGCGCCGTTCGCGGAAGCCGGAAGCGGCGGCGTGTGTCGGCTTGTTCAAACGTGTCGCGTCCTGTGCCGAGCGCGACGATTATCGGTTGCTAGGATCAACGAACACTTTGTGTTTTTTTATCGTGCATGTGTTGTGTTCACTTCTGATTTCAGACAATGTTCGTTCCTTTATTACGACCTAAAGTTTCCTTTATATTTCTTTCAAATCTTACTGCGTCATAATATTTTCTTGTCACGCGCCACTTTTCATTCGCGCCGGGGATTTCCATTGTTCCGTTTGCGCCCTGCGGTATTAATTCTTAGAATCGACGCAAGTCCACGGGCGATAGCGCCGCGCTGCAAACAAGTGCGAAGTATCTCTCTACGTTGTGGGCGGTATTCCGGCTTGTTTTTTTGTCAGAATCTAGGCGTTTCGTTAATTGTTTTCTTTATTACTTGAGTAATCAGACTGCACATCGCGTTAGATTATTATGGCGCCTACAGCGTTGAAAAGATTAACAGCTTTGCAGCGCGCTCGTGAAGCCGAGATCGAAGGCATACGTGAGCGGCTGAAGAACAAGGTGCGATATACTGTTAGTAAAAAAATCGTCGAATCGCGGATTGAGGCTTTGAGAGAGATCTGGACAGAAGTTCGGAGAGCTAATTCCGAGATTATCGTTAGAGACGATGCCGAAGATGATGCATATATTGTCGAAAATTAGTTTGCCAGAATTCAAGGTAGTTATGAGAACGCCCTCGATGAGTGTCTGACTCTCCTGGCGCAATTTGAGAATCCCGCGGAAAATTCGATGTCGGAAAGCGCAGCTGTTTCGGGTCTTTCAGAAGTGCATAATACGGGCGTCGCTAAACTCCCCCGCATTCCTCTCCCCTTGTTTTCGGGAAAATACGAGGATTGGGCAAGTTGCTGCGATCTGTTCACTACGCTTGTCCACGACGTTCCCCGCTTAACGGATGCAACCAAGTTGCAATATTTAAAATCATGTTTGACAGGTAGCGCGGCGGATCTTATAAAGGATGTAACTACAACTAGCGCAAATTATGCCAGCACTTGGCAGGCGCTTAAGAAGCGTTATTACAACCCTCGCTTAATCATCAACAAATTGTTGACATCCCTCATGGAAATTCCGCATGTTAAAAAAGAATCTGCTTCTGAGCTGCGTTCTTTCGTCGACGAAACGCAACGTATTGTTCGGTCGTTAAAAAATCTCGAGTTACCGGTCGATCATTGGGACGCTTGGCTGATATTCGTTTTGTCTGAACGTCTCGATTCGGAATCGCGAAAGCTGTGGGAGGCGGAACTCAGCATCAGAGATTCGGAAGTTATCGTGGGTGAGGGTTCGTCGAATGACGATATTTCTAAATCGCTTCCAAAGTTCTTGGATCTCGTAAAGTTCTTGGAAAGACGAACACAGGCTTTGGGTATGATAAGATCCGAGCGTCGAACTGAGAGACGACCTACTCCTGTCTCTTCTGCAGGTCATCAGTCACGCAAGATCTTTCACACTAGTGCTGGTCGATCGTCAAAATCTGACCCTCCCAAATGCCCCCTGTGTCTCGGAGGGCATTCCCTTGCGAAGTGTTTTAAGCTTAAGGATAAAGGTCCTCCTGAGCGAGTCGCGGTGGTCAAACGTCTAGGTGCGTGCTTTAATTGTCTAGGACAGCACAGGGTTAACGCTTGCCTTTCTTCTGCGCGTTGTTTAAGCTGTCAAAAAAAGCACCACACACTTCTTCATCTGAAATCAGCGAACGAAACTCCAAATCCGGGACGGAACTCTCTCGCACAAAGTGACTCTCAAGCCGTCGGGCCTGCGCAGGTAGTTAGTCTTCATTCGTCTGGCGTGCCGTCTGCACGACGCAAGGTCCTTCTTGCTACCGCGAAAATTCTGGTGAGTGGTCCGGATGGCAGTGGCACCTACTCTCGAGCTCTGTTAGACCAAGGGTCGGAATCGTCGTTTGTGTCCGAGTCGATCGTGCAGCTGTTAGGATTGCAGAAGCAGCGGACAAACGTAACATTGACCGGACTTGGTTCCTGTACCGCTGGTACCACGCGATCGAGAACGGAGATTATATTGCGGTCCGGCGTTGATCCAGATTTTGAACTTCAGACAGAGGCACTCGTCCTTCCTAAACTTACATCGCATTTGCCCGCGGACAGTTTTACTGACCTTGACTTCGAACAGTTTGAAGGACTTCTTTAGCAGATCCAGAATTCGGTATTGCAAGCAAGGTTGACATAATTCTAGGTGCCGACGTTTACGGTCAGATATTGCGCTCTGGTTTGAGACGTTTTCCCCCTTCGAATCTTGTTGCTCAAAATACTGTCTTCGGTTGGGTTGTCTCGGGCTCTATGCTGTCGGTGGAGCCACGGCGGGCGGAAGGGCCCGCCTCCTCTTTGTCGTTACAGGTCCTACATTGCGCCGCGTGTGATTAAGACCGGTCGCTGCAGCAGTTCTGGGAACTTGAAGAGATATCTTCGGATTCGCGTGGTTTGAAGCCGGAGGACGAGACATGCGAAAGACTGTTCACGGACGCTCACCATCGCGACCCACGTGGTCGATATGAGGTGCGTCTCCTCCTGAAAGCGAGTTTACCATCTGTTGCGGGCGAAACTCGTAGGATGGCACTTGCATCTCTTGCTATCATGCATCGTCGCTTCTCGCGTGATTCCCAATTAGCTAAAGTCTATCGTCACTTTATGCAGGAATATGAGCAACTAGGGCACATGTCTCGGGTTCCGATCGCCGAGATCCAATGCGAGAACGCATGGTATTTGCCTCATCATGCCGTTATTCAAACGTCGACGTCGTCATGGAAACTCCGCGTGGTTTTCGATGCTTCTCGTCAAACTCGCGACGGTCACTCGTTGAATGATTTTTTGTTGACAGGGCCTCCACTTCAGGGCGAACTCTCGTTGATCTTGTTGAACTGGCGTCGATATGGCTATGCGTTTACTGCGGACATTGTTAAAATGTTTCGGCAGATCCAAGTGAGGCCAAAAGATCGAGACTTCCAGAGGATTGTATGGTCAGCTTCCGCTGGATGTGCTCCTGTTGATTATCGATTGAATACAGTTACCTACGGTACTTCATGCGCTCCCTACTTGGCGATTCGTACGCTTCTGCAATTGGTTCGGGAGGAAGGGCCTAGATTTCCTTTAGGTGCAGAATGTCTCAGTTCGGAGACTTACGTAGATGACACCTTTGCAGGGGCGGACGATCCACCCACAGCGATCAAAAAAAGGAACGAGCTTACAGCATTGTTGCATTCGGCCGGGATTAGCTTAGATAAGTGGGCTGCAAATCATCCAGATCTCCTTCCACCATGTACACAGCAAAGCTCAGCAAAGGTCATAGAGGCAGATTCGTCCGTTAAAACCCTTGGTGTGCGCTGGAATCCCTTACAGGATCAGTTCAGGTTCGAAGAAGGAGACATTGGAGAGATGTCGGCAGCAGCGACAAAGAGACAAGTTCTCTCAAGTATATCCCGACTGTTCGACCCCCTTGGTTGGCTCGCTCCTATGACGGTGACGGTAAAAATTCTTGTACAGGATCTGTGGATCCACAAGCTTGACTGGGATGTTCCCTTGCCTTCGGAATTTCGTGAGAGGTGGTACGACGATTGTCAGTCTCTGTTGGCGCTACATTCCTTATCGGTGGATCGATGGTTAGGTATCTCTTCTCTCGGCTTTTATCAAATTCATGGGTTTTCGGACGCTTCCTCTCGAGTATATGCAGCCGTGGTTTACCTGCGCGTTGATAAGGGAGACGGCCGGGTGTGTGTTTCCATTATTTCTGCCAAATCCAGAGTTGCGCCAGTAAAAACGGTTAGCATTCCGAATTTAGAGTTATGTGGTGCAGCTCTGCTCGTTAAACTCGTGTGCCATGTTCGGAAATTAGGGTTTCTTAGTAGTCTTCCAGTTTTCTCGTGGTCGGACAGTCAGATTGTGCTCATGTGGCTTCGTAAACACCCATGTCACTGGAAGACGTTTGTCGCGAATAGGGTGTCCTATATTCAGACGGAGTTGCCGTCCGCCATATGGTCCCACGTGCCAACTGGGGAAAATCCTGCCGATTTAGCGACCCGTGGTTGTAAGCCGGCTGATCTTGCTAGTAGTAACCTTTGGTGGCACGGACCCGAATGGCTTTCTCAACCTCAGGAACATTGGCCGCAAGCGGTGGAGACCCCGCGAACTCTCCACGTCCAGACCCGCCCTATTGAATCAGAGCTCCTTAACCGTTTCTCCACATTGACTCGGCTGATTTGAGTGATAGCGTTGTGTAAACGCCCTTTGCTTCGCCTACGCAAACGCAAGCGAGACGGAGAGTTATTACCCCTTTTTCTTACAGCTGTCGAATTATCTGAGGCGCGGCTCACCGCAATTCGCTTAGCGCAGGCTAGTGCGTTCACCGAGGAAATCGAGATTTTGAAGGCAGGAAAGAAGCTGCCAAAGCGTAGTCGACTCGTTAAGTTGAATCCTTTCTTGTGTAGTGATGGTCTTTTACGTGTAGGTGGTCGATTGTCAAACTCTAATCTCTCGTTTGAAATTAAGCATCCTCCAATTTTGTCCCAACACTCCTCTCTTAGTGTTTTGTTTGTCCGTCATGCCCATCATCTCTGCCTGCATGGTGGACCGACGATGACAGGTGGCGTTTTGATGCAACAGGTATGGATTCTAGGTAAAACTCGTCTGGTGAAATCAATTATTAGGAAATGCGTTATTTGTCAGCGTGTTAAGCCGCAAACTGCACAGCAATTGATGGGAGACTTTCCTGCGGATCGAGTAAATCCGGGACGTCCGTTCTCTGTCTCTGGCCTTGACTATGCTGGTCCTATCCAAGTGCGCACAACCAAAGGTCGTGGACATAAGACGTGCAAGGGTTACATAGCCATTTTTGTCTGCTTTTCCACTCGAGCGATCCATTTGGAGCTCGTAAGCGATCTGAGCATACCCACCTTTATCTGCGCATATCGTCGATTTGCAGGTAGACGTGGCATCTGTAGAAAACTGTACAGCGATAATGCGCGCAACTTCCGCGGAGCAGATAATGAGCTCCAGGCTATGTTCCATCGAGCATCCGAATTCTACCATCAGGTTGCCTCTCTTCTCGCCAATGATGGAACCGAGTGGATCTTCATTTCACCAAGCGCACCCCACTATGGCGGTTTGTGGGAAGCTGGCGTGAAGTCGGTCAAGCATCATTTGAAGCGAGTGGTGGGTGAACACAACCTCACGTTTGAGGAGCTGTCCACTGTTCTTGCTGAAATTGAGGCTTGCCTGAATTCCCGACCATTAAGCGCTATTTCCTCGGATGTAGAAAATCTTCATGTTTTAACACCTTTTCACTTTCTCACTGGAGGCTCCTCAGGTTTAATCCCAGAGGAAGAGTCCCCGAATATTCCTGAAAATCGATTAAATAGGTTCCAATTGATGCAACGTATCAAAGATCAGTTTTGGAAGCGTTGGTCTGCAGAGTATCTCCTCTATCTCCAGGAGCGGGAAAAGTGGAGAGAACCGCAAGAAAACTTCTCTGTAGGTCGCTTAGTGCTGATTAAGGATGATCGCTATCCACCTTCGAAATGGCCGTTGGGTCGTATAACTGAGGTTCATCCAGGCCCTGACGGTCTTGTGCGGGTGACTACGGTGAAGACCGCTACGACCTCGCTTCGCCGCCATGTTGCTCGACTATGCCCACTTTACCTGGACAAGGATGACAAGGTCACGTAGGTTATAATAGTTCGTCCGTAGGACGAAGGCGGGCGGAATGTTCAGGTCGATCTCGAGCCGATATCCGCGGGCGAGAGATGCGTTCGGCAGCCGCGCGCTCGGAAAGCGCGCGCTCTGATTGGTTACGGGAGTCGACGTCCGCCCTAGGAGGAAGGGCGGGTTCGCAGTGCCGCGGCGCGTTAGTCAGTTTTTCGTGTGTTCGTTCGAGAGATCGCATCGTGCGGCTCGCGCTGTCATTGTGGTGTGGCTTCCTTCCCGTGTGAAGGAAGGACGGGTTCGCAGTGCCGCGGCGCGTTAGTCAGGTTTTCGTGTGTTCGTTCGAGAGATCGCATCGTGCGGCTCGCGCTGTCATTGTGGTGTGGCTTCCTTCCCGTGTGAACAAGGATGTTTTGACTGGCTGCATTGTGCGCGATTGCTTGATTAGAGTGAGAAACTTGGGTACCTCGCGGGAGTCTTCCGAGTGCCATCTCCAAGGGCTGCATCTACACGCGGCGGACTACGTGTACCGCTCGTTGTCCGGGTGTCGGTTCCCTCGAGACGTCGAGGCGAACCCGCGACGTTGGACTTCAGGTGCACCCAGCCCATGCGCGGCAAGGACAAGTAGACCGGTTGCGTCAGAAAAGGACAAGTTGCTTGGTGATTGCGTCAGAGTGTGGTAAGAGAGCTCTCTTCGGTGTGTATGGGTATGAGATTTGTTGCGTTGTTAACGATTTTCCAATTCTATTAAGCCTCTTTGCTCTGTATAATTTCCAATTTTCAATAAAGTATCCGCTTGCCCGGGCTTTTCTCTTTGTTCCGCAAGAGTTTTTATGCCTAGGCAAGTGTGTAATTTTACCGCAAGACAAATTGTGTTGTGTTGATTTATTTGACCACCCAATCCTCGTTCACCCTGGTGTTTTATGATATATCGAACTTAATTTTAGTTTACTGTTTCAAATCTGTTCACTTGGATTAGGTCATTAATTATATGGAATAATAATATGTAGTACACATGTTTCTCAACCTTCACAATCTTCGATTATGAAATTGTTTACGAAATTGTTTACAATTTCCCTTTCACTCGCGACTTTGTCCCCCTACTCTCACAACCTTCACCTAGGGTGGGGGTATACGGGACCGGTTTAGTTACACTATCGACTGGGAGGTGGGGTGGGGGTATACAGGACCGACTGGGAGGTAGGGTGGGGGTATACAGGACCGAACGGGAGGTAGGGTGGGGGTATACAGGACCGAACGGGAGGTAGGGTGGTGGTATAC